>CM062603.1:18903075-20103075 GCA_031470985.1 Agastache rugosa | reverse complement strand
TTGTATGAGGTGATTTTCCAACTAACTGCAAAAAAGCTATCCAAGTAACTGGGATCTTCTTCTTGATTCCAACTGTGACTCAACATTGCAAAGCCATGGAAAACAGCAGCACACGACAGCTCCTCCTCGAGTCGAAACCAGAGCAAGAAGGTGAGAATTTGAGAGCAAGAATTCTAGGAGAATCTAACAAGATATGGAGGGTTGCCACTCCTAGTATTATTTCAAGAGTTAGCTCATTTGGAACCATTGTTGTTACTCAGTCGTTTGTTGGACACATTAGTTCGTTGGATCTTGCTACCTATGCTCTTGTCCAAACCATAACCGTCCGATTTGTCAACGGCATACTGGTAACCAACTAACTAACTAACTATCTGCTTTTCATGATATTAGAATTGGAATTCACACAGTATCAGTGTCAAAAGATTTTGTTCAGTTATGAACAATCAAACTTATAAATATGTTTGACAGATTGGAATGTCGAGTGCAACAGAAACTCTCTGCGGCCAAGCATTTGGAGCAAAGCAGTATAACATGATGGGAATATACCTGCAACGGTCGTGGCTCATTTTTCTCCTCACTCTGCCTATTTTACTTCCCATTTTTATCTTTGGCGCTCAAATTTTCAGCCTGCTCGGTCAAGAAGAAGGGATTTCAAACTCCGCGGGATTAATCTCTCTGTGGTTCATTCCATTCGTGATCAGCCTCAACTTCAGCTTGACGGTGCAGATGTACCTACAAGCACAGCAGAAGAACATGATCATCGCGTGGCTATCGTCTCTGCAATTCGCCATCCACATTCTATGTTCTTGGCTCTTTGTTTATGTTTGGGATTTTGGAGTGGCTGGTGCTATGGCTGCACTATGCATATCTTCATGGTTTCTTGTTTTTGGAGAATTTGTGTACGTATTTGGAGGGTGGTGCCCCGACACGTGGAAGGGGTTCGATTTAGCTGCATTTATGGACTTATGGCCAGTTGTGAAACTCTCAGTATCATCTGGTGTGATGGTCTGGTAAATTTATACTCCATATATTACACTCATTGAACTAAGTAGGCCTAAAATGTAACTTAATTTCAAGTATGTTTTTTAAATGTAACATATTTTGTTTGCCTCTTGCTTTGTTCATCTTACAGTCTTGAATTATGGTATAATGCGATTCTGGTTTTAGTTGCTGGATATGTGCTAAATGCACAAGTTGCAATATCTTCCTTATCAATCTGGTAAATCCCTCCCTCATCAAGATAGTCTTATTAATTTCGCGTTTTCTTCAAAAATCAAAGCCTTTTCTGATTGAAAATTTCAATCTTCTTTCAGCCTTAATATCTCTGGCTGGACTATCATGATCGCCCTAGGCTTTATGGGTGCTGCATGGTACAAACTACAAACTCAATCATGCAAAAAGAAATTTAATCTTTAATTTTTCACTTATTATTTGATTTTCCTTTTTTTATGGAACAGTGTTCGCGTGGCGAATGAGCTAGGCAGAGGGGATGCAACAGCTGTGAAGTTTTCAATCAAAGTTGTGATGGGAACTTCGATTGCAATAGGACTTTTAATATCGATTTTGTGTTTGGTTTTTAGCAAGAAAATTGGATATTTGTTCACAAATGATGAGGCAGTGGTGCAGAGTGTGGCTGATCTCTCACTTCTGCTTGCTCTCACTGTGTTTCTTGGTAGCATTTTTCCAGTGCTATCAGGTCGATTAATTATATAACAATTCCTTACAAATATAAATTTGATGAAGTAATTATGTGTGTTTTGTCTTCATTGCTTAATGTTTTTGCTGCAGGTGTGGCTGTGGGATCAGGTCTACAAACAAAAGTTGCAGTTATAAACCTAGTTTGCTTCTATTTGATTGGACTGCCAATTGGGGCAGTTCTTGGATACGCGGTTGGTCTTCAAGTGAAGGTAGCACAAAAAACATTCATAATAGTATTAGTTTAGAACAAATGATGGAGACTTTGAGTTTCATCGTAGGGTATATGGATCGGGATGAGTTGCGGTGTTGTGGCTCAGACACTCTCACTTAGCTACACGATATGGACAACAAATTGGGATCAACAGGTATGTATAATTACCAAATTACTTGGAATTTTATCTTCTTTTCGTTGCATTACAACTAAATAGTGTTGTTCTCTAGGTATCCAAAACTTCAGCACGTCTCGGAAGATGGAATTTGGATTCGTCAAATCTATACTAATACTAAATAAGAGATTTGTAACTATATTAATAAGTTTACCATTTTCCCTCCAAAACCAATTTAGTGGATAATAGGTTTTGAACTTTAAGTTATTTCATGAATAATATATGTTGGTTAATTCTATGCATCTCCTTTCTTGGTTATCATGTTTGAGCTTTAAAAAAAATCAAATTATTTAACAAAATTGAATGATTATGAATTTTGGCTTATTTGAGATTATGTAATTGAATTTTTTACTTTTTATATTTACTATTTATATACTAAATATTCTAATTTAACACAACACTATTTTGACTAAGATATTTAATTTTGAAAGAAAAAAAAATTAGCACAATGAATGGTTGCCAAAATAATTTTATTATTTTCATTATTTAGATTCGTAAATATTTAAAAATATAATAGTGAAAGAATATTAAAAATTAAAAATATATATTTCGAGATGTTTGGAAGTTATCAAAAATGAAGAATTATAATGAAGAAGTTATCAAAATTGGTTGAAATTTTTATAATGATTGTTCATCTTTAATAGCATTTTGAAATGGTTTTAATCGAAATTATATTTTCAAATATATAAAAAAAATGATTGTTTAGAGATGCTTAGAAGGTAAGTGTAATGCTATTTTTAATAAAAAAATATTTCTTAAATTGTAATTAAATGTTTTGTGTTTTATATTTGGATTATTTATAATTTATAAATATTATTTAGATGTTTATATGTAATTATTTAATAGTGTATTTAAATTTATGTACAAAGAAGTACTATCATAATACAAAATTTAACATGCCATATTTATTAATGTTATTTGGATTGAATGTTTCTTTTAAAAAAATATTGATGTAATATATGAATTTTATATTTTATTGTGTTATTCCATAATTAACATATTAGATGATTACTGCATTTTATTTGTGGCAAACAATTTTTCGACAACTTTATATGGATATTTCAAGAGTTGCAAATTGAAAAGGTTTGAAGATATTGGTGTGTGGTAATGAGGAACACTCTTAAAAACTATTGTATAAAAAGAAAATTTTCATAATGTTTGAAATGTAGTACTCCCTCCATTCACGAAATATATAACACAACTTTAGTGACACGAGTTTTTATAATGTTTGTAGATTATTTGTTAAGCGGAGAAAAGAGACTCATTACATTTTATTCATTATTTATGTGATTTGATAATTTATATGTTACATATTTTTAAAATGTATTCTACCATGCAACGCATGGGTGCAATCTAGTTAATGACAAAAAGCACACTTCGGATCTTGCTTCAGCCTAAAAAATCTAAAGAAATAATAACTCTGCATTTTGTGTTTCTTGTGGCATGATTAGGTCTTATATTACAAAACCCATGTTATGTCTTTTCTTGTAATTGTAAGTTTACATCGTTCACAACTAATTATCTTAGATAAAATTAAATATTATTCTTATTATAATAACTTAATTGAGTGCAACCTTAAAATATTATTTTGATTTTGCTATTGTAAATCCAAATACTTTGTACCGCCAAATAAGTAGGCTTATCAGCCGCCGCTCAAAATTATGTGTTGCTGAAAATTTAGGCATCATATATCAATTGAATCAATGAATGTGGAACAAAATACATACAACAACCAATTCCAACATGTATCTATCTATCTATCTAGAAAGAGAGAGAGATATTCAGATCAAATTGTTTTATAATTCGACATAATTAGAATTTTGCAAACTTACGAAGCCCCGGAATCGTGGAGAGAGAGGGTGCAGAGAGAGAGAAATAGGCGGAGGTGGAGCGAGAGAGACGAGAACGAAAGTGTGGCGCCGCAACCCCAGGCCGACTGGCATGGCGGGACGGGCGTGCAGATGGAGAATGGTGGGAGGGGGGAGATAGAGAACATTTGGTTTTGATTTTGTTTTTTTAATTTTTCTGTTTTTATTTTGATTTTTTGTTTCTTTTAATTTCTCACAGATATATTTAGTTTTTTCTTGTCTTTTAATTTTGCTTTTTTCCGTTTTTTGTGATTCAATTTTTCTTTTTTCTTTTTTTGAATTTATTTTAATTATTTTTTTACGATAATAATATATTTATTCATATATGTTAAAAGTAATAAAATAAATAGAAAAGAAAACTCATTTGGGGCTCTAGTCGCTGTACCACTTTTTAAGGATAAATAATAAATTAATGATTTAATATATATACATATAGGTTATATATATATAGGAAAATGATTATATAAGAATGGATCTTAACCTAAGAAATAGGAATAAATCTCTATCATAGATCTACAAGGGATGGAGGGTCAAATTTGACCTAGGTCAAACCGGGTCAGATCCGGGTCAACGGGTCGGACCCGGTCAACCCGTTGACTTTCAATTTTTTTTTCCGAATTTTTTTTTTTTGAATTTTTTTTAAGAGTCAGATGATATGCACCCCACTGTGCAATGAGATGCACCACTAAGTGTATTGGGATGCACCATTTTTTAATTTTTTTTAATATTCTTTTTCACTATTTTTATTTTTGATTTTTTTCAAGAGTCGAGCGAGGGGAGCCGAAGGCCTCGGAGCGAGCTAAAAAACATATAATGTTGCCACAATCATTATCTATAAATTAAAATCGGAGCCACAGGCGGAGACAAAAAAAAAAATAGCCCAAACACTTGCTCATTGATATGGTATGAATACGATGATTTGAAAAGCATCATACCAAATCACCCCAAGATTTTCCCTCGTTTTGATATAGTTATACACACACACATAGTGTATGAGATAAATCTCCACATATTATGAGATGCACCACAATGCATTTTGAGATGCAATGCTATGTGTAATGAGATGCACCACAACATGAAATGAGATGCACCACACTTTATTAAAAAAAACGAAAAAAAAAATTTCGAAAAAAAAATTTCGAAACAGAAAAAAAAAATTAAAAAGTCAACGGGTTGACCTGGGTCCGACCCGCTTCAAATCTAGCCATCCATCTATTGTGGATCAAGGGTTGAGATTTATTCCTATTTCTTATTTTAAGGGCTCTTTTCACTAGAACCACTCCCTATATATATATATATATATATAAACCATGGACAGCTTTTTCCTGTCCAGAAGGACATTTTGAATGGAATGTTTTGAGTTTTGGCTTAAAATATGCTCCATCAGTTTTTCAAAGATTTATGGACTCTATATTTCTAAAATATGATTTCTGTCTAGTTTATATAGATGATATTCTTGTAGCGAGTAATAACCTCTAGTAACAGATTATATTATTATAGAATGTGATGGCTCCAAAGAAGGATGGGGAGCTGTTATGTTATGCAAGAAAAATTAGAAAAATACTTTAATTTACCATTAGTAAGTGATATAATGAATGGTAAAAGTATGATAATAGATTTTTACAAAAAAGAAAACAGCAATTTATACACCACAGGCATATGGATATTATGAAAAACCCAAAAAATATAAACATATTAGAAAAAGTACTAGTTTTGATAAAAATAAAAATTATGATAAAAATAAATATGTTAGAAAACCACAAAATAGAACTTGTAGATGTTTTATTTGTGGGGATCCAAAACATTTAGACAGAGTTCCTAAATTGGAACAAATAATTTCAACAAAGGCCTTGGAAGGAATATTAAAGGATTTTGAAAATCTCCAAAAGAAATTGGTAAAAATTATTTTTGGAGAAATTCATTTCGAAGGAGTAAAAGTAGTACAAAAGTCAACATACTACTTTGATTCTCAAGAATTTCCAGATGGAGTCCCTGGACTTTTCAAACTCCAAGTTGACCTAAATTCAACAGACATGAATTGTGAAAATTTTTTAAAATTTTATCACAATGGCATGGTTGATTTTATTGAGTTCCGTCTGGAAGAAGAAGGCTCAAAAATTGAAGACATTCTGGAAAAATTGGGAGAAAAATTCTTGCTTATAGGAGGGAATATTGCATCAAAATCCCTAAAAGGCAAGGTATTCTGTAAAATTATATCCTCTCTTCCACAAGTCTTTTCTTTTCTTTTTTAGTCTTTTCTTTGATTATTACTTGTTTGAATTTGTGGTTTTTTCTAGACTAGGTAGCTTAACTTTTATAGGATAGATTGGAATTGATCTGTGTGAGTAGAAAGCATAACAGATCCAAACTGAAAGTGTGTTTTCAAATTCTTTTCTCCTTTTGTTGAAATTTTGGAAATAGGAGAAGTTTGAGAAAAATTTCCCATCTGTATAAATTTTGAACTGGGAGAATTCTGAAAATCACTTCCCATCTGTGTAAATTTTGAACTGGGAGAACTAGTAGAAGTATGTCCCAATGCAATATTCCCTCCTATAAGCAAGAATTTTTCTCCCAATTTTTCCAGAATGTCTTCAATTTTTGAGCCTTCTTCTTCCAGACGGAACTCAATAAAATCAACCATGCCATTGTGATAAAATTTTAAAAAATTTTCACAATTCATGTCTGTTGAATTTAGGTCAACTTGGAGTTTGAAAAGTCCAGGGACTCCATCTGGAAATTCTTGAGAATCAAGAATGAGTTTCTAAACTCTCCTCTTCTTAGTTTTTAGCAGATAGTTATTCCTTCCTAGTTCATATAATATATCCCAGTATTAAAAAAAAAAAAAAAAAAAAAATCTCCTCTGTATAAACTCTTTTCCATCTCAAAGATCAACCTGGAGTGCTGCCCTTTTCTGGAAAGCTCCTCCATCTCGTAAGATCTTTTTCTTTATTTATTGTGGATTAATGTGTATCCCTAAAAAACACACCATACCCCCCCTTTTGGTATCAGAGCTTTTAAGATTTTGAGGCCTAAAAGGTCTGGACAGGCTTAGTCAAGGTTGCTATGTTTAGCATAAATCCTGTTTATACTAAGAACCCGCCAGAATGAAGGATTATTCTTCTTTAAAAGCACTTATATTAACTGGAAAAGTTAGTGTGTTCTTTAGTTTTTATTCTTTATCTCTTGATGTTTTCTTTTGTTTATACTTATAATTTTAATTATTGGGATATGTTTTATCTTTAGAAAAGGAAGGTAACTAAAAGCTAAAAACTAAGAAACTCTCATCATTGATCTAAATCCGCTCAAACGTCTTGAATTTCTTGATCTTGAATATTCTATAAAAGAGAATCATTGTGTTTCTGTAGAAAATTTTAAGTTTAATTGTAAATTTAAAAAAGGATTTAATCATATTTTACATAGTGAAAATAATCATCTAAATAGTATTACAGATCTTGTTTTAAATATAGGTTTTGGCCTAGAAAAAGAAATAATAAAATTATTAAAATTTTAACAGAATTAAAACAAAAAAGCGGAGATTTTTTTTTTTTTAATACTGGGATATATTATATGAACTAGGAAGGAATAACTATCTGCTAAAAACTAAGAAGAGGAGAGTTTAGAAACTCATTCTTGATTTTGAATAAAAGAGGGTTGTATTGTTTCTTCGGTGTGTTTACAATGAAAGAGCAAAGCTCTTTTTATAGCCAAAAATTGGCCGACAATTCCAATCTATCCTATAAAAGTTAAGCTACCTAGTCTAGAAAAAACCACAAATTCAAACAAGTAATAATCAAATAAAAGACTAAAAAAGAAAATAAAAGACTACACTACAAAAAGAAGGATAACAATAATCGTGGCCAAATAACAATAATCGTGGCCAAAAAATTCAAAAAGTAAGAAAAACTTTTTGACAAATGTTAGTGACAATTGATAAATTTTCGTCATTGCATTCGTCATATCCTTTCTAGAAATCCCTGTGAGTTTCTGGAATTTCTTCATCATTTTCTGTATCACTTTCTTGATGAAGAGCAAACACTTCTTCAGTATTGATGATGTGTTCTTCGTCTTCTAATTTTTCGCCTTCACCGCTGAATGGTAAAAGCATTTTCCAATTTTCTGTCCCAAAGATCTGGGTGAAATGTCCTTCTCCAAGGAGTTTGTACTGGTTCCAGAAAATTAGTTCGAAACCCATATTTTCTTGATAGTATTCATACACCTTGGAATTTTCAATTTCCTTGAAATCAAATGATGTTGAATCATGATTTCTTAATCTGTCTTTTTCTTCCATAAAAATCCTCTTTCTGCTTGGCACATAAGAGCCATTTATAACTTGTGGAAGAGAGGATATAATTTTACAGAATACCTTGCCTTTTAGGGATTTTGATGCAATATTCCCTCCTATAAGCAAGAATTTTTCTCCCAATTTTTCCAGAATGTCTTCAATTTTTGAGCCTTCTTCTTCCAGACGGAACTCAATAAAATCAACCATGCCATTGTGATAAAATTTTAAAAAAATTTCACAATTCATGTCTGTTGAATTTAGGTCAACTTGGAGTTTGAAAAGTCCAGGGACTCCATCTGGAAATTCTTGAGAATCAAAGTAGTATGTTGACTTTTGTACTACTTTTACTCCTTCGAAATGAATTTCTCCAAAAATAATTTTTACCAATTTCTTTTGGAGATTTTCAAAATCCTTTAATATTCCTTCCAAGGCCTTTGTTGAAATTATTTGTTCCAATTCAGGAACTCTGTCTAAAAGTGGTTTTAAGACCTCTTGGTAAGGGAGATCAAGCACTCTTGCCTTGAAATTTTCGAATTTTCTTTGGGGAATCGAATCCTTTTTCATTTCAAAATCTTTGATCTCAGTGTTTAGGGAAAAAAATTTTGAATTAAGGTTTGAGATCCCTTTTTCCATTGTAAAAATTGTTTGGTCCTTGAATTTTAGGGCCTCAACATTCTCTTGAATTTTTGAATTGGCGAGAGAAAGTTGACTTTGTAAATCAAAAATTTATTTTTCTAATTTTTGAATTGTCTCAGATTGAGCTGAAATTACCCCACTTGGGTTTTCTTCTACAATTTGTGAAAAACTTTTGACTTCTTCTGGTTCAATGAAAAAGTTTAACCCTAAAGAATCTCTAGCATTATCTAAAGCTTCTTTAAAGGTATAATATCCTTTAAAAATAGGGTTTTGACAAGTAATATGTTTTCGAACTGTATCAAAATTATTAAAAAGACCTACTTTTGTACCTCTGTAAATAACATAATGAGAAAATTTTCTTTTTGGGATTACATTCTTTTCTGCCTTTAAATCTGAAAAATAGAAACTAAGGGCATTAAGAATTTGAACTTTGAAAGAGGTGGCATTGGGAAGAGTTTGAATATGCCACAAATTATCTAACAAACACTGTTGTTGAGGATTAACCTCGATTCCAGTGTATGGTTTGAATTTTTTGTTTTGATCTGTGTGAGTAGAAAGCATAACAGATCCAAACTGAAAGTGTGTTTTCAAATTCTTTTCTCCTTTTGTTGAAATTTTGGAAATAGGAGAAGTTTGAGAAAAATTTCCCATCTGTATAAATTTTGAACTGGGAGAATTCTGAAAATCACTTCCCATCTGTGTAAATTTTGAACTGGGAGAACTAGTAGAAGTATGTCCCAATTTTAGAAATTTAGGACTACTTTCTGCACTAGATGTTATCATTGGAGAATTGTCTGTAGAAACTTTCTCTGTAGCAACTTTCTCCTTGCCTTTAGGTTTGATGACTTTTTTGTGATTCATAACCTGTATTTAAATATTTAAAAATGTTACGGGAAAGTAAATCACCTAGATTATTATCTTTTCCTTTTATATGTTCAA
Organism: Agastache rugosa; assembly: GCA_031470985.1. NCBI lineage: Eukaryota > Viridiplantae > Streptophyta > Magnoliopsida > Lamiales > Lamiaceae > Agastache > Agastache rugosa. The sequence continues at coordinate 20,093,266 of CM062603.1, read as the reverse complement.
AATTTATTATGTAACCTTTTCCTTGAATTAGGTTTTGTAAATTTACCCATCTGGTTCTATTTACTTTTCTACTATTATCATTTTTTAAAAATTTTACTATTGCTTCATACTGTTTCTTACTGTAAATTCATTATTTAAATAGATTTTGAATTTTTCTAATGAATTTATTAATGCCTGTATTTCAAAATCTAAAGAAGTCCAATTACTTCCAATTTTTCCAAAATTTCCACCTATATGCGCAATTCTTTCTTCATTTTTGGGGCAATATTTATTTTTCTTGCATAACATAACAGCTCCCCATCCTTCTTTGGAGCCATCACATTCTATAATAATATAATCTGTTACTAGAGGTAATTCTAGTGGGTTAATTATTTTAACTGCTTCTTTTATTTTTTTAACTAAAAGAATATCTTCTCTATTAAAATTTCTTTGCCCATTTTTAGTAGTTTTACTATATAAATGTCCTGCAAGCTTACTAAGGTTTGGTATAAATTTTCTAGCATAATTGAGCAATCCTAAGAAAGCTTGAATTTGCTTTAAACCTTCTAGTTTATCTGGAAAGTTTAATAGTTTTTCTGCAATGTGTGGTTGTAATTCAATCTTTCCATTTCCAATTTCTAATCCTAAAAAGGATATTTTTCTTTTAAATAATTCCATTTTTCTTTTACTAATTACAATACCTTGTTTTTCTATTTCTTTAAAAATAATTTCTAAATGGTATTCATGTTCTTTAATATTATTACTCGCTACAAGAATATCATCTATATAAACTAGACAGAAATCATATTTTAGAAATATAGAGTCCATAAATCTTTGAAAAACTGATGGAGCATTTTTTAAGCCAAAACTCAAAACATTCCATTCAAAATGTCCTTCTGGACAGGAAAAAGCTGTCCATGGTTTAAACCATTCTTCTAATTGTAATTGATTATATCCTGATTTAAGGTCAAATTTGCTAAAAATCTTTTTATTTTGGATTAAACTAATTAATCCATCCTTATTCGGAATATTGTAACCATCATCTATGGTGTTATCATTTAATCTTTTATAATTATAAACTATTCTTGCTTTTCCTCTTTTTATTTCTGAATGATTTCTAACTATAAAAGCTGATGTTCTATGTGGACTTTCTGATCTTCTAATTAATTTTTGTTCTAACATTTCTGGAATTTGTTTTTTAAATTCTTCTCTATCAAGTGGAGAATATTCTATATTTGCTGTAATAATCCTTATATCAGGATTTTTAATTTTTTGTTTTATTAAATAGTTTACTTTTGTCTTAGTAATGTCTTCACCTATTAATCCTATTTTTTCAAGTCTTTGAATTATAGGGTAATTTATGCTCTTTGTAATATTTGGTCCTTTTTCTAATTCGTGACCTAAAAAATTTCCTAAATAAAACATTGTTTCATTTTCTATTTTATTTATCCTGTGACTTTCTTTATTTTGAGATTTTTTGAAAAAATCTAATTCACCAGTTCCACCACGCTTTCGAGCGAACTCTGATGTCTGACTATATCTGTTTGTAGGAAAACTATAAACTTGTTTACTAAGAGTAATATGGTTTTTTGCTATTGTAATTGATCCATTTAAACTTGTAACAAAGTTTAATCCTAATGGTAATTCATATTTAGAACTAAAATTTCCTGCAAAGTCTAGGAATTGAATTCCTAATGCTTCAACTTGGTGTGTTATTTTAATAATTCTATTTTCAACAGTTCTTGTTTCTATATTATAAGTTAATTTTTTATGATACTGTTTTGGGATTAGACTATATCCTATTAAACTTTTAGTACTTCCCGTATCAAGTGTGGCTGCTAATGGTATATAAGTATTTTGATCTAGCCAAACTCTGCAATGTAGAGTTATTAAATTAGAAATTCCTTTATTAATACTTTCAAGACTTTTATTATTTATTGAAATGACTTCCTGTTTTTCTTCAATATGTTGTGACATTTTACTACATTCGGCTTCTTCATCTGTTATAAGTATATTTTTTCTTTTATCAATTTTTTCTTCTAATATATTATTCTTAAATTCTAATAGTTGTATTTTTTGGTTTATGAGTTCAATAGCTAACTCATGTTTATTTATTCTTTCTTTATAAAAATTTAATTTTTCATCCTGTTCTATTATATTTGTTGTTCTTCCTTCTAATTCAGTATTTATTTTAAAAATTTCATGTATACATAGGAAGCATATTTCTTTAAAACATTTATTACATTGATATCTTTTATCAATAGCTGGGAATAATTTACAAATGAAACAGCTAATATGATTATTTCCTTTAAATCTTATCCAATCATGTTGACACTCTGTTTCTGTATTCATATATGTGTAAGTTATTTGTGATTTTTCTTCTTCACTAAATATACTATATACTGAATCATTTTCTGAGTCGGTTTTAATTTCTTCTATTTCAAAATCTCCTATTTGTTCAACTAGATTGTTTCTTTCTCTACTTCTATTATCTTTGTTCTTATCCGGACATCTATTTGCTAAATGTTTTGGATCCCCACAAATAAAACATCTACAAGTTCTATTTTGTGGTTTTCTAACATATTTATTTTTATCATAATTTTTATTTTTATCAAAACTAGTACTTTTTCTAATATGTTTATATTTTTTGGGTTTTTCATAATATCCATATGCCTGTGGTGTATAAATTAATCGTTTTACAAAAAGCCCATGCTTGGCTTTTAATTTGTTCTTGCATGACAGCTTCTTTACACTTTTCTTCTAATTTATGAAAAACAAAAGACACTTTGGGTCCAATTCCTAAATTTATAGGTTTTGGATCAAGTTTTTTCCATTCTTCATGGAGACCTTTTCCTAAATCTCCCGGTAATTTTATAAAATATTTATCACATAACTCATCTTCCATAGCCCTTCCGGTTTGTGATATTATTCTAGTAAAATCTGTACTAGATTCTCTAATATATTTAAAATGTGAAATACTTAATTGTTCAAGATTTCTAATTGCAGTATCTTGAATAAATGTATTTTCTTTTGTAGGATCAACTCCTAATAATAATATTCTAATTTGACTTGTGAAATTGTAAGGATTTTCTCCTAAAGATTTAATTTGATTAATTTGTTCAGGAGCTTGATTCTTTTTACTTTGCCACAACCCTAGAGCAATTGGTCCTAGCGTTGTTTCTAAATAAGCAAACATATCTATATCTGTTCTTTTATTTGTTTCCCAATTTCTAACTACATTTTGTTCCCATATTAATATTTCATCTGGCCATAATTGAGGACTTTGTTGTTCTAATAATAACATTTCTTTACTGTATAATTTTCCAATAGGCATTCTACTTCCTTTTCCTTTATATTGAGATTCTCCTTCGTATTTTAAACTAGAGGGAGCCCAATTTTCTCTCGCCTATATTATCTCGTTGAACCTTGTCCCGTATGTGAAAATTCTATTTTTGGTCTTTTATATCCAAGTTATAGTAGTTGCATCCATAAAATTTGCTTCTTTTTTGTAAAAATCTATTATCATACTTTTACCATTCATTATATCACTTACTAATGGTAAATTAAAGTATTTTTCTAATTCAACATATGACTCTTCATAATTCATACTTAATTCGTCATACATTCAATTATCATATCATCAACTTGTTCCCGTATATTTAATTCGCAAATTTTTTATTTATTATTTGTTCAATAGAAGTTTTTGTTTCTTCTATTTTAAAACCTCGTTTCAATTTCAATTTCGATTCATTATCCTGAATAGTCATTTAATTCATTAAATTGATCGTATCCAATTAAATCAATTTGGTCATAATCTTCGCTCGATTCGATTCGAGTTACGTATCATAAATAGGTTCTGAATTATAAATAGAATCTTCTTTTATATTTGCCATTAATGTATGATTTGTTTCTGTTTTTTCATCATCACTTTTTTCATTATCCTTTTTAATGTAATTTGTGAATCTTAAATTGAATGTTCCAAGACTTGTTTCATACATAAGACTTTTCTCGTGGAACTAAAATCTTATTATCTTCATTAATACTAAAATTTTCTAATGACCAATCTAATCCAAAGCAAGATCTTCCGGATTGATTTTTATGGGATCTATCATTTTTATTCCCTTACTATTTATATTTTTTACAATTCCATCTATGTTTACTTTAAAATTCATACCGTATCTATTGCCGGCTTTTCCTAAAATTCCTACACTTACAATTAGATTATTTCCTATATAACCATCATATCCTTTTGTCTCGTAATCCTATTTTTAAATTTTTTAAATCATTTATATCTTTTAGTATTGCTGGTAAACAATAAAATATTGCACTGTTTTGACTCATATCTACTTCCATTCCGGAAATAGTTGCTTTTTTCATATTTGTACTCCAAGATTTATCCATTAATATTGTTAAAACTTTAGTACCTAACTCTTTTCTTCCTAATCCTTTTATTCCTATAACAACTAATCCAATATGGACAAATCGTTTTTTGGAATTTTTAATTTTTATTATTGTTTCTGGTGAGATTAAGTCTATAATTTGAGTATTTTCAACTATTCTTAGACTTTCTTCCCTACTGCTTCTTATTAATATTGTGTTAATATTCATCATGCCTGTTTGATATAAAATTCTTGGATTTAAAATATCAATTTGATGATTATTGTATAATTCTAAATTTCTGTCTATATTAATTTCATCTTCAATTTGAACAATATTTTCGGAAGAATTACTTCCGATCCTCTTGTAGTTATTCTATTTAAAAATGTATTAGAAACTATGTCATTAATATTTGACGTACTACTTCTTCCTTCTTGTATTGTTCTAGATCTTCCTATAAAGCTATTCATTTTCTAGCTTTCCAATGTTTATAAATGGGTGGAGTAATATCTTTTTTAGGTCTTTCAATTGGACCTAATTCTAAATCTTTTATGGTTTTAGTTAATTTATCTAATTCTTTAGTAAAATCAAAAGGTTATGAACTTTCTGTTTCTTTGGTTTCTTTTTTGCTGTTTTTTAATTCGCAATTATATAACAATTTTGATCTTTTATAAAATCTAAATTTTCTTTGATTTTATTAATATAAGCCTCTCTCTCAAGACTTTTTTGTTTTAATTCTGTTAAAATTTTAATAATTTTATTATTTTCTTTTTCTAGGCCAAAACCTATATTTAAAACAAGATCTGTAATACTATTTAGATGATTATTTTCACTATGTAAAATATGATTAAATCCTTTTTTAAATTTACAATTAAACTTAAAATTTTCTACAGAAACACAATGATTCTCTTTTATAGAATATTCAAGATCAAGAAATTCAAGACGTTTGAGCGGATTTAGATCAATGATGAGAGTTTCTTAGTTTTTAGCTTTTAGTTACCTTCCTTTTCTAAAGATAAAACATATCCCAATAATTAAAATTATAAGTATAAACAAAAGAAAACATCAAGAGATAAAGAATAAAAACTAAAGAACACACTAACTTTTCCAGTTAATATAAGTGCTTTTAAAGAAGAATAATCCTTCATTCTGGCGGGTTCTTAGTATAAACAGGATTTATGCTAAACATAGCAACCTTGACTAAGCCTGTCCAGACCTTTTAGGCCTCAAAATCTTAAAGGCTCTGATACCAAAAGGGGGGGTATGGTGTGTTTTTTAGGGATACACATTAATCCACAATAAATAAAAGAAAAAGATCTTACGAGATGGAGGAGCTTTCCAGAAAAGGGCAGCACTCCAGGTTGATCTTTGAGATGGAAAAGAGTTTATACAGCGGAGATTTTTTTTTTTTTTTAATACTGGGATATATTATATGAACTAGGAAGGAATAACTATTGCTAAAAACTAAGAAGAGGAGAGTTTAGAAACTCATTCTTGATTTTGAATAAAAGAGGGTTGTATTGTTTCTTCGGTGTGTTTACAATATATATATATATATATATATATATATATAGGGTATGGATCTGGTGAGAACCACTCATTTTATGGGAAATAGGAACTAATCTAAAGCCTAGATTATCATCATCCAATGGTCAAAATTATTCCAGCTCCAACTACAACTTACGCAGCTTTGGCAAAGAAATTGACACACTTGGGGTATAATAGTAAAACAGCCGCCACATAACAGTGAATACGGGAGGCAAGTTTCTCAATTTTTCTTCTCTAAATCTTCTCAAGTTTCTCTCTCTCTCTCTCTTCTCTTTCAATCTTCACTACCACCACTCACCATCACCGTCGCCTCCGTTGACTGACGTTGCCGTTGCCACCACCGACAGACGCCGTCGCCGCAGCAACAACTACCGCGCGCCGTCGCCATCACTACCACCACATGATGATAGCTGAAAAAATCTGTGGATTGAAGCAACTTGGGATCGTGCAAGAGTTGCTTTGTCGAAATTAAGATACCAGAATTAACTTTTGTCATTAATTTGTTAAGCTTGTCTCGTATTTCTAGAGTATTTGGTTTGAGTGGCAACTCATATTTGTTTTGAGCCAATTTAGCATCAAGCATTATTGCACTAAAATTGAAACCTCAGTGCTTAATATTTTTCGCATGCCTTCCTATTTCCTAATTCCTAGTAAGATAAGTCCCTCATTCATTAATTTAATGTTGTGTTTTAGATGCAGAAATCATAGAAACAAAGATTTTATTGTTGATACAGTAATTCGTAGTGAATAACACTAATTAAATCGAATATATCTTATAAACTTTGTAAACAATGTAATGCATAAATTTAAACAACGTAATGCACAAATACTATATACATAATGCATTAATTGTGATGATAGATCTTTTGTGCATTTACAGTTTTATATTGATGCATCACGTAAATCGTGTTAATGCATCATAAAATTGTGATAATAACATCAAGTAATAAATACAAATATGATATACATAATGCATAATTAATTGTGATATCATATACGAATGCAAATATGATATACGTATTGCATAAATGAATGATGCTACCGACAAAAAAATACATAGTGTAATGCATGCATCTAAACAATATAATGCAAAATAAAAATATAATTAACGATACAACGTGCAAAAAAAAAATACTCAATGTAAATGTATAAATATATATAAACAGTGTAATGCACAAATATTATTTACGTAATGCATTAATCGTGATAATTAGTCTTTCACTATTATGTGCATTTAAAGTTTCATATTAATGCATCATGTAAATCGTGTTAAAGCATCATAAAATTGTGCTCGAAACATCGATTAATAAATACGAATATTTGTATAATATTTCAATTGTATAGATACACACTTTATAAAACGTGTTTTTTCTTTATAAATCGTGTAAAAAAAATATTATTTGTTCCACATTGATTTAAAAAAAATTCTTTATAAACCGTGTAAAAAAATATTATGTGTTCCACATTGATAAAAAAATAATTGATGCATCAGAAATATGATATTGATGCATCACTTTACACTAATTAATGCATTATTTTACACTATTTTATGCATTTCATTTTATAAACTGGATAAAACAGCGAAAATGACCATAATAACCTTACTTATGTAAAAAAAAAGCGGGATTGACCAACTAAAGTGGGTTTGACTAATTGGTTATGAGATTAAATCATATCCATAGATCTTAAAGGATGGATGGTTTGGATTGTTTCCTAGTTCTCATATAAATAGGAGTTCCTATTTGATCCTCTCCCTATATATATATAGGGGAGGGTTCAAATAAAAAACTTTTTCTCCTGAGTTAACTAGGAACCAATCTTGTACGTTCAATTATGTTAATCTATGGTTTAGATTATGTAGGATCTTTATTTAAAGTGTAACGGCAGAGAGGAGAGTACAACTATATTACTTTCATTTTCATTTCCTTATTTAGTGGGATAGATTCCTTAATTATAGATAGTTGTTTCCTATTAATATCATTATCCTTCTTCTTATTTAATTGGGCATGCTCACTTGTTTCGATAGAATATGAACTAGATCTCCAAATTTCCTTTTTTTTGAATAAAATATTTACAAAAATATAATTGAAGCATTTTTAAAATAAATTGTAGCATTGATTATATGCGAATTGTTTAGTGTCAATTTCAAATTGACGAAAATTTATTAAAAAGTTAACCAATATGTAATAAGCAATATTATAATTAGTTTTGAGCATTAAAAAAATTGTATTTTAAGCAACATTATAATTAGATGTAAGCATTAAATTTTGTATTTTAAACGATATTATAATTAGGTTTAAGCATTAAAAATTGTGTTTAAGCAATATTATATTTTTTTTGAGAATAAAGCAATATTATAATTATATTTAAGCATTAAATATTTGTATTTTAAGCAATATTATAATTAGGTTTAAGCATTAAAAATTTGTATTTTAAGCAATATTATAATTAGGTTTAAGCAATATTATTTGTATTTTAATTTTGAGTAATCAAGGCTTGTCATCAATTAGAAATTGAATCAGTATTATATAAATCAAGATATTATAAGTCATAAGCATTATAATAAATAGAGAAAAGAAGCAATATTAAGAGTACAATTAAGCATTAGATCATGTGTTGCATGTATAAATAGCAGATGCATACATGTAATGTTTTTTTTTTTTTTAACTATACATATTACGTTATAGGATTTTTTTTATGTAATGGAAAAGATCGAGCTTATTTTGAGGGAGTTTATCTCTTTCCTATTTTATCGGCGAGGGAGACGACATGTGTCAATTGTATACCCAATTTACCATATTGCAATCCTAATGACACTATTAAGATTAAATCTAGACCTTACAAATAAATACAATCAACAATCATAAATGGATCCTAGTTAACTCATAGGAATTAGTTTTCATGTGAACCACTCCCTATATATATATATATATTGAAAAGGTTTTATATATTTAATTGAAGATAGTATCTTTTTGTATCTAAAATTGTTCAAATTAAATTAATACCAATTTATCTATTTTTGACATAATTAAATTCATTACTTTACCATTCTTCTAGTTTTATTGTAAGCTGAGCTCCCTAAACAAAAATCCTAACAAGTGGACTCTGCATGCTTCTGGTTTTTTTTTTTTTTTTACTTTATCAAGAATTTGTGCAAATGAAAACTTGGCTAATTTCTTAATTTCTCGAATGACCATAATTTCTAGTCAGTATCGTCATTTAATTTAACTTTTTTTTTTGGTAAAATAGATATTTTATTATCAAAAGTAAAGCATGACGGAGTACAATCTCAACAACTCAAAAACACTCTATCGAACTAAGTTGTTAGCATCCTAGCTAATTTAGTATCCTTACTACAACAAATAGCAGTTTGGATTTGACAAAGTTTAACTACAGTTATTGGAGTGTTGGTTTTATCTTGAAATCGCCTGTAATTCCTCTCCGTCCACACATTAAACACCGCAATGGCCACCATAACACGATAAATTTTCTGTTTCCCAGTGTTAAATCGCCTGTAGTTTTACTTTCCTTATCAATGTTAATGATAATCATAGACATATTTCATGATGGGGTTTTCTTCCTTTCTTCAGTTCTTGCTTGAAACCACTCATTTCTAACTTTATTTGTTTAAAAGTTAAAACTTTGCTTTCCACTCATTCTCCAGCTTCAATTATTAATTTATTGATTTTTTCGTAAAGGGGAAATAAAAGATGACGTCAAATCATAGGAGCAGGGACCCATGTAGTGTGGAAATTTCAGAAATTATAGTACGTAGCAACAAAATCATAACTAATTGACAGTACAAGAGACAAGAACTTTCTCTACAGTCTATACTTAGTAATGTAATTTTTTTATTATACATTGCTCTCAAGGAAAAAGGGATTAACTTGTTTTGTGTACTTACCACAATTGATGATTCTGCAGCGCCATGGATGAAGGTAGCATTCATGAAAGCCTTGTTAATTCAAAACCAGAACAAGAAGGTGACAATTTGATAGGAAGAGTTGTAGAAGAATCTCAGAAGATATGGAGGATTGCAATGCCTAGTGTTATTTCAAGAGTTAGTTCATTTGGAACCATTGTCGTAACGCAGTCTTTCGCCGGCCATATTAGTGCAGTGGATCTTGCTGGTTATGCTCTTGTTCAAACACTAAGCGTCCGCTTTATGAATGGCATACTGGTAGTAATTCATTACTATGATTCAGATTTCTGAACGAGCAAATTAAGACATACTTGTTTGTTAAATTAAACGAAGTGAATTTGTTTGGTTTATGACAGATTGGAATGTCGAGTGCAACAGAAACTCTCTGTGGGCAAGCATATGGAGCAAAACAGTATCATATGATGGGAATTTACCTTCAAAGATCTTGGATCATTGATCTCATCACACTGCTTTTTCTACTTCCGATTCTCATCTTTGGGGCACAAATGTTCAACCTACTTGGCCAGGAAGAAGGGATCGCGAAATCTGCTGGATATATTTCTGTGTGGTTCATTCCAATCGTCATTAGCATGGTCTTTAGCTTGACGGTGCAGATGTACCTGCAAGCACAGCAGAAGAACATGATCATTGCATGGCTATCGTCTCTGCAATTCGCCATCCACATGCTATGTTGTTGGTTTTTCGTTTATGTTGTGGAGTTTGGACTTGCTGGTGCTATGGCTGCACTATGCATATCTTCATGGTTTCTTGTTTTTGGAGAATTTGTGTACATCTTTGGGGGATGGATCCCCGACACGTGGAAAGGGTTCACCATGGCTGCCATGAAGGACTTATGGCCAGTTGTGAAACTCTCTGTAGCATCTGGCATCATGATTTGGTAATATTATCGTCTGTTTCTTCTTCGTCTTCTTTGTTCATGATTCATTATCTCCATTGTTTGTAGTCTGGAATTGTGGTACTATGCGATTTTGGTGTTACTGGCTGGATATGTGGAAAATGCACAAGTTGCAATATCTGCCTTCTCCATCTGGTGAGCCCTCATCGGATTAGTCTTAATTATTTCGCGTTTTCTTCAAAAATCATCAAAGCCTCTACTGACTGATGAAAATTTTCAATCTTTAATTTTTCAGCCTCAACATCGCTGGCTGTACAATCAATATCACCCTTGGCATTATGGGTGCTGCATGGTACAAACTCAATCCTGCAAAAAAATTACACATTTGACTTGGTTCTGTTATTTTTTTCTTTTTGGAAAAAAAAAAAAAAAGTTAAATCTTTTTTTTAACAGTGTGCGGGTGGCGAATGAGCTAGGCAGAGGGGATGCAAAAGCTGTGAAGTTTTCGATCAAAGTTGTGATGGGAACTTCAGTTGCAATAGGACTTTTAATATCAATTTTGTGTTTGGTTTTTAGCAAGAAAATTGGATGTTTGTTCACAAATGATGAAGTGGTGGTGCAGAGCGTGGCTGATCTCTCACTTTTGCTTGCTCTCACTGTGTTTCTTGGTAGCATTTTTCCTGTGCTATCAGGTTGTTTAATTATATTATATATTCATGCTTATAAATTTGATGAAGTTATAGGCATTTTTTCATATTTTTCCATCGTCTTCATTGGCTACTGTTTTTGCTGCAGGTGTGGCTATTGGATCAGGTCTACAAACAAAAGTAGCAATTATAAACCTAGTTTGCTTCTATTTAATCGGACTGCCAATTGGAGCTGTTCTTGGATACGCGGTTCATCTTCAAGTAAAGGTACATAGTACGAAAAACATTCATAATACAGAGTATTATTTTGGAACAGATGATCGAGACTCTTAAGTTTCGTTGTAGGGTATATGGATTGGGATGAGCTGTGGTGTTGTGGCTCAGACACTCTCACTTAGCTACATGATATGGAGAACAAATTGGGATGAAGAGGTATAATTTTGAAGATAAAGTTTCATGTTTTTTTGGTTGCATTAGAAGTTTTAGAACTTAACTAATTAATAGTGTTGTTTTAATTTGTAGGTATCCAAAACTTCAGCACGTCTCGGGAGATGGTATTTGGAGTCGTCAAATGAAAAAAAGTAGAGTTTGGTTCTTGCTTGAACTGTGGAAATTTGAAGAAAAATCATGAGTTGTGTTTAATTTTAGGGTTATATATATATATATATAATAAAAGTGTGTGTGTATTTTTGAATTGAGTTTGTTGTGAAATGATTTGGCGGTCTTCTTTTAATTCGCATGGACCGGATGTATATGATTATGTATTGGCCTAATATTACAAAAAAATGATAGAACCGATCTTTCGTCGAGAAATACCCAATAAAAAATGAACTCAATCACAAAACCTACGATAAGATACAATTAACCAACAAAATGAACTTTCAAATCATAGACATTTCATAGCCCAACACAGCAACTTTACTAGGGCTTATACACTACGAAAACATCAAACTGCATTAATTTGATGCGCCTAGCTATTATAAAATTCGTCATTTGACCAAGATAGGGCTGTAAAAGTAATTAAAGCAAAAAATCGAAGACTCAAACAGTTAATTAGAAAAATTGACAAATGCAAGTTCGAATACTAATAACAAAATTAATCTATTGGAGACTGACCTAGTAGATATAGAACGAGGTGTGGAGAGGGGGTGCAGATATTAGCGGATGAACCAAATATCCACCGATCACAAATCGCAGATCTCAGCCCCAAATGAAATATGCGGCCACCAATTTCTTCCCGGATGGAACAGACGACAGATTATGAGGGTGTTTGGCTGAGCTTATAAGCTTCTTAAAACAACTTATAAGATGTTTAAGAGCTTATAAGCTCTTACAAAGTGTTTGGCAAAAGAAGCACTTCAAGAGCTTATAAGCTAAAAAAAAAAAGCTCTAAGAGCTTATAAGCTCCTAAAAAATAAAAAGTACATCTACCCCAACTTTTTTTTTATAAATATGTTATGAACAACACTCAATTTCCTTATTTTCACCATTTTTTATTTTATTTTATTTTTTTAATTTATAAATAAATTAAAAAAATTAACATTTTTTCTAAATTATACCTATAATTTTTTTTCTCTCCTCTCTCTTTTTGTAATTTTTTTCTCTTCGTCCTCTCTTTTTCTCTGCTCTCTAATTTTTTTTCTGTCTCTCTCTCCTCTCTCTCTCTTTGTCTTCTCTCTCTCTCTTTTCGTCTTCTCTCTCTTTCTCTTCTCTCTAATTTTTTTTCTATCTCTCCCTCTCTTCGTCTTCTCTCTCTTTCTCTCCTCTCTCCTTTCTATATTTGTTTTCTCTCTCCGCCTTTTCTTCTTCTCTCTATTTCTACTTACTAATATGTTTATCTTTCTTCTCTTTCTCTCTCTACCGTCCCTTAAGTTGCAGCAACACAGGAAATATGTAAATTATCTATAATATGTTTATGCCACTGAGGTTTGTCGATTTTGCACAATTGTGTAAAAAGAATAGTTTGGAATAAAATTTTATTATGATCAAAACTGGAGAGAGGTATGAGAGTGAGAGAGATGGAGTGAAGCTTATTAGTATAATTATCCAAACACTTTAATAGCTTATAAGCTCTTGAGGCAAAACATCGTATAAGCTCTTTAAAATAAGCTTAGCCAAACACTCTCTATATCATCCAACTTCTGGAGTTTTGAAAATCGGAGAGAGAGAGAGAGTTTTGAGGGTTTGAGAATCGAAGATTTTGGGGGATTTTGCGTATTTTTTTAATATTGATAAATGTAAAATCTTTAATACTGTGTTGGTAAAAGGAAAAATCAGGTCCGCTCGCACCTTTAAAGTCCTGATGGGAATGCTTCAAGGAATACTCCATCTGTTCTTTAATAAGTGTCTCACTCCTTCAAAACATACATATTAAGAAAATTGATAATTTACTCTCTTTACCCTTAATTAATAGCATAGATAACATAAACAAGTAGATAATCTGCATTAATGACAATGATATAATGAGAAGTTTTATATTATTTTTCTCTAGAATTTTGAAATAGGACACTTATTGAGAAACAAAAAAAATGAGCTAAAAATGACACTTATTAAAAAACGGAGGGAGTATTAAATAAGACAAACCCGGAACGAGCGTCCCATTAAATTATAATAGGACACTTATCCAGAAAGCGTCCTCGGCTCATATAACAGTCCCCATAGCTAAGGGTGTGCACGGTTCGAACCGAACCAAAAAAACCGACCGAACCGATGAGTTTTGGTCGGTTCGGTTCGGTTTTTAAGCATATCGGTTTTCGGTTCGGTTCTTAATATTGTAAAAATTCGGTTTTCAGTTTCGGTCCCGGTTCCGTTAAATTTGATCGGCCGGGCACCGAACCGACCGAATTGTTAATAATATAAATATATTTATTATATAATATTTTAATATGTTATTTTATTATATAAATTAAAATCCCTAATCCACTACTCAAAAACCTTCAGCAACAGCACATTAATCTCTCCTCACCTCGTCACTTTCTCTGGCTCAAAACTCACAGCACATCCACACTCCATCCTCGTCGGCGCTTCTCCCACCGGCCATCGGCACCGGTCTCAAACTGTCGGCAGCGCGGCGCCCTTCTCCCAGCATATGCCGTCTGCTCGCTGCAATCCAACCTTGTCGGCGCCCTTCTGCCATCGTTGACGGCGCCCCCTTCTCGCCGGAAAACCTCTCGTCACTCTTTATTGTCGCAGATCAGCATACTCAAATCTCTTCTCTCTCTCTTTTTTTTCTCCATTTTTTTGTGGTTAATTTAAGAGTGATGTTGATTCCAAGAGTGGTGAATCATGCCTTCCTTCTCATGTAATTTTCTGGTTCTTAATTTGGGCGCATCTTCTATTATTGATCTATGCCATTTTTTTTATGTTATGTAGTATTATACTGTATGAAATCATGCCAAATACATAGTGTATTTTAGAATTTTTTTTTTCTTTTTTCAATTTCAGTCAGTTTTTTAAAAAACCGACCGAAACCAACCGAATTTTTCGGTTCGGTTTCGGTTCGGTCCAAAAGATAAAATCGGTCGGTTTCGGTTCTAAAATTTTCTATCGGTTCGGTTTTCGATTTATGAAATTTTGGCCGGTCGGTTGATCCGACCGACCGATGCACACCCCTACCCATAGCTTGATTTTGTTGTAGTGAAATTAAGCTTGTACGTGGTATGTGCACAATGCATGCCATCCAAGAAAATTAGTACTATTAGACGGGTTATTTTTCTATTTTTAGTATTATTTTATTTTATTGCGTTCAATTCTGAAATAATATGCGACGTTCGCTTCCTACTTCCTAGTGTAAAATTGCTAAAGTTAAATAATGAAGTTTAGATTCGCGGATGAGTTGTAGACCTACACGTTTTGGTTTAATTTCCTATTTGATTCCAACCAAACTGCCTTATTCTAAGAAGATAAAATTCTCCATATTTATTCCTTGTATTAGACAATATATGTTTATAAATCAACTATAAAGTTTTTTCTGCATAACTTTAGACACCATGGCTCTTACAAGTTACATCAAACAAGCAGGAAGACGACCACGGCGGCATGAAATGTGATCAAACGGTGCCGTTTTGGTTGAGCGAGTTGCAGCAAGCACCACATATCCCACCACAACAGCCGCACCGACATGCTACGGAGCATGATTGGAGCCTCCTGTGTCGCTTCGCTATCAATCCATCGGCGTCTGGCCACCACCACCCGGAGGCGGCGCCGACGTGGGACGCCGCCGGATGCACGGCAGAGTTGGCTGGAGAATGAGTCGACGAAACGGCTATTTTTGTGAAAGGGTTGGTCGTGAGGTAGCACAACAGTGCAAACCCCATGATCAAAGCAAACAAGATTGGCGCTATCTTATTCTTGCTAGACATAATTGCAAATGTCAATTTATTTTTTATGGAATATATTCAGTTAGTATTTAGAGGTATTTATGTGTGTGGAGGATTTATATATATAGCAGCACGTAACGCATAGTATTTTACGTACATATATATGGCCCATTATCGTTGTTGTCACCTTCAAATGAAATTATATATATTTTATTCATTTCAAAGCTGAGCCCACCCTCCAGCTCTTACCAAGATCGACGTCATTTATCTAGTTTAATTTTTTTTTTTTTTTTCCTGATAGCATGCACCCGGCCCTTAATTTGGATTTTGGTGCGGCTATTGGGTGTCACCTTAATATCGATCATACCATTATATTTGATGACATCATAAATACACACATAATTTGTGTTAAAAAAATTTATATTGTGACTCACATGTGTACTCTAGGTAAATAAATCCCGATCTTGTGTAATAGTCTTGTGTATAATTTTGTTTTCATATTAAATATGCCTAGTGATGTGCATGCAAGACGGTCCTAGGCCAAATAATGATTTTACAATACAGAGCTATAGTTGATAGTAATTGTAATTTATGAAAATGATTTTATACCTTCGGCTGGTGGTGATTACAATCAAAGTATGTAATTAGTCAAGTAATTATTAGCTCTACGCCATTTTCACCAAGATTTCAATTTTGTCTCTTCTGCGCGCTCTCCCATTTTGTGTAACTATTGTATTAATCTTTGATGTCTCTTTCATTCACTATCTTCTCATCATATCATAGCTCCGAGTGCCCCCACACCATTTTCTTTTTATTTTATAAAATACAATGATTATTCTTTATTCTAATATATATTTTTTTTTAATGTGATGGGGTTTCACATAATCAACATCACTAAATACAACTCTTGGATATGATTGATAAAAAAAATTCATAAATCATACGTAATTACGTATCTATATATATATATAAGTAAAACAATAAGCCAAAAAAATTTTCCCGCCTAAATTTATCGTATCCCGTGCACATTAGAAAGTAGCATATAATTTTTTATTCATTATCATTTTTGCCATCATTTTTGTAAAGACTATTCATAATGCTTCATGCAGACTTTTTTTCATTTGTTTCTTGTGCAAGTTTTAGTTTGGGAAGCCCAATATCTAAAATAATCATAATTTTGAGTAATTGTTTTTAAATCTCAAACTGAGTTATTTTCTATTATAAATACACGTTGTCAATAATTTTCTTCTTTTGCATCCAAATTATTTTCTTATTTGTTAGTTCAATACATATTACATATTTTTTTGTTTTTCATTCCTTATTCTTAATTTGTTGTGAATTCATACTTTCAATATCATACTACCAACAAAGCTTAATTTGGTCTGCAAATAAGAGATATCACCGGCAATTATTCGCAACAAGACGTACGAACGTACAAAGCTTCATTTTTCAAATTTTTCCTCTCTTTTTCTTGATTTAAACAAACCATAGTCCAAGAAAAATCATTTTTGAGTGAGAGGATTTTGATTCCTATCCAAATTTAATAACTGATATAAGTCAGGTAGTCGACAATAAATCATCATTGCAAAGAGAATAAAAACAAAATATTAGTTCTATTATAAATCATATTCATATCTTTTGAGTTTTTTAAAAGGAAATAGAATTAAAAATGCAAGGTAAGACAATAATACTAGTAATATCCAAAAGTAAAATACATTACGTACATGAAAAGAGATTTATATGTTATTTGGTCACAAAGGGTTTTGATTTATTTGATTGCGGCTATTATTCGGAATTGGGTGAAATTCTTGATGTTGCATTTAATTTTATAAAATAATAAACTTAAATATTTCTTCTGAGATCCGGCAAATAAGCTTAACAAAATTGGGATTGTGACTTCAACGTATCCTCAATGGCCCAACTTGAAATCGAGTTATTCCGAGGCCCAACTGTATCTAAAAAGTTTGGTACAGTAAATCCTCTATAAATTACTACTTTTAATTATTTTAAAAATATATTAATAATCAATAAATTAATAATTTATTAATTAAAAAATATATTTTATATTCACTGAATTTAAATAATAATTACACACGAATTCAACAAACTTAAATTATATAACACAGGAATTGAACGAACTTTAATTTAAATTCATAGAAAAATGCATGAGTATTATTAAATACTAGGAACCTGAATCTAGCTATTCAAGGAAGCAATAATAGCATCAAAAACCCTTAAAAAAAATTGTTGCAGTTCGAGAATGCCACACCGAAGCATCATTTATCGAACAGTTTAGTATCAACATTAACAACATGCATAGGTTTCCAAAGCCTGATTACATATTTTATGTCTCCACTACAATTCGGGAATACAATAGCATGACAGAAATTTATCTAGTGCACATTAATTTTCTTGTTATAAAGATAAACTCCAAATTTCTTTAGCTACAATATACGAACAATGGCTGGCTGTGAAATCAAGCAGTACCACTCTTGTCTTGTTGATCCAGCCATGTTCATTTAAGTTGCAACCACAGCCACAACTGAAAAGCTTTCTAAGTAATTTGCTTCAATTTCTTCCAAGACAAAAGATGTGATTCAGGAACCAAAATTGCAGCCTTTACATTTGCGAAAATGCACCCAAAAAATTTCATTTACACTTAGTTTTCCTGCACATGCATTGTAAAAGCTGTTAAGGCAAAGCTTATATGCATCTGTATTGTATATAAGGGAATGGAAAGGATACTGATACATTACATAAAGCTTGAGAGAGAGAGAGAGAGAGTTGTATGCTGACCTTATAGCTTCATTCCCCTTAGTTGCTGCAGAGTAAGCCAAGTGAGATATTAGAACAAAATTTCCTTGAGCCATTGCCTTTTTGTCAAATATGGCATCTGATAAAACTACAGCTGATGCTCCCTCACCTATATACACTCCAACTGAATCTGCATCCAAATCGAGATATCACTTTACTTTTCAATCATCACAACAAACAGAAAACTGAAACTCAATAAAATTGCCAACAATCGTAACTAAGCTAATGTCTTTTTGTCACGCATATATTCCAATATTGTACGTTTCATGCTTTGCACCATTTTCTTTCATCTCATTCCATTCTGCGTGGTTAATAAAAAAAATAAGAGAGGAACATAGCAAGTTGCAGCCTTCTAACCTAATGTCATGCCTTGTGATGCAACCAGTGGGATATGGGGAAATGGCTTCTTAACTGCTGCTATATACTCAACTCCACCTAGTGCAGACACTGGATACACCTATACACAAACACGCACGTTATTCGAATGATCTCTGGACGAAAAAGCAGCAAAAAAGGGAGAAAGGGGTCACCTTGATGATTTTGGCACCATCATTTGATGCAGATAATATCTGCATGATCATAGGAATGATTTTGTAATTTTTTTCCATCCATTCTACATTCATATTAAGACAAGGTTTTAAATTTCTAAACTAAAGTAATCTTAAACATACCTCTGTAGGAGTTGCTGCTCCTGGTATATACAGAGCCTGGCCCTCTGCAACATCATTTAAAATTCCCTGCTACCATCAAAATGTATCATGAATATAATTCTGGGACAAAGATCACTTTGCTCGTTCAATGTGCTGACATTGTTTCCCAAGTTAAATGATTGAGCAAAAATTTAATGATACCTTCACCATTGCAGGACTCATAAGAAACTTAGCTCCAAGATCTACTGCTTCTTTCGCATTTCGTCTATCTAAAACAGTTCCAACCTAAAATTTGAAAAGTATGAAGTTAAAAGTGAAGTGAATTGCATTTTTATGACAAGTAAAACTATGTAAAAGATTCATGAAATTGTACATCCAGCACAAAACTAACACTTTCTAGAATGAAGAATGATGTTCCTCCCTAAGAAACAGAAACCATGAACATAAGCATAACACAACGTGTAGACAGCCTTGTAAAAAACCAAACATGAATCCAAGAATTTGAAACATTCTACCAAAAGAAATGGCTTGAATCATCACACTTACTCCTATGGATGCTGAAGGATATTCTTGGACCAGACATTGCAATGCCTGTGTAGAGAAAAAACAAAAGAAAGAGCATATTGGCTGATGATTTTCCATTAACGAATCAGTAATATAAAGACATGAAGTTATATACTCGTAATTTACATTAACCTCAAAAACACCTGGAGTTGACATTGTGATTTCCAACTGCAAATCAATCAACAAAAGTTGTCAGTACTAGCTTGTCATTTGGAGCAGACAATGATGGAGTTGGTTAAATTAATAGATGGGTTTAAACTTACAACAGTAACTCCGCCTCTAAGTGCTGCACGAGCAGCCTCCACTGCTAACTCTGCACTAAAAACACAAATCAAGATAGGTAACTAAACAACCATAAAAGGCCAGAAAAAGTAGACAACTTTTTCATCAAATCTGCACTGGGGTAGTAAATTAGTAATAATTTCTCCAATCGTGTAAAAAACCAATGAATCTCGGCAACATAATCACTGGCTCACTCTTAAACACACACATACACACACAACTATGTAAATGTAAGTAAAATTGGAGGGAAGTGGAGGGAGTGGATGACCTTTTGGCGCGAAGGCAAGCAATTATGCCGGAATTCCGAATATCCGTCAAAACTCTGTGAGCAACGGTAGTGGGATAGAGAGAGACGGAACTATTACTATTACTATTACTATTACTATTACTATTACTATTACTATTAGTATTGTGGGAATTGTAACAGCGGAAGTGAGAAGAATAGGAGGAGTTGCAACAAGAATATTGTAGTGTGAGTGTGGAAAAGAAGGGGGGGTTTATGTTTATCCTCGACGAGAACAAGGAAATACTATAAAGAGGTCCAATCCCAGCGTTGTTTGGAACAGGAACAGCCATCATCTTCCCAAAAATAGTTTCTTTTTTCGCGCACAGACCAAGACGGAGCAGATATATTATATATAGGCAATGATTCTGAATTCCGTCAGGATATGGAAAATCTCATGCTGCCACTCACTATCCTAACTGGGGCCCGGGGGTTTATAATTTTAAGGAACATTAACAATATGAGGAACACCGTGATGATGGCGGTTAACTCTGTTTCTATTTTTATTTTTCCTAATTTTTTTATCTATTTAATTAAAATTCAATAAACCCTAATTAAAATTAATAATCTTAAACCCTGATTACATCCAACCGCACGGTGCAGTTGACCATACACAACATTTTGCCTAAAATGATTTAGTATCATCATATCTTGCAAAATATATATTCACGGACAGTTGCAGTATTGGTATCGGTTAATTTTGTCCTAATAAAAGAAACAAAAAAATACTGAACGTGCTGCGTTTCCGTTTTGCCAAAAATATGACAACTTGAGCTACAACAGGCATTGAAATGCATGTGGTATCTAAATCTTTACAAATTATTCAACAAATTATAAGCCATGTGGCAACGTTGGCAGACGGAGACGGAGACAGCAAGTTGCTTTGTAGCCATATGGAACTGAAGCCCCTTCACTCATGGCAGTCGCAGTCGCGGTAGCAGAGGCATTAGCCAGAGATGCTTCTGGTGGAGGCAGAGGACATGGATTTTGAGGTGGATACATGAGATGGCAAGATGGTAGCTGCTTTGCTTGCTGTGAAACATAGGTTTCTCAACTTTGCCTCTTTCAGCACTGCAGCTTCAATGCTGATGCACTAAGTTCTGCAGCGCCTGTCGAATGTTTGCTTCAGAAAAATGGAGAAGTTTATGTTAGCTGGACTGACTGTCACTGACTGCTTCCTCAAATCAGAATAGAGAGAAATAAGAGATGCAAGTATCAATCACGTCATAGATGTAGCAATTCTTTCTCTCTCAACTGCAAATTGATTCAAGAGTACATACAAACATGATTGCTGAATTATGATACTGCCATTTTACGAGATCGAAAGTGTGAGGTGCTTACATATACACAAGCATGTCACTGCCTTTGTTTCTTCTGTAATGGCTTTGAAGAGGATCTGACCTGACAACAAGTGAGCCATACCAAACTCATTAGCAGCAAAAACTATGGAGAAGCAACCTTAAAAGTTCCCAGGAATAGATCAAAGTTTTACGAATCAAACCGACAGATATCAATTATTGCACGATGGCTTCTAGGGTTCTAACAGAGTCCTGTCGGTGTGATATAACAAACATGGGAAATGACAATAATGAATACCAAACTTACAAATTGTGATAATTGATCACTAATGTAGGTCATTGATCTCAAAACCGCCTCAAGTGTATCTCTGGTAAGCTGAAACTTAACTTCCATCTCATTCAACGGAGACTTGGTATAATCTTGCAACTATCAAGAAGGAAAAGAAAACGAAAAATGGGAAGTCTAGCAGATCCACTGAGAAAATTTACTAGTATTTCAAGCTTCAACTGAACATTGCTTTACCAATTACCACAAAAGAAAAAATTGAAAGGTTAAAGCAATCATTACTATATGAAACTACATGGAAGCAACAGAATATATATGTTTCAAATTTATTTAGAACTTTGTGAAATCAGTTTCAAACACTTTTCAATCTGCATATCTATAGTGTGTAAAATCAGTTAATTCAGGATACCTTGAGAGTAATAATAGCCACTCGATTAGTCGGCATCTCACCTTTATTCTCAACAGTCCAAGTCATAGATTTCAGCCGTGGAAGAACTCTCTACATCAAACATATATATTAGCATAAGATTACGGTATGGAAGGAATTAAAATTCTATTAAGGCCTAAATGTTCTATGATTGATGCACAGAGAGTGTCGTACAGGTAGAAAGAACATAGACCTATATTACTCGAAAACTTATTTTGGCAGCTGAGCTAACAACTCTATTATCAAGACACCACCATTATCCTCAAAAGTGGAGGTAGCCTTCAACATTCTCATCTCCACATGTAATGATATTCAAAACAGCAGATATGGTAATGGAGAATAATAAACTTTACCGGCATTTCAGTAGGGCCAATATCATTTTGAAGACTTAACTGTGGAAAACATGCCACATTTCTTTCAGCAGTAATTGGTATCAGGCCTCCAATATTTGGACCATTGAAATGTGAAGCTGGATTGACTTGCAGCGACAATAACGAACCAGAAACTGCTGATGAGGAACAAGGTAATAAAGGTGCTGAGAGTCCAACATTAACATGATGTGAGGATCTGGTCCATCCTGATGCATGCTGCTGCTGCTGCTGCTGCTGCATACATACATAAAAACATTCTCCCAAATGATGATAATGAAAACAAACCAAAGACCCAAAAAACAGTAAAATGTATGCATAACATGGAAGCATCATGACCAGATACCAATAGAGGGCACCACGTCCAAATTTATCAGGTTAGTGAAGAAATTACACGAACACGACTATTTCTAAGATTTTTTTTCCACCTTCTTATATGCATATAAACAAGATAATTCCAGACTGCAGTTCATACCATCATTTATAAACAATTATGTTGATGCCTTCAACCTTCAATAACTAGAAAAAAGAATACCAATTCTCCAGAAAATACCAGACACCATGTATACAGACGCATGGTTAAGTTCAAGCCAATCCTTAAACAGATAATGGCAAATAAACAATGGATTAGTTCACTCAATCTAAGCTTATCGTCAGCACAAATTAAGATTGTAATCTGACTAATTCAGGATTAAATTTCAAGTGTAGTTCATCTCTCTTGGGACCTAACAATTCCCATTTGATGATACTGATTTGCAAATACTTCCAGAAAAAGCGTAACACAATCTATAAATATATGACATTTCATCTCCTTTTACGCGAAATTTTCAGGTAATATTACCGGTCCTCGAGGAAGCTCTTCCTTCCAATGGCTACGAAGTTTCTGCAATAATACAACAAGCATGCTCTGCAGTCCCACGGGAAGATCAGCCGGAAAAAGCTTCAAAGCATCATCACCTTCTATGTTTCTGTTCACGCAATTCCATATAAGCGATCGAAGGCACGCTAAAACCTGTAATCACACTTAAAAGACCATGAATCGTTACCAGCAGTCCATAAATCTACACATACAAATTCAACCTAGTATCAAGAATTAAGAACCCATAGAGAGAGAGAGAGAGAGAGCAATAACTCACTGGGTCTAGATCGCGGGGCGAAGGAAGGTCGAGAAGGGAGTGAATGGAAGACATCTGAGGATTCGAGAGGCCAATTTTTCGGGTTTGCCATAGCAATTGCAGCAGGTTCTCGAGCTTTTGCTCACATTTAACCCCGATTAGCTTGTGGAGATGCTCCGGCAGCGTTGTTTCCTCAACCATCATATTTAATTTCGCTTTAATCTCTCTCAACTCCACCCCACTAGTAATGCCTGTTGAGAATTTGGAGCAATGGAGAAATTTTCGCCAAATTTATGACTCAAGATTGAATCTTTTCCTCTTCAATCTTGCTAATGTTTCTTGTATTCTTTAGTCGCATAGAAATCCAGTTTCGTTTCTCGCCGTTACTGTTCAACACGCAAAATATTTTTTATTTGATATTTTGATTTATAGATTAGAATTGAAAATATATGTCTGTTTGATTGATTTTTATGGAAATTTAATATGCTTTTTGATTTATTATTGTTTTTTTTTATAAGAAAATTTTCAAATGTTGGGATACATGATGATGTGATGATTTATGATAATTATAAATTATAATTAATTTATTATAAGTATAATAAATGATGAGTATTATTTATGTATATCCAGTATAGTGATAGTGTATACCCCCATAACCAGTTTTGAGGGCATGTATAACACATAACCACTAAGACTTTTTGACTTTTTAATTATATCTATTGGGACATTTTCTAAAAAGGTGTCTTATTTGTGTAAAAAATGGGGAAAAATTGACTAGTTAATCAAAATCATATAAAATCTTGTATTTACCCTCTTATTTTAGCTATTTAAATAATAGCTACGTATTTCTTTATTACATATTTTGCTAATCGATCATACGCTTTCAAAATGCTATCAGAGCCTTAGGTTTATCTGGGAATTATATTTTATTTATTGCTTTAAGTATTATCCTAACGGAGGAGACATCAAGAAAAACATGGATCCGGAATATTGTCCGAGATGCGAGTGTTACAGGAATTATCACCAAGATTTGGAGATAAAAAGAGAAAGAAACCAGATGTTAAGAACAGTCTGGAGAGAATTGTTCGACTCCATAGTCGTACGAGAAAGAATGCTTGAATACATTGAGCCTTTTATTCAAGAGATTGAGGAAAGAAGGAGAGGCGATGCAAATCTGAGCGCTCTCCAGTTCGAGGTAATAAACACCATGAGGAGAAACCATCAGAACAATCATATCTGATGGATCTAGAAGGATATCCAAGGTGTGGACATTTCCAGGAACGTCTCCAAATTCTGGAGAAAAGAAGGACAAGATACCAGATTGTTCTAATATACTGGAGGAATATGTTGAATCTCTTGATTCAACATAACCAAGAAAAAGAATTAATTGATTCTTGCCTCCAATGAATCAAAAGAAAGGAAGATCTTCTCCATAATTGTATCTGCCTTGAATGGGAGATAGAACATGACATAAGAAGAGACCATTGGATTCATCTGGGATTTAATTGGAATCAGCTCTATGCTGCACAGCCCTGATGGAACCAAAGAAAGATAAAGGAGTATCATCTACTCTTTTATATCAAGAGATTACTCCAGATTCATCCAAGATATCGGAGGATCTGAGAGAAATACAGAAGACAGTACAACATTATGGCGATAGCCTGTATGGTGTACCACGCGATCTTTACAAGATTGCTATGAAACAGGATGAAATTTATAATATCCTGAAGGAGATCCAATCACGGGTCGAAAAACTGGAGCAACAACCTCCTTCCAGTCAAAGGAGAAATCATTTTGGTAATGAACCCACTTATCCATTTCCAGTGGGAGAAACCAAAAAGGATCCCAACATGGAGGCCTTGAAAAGAATGATTCGAGAAAGAAAAAGATGAATAATCTTGAAAGAATCAAGCTTGACGACCTCCAGGAGTTAGCAGAATCTTTTGCTAACATGACTATGGTTGATTTAAAAATGAACCAGAATGTGGTCCAAAATCCACAGCTGATGAATCAACTTCCACCAAGAGCCATTATTGGAAATCAACAAGATTTTCAAAATGCACCAGGAGCCATTAATGTAGTCCAGGATTTTCAGACCGAAGCAAGGTATGATCAACATACCCCAAATGATGCATACATGGCGTCAAGAAGGACAAGGGCAAGAAGGTCGCATCTAAAGGTACATGATACACCTTATGGAAAGGCGACCCTGGATCATATCCATCCCTAAGGAGTAATGCTCGACCTTGATGAAGTAAATTTCAAAGATCGAGAATCCGTAATTGACGAGTGGACGTCAGCCCTGAGAATTGCAACAGCAACTCTCGATTTGAACAAAGAAGGATTCGTAAGAATTCTTGAAATGAGTCTTGCAAGAATTGTCAAGATAACATGGGAATTTTTTCCTGTGGACATCAAGAATTCATGTTTTGAGAGTGAAAACTTCACAGAACATGTCCAGAATATGGCAACGATTTTTAAAAACCATTTTCTGGGAGAATGATATTTCGAAGGATTCGATCAAGAAAAGAGGAAGAAATACTTGATGGCATTGTATAATCTAAGACTTGCAGTCTTGGACCAACAATCGCTCAACAAGTTTCTACAGCTCTTTACTCTCTATCAACATCAATCTAAAGTTGATGATAGAGTTGCACTGGAAATTTTCTTTCTGAAATTTCCAAGCCCATGGAAAGAGATGTTAATTCGGGATTACGAACCAGGAGATCTTGAAAACGTCGCGAGAAGGATGTCATATGTATATCGAAAGCTCTCAGAGTGGTGTCAACAAGCAACAGCTCTGAGGAACATGAAGAAACTGAGGAGGATTAACAAATATGCTCCTTTAAACTGTGATGACAATGATCTGCCAACGATCATTGGAGGAGAATCACCGAGGCTGAAGAAAAGCAAGAAAAATAGGTTTCAACCCTATCATAAAGGTGGAGATCCAAAAAGAAATTTTTGGACCAAGAACCAGATGGTCAAGACAGAAGGCCAGATCTTACAAATCAGGCCAAAGAAGTGGACCATCAAGGAATAGGTATCCTTTCCGACGAGATAATAAATCCCAAGGAAAGACACCTGCCAAGAAAACTTTCAGAAGAACTCACACTAGAGTGAATGAAAGTTTCAAGGATTGCAACTGCTGGACGTGCGGTGCAAAGGGGCATATTTCCACAAATTGCCCTGACAACGAGAGAAGAGGTATCAACAAATTCGAATCCACGCCGGATATCGAAGATGCCATCTACTACCAAGAACTGATACAAGTATATCAGTTCGAAGATATACCCTCAGATGAGAGTATATATGAACAAAAAGAAGTCTTCAACGAAGAAGATTCAGAATGGTCTGATGGAACTAGATCGGAGTCAGACTGATCCAGAGATTGTTCATCAGGAGAAAGAGGACAGGACGAGATTCTCCAGTCACACAACTCTCTCTCAAAGTCTGATTGACAAAATCATGAAGAAGAGTCTGAATATACAAAAGTATCAAGGCTTTTCAGCAAACAACATAGATCAAGTTCTGAGGAACTTTAATCTAAGGAGCAGGAAAAAACAAATCGTCTATGGAATTTCTAGACGAGAAATGTCGCTTCCTATAGAGCTTACAGGGAATCAAGTGGAGATGCAGTTGATTCCAGCTAGTGACATCAGAGAAGATCTATCAAAGATGAAGCCAGAAGTCGCTGAAAAGATGAACTGGATCCATATTGGAGCAATCCAGTTGATGTTAAAATCGGCTCTCTTTACCGGAGTTCACACGCCGATCGATATCGCTATATGCGATAAAAGAGTTAAAAATCTGAAAGATTCCGTATTGGGAACAATTGCGGGAGATCTTTGTGCAGGACAAGTAGTGGGAATCATTTATCCAAAGATTGCTTACAATCTTAATGATCAGCAAAGCCCTAACGCTTTATCAGGACTTTAAACGCAAGGATTTACTAGAAAAAAGAAATAGACCTTACTCAATTACTTTTCAGGTATCATATGTTCTTTCCAACTCACATCACACTGAGTTATTTTTAGGAAAGAAGTTCATCGAGATACCAGATATCTTCAACAAGGTGACAACAGCAGTTTGTCCCGATATAGTGGAAATTGCTCGGTTAAGGAATGTTGATATTCAAATCCGAGATAGAGAAGTCATGAGACACGACCAAAGTCTCAAGATAACTTCAGGGAGATTATCTTTCCAATGAGACATAATCATGTCTTTGCCATATGGGAGGAGTCGGAGTCTCATTCGAGAAGCACATCCTCAAACATCTCAGAATAACAAGGTTCCAGTGAATCTGAAATGTCCCGAGGGATGGAGAGAAGTGATAGTAAAATTTGACACTACAAGGTGGGAAACCAACTTCCCTTGTAATATTCTTTACTATCTGCAGCAGCCGGAGATCAATCATTACAAAGGTACCCTGGAGATTGGGGGACAAGTGATGGAGATCAAAGGCAGAGCCGGAAGAGAAACAGTTTTGCTATTGGGTTTGGATTTTCTTAAGGATCGCAAACCTTGGGCAAATAAAGAAGATGGAATGGAAATCACGATTAATGGAAGAAAACTATTAATCGAATGACAAGTCCATTCTCCATATACATCTCTATAAGGATGTTATATGAAAAATATAAAGCAGAATATTTTGCTACTTATATTGATTCAGGTGCAGGAATTTGTACTGCAAAACGAGGAGTCTTCCCAGTAGAGGTAGAAGATGATGATCTACCCTGAATTACAGGAAGAGGTTTCTCAATGAAAATTTTTCTCTTGGCTAAAGGAGTAAAAGAGACGGAAATTCTAATTGGCGGAGCCAGATGTACACCTTGGTATAAGGTTAAAACTCCACCAATTTATTTCCATGATACAGGTGCAGATATTCTGTTGGGAAACAATTTCCTACAGATGTTCAAAAGATACATGCCGGATAATGAAAAGAGGCAATTGATATTTACAACCATTTGCGATCACAAAATCATTGTCCAAAGGCTCAAAGGGGCTTTTAATCGACAGATACCATTGAGTTTTCGCAGCAAGCGTGGTGATGAAGGAAAACTTCGACACCCAAAAATGAAGGATCAAAGGAGATTCAGCGAAGCAGTGCTAAGCTGTATTAGGGATGAGGATCTCAATGATGAAGAGGTCCAGATCCTCAAAGCATCTTTAATATCTCATCAAGATATTAAAGAAGAGATGCAGGTATCCCTAGAAGATGTCAAAAGAAAGATTAAAAGGAATTACAATGAGAATCCTTTGGCATGGTGGGACAGAAACAAGCTCAAAGCTACCTTGAAGGTGAAGCCAGAAAAGGAGTATGAGTTTGTTAGATACAGACCAATCCTGATGAACCTCAAAGATCAACAGGATATGAAGGAGATAATCAAGGAACACCTTGATTTAAAATTGATCGAACTAGGGAACTCGCCTTACAGCAGTCCCGGATTTCTGGTAAAGAATCATGGTAAAATCAAACGAGGTAAACCTTGATTAGTTATTAATTACAAAGGAATTAATGATATTCTGGAGTTTGATGGATATTTTATCCCTAGTAGGGAACACCTTATTAATTGCATTAGAAATGCTAAGGTATTCTCTAAGTTTGATTGCAAGTCAGGTTTCTACCTGATTCGCATGGATGAGAGTAGTAAGAAGTTTACAGCCTTCTCTACTCCACAAGGGCATTATGTTTGGAAAGTAATGCCAATGGGGTTAGCTAATGAGCCTCAAATATTTCAGAGAAAGATGGATAATCTGTTTAAAGATTATTTTTCTTTTATGTTCGTCTATATTGATGATATTTTAATAGCATCAAAAAATATGGAAGAACATATCAAACATCTTGAGATCTTTGCAGATGTTTGTTATAAAGAAGGTTTAGTACTGTCTGAAAAGAAGGCAGTCGTTGCAACTCGGAAAATGGAATTTCTGGGTATCGAGATTGATGAAGCAGAAATTATTCTGCAGGACAATATTGTTCAGAAGGTCCAGAATTTTCCTGAAGATCTAAAGGAAAAGAAACAACTTCAGAGTTTCTTGGGAGTTGTTAATTTTGCGGGACCATTCATTAAAGATTTCGCGAAACATAGAAAAGTTTTCAGTACTTTACTAAAAAGGATGTTCCGTTCATCTGGACAGAAGAACATCGACAGGGTATGAAAGAGTTAAAAGAGGTTTGCAGAAATCTCTCAAAACTCTCGATACCACAGGACGAAGACGACTTGGTCCTGTACACAGACGCAAGTGATTATTGGTGGGCAGCAGTTTTAACCAAGATCACTCCTAATGGAGAAGAACCCTGCAAATACTGTAGTGGTTTATTCTCAGAAGATGAGGCCGTACGATGGCACATCAACGAAAAAGAATTCTTTGCGGTCCGAAAGGCGTTTAAAAAATGGCCTTTATTTTTATTAGCAAAGAAATTTACTTTAAAAGTCAATAACACACAGGTTAAGGCTTTCTTAAGAAACAAGATTGAATCTAAGCCTGAAAAGGCTAGATTAATTAGATGGCAAGCTGAATGCCAATATTATATTTATGATATTGTCGTTTTGAAATCTCACGAAAATGTTCTTGCAGATTTCCTAACAAGAGATTGAGCAACCTGATGTGAACTCCATTCTACTGGCCCATATGCATCTCAGAGAGAATCTGGAGATGTTAACGGGAGAGTGGGACGAGTGCGTTCTGAATGCTGAACAAGCAGGAAGATTGCAGACTCTCAATAAGACGAAAGTTACCGAGAGAATACGAGCTTGCATATGGTCTCAGGGGCAACTCTGGGCTGCATGCCAAACACCAATCCTTCGGGTGGCCAAAGGTCCTTTGGTAAAAGAAGAGTTTCGAGTACAGGGCTCTAAACTTGTAGCAGAGGATTCAAATACCTCTTGCCCAAGTTCTAAGGTGGTGGTATCTTCGGAACCATTGACCCAAGAAAAAGATGATATTCAGGGGTCACACTCTGAACCATCATGTCAACCCAGCACCTCTGGGGAAAAAGAGGGAGAGATTAATCTTAGGCCAATGACTGGCACTTCTAAGATTAATACT
Organism: Agastache rugosa; assembly: GCA_031470985.1. NCBI lineage: Eukaryota > Viridiplantae > Streptophyta > Magnoliopsida > Lamiales > Lamiaceae > Agastache > Agastache rugosa. The sequence goes on along the minus strand of CM062603.1, from coordinate 20,062,478 downwards.
GATAAGATTGAGGTTTCTTCTTCTTCTTCTTGGCAGATATATCAAGCTAGCTGGGAGAAGCTCAATACAAGGACTTGAATCAACCAAGAAAAAATAAGGGTTGATGTTTCGGGGAAATATCCTCGGGTGTAGATGATGCTAAATTCAGATCCACAAGAAGTCAAAAGATGGTATGAATTCGGAGCACTTGCTTCAGTTTATACCACATCTCCATCATTCGCCGAAATCAATAATCTACCTAAGTGGATTCAAGAAGCGGTGTATGATACCCGGGCTAACAATCCACAGCTTAGCCGAGGTGACATTTTGGAGCTGTATTTTATTAGTGCAGCCCCAGAACCAGCGGGGAAAGGAAACCATGAAGCCTTCCACTATATTAGGCTTCGAAGACCAGATGCACACGCCCTCAAAAAGATCAAAGCTCCTGCAGAGAAAGAGACTACTCTAGTCTCTACATTACCAGAAAAACCTCATCTCTACCAGAAGAGCATGGGGATTATGGGTCTGTCTCACTGAGATGGACAAAGTCAAGTTCCCGTTCAAATTCTTTCAGAATTCAGTGAACGGATCATTCCTGTTAAACACTATGACAGGAAAATCGACAAGATTCGCAGAGGAAGCTTTCGAAAGAAAGAGAACCTCGCTCTGGGAAAACAAGATTGCGACGAGCAAAGAAACTCATCGCAAATACTGCAACATTGCTCATTTTGGAAACTGGTCTGAGCGCGTTTGTTCGGATTGTCAGAACCAAAAGGAACCAGAGTTCAGGAAGGGATTCTTACCCAGAAAGGGAAAAGAGAAGGCTTGGTCCAACGAGCATCTCGAGCATAAGGCGCTGCCAAAAGCAAGGACGCCCAGGGCCCCGGAAAAAAAGTAGATTCCCGACACAGGTTGGTGGAGTCATGTGACTCTGAGCTGGAGCACCCACTAAAAAGAAAACGACAGTAGTGGGTGGAGGGAAAAGGAATTACCCACTAAAAAACAGATGGGTAAAGCAACATGAGAACCACTATCAATAGAAAAGTGGTCCATTTGTCACAAGAAAGAGACCTCACACCGAAAGTTGGTTGTCTTCATTCAATAATGAAAGACAATGGAGGACCCCATTCAAGTGGAATCAAGCTGGCCAAGGATAAGAGCATCCGAGGCAATAATGCAGGGGGATGTCTTTCACACAGACCTCTATATAAACAAGGATTGAAAAGAGCATTGATTATCGAAAATCCATCAGAAATCCTCTACAGCATCCTCTCTGCTCTCTCAAAAATAAAAATTGTTATAGTTTCTATTCTAGTATAGTATAGTTTATGTAGTTCAATTCCGCTACCATATGTAGCTAAACAAGTCTGTCTCCTCCCAAAAGAAGATATACTTATGTTGTAATAAATATTATATAATTCCTAAATAAAAGTTTGGGCTTTTGTTCATCCCTTCCAGTATATTATTTTCTTTGTGTACCGACCAAAAACCCTACGCCCCTGGTAGGAAACGAACGAGGGCTGTGCTATGTGCTACTGAAGGAGTCTGCGTCTGGAAACCATCGGTTGCGATCGTGTGGTTGGACGAGGTCCCTAAAACTTCAGGCGGAAATACCCGGCAGCATTCCGGTCAAAAAGGTATGAAGTTGGTATGCGTAGAATTTATTTATACGGAAGTGTGATGGGCCTGATAGTGTTGCATGATTTATCTCCAAGTTGAAAAAATGGAATTGATAAATCAGAGTATGTAATGAAGAAATTCAGTAGAAGGGTAAAAAAATTTACGCATATTGTATGATTATAAGGTTGACTAGTATATATCAATATTTTCCCTTATTTTATACAATATTTTATACACAAAAATGAATATAATAATCTTATTGGTGGGTCAGTGGGTACTGTTTATACCCGCTATCAAAAGTGGTCGTAGGAGGTACACACTATCTCTATACTGGTTTGAATGAATTTCCTCTCATAAATGATAGTATAAGATTGAAAAAAATAAATAAAAAATGTAATGGTCCCAGAAGCCAGAAGACCGTATGGGCCAAACCGTTAGGTCGGCGAGCACTACGGGACCAGAAGCTCCAACCCAATAAATGAAATGGGCCCCATATTATTTGGGCCATATCCAAAAAGGGCCCAATATTAATCAGAAAAGGATAAAGTTTTGTTCTTCTCTGGACTGGCCACGTGTATTGACAATGCCCTAACCAATCAATCACGACGTTGCCCATTCAAACATTACATTTAGGGAGGTTAGGGTAACAGGAGGGATCATCATGATTTTGATGATTTCTCGCCTACCACTACCATGCTAGCTTTATTTTAAACAAACATTATAAGAAATTTTAAAGGTAGCATGATGATGAACTTAATGCATCTTTAATTATGCAAAAAAAAAAGAGTTTCATTTAATACAATCAAGATAGTTTGATGGTTCAAGATTCATCAAAAAGTACATATATATTTGCATCAAATATAATTAAATAATATGTGGTTTGCATGTAATTGTACTACGGCGGAGATTTATTGGTAGCGGTCGCGAATTCCCACAACATAATAATAATAGGATATGGCCTTAGATCCATACGTTAATATTGTTTGACTAATTTTGACGTGGATATGGATTTATGAATTTAGATCCGTATATTAATTTTGTCCGACCAATTTTGACTTGAGAAATAATCTGATATAATTTTTTGTATTCGAGAAAGTATTTTCCTAAGCAAGAACAAGTTGTAGTTAACCCCAACTAGCTAGTTTAACTAGTGAATACTTTTAAATTTTAATACAACATCAATCATGAAAAATTATACTAATAATTTGACTAATACTGATAAAAAACAATAACAATCTTACTAATTGCAATATGAAGTTCGACCATAACAAAAATAACAAAAAAATTATCAAATACAATCAACGATTCGATGCTGAATACCATATTTAAATTAAAAACAAAATAATAGAATAGACTAATACCGAAAGTAGGAAAAAATCAAGCACTAGAAGTGAAGCCACCATCAACATATATAACTTGGCCGGTGATATAAGAAGCGGCCGGAAGGCAGAGAAATGCCGTCAACGGCGATATTTCGTCCGGTTCGGCTATGGGCCGGATCGGTGTTCGGGCCAATAACGGTCCAAACATATTTTGTATAGACTTGTCAATATCTTCCTGTACATAAAAAAAAAAATAACAGCTAATTCAGATTGAAACATCTTGGATTTTATCTCCAAAAAGTGTTTCACATTTGGCGATTTGAAAGCAAAAAGTTTGAAATTAGGGGCCCATTTTTATTGGGTGTGGGAAACTAGTGAAATTTTCAAAGAAAGCCATCACTTTAGTTGAAAACGGCATTCATGAAATGATGAATTCGGTGTATAATAAGTACAATTAAGAATATTAACAATTATTATCTGTAATTTCATTTGCATAAAGCAGCACTCATTTCAAATAATGGATAAATTATAAAAAAGAAGTCACGATGTTATGTCCCACAAAAGAAAAATTGAAGTCTATGTATTTATCATCAAGTGTCCAATTGAGATGTTGATTGACTTGATGTTCTCCGATTGACTATTTCAAGACCCTTATTTTTAATTATTTTTTACTTTATAGAGAAGCCCAAATTTGGAAATTAATTTTGAGATATATATATATATATATATATATAAATAGGGAAGAGATCATATGTAAAATTATTTTTCCGTAAAAAATAAAAAGCGATTTGAACCATTGATCTGTGTAGATCTACGGTTGTCATTGATCGGTACATTATAATTGAACATGAAATGTATTATCGTAACAATGCATTGTAATAAATCAAAAATGCATTATTATGACTATACATTGTAAAAAGACATAAAACACATTATTTTAGTACATAAAATGTATTATTATTATTTTTTACGGAAAAAGTGTTTTGTACGTGAACCAACCCCTATATATATATATATTGCACTTTAAATTAAATAAGGTATAGAAGAGTGGTACAGGTTTGACAATATTGGTCTTGACTGCCCATGGCGCCACTGTGTTAACTCTAATGTTGTCTTTTGCCCACTCATAAGCCAAATTCTTTGTCAATTGATTTATGGCACCTGCACAATTTAAGGTAAAACTATGTTAATGTAATCAAAAAAATTGTGGAAGAGTAAAATGCTATATCCGCGAAAGTCTCACATTTTTAATAGATAGTGTTCCGGTATGAGATATAATTAATACGAAAATACATATCAAATTTAATTATCGAGTGCGCTTAATAAGACTTGCCTTTGGAAGCAGAATAAATGGCGAGTGCCGGCAACGCAGTTTTGCCGGCGACGGAGGAGATAAAGACGATATTGCCCTTGCCGGAAGCTTTGAGCAAAGGGTGTGCAATTTGAGAGAGATGATAAGGCGACTCCAAATTTGTTCCTATTATGTGCCAAAAGTCTTGCTCGTCGTGTTCCGTTGCTCTTTTCATTATGCTTATTGCAGCATTGTTTATCTGATTCAAGAGAAATTAATTAAAATAAAAGAAATATATATTTGGAACATATATATATGTATATAGGACTTACGAGAATGTTGAGCTTGCCATCGAAAAGGGAGGCTACAGTTTGCACGAGCTGTTCTCTTTGTGTTCTTGAAGTTAAATCACAAACTGAGCCACTCACTTGAAAGCCTTTGGCTTTCCATTGTTGAATTCTTTGATCCAACTCTTTCTTGTTTCTTGAACAAGTGTGGATTCTTGCACCAAATCCAGCTAGCTCTTCCACTATGGCATACCTTATAAAGTGCATACATAAATTTAGCAATTGAATCTTTACAAAATGAAATACAACTACGTACTTACCCGATGCCTCGAGTGCCACCCGTCACCACTGCAGACATGCCCTTAAGTGACCATTTCTCATCCCTAGTCAGCTCTTTCTTCACTTCCATTGCTAACTTTTAGTCTTTATTTTAGAGCTTCAATTCAATCGCACTATATAATATGTTGGATCGGAGTGATAAATTAGGTATGTTTGGGGAACTTATTTATAGGGGCTCATAAAAGGCTTGTGTGGGACCGGGACCCATTATTTTCTTTTTCACGTCCCATAAATTGTGGGAATCATTTTGTCCGTTTCTGGTGATTTAAATTATCTTTAGATGAATCTATATATTTTCGACCAAACATTTCAGGCGAATCTTTTTTTGTTTTTTTTTAAATTCTTGGATACTGAGAATTGTATAGTTATAACGTGAAATATATATATAAATACAATGTTAGATTCCTTTGTTTGTTATATATTTCATTTTGAGGAACTTTTTGGCCCCTCAAATCAAATCCTGCTGATATGATAAGGGAAACTCACTGTTTCTACTGTTGTTGGGCTGTCGAGAAAGAACGAATGGTCTTTATTGCACGACATATAGTCACATAAATGCATGCGCCTTACATGTTTGAGAGTGTCTCCTTATTTGTCTGAATTTCACTTCGGTTGAGCAAAGTAAAACCGAGATAATCGAAAATTCGTACTCAACTGATTTATAGGTTTCGTTTGGTTCGGTTTGATTTCGATTGATCATCTATCGATTTCAATTATGTTAGGAAAATTAAAAACCGACTAGGGTTTTGATCGGTTTTGGTTTTTTTATCAAAAGAAATAAATTTTGACTGAACCAACACAAACATATACGTAATTGTTGAAGCTGATCAATACTAAAGCCAGAATTCGGTTTTAGTTTCTGCTTTAATTCGGTCAAGATTTTTCAAAAGTTTCGGCCACAGGTTTTGTTGGTTCGGTTCGATTTTTTATCGAACCAGCCGTTATTACATTAGACCATAATCTAAAGTTCTAAAGACCGAAACATAATATTCTAGTTGAGTGTTTTGTGAGTGGAGAAAGGGTTCCAATTTTATGAGTACGTACATGTATTTGGATGAACACAGAAAAAAGTGCATGTTTTTTGGGAACGAAAGGCGTATATACCAGACTCAATCGAAACTGATTTACATATATCATTCAAACTAATTAAACATCATAAACAGAGTACAAATTAACAAAGATAAACAAACTGAGTGCAGTTGTATATCATATCGTGATAACTGAAAAGGAATTTGAATAATTAGAGCAACTGAGATTAATAGGATGAAACTGAGATACATATATAGTCAAAAACAAAAAAGCGTAGAATAATTTATTGAAAGAATTGTTGGTTAATTATTAAAGGGGGACAAATTGTGTGCAAATTTAATGTGATGGATGGTGTACGTACACCAACAAAAGATTTGACCTTTTTAACATTAGCTAGAAGTGTGCCATGGAATAATCTCCATTTTCAAACCCAACATCAAGATTTCATTAGATATTCTTACCCTATTTTTGGCTGTGCTGCCATCTTCCTCTCATTAATTTGTCCATAATTAATTTCGAATTCATAACATAAATTTGCTCATACTAATAATTAAAGAACTATATGAAAAATAAATAATGTGTAGTCGACGTAAAAAAGATTATTGTTCTTTTTTTTTTTAGTAAAAGATTATATTTTTCGTAATAACCCGCATAACTGCTACGTACTACTATAAGCTAAGATATGTAGAAGACCTCGAGAAAATTCAAATCTATGATCTTTCAATCTTGAAATTGCCGTGATCCATTATAGAAAGAAGAAAAAAATGAGAGAAATTAAATAAAGATATGTGAGCAACTAAAAATAAATAAATAAAAAGATATGTGAGAAAAATGAAAACAGGAAAACAATTTGGAAGACAATATATTTGGATGTGTTATCCAACAGGAAAGCAGTGAAAATAACGTTGCATCAGATCTGAGTTTATTGGTAGGTAAATTTAGCAGCAACAAACGTCAAATGAGGTGAGATCAACTATATATGATCTGACTGAGATAACGATAAGGCGTTGCGGCCGGGCCGGGCTTGCTTCACGGTGCTTGTACTTTCCGACAACATAACTCGTGGATGGGGTCTTGTACCCCCAAAACCTCCCCTTAATTAATCTTGATTAATTTCAGTGGGTGCAAAATTATTGCAATTAAATACCCAATCGATTTTGGTACGAGATTAATAGTATTTGTTATCTGGATAATTAGTAATCAATTATTTCATATCTCTCTATTTATACTTTTGTAGCATCGGTTTGGACTAGTCATAACCTATGCTTTTTTTTTTCTTTTATGCTTGATACAATGTTGTTTTTGTCCTTTCCAAGCAATCAAAATCACAAAATTGTCAGTTTTTTTAGTGGCTTGATCCGAAAATGCCACTTTCCATAATGCTTAACGACGTCGTATATTACTAAGTTTTACTATGTCGTTTTCATTGCCGGGAAACATGCATGACGCCAAGCCAGCGTCGATTTCACTGAAAATGAGACGAAATTTCATAACATAGCAATGTTTGTGTATTTTGAATAAACTTTTATAGTTTGTGGGGAAAACTAGAAAATGGGTATGGTTTGTGTACTTAGACCAAATTAACCTAATATAAATGCATTTATTAATTAATGGATGAGTCTTGTGTGGATCTGTCTTGTCTTACTGCTTTTATTCCATATATAAGATGGATCCAAATTCGGATCCAAACACAATCAAATACTAACAAAGTTGCAAATACAACATTGACCCATAAGACAACCTCACATAAATTTTTTAGTATATAAGTTAATTAAGAATATTGAAATAGTATAGGAAAAGGACTGATGCACAGCATGCTGGTAGAAGGAGCAACAGTGCAAGTTGCAGAAGGCGATGCCTTGTCCCAAATCAATTTCTTGTTTCCTTTTCAAAATTTCGAAATGAACAACACTGCATGTGAACTAGCTGGGATTAAATTAATATTCAATCCATATTTACGAAATGATTTTCATTTTTTGCAAAATGATGTTTCACTCTTTGGAGCAACATTTTTATGGCAAAGCAAACACTTAATTTATTTTTTATTTACTGTTGAAACCACATGGCTCAAGTCCATTACTGGATAGTTATATATAGTGTGCATTACTTTTTTTATCGTTCCAATTATGCCATTTTTTTATTTTACATGTAAGTTTATAAATTTATTTTCTGTTGCTTTTGTTTTCTAGGAATACCTCGACAAAAAATGTCTTACCCAGTTTCCAACTATGCCGGCTTTACTATTTTTTAATATTATTCAAAATTGATAGGAGGTTGAGACATTTTAGTAGAGAGTAACCAAAACCTAACAGAAATGAACTTATTTCCATTACGGATAGAATTGAGTTGCAAGTTACTCAATATTCAACTTTAAGATATAGCCCGGACAACTTCAACTGTGTCAAGGGCAGTTTGTGTGGACGACCACATAAGACCCCGAAAAAATAAGGATTCCAAAATATTTAGGTTCATATAGAGTTCATTTCTTTTTTATTTTAATTGAATATTTACTTAACAACTAGTTTTCTTAACTTATTTGGTAAAGAGAGTTTTATCTTACCATGTGGTCTTGGGTTCAATTCTCTAGCTAACAATCGACTGTTTTACACCACTACTAATTTTTAACCTCATTTTAATTAATAAGTCCAATAAAAATCGAATCATACTATTTAATTTTCTCAAGATAAACTTAAGTTTTAAGTAACAATAAACAAATCAATTTTGAATTTGTCAATATTCAACTCAAAACAAGCCATTTACACTCTTTCAATATGAATCAGGTGATTTTGAGTTCAACCAAAGAAGGCGGTAGAAATTGAACCCGATACATCTCTGTTTACTGCTTGGATGTCCCCAAAGGGATACCATAACCAATTACTCCCTTCGCCCCACAAAAGTGTGGTGTACTTTTGATTTCTTATGAGATATAAAATATTAGTCAAACTACCCTAACGAGGGACGTAGGGAGTATTATATAATCATATTCCCTACTAACGACAAGGCGGATTGGGTTAATTTTTCATTTTATTTTCCACGATAAAGGGAAGTGGGAAAATTCTGATTCTATTAGTTTTTGACAAACATTATAACAAAATACAAAATAAAACAAACAAGATCTTCATTTACCAACCGTGTTACATCCCGCGTCATCCACACGCGCCGCGTGTTTAAGATGACGTCGTAATTTTATACGTTATCGTTAACACTAGTAAAATAGAAGATGCAACCCCCGGTTGGTAACGAAAATTCAACGCGAGCCATCGTCAAATGCGCAATGCACACTTCTCCTACCACTCAAAAGAAGCGGGGTAAGGTTCATCAAGAAACAAGACTAGATTCGGACACAACATCACAAGCTAAAATCTTTAGGGAAAACAACAAGGTCGTATCTTCTTCATTGCAAGAAGCAGCCACCTTAATACATTTATTTATATTCCAACAGTTCAGACAAAGTGCAGCCAAGGATCGAAAAGTAGAGTAGAGTATACCACTCTCCTTAGTCGTAACTCCAGCTTAGCCCGGCGGCCAGTTCATCTGACGTCCGCCAAGAAGATGAATGTGCAAGTGATAGACTGATTGACCTGCACAACAATTTTGACTTCAAGATTAACTAAAAAGGAATTGAAAGATGATTCAAATGCATGAGGTAAAGAGAGGACTGTACTAACATCCATTTGGTCCGTCATTAATCACAAGCCTGAAGCCATCCTCAAGGCCTTCCTGTTTTGCCACGAGCTTTGCTGTGTATAGGAGACGGCCAAGAACCTCACAGTGCCTCTCCTCGGCCTACAGGAATAAATGATTCATTATCGTTTGAGTTTGCACGTTCTTATACAGATTTTAAGAATTGCATAGTTTTTGAAGAGGCTATAGATGGTCTTAGCAAACCTAGTTTTTAAGTTTTCCCCGAAGATGGCCCTTCTCAACTCCGCCTACGGACTAGGCCCTAAGGAGATTTCATATTCATAACCACCGGGAAAGCCAGTCTACACACTAGGCCCTAAGGAGATTTCATATTCATAACCACCGGGAAAGCCAGTCTAACAAGATATGCCAGCCAAACTATATGCACGTGCTTGTACATTTTAAATTTTAATATTCAAGATAGAATCTATTCATAGCTTGTGATGAAGTTCTCTGAACCTTCTGATCCACCATAAGGAATATGATATATTTCTACACCACACAGTTTAAGACTATACTAAGTTCTGTTTTGCTTTGAAAAACTGGCATGAAAGCTTTGCAACATTTCAGTCCTGAAATCAAGAGTCAATATGGTTTATGCTTTGAACAATTCAGCAATCAGACAACACATAGGGAAGCATATCAGAGTTCAGATAGAGAAATTTAAGTGACTGCTGAAATCAAGTAATGCAGCAGCATCAATATCGAAAGGGAGAGAACAAGGAATGCATAGGAAATATACGAGAAAGTACCGTGGAAATTCCGATCAATCCATCCCTTACTTTAGGGATAATCAGGATGTGCGTAGGCGCTTGAGGAGCTATGTCCCTGAAAGCTAGAACCTGCCGAGGGGAAAACACGAGTTTGAACAATTTCCACAAGTTTTCGAGTCGGAGACAAGTAGAACTAATTCAATACTTACTGCTAAGAAAGTGCAAGATCATAATCAAGCTAACCAAAGAGTCATATAATCAGATACACCATAAAAGAACAGTAGCAGAAAGTTCACAAAAACATAAGAGATTTTGGCATGACAAAGTTTGATGAGCTGAATTAGGACCAATATTCAGTTTGAACAATTTCCACAAGTTTTCGAGTCGGAGACAAGTAGAACTAATTCAATACTTACTGCTAAGAAAGTGCAAGATCATAATCAAGCTAACCAAAGAGTCATATAATCAGATACACCATAAAAAAACAGTAGCAGAAAGTTCACAAAAACATAAGAGATTTTGGCATGACAAAGTTTGATGAGCTGAATTAGGACCAATATTCAGTTTGAACAATTTCCACAAGTTTTCGAGTCGGAGACAAGTAGAACTAATTCAATACTTACTGCTAAGAAAGTGCAAGATCATAATCAAGCTAACCAAAGAGTCATATAATCAGATACACCATAAAAGAACAGTAGCAGAAAGTTCACAAAAACATAAGAGATTTTGGCATGACAAAGTTTGATGAGCTGAATTAGGACCAATATTCAGTTAGAAGATTGCTGCCTGAAGTAATTGAGACACCCAATTCAAGATCAACAAAGTAACTGACAAAAGTATAAATTTCCCCTCAATTACCAAGCAAGAATTTAAAGGTTGAATTCAAATTTACCATCAGCAGCAATTAGACTCCCAATTTTACAATCTTTCACTTAATCTAATGAGCATATCACATTCCCAATAAAAATGTCCAATATTTTTTTGTCTCAAAAAGAAGAAAAAGAAAAAGAGCGGAGGAACAGAAAGAACCTGTTCATCCTCATAGACAACGTTGGCCGGTATTTGCTTGTTGATGATCTTGTCGAATCTGCACGTTATTAAAAAATCAAAGAATAATCAGTTCGAGCATACGCATACGAGAGAGAGAGAGAGAGAGAGAGAGAGGGGCGGACATGGTGGGAGAATGAGAGGGGGTAGCAGCAAGGGCAGCCTCCTTTTCAGAAGCCATGGGAGCAAGCAAATGAGAAGTGAGGCGCAGCAGTCGGCTGCTGCTGGGGTTTTCTTCTTTGCTCATTGCTCATCCCCCTCCCTTTTATTTTTCATTTTTCTTTTTTTATTTTAGATTCAATTTCAAGATTCTTCCTTATTAAATATAATGATGATTTTTTTTTAAAAGGATGATGATTTTTCTGTTTAAATGTAAATCTATCACATATCTTTCCAATTTTCTACCTTCAAGTCAAAACATTTTTACGAGTTTTTGGACTATTTGCTTGAACAAAATTAAGTAGTTCATAATAAATCATAATATAGGCTGGCATGTGTTGAAATAATTAGGTGCTCGATTTGAGATCATTACTGTGGGTGATTTACTTATATTTATTAATCTGAGGAAGTCATTTCCTTATTTTTTAATTTTTTTATATTACGAAAATCAAAATGACCACTCTTACTTCTCTGAAACAGTGCAAAAGAGCATTGCAAAAAGAGGATATTTATCCCTCAATCAAACATACTAAAAAAAAAATCTCAATATGTTGTTTGGTGCATTTTGGACAAAATTGACGGTGCTATAAACTACCATAATTAGTCTCAAAGTTCCAACAAGTTTTTAACACTATAAAAATGTACATGATACATCAAGGTTCAATGGTGCACAGCCAAAGGGAAACTCGCAACTGCTAGGCATGTACCCTGAGGCTCGTCTTGACATGGACGGCACCCCCAACTACTAAACTCGAAACAAACTAACAACACGACTACGTTATGATTCTACACAGGAGCTGAGCTCGTTCTACGAAGTTGGTATTTGGGCTCCGGTGGTGGTACGCTGGGCAACGCCTTCTCCACTTCCTGCAAGTGCAGCTACATTAGTATGCAAGGACAAAGAGAGTTGCAGTTCAACAGCAAAGGTCATAGAGGTAAAATTAACTCAATTCAATTGTGATAATGTTATGTTATCACAGTATATATACTTCTGGTGAATCATTCATAGCCATTAAACCAGCATAATCATAGAGATTTTGTTAAATATGTCGTCCATTTCCACAACTCTTATACCGGCATAATTTTTAAGAGGCCAAGAGAATTGGCTAAATTTTCACACAAAATGCAACCACTTAATGGGTGAAGGAACCAATCTTAGTCTCTTTTGTCTCTTCTGGTGTATTTCATATCCATATTGCGAGCAAGACAAGAAAAGAAAGGCAAAAGGAAAGGATAAGCTTACAAAATTAGTTGATATTGAGTGAAAAGTGTCCTAATTCTTGGTGAAACACAGGTATCGTTGTCATTTTCGTGAGGATCAACAGATGTTAGAATTTAGATTCAAGCTTCAGAAACACCACAACACGGAACCCTATTACTGACGAGAATGGTAATAATATTTGTAGCCTTGTAGGTGTCCATTACCACTCATGTGTACATAAGTTTCAAATCAACCTTATAACACCATTTGGTATGTAGGCATTTGCTTACTGTACTCGAGGTTTTACAAATTATGCGTCTGAAGCAGCTTTCTCTATTGTTTCTAGAAGCCAGTTCTCAGTTATCTTGCTCTCCCAGTCATAGAATTGCTTTTACTCTGCAGATATTACTTTGCAAACATTTACATTAAAGTTACAGGTACCTTTAGAATAAGATGTTTCTTGCAATCCAAAAGGTCATTTTAGGAGCCAAAACCGACAGATACTCATGAATACATCCAGACGAAAACTTTTAAATATGCCAAGGGAAATAGATATTTTTTTGTAACTACTTGAGCAAAAGAAAAGGAAACTCCTCAGTGCCTTTGTTATTCATTCGGTTTCTTGCCAAATGCAATTACATTATGAAGCTCTTGATATGATACAACATATTGTGAAAACGGTTCCAATATCAGTAGCTTACTGCATTCATAAGGAAACTGTTCCAATGATGGTAATTGGATTTCAATAACTACGCAAGCAAAAAATTTGGAAGTAGTTCATTGGCAATTGTTTATAACTAATTAAATATTGCAGATTTTGGGGGGCATTTGACAAGGAAATCAAAATGAGCAGCACAAAATGTAGTCTCAAGCCAAAAGATGAAACTAATTTCTGGTAAGAACATATGACACGATTTACCAGCATATTTACTTTGTCTCACTAAAATGGCCCCTGTAACAAGACAGTAAAGAAAAGAGGAAGTATTTCATTTCAGCAGAGTTGATGCCTTTACCAAAGCAAAGTTCTTAAAGGCAGTAACTAAGTGCACTAACTCATTGATCATGGACAGTCCTAGAAAAAAGTTAGCTTCTGATGAAGTAATCGAAGAGGAAACAGATTCACATAGAAGCACAGAATCATGCAACAAATTCAAAGTTATCCAGCCAAGCATTGCCGGTGAGCACATTGAGAAGCATAAATTGAAAATGATGAGGGGAATGCCTGCATCAGTCAAATTCAGTCATACACTAAAAAAATGATAAATACTACCAGAATACTAAGGTACAGAATGTCAGAAAAGCACAAATAGAAATGCCGAAACTGCTCCAAGTTGAAGTGGATAATGTAGGTCTTTAGACAGATAAAAACACAATGCAATCTAAAATAGTTACACCAAAACTTAGGTATAGATATCAAAACGCATACCTGCAGTCTCTTGAGCCTTTCGTTCTCCTCTTCCAGAAGCGAAACCTTATTCTCCAGTTCGTGGGTGTAAGCCTGCAGGCCGAAACTTAACAAATTCCAAAATTGAAAAAATTAATATGTTTAATGTCCAGGAACTAAATGCTAGAAAAAGCACCTGCTTTCTTGCTCGTGATCTGGCTGCAGATTCCCTATTCTTGATCATCCTCTTTTGCCTCCTTTCTACACTTTTTTCAGCTATATCATCAGGAGCAACCCTTTTCCGCCCAGGTGTCTGTGTGTCCGATAAAGTACCCATCAGAGGGGACGAGCACATAGTCATTTGAGTCTCAGGATAAGCAGCATCCATGATAGCATTTCCACCAAGACTAATAGGCTGTTGAACAGGATGACTTGGCATGAAAACAGGCAGCATACTCTGCTGCTGCTGAGAATGTACCGAAGACATCTGATAATTCATCCACTGAGCATGCTGAGGCATCCCCGTCGGATCAGCCCCACCATCAGAAACGGACCCTAAAATCTTATTCCCTCCCGCTGACTCAGACACCACCCCTGCCTTAACCAAGAAATCCTCCAATGTCATCTCCCCAAGAGTGGTTTTCCTATCAAGACTGCTCCTTTTCTGCCCCTGCTGGATGTCCTGCCACACTTCATCCACAGTTTTTTTGCTCAGATCCATAGACAGCATAAGGTTCGACTGCTGATTCAACGACAAGCCAGACGTGGACTGGCCTGGCAGCTGCACCGCTGGCCCCCCATCAGCACCTTCCCCTCCCTGATTATTAGCCTCAGCAGTCCACAAAGTTTTCAGAAGCTCATCAAGATTCATACTACTAAGGGGCTTCCCCAGGTCACCCAACTGGTTCTGCACCTCATCAAGGGTGAGGCTATACAGTGATCCTTGCCTAGCCAACGGGTTCGAATTTGGGTCATGATTCTGAATTTGGGTTTGGCTTACCCCAGTGTTATTACTACCACCCCGAGATCCCATTTTCTGAGCAACCATTAGAGAAGACTTCCCCTATTCTTCCTTTCCCCTTATTCTACACAGACAACCTAGGCTGAAATCAACTAACCCCAAATCAAAGCCAAATAATCTCCTTATTCACAGCACAAAACGAAGCTACAAGCCCCAACGCTATGCATGAAATGCATCATTCAATCTATTCAAGGAAAAAAATAGAGAGAGAAGAAAAAATAATTACAGATTCAACAACACATCGTTCAAGAAATGCAGTAAAGATCAAATTTCTGGGCTCCCCCAATATCATAACCAGGTGAAGTGAAATCAAACAAAATGCGGAAATTTGAGAAATCAAAGTGAAAAACGAACTCATATACGGACTTACCAGGAGAAATACGAGAACCCCTAAAAGCAAGAGATTCTTTAAGTGAGATTTCAGTATCCATGCAGCAAAAATTGTCTACAGCAGCTCAAAAGAAAACCCAGAAACCACGCTGCAAAAACCTTAACTCACAATCCAACTCATGGAAATTTAATTTTAGTCTAGAAACGGACAAAAATATTTAACACATAGGAAAAGCAGAAAATCAGACCCACACTCTATTCTCTACTTCGCTATATGTAAAATTCTTAATTATCAATGTCAAGAATAGAAAAAACAAAACAAAACAAAAAAAAAATTGAAATATAATAGTAATATCAATACGTTAATAACAATTAGTTTAGGAGAAATTAAGCAAATCAAAGCAGTGGTTATTTTATAAAATTCATTGTTACCGGTACTTGTGCCTGTTTCTCTTTTTTTCGTGCTTTGATTTCGAGACTTGGTTTAGTTCTTTGGTGAAATGATGGAAAAGGCAGTGAATAAAGATCGAATTGCAATAACGAAAAATATTTGTATTTTAAAAATCCATCTAAAAAGTAGCCATTAATATTATAAATAGTAACAACTGTAATAGTAATAGCGAATGCAATAAGGTGGTATACGGGAGGTGCCAAATTTATTAGTTAATTAATTCAATAATAGAAATATGTCTGTCCCAGCAATTAAAGTTAATGAGATTAATTTGCATGACAGAAAATCAGCATTAGCTTGTATAAAATGAGAGAAAAAGGTATTAAATATTAATGTTTTAATTCAACAAAGAGAAAATGAGGATTTTTTTTCACAACATTATGAAATAACTTTATGTTTGTTATGCATCTTTTATTAATTAAATACATAGATGACTTCATATTATACTATGTATACTTTATTTTGACTGTTACAAATTATTATATTTATACTTTTTTCTTATCCCAACTTAACAGTTGATAATTGATGAACCTATCAATTCAATAAGATCTCATCATAAAAAAAATGAAACCAATTAAATAATTCGATAGTACTTGACTTATGATCGTCGGTTAAAATTTGATTCAATAAGCATTTCAAATCAATTTAAACATAATTTTGTATTTGATAAGATTTTAAGCTTGGGTCAAATTTTATAAGTAACAAATTGAGCAAACAAATATACAACCATCAAACTACTATAGATTGATGTGTAGTTAATGTGTAGTTGGAGATTAAAGGAAATTTATTTTCCTTCTTTTGTATTTTTCTCAATATATTTTGAGCTAATTATAGCATTTATAAATACTAGCAAAATATATGTGCATCCGCACATAAAATGTAATGAGTTTAATAATATATTATTTTTAAAATATTTTACATTTCATTCATAATTTTAGTCGTATTTACTATCATTATGATTTTTTTAGAAAAAAAATATGTATTTTTTTATTAATGTATCTGACGAGCAAAAATAAAAATTGTAAAAGTATCAATTATATAAATAGCTATTATTTAAATTTTAATTTAATTTTAATTATTCGAATGTTTTTCAAAACAAGGTCACATACCATAATATTTATACTTTGGAACTATTCAAATTAATGGTTAAGATGTTTTTGAAACCTATTTAATCCAATATCAACTTATTAGCTAACTCTAAAATTATAGAACCTTTATAGAAATGTTGTTTCAACATGATAATAATAATCTAAATTTAGAAAAGTAAGTGAGAAAAAACGGCTCAAGAAACGGATCAACGACGAGGGAGAATGGGCCAAGATAAGAATGTCACACATCGAAAAACAGTTGGAAACGGTTCGTCAAACTGTTCAAGGCCAAGCTTGAAATGGTTCAAATGCATTAGCTTTTCTTCGCAAACACATAGTATAATTTGCTTTGTATTTTGTTATGTTAAGGTTTGGTCCTTTGATTACAAACGATTTTTCCGTCATGATGGACCTTTACACGATGCAATAAATTTATTTACTCACCAAAAAAGAAAACTTCATAAATTAGAATTAGAGAGGATTGTAGGGTGCTTATAAGTTAATAAGCTCCAAAGATAATTTTAAGACGTTTAATACTCCCTCATCCACTAATAGTATGACTATATTTTCTTTTTTCGTTCGTTCACAAAAAATATGACTATTTTATTTTAGGACATGACCCTACATACCTACTTATCTTTTTAACCACATACTACAATAAAGGTGAATCTCTTTCTCCACTCACTTAACAATTATCAAACTTTTATTAATATATGTGCCGCCCAAAAATAATCATACTATTTGTGAACGGAGGGACTATATATTATTACCAACTCTTCCAATTCATTTAAACTTGTAGGACCAAGGGAGTATTGCATAATAATTTTCATGAATGATCAAGCAATTGATTTTTAATTAATTAATAAAATCAACCTATATTTCCTAAGCTAATTTTAAAATGTAATTTGTAGGACCAAGGGAGTATTGCATTATAATTTTCATGAATAATCAAGCAATTGATTTTTAATTAATTAATTAATAAAATCAACCTATATTTCCTTAGCTAATTTTAAAATGTAATTTGTTTAAAAAAAATAATCATAGTCATTTTTCCAAATGAATGGGTTAGGAGTATAATTTAAAGTTACCCAAACTTGCCCTACTTTTATTGTTGATAAAAAATTAGTGCAAACAAAAATATTTCTCAAAGAAAAAATATAATCAAGATAATATACATCCCAACTCCTATATTAAATGGATTGGGTTAAGAACATGTATAGTCCGACTCCGATACCATGTTTCGTGAAAAAAAAAATTAGAAAACAATTATTTCATTAATTTATTTTGTATTTGATTTTAGTTTTTGTTTTTGTTGCATTATTGAGCACAATAGGGCTCAAAGAAAGCAAGCCAACGTGATAGGAAGAAGAACGAGAAATCTCTCGAAGCACTCATGAAGAAAGTAGAACATAAGATCAACAATATTCATTAACACATTAACCAATTAAAAAAATCGAGTAAAAAGAAAAAATTGCTTCAATTATAAACAGAGACTTACAATACTCACTAGTTACTTTCCAGCAAAATCTTATACCTGTTTCACTTTTATCTCATTCTAAAAGTAAAAACTGAAGATTGAAACCATGCTTCGTCATTCAGTAATTTCAATCAAGCAGTGAACCAAGATATTGAAGATCAAAATAAAAATCACAAGATTAAGTGTAGAAAAATCCTTGCATTAATAACAAGAACTAGTATTTAAAGCAATTCAAGATAAGAACACTTTTCGACAAAGTAGATATAACAATCCATCAAAATCAACGACAAAATTTGAACTAGTTATCCTCTATCATAAAACAACGCACATAAAAGCAACATCGCTCAAGCTTCAACATCATCCACAACATGGACAATCTTGGCTGTGGGCTTCGCCAACAGATCAGTGTACTCTTGGAATGGAGATTTTGTGAACCTAGTCTCCCTCCAAAAGTCTGGAGTTAAGAAGCCATAAGTCTTCAGCAGACAATCGAAAGTCGCCTGCAAATAAGAATATTTCTATCAGTACACGCATAAAAATCAGGTTGGAGCATATTATTTAAGAATGATAATTCGGAAGGTGAACAGCCTATCCAAGCAAGCTAATGTTAAGAACAAAAAACAGCCACATAATCGAACAATAATAAAACAGATGTCACAAACAGAATAGCAGAAAAACAAGCATTTTAGTCCCAAGCCATATGACTTGATAATTTTAATATATCATCTAATGAAGATTTTCAGAAGCCATATGAATTATCTTGGAAGTTAACCTAAACACTCAATATTGAGCTCTCTTTGATGCAAGACCACATTCAGTAAAAGTAAAACGTCAGGCACAAGGAAAACATTTAACAAAAACACACAAATCGTAGCCACGGACTGCTTGAAACAGCAGATATTTATCATCGCTTGCAGACAATTAGGTGTGAATCCAATGTCAACTGAGCATACATTTGATCATCAGCCCTGTATCAACGAAAACAATATGCCAAACCATAATATGATTGATAAAACAAATATGCTAAATGCCAACAATTGAGATATCCAAATTTATCAACCAAAAGAAAGCGCACATTCATCAACATACCAATAACCACACCTAATGCAATAAGAGTATCATATAAAAAATAAATGTACAAACTTGAACACCAGCATATTGATGAGCGTAAGTTCAACAAAGTTTGAACATAAAATACCACCTACGTATTTCGACACGGACCTTATCTAAGGCTAAATGCAAAAAAAAAAAAGTAATTTCCGAAAAATATTACTCATAACAATTAAAATAACCACGATCGAAATAGAACAGACCTTCACGAAGTTTCCGAGAGTCTTGGTAGATCCACGGGACGCCGTGAACACATCATCAATTCCGGCAAACTGGAGGACCTTCTTCGGCACACGCGCCGCCACGATACCAGATCCACGGGGAGCAGGCACCATTCGTACCGTAACGGAGCCACATTTGCCGGTAACCTTACAAGGCACGGTATGGGGCTTCCCAATCTTGTTACCCCAGTATCCTCTCCTCACCGGAATAACAGACAACTTCGCCAATATGATGGAGCCACGGATGGCGGTAGCCACCTCCTTAGAGCACTTCACCCCCAATCCGACGTGACCGTTGCTGTCGCCGACGACGACGAAGGCTTTGAACCTGGTCCTCTGGCCGGCACGGGTCTGTTTCTGGACCGGCATGATTTTCATCACCTCGTCCTTGAGTGAGGGGCCCACCAGGAGGTCGATGATTTGGTATTCCTTGATTGGGAGCGAATGGAGATAGATTTGCTCCAGAGACTTGATTTTGCCGTCTCTAACCAATCGGCCGAGCTTGGTGACCGGCACCCACTTCTCCTCCTCGGCCTCGCGGCGAGGGCGGCGACCGCCACGTCCACGGCCACCCCTGTCTCCGCCGCGGCCACGGCCGCCGAATCCACGCCCGAAACCGCCCCTGTCTCCGCCTCTTTCCGCCATGGTTCTAGCTCTTGTTTCTGAAAATGAGAGGCTAGTGAATTTGGTTGTGCTGAAGAGACTGAAACCCTAACTATGTAGAAGAAGAGCTTATATAGTATGTGCTCTCTAATGGGATTAGGGTTTAGTACACCAAGCCCACTTGTCTTCGTTGGCCCAATTATTCTTTTGGGTTTTGTTTACGTGCCGTTTTCTGAAAGTTTATTTCATAAAATGAATTTCATTCATTATAAAAATTTGCTATTTAATTTTTTGATTTAATAACTACATTTGTGTAGGAATATTATTTTACGAACTTTGATCTCAATTACATGACTTTATAATTTAACACAAAATGCGTCCGCTGAGGGAACTGAAATAAAAATGCGAGCACACCAACAAGTGCAGATATAAACACATTATGTTAATCTAAATTATGCAACATTTTTATATTTAAACAAAACAAAATATAGCGTACGGTTTTCCATCAAAGCAATGAAACTAAAAATTAAATAACTCCATGACAAATTGTTTGATTTGAGTCATTTTGACACAATAACTTAATAAGCATAAAGTATCGAGGAATAGAAGTAGCCATAGTTTTCATTAAAATAAAAACTAAAAAGATTAATACAAGGCATGGCTACATATAATAGAATTCTTGTCTCTATTTGAAAACTAAAATTTAAAAAAAAAATTATAAAAAAAAAACAATCAATCTCTAAAGGAATGTGCGGTTACAAACTTACAATGTCTGTTAATAACACGCACAATCCACACAGTATAGGTGCATCTTCATGAGACAGTTCGTGTACACACTAAGAAAAATCGGAAGATGAAAACATATGCAAATAAAAAGCAAATAATATGTTATTGTCTGTAATGTTACAACGCCGGAGCAGCAGTTCATAGCAATAGCGAATATCGCCAGTTTGCACTGAAAAATCCACGGGAAGCTATATTGATCAGAAATGCAGCCTTGATGAGAAGCAACACGAACCTGTCAGGAAGAGACGATAATGTTAATCGTTCGATAATGAAAAGTATAAGACAGTGTGAATAAAATAGCAACAGAAATTGTTTAAGAACAACATTTCTAAACAATAATTGACAGTGTGGAAAAGAATTACAGTTAACAAATCAAACAATTGAGAAAGACAAACAGTTTGTTCCTCAAAAAATGAAACGTTGACAGACAAGTAAGAACCCTTTATGTTCTGATTTGTTTCAGAACACAAAATTTTAGCACACTAAATACAAGATCGTCCAAACTGCTCAAAATAGGGAAGATCTAACAAAAAACAACCAGAACACATATTCCGTATGGAACAACAAAACTGGAGATGAAGCTGAAATGGTGAAAATTGGTATAAAGTTTTCATATTAAAACAACCCCTCGACCTTCAGAAAATTGCTTTGGAAGATTAAAATTTTCTTGTACGAAGACTACGTTGGTTGGCAGCATGTTATACATGTCATTATTTTAAAGCAAAAAAGAAAGGTCAAACTTTGTCTTCAATGCTAAGGAAAATATTGCAATTTTAACATTGTGTACCAACTACATAGCACCAACGAGCAGTGAAAAGAATAAAATCCTTTCTCTTAACTCAGCACGAAGAGCAGGTTCTGATTGTGAATAAAATGGTAAGAACCCCAAGATCCACTAGTAAATTCAACAATGTTTGAAGACTATGACAGGCTTGTTACCCTATTCACAAGTCTTTGTCTCAGCACCAACCTACGGGCACTGTTATCCCACCCAAGTCAGGATTTTACTGTAAAAGTATGAGGATTAGAATGCTAGGCCACAACCATCACCACGGACTCCATTTCGTTTCCGAGTTTTCACTTAGTGCAATGTCCTTTTAATAACACAAACAAATAAAAGTTTTTTTAAGTCACAATTCTTTTGGGTTTTCAAAGGTACAAATCCCTGTCCGTAAGGAAAATTATGCTCAAAAAATGCTTTTAAAGTAAAAAAAAAAATCCCATTTAAAAAAGAAAAGGAAGAAAGCCATTGCTTTAGATCAGTGCTAGGTAACAATTCATTGCCCGTATCACAACATATCTGGCAAGTGGTCTAAAAGTGACGCAAATAACTATCACGACAGTATCTTTTTAGAAGCCTGAAACTGATGCAGAATGCAACACCAATAGCACGCTGAACAAAGTAATAACAGCAAAACACTTCATTTTTGTAAAAATTGATACGGTGAAACTTCACCAAAGATACGCGTGCTCATAGATTTCATGATTGAGACTGCAATTTGTGTTTACATAAAGAGTTTCATAAGCATTAAATAAGCAGAGCAGGCCAAAAATGAGCACAGAAATCGGGCAAGTAGCAATACTTATACTAGAATTGAATCGATATGTAATGTAACTTCACATATCTTACCTAGCGGTTGAAATACGATGGGAATGTTGTTGGTGCTGATACACCACTTGTAGGAATCTGAACCTTTGCAGTTGTCGGTGCTGTTCCCGCAGACCCCATAGACGATAACCCTGTCTGCGCATTCTGGTATGCTCCCAATCCATTGTAAGCTTCTTGCGACCCGTAGCTACCTATCACTGTAGGACTTATGCTATTCATCCCATAGTTACCACTCATTCCCCCCATTGATGCACCTAATCTTGATGCTGCTAAACCTGCTGGATTATATCCAGCTGCTAATAAAGCATTCCCGGCCAATCCCATCCCTGGATTCTGCGCCATCAAAAGCCCGTTCGCATTCAAATTTGCCCCCAAAAAACCTGTATTCATTCCCAAACTACTGTAATTAACATCAGTAACAGCAGGGTTTGGGTTTGGGTTCGGGTTAACACTACTGGCACTACTCTGCCTGGATGAAGTGTTGGCATAATTATCCACAAACTTCTTGCAATGCAATTGACAATTCTCAAACACCTTATTTGGCTCCTCCATCGCCTTCTTATACCCTTCGGTTGACCTGTAGGTAAGAATGGCAAATCCTTTAAACTTATTCGTAGCCGGATCCATCCCTAACGGCCCTTCCTCAATCTCTCCAAAGCTCTCGAAAAAAGCCTTAAGCTTGTCGAAACTCACGTGTGGAGCCACATTCGCCACATACATCTTCCTGTTCCCTCCCTCAGCCGCCACGGCTCCAGCAGGTCCGCCGATGGCCGCCAGCTGGCAGGTGACAGTCCTGTTACCGATCCTCTTCTGGGGAACTTTGAGAGCCTTCTTCGCTGCAGCTCGCGTTTTGAACATGACGAAGGCGTAACCTTTGGCCCGCCCGGTGTTCTTGTCGGTGATTAACTTGCTCTCTTCAATTTCTCCGAAGGCCGTGAATGCTTGGACGAGCTGCTCGGTGGTGGCGTCCCAACCAAGCCCGAACACGAATATTTTCCGGTGGGCTGGGTCGGAATCCGCCTTCTGCACGATTTTGGGAAGGAGTTTGGGGTCCTTCGCCACCGCCTCTTTCAGAAGGTCTATGATTTGGGATTTCCCGAAGGGTTCCAATAATTCGCGGAGGGCTTCTTGCTTTGACGCCTCGTCGTCTCCTTCTTCAGCCGAAGAAGATTCTACTTCTTCTTCTCCATCCGATTCGGATTCAGATTCCGACCCCTCTTCTGATGAGGATGATTCTTCGGATTCTTCCTCGTTAGAGGACTCTTCTTCTTCAACTACGACTTCTGCTTCTTCTTCACGAGCTGTTTTAGGTTTTTGTTCGTTCGTCTGCTGAGAAGAAGGGGCTTTGCGTTTCCTTGCCATTGGAGCAATTTCCGGAGCTTCAATTGCACTTAATTTGCTTGGGTGTTATCAGTGTTGGGTTTTTCTTCTTTTTTTTTGGAGAAAATCAGTGTTAGGGTTTTAGATTTGAAATTTGCGCAGTTTTGGGCCAATTGATTGAGCTTAACCGGGACTGCGATTTTCGACCAAAAAGCGTTAATCTTGCATGCGTTTTTATTTCTCTTCTTTGTTAACGACTTCCCTTTATTTTATTTATTTATTTTTTTTTTTTGAATATCATTACAAATATTAATACTCACACACCCCACCTAGGGTTTTTTTGTGGCCGAGAGTACTCGAACCTCTGACCTATTGATCAACAGGCAACCACTCCACCACTAGGTCATCCCTACTGGGACCGACTTCCCTTTATTTATTTCAAGGGGCGGGTCTCTCGCGCGGACTTGTGGGCGAGGCTCCTAATTGAATTTTTATTTATTTTTTGTTCTAAATTTTTAATTAATTAATTCAATTAAGATTTTATCAACTCTAATATAGATTACTTAATTTTAATTGAGATTAATGAAACTCAATTAAAATTAATAAATTCTAATTAAAATTAATTTATCCTAATTGGGGGAAAATAAATTCTAATTAAGAATTAACAAACCTTACTTATCCCTAATTATCTTTAATTCTCTGATTAAATGTTAATCAACTAACGATAAATAACGGGCGCCTGCCTTTTTTTTTTTTAAATTTATATTTTGTAGGTAGCGCCTGCCTGCCTCATTTTAATTCTTCTAGTTCATGTATTATGAATTACTTCATTTTTTTGAAAGCATGAATTACTTCATTTTTCCTGTAAGAATTAATTAATTCATTTTAATACGCGTTTATTATGTTAATGTGTTTTAATTTAATTTGATATGCTTTATTATAATTTCAAATCCTCGAATTGAACTACATTGCTTGATATAAAGATATTAAGTCATATTATAATGAAACAAATGCGTTTTAGAATCCAAGCGCATAAAAACACGCCTAGTTTACGAATAATGTTGTTTTATTGCATATTGATGCCAAACAAGCAGCAACCTATGTTTATGTTATTTTCTTTTTTCTTTTTCTTTTTTTGGTAGTATGGAATAAACTACAAATTATAGTTGGATGAGAACCTAAAAACAAACTCTGCCATTGAGGTATTCAAAATTTCGATTTATTAATATGATATTATTTCAAGAAATTTAATAGCGCTACCGACGTAAGAGTTGCTACCAATTTAAACATATTGTAACCCCTTTTTTGTTGTTTTATCCTTGTTTTGCTACAGATTAGTGAAGTTAATGTTATTACGTGTTGTCCATGATCCTATAATAAAAACTTGACAGCTGATTAAGTACATAACTGTATATCTTTCTATCTTTTTGGTTTGGATAATCATATATGTATATTTTTTATGTGCATTACGTCTAGAAATGACAAAATTAGCCAATCCGACCAGACTTCAGGTTAGGTTGAACCTTGAGATTTTAGGTTCAATGGAATTTTAGACCGATTCGAGCTAATAGAAAATGAGCAGAATTTTGGTGAGCTCGGGGCCTCGGGCAAGCCAGACTAGCTTGACTTTTTTGCACTATGAATGATATTTTGGGTCTAGTCAAGCGCCATCAACTAGAAAATTCTAGATCCAGAAATTCCTTAATCAAGCCATAATAAAACATTATTTTTCAACATAGTATAAATGATTGATTAAATCATTCAGTAGCTTGCACTTTTACTAATAAAAAGATCATTCAAATAGAATGTAAATGATTAGCGTTTGTTGGTCATTTGGAGTTTCTTTAATTTCTAATGACGTGTATGAAAAAACCCAATCAAATAGTTTGCATCTTGAGGAATATATATATATATATATATAGTAGTCGAACTCATTAATGAGAATAATTTTTATCTTAAACGTCTTTTTCAGATTCATTCTCAAAAGCTTGATATTAATTGTGAGGACACATTATTGTAATAGATCATAAATAAACACTCCAAAGAATAAGTAATAAGAGATTGATGGTCCCGGAACGAGGTCTTCGGTGTAGAGGGGGGTGAATACATCGAAGAGGGATTTTTGAAAACTTTTGTCAAATTAAAACAGAGTTGAGTGAGTGCTCAGTTATGAATTCAGCTGACTTCTAAAGAAGGTGGTCAGCTGGACTGATAACTCAGTTGGTTGTGTCACAGCCCGCCCTAGAGTATAGATGACTAAGGCGGTTGAACTACGACTATGTATATGAATAAAGGAATATATCACTATAATTCGAATACAAAGGATGAAAAACGAGAAATAAATTTTTCTTTCTTACTTTTAATTTTAAATCACAACTATTAAGATAAGTGTGATCTTTAATAATCAAATAGACAACATATGATCTCAACATGTTGCCTAGAATTGAAACAATCTCTTTCCTATACTCAACATAATAGGAATATAAACCAAAATATATTCCAGAATAAGCGATCAAACAACATATTGAGCATTAGCGAGTTCAAGTGGACATTATTGAATTTACATTGATTTATGATACAAATCACAAATCCAAAAAGTGAATGACATCAGTGTAGCAGCGGAAAATAACAGGACTGGATTATATGTATGCAGACATATAACCCTAGCATGAACCAACACTTATAAACAAAACTCAACATCCGCTCAACACATCTCCATCATCCATTCTGATTACCTGCACATTTTAGAAATAATACGCAGGGCTGAGTACAACGTACTCAGTGAACACATGCCAAATACTTAAACAATTGCCACATAGAGCTATAGATTGAAATCTTGCCTCAAAAGCATCACACAGGAGAGTCATTTATAAATAAACCTTGTGCATGCTAAATCATTTTTATTTTAGAATAAACATGAGTGACTGCAGTCATATATATATTTGAGAGTATGAATCATATCTACTATCATAACTTAAATGTGTTGAGAAGTAGGCTTCCTTCTCAGACACTATGACCGGCCAACCAAAAGGACGGCACACAGTCACAATATGTATACATTAATCCCGCATCATGCATGACCGAATTCGTCTTCCTTCAGTAGATGGTATCACACAAAAACTTATAAACCATTAGGCAAGTCAATCATTCAAAATAATCATCATACATATAATCATATAATCAAACTTATTTTGTTTTGGATAGAAAAGCCCACCTGACTCGCTTCCTCTTACTTACTCTTCTCCTTCTTACGATCTTTACTTCCCGACTCCACTCGGTCCTTTAGCAAAAGAAGGTTTCGAGAGAAAACGATGAGAGGATGCTTCGATAAAAAATCAAAACAACGAAACGATGCTCTTAAACGATTGATCCTCTAATCCCTTTACCACTAGGATTTCTTTCTCAAACTAAAACTTAAGACTTCTAAGAACTAATCTTCCTCTTAATAGCTATATATATAAGCTATGTAATAAATATACTACAAATAACAAAATTATAGATAAATAAAAAAAACATTAAATCTTCATATATAATAATTTCACACATAAACTTAATAAACTCTAATTTATTTCTTTTAACAACAATCGAAAATAGCATAAAAATTCTCATTTAAATTCTACAAATTCACATCATGTTTTTCTATATTTATTAACAACATATTCATCATCCTTTTCATCAAATTAAAATCATAATCAAGAAAACTCTAATTTCACATATAAACTTAATTTTTAAATCTCATATCAATCAAACTCCAAAAATTCTCATCATTTAAAATCATGCTCACAATAATCATATAAGCATATATACATCACTAATTTCACCCAATTAAAATTAAAATCATATCTCCCTATTTTCTCCAAAATTTCGGTCACTTCACCAAATTAGCATAGGTGATTAATTTCAATCCATAAATCCATAATCATGCTTATAACACACATATATCCATATATAATCTACCAATTTAATCAATTACATAAGAAATTAAAAGCTCTAATTTTAATCCTAATTAAATCAGGAAATTAGGCTTAAAATTAAATTCTTTTCTTTAACATGCTCAAAATCATGCTATAAACTCATAATCACTTATTTTCATAACTAAAAATCAAGAATCAAAACTCCCAAATTCTTTATAAATTTCAAAATTTCTAGAATTAGGCTAAGATTTGATTAATTCATTTTAATGATCAAAACTTATTCTAGAACATGGATATACAAAACATTTGAATATCAAAGAAATCTTCTATTTTTCTTAATAACTTTCGAAAATAGAAAATATAAATAGAAAAATTTCTTTACTTGATTTTGAGCTTAATAATTGATAAACTATCTAACCTTGATAGTTACTTAGAAAATACTTGAATCTTGAGCTTGTTCTTGAGCTTGGTGGAGCTTCAATGGAGTGTGTGTATGTGTGTGTTTTTCTCGCAGGAAATGGAATGGAGAAATGGAGAAGAAGAAATGGAGAAGATGATAAAATTAATGAAAGAGTGAGGGAGTGAGAAAGTTACGGGAGTGAGAGATGAGAGATGAGAGTTTTAATAGAGTGAGAGTTGAGAGAGTGAGATAAGACAACATTTATTACCGCAATTAATTTAGGATAGGTAGTAAGATTTAGATAGGATTTTATACAAGTGGGAAAATATTACCTAGGTTTATATATTTGGCTAGGTTAATAAACATCTCAAATACTTTAATAAATACCCACTTTATTAAATAATCCCATCTTATATTTCTATTATTTAAATCACGTAACATCTCGGGTTATTATCTCGACATAAAATTTTAATCCAGTAATATAGCATAGAATAATCATAAACATTTCCCAGATAATTTAATTTACCAACACAAGAATTAAACCACATATAATTCTCACAATACATCATTTCCAATTTTCAACCAGTGATTTAAATAATTATAAATTAATTGTTAAAGCAATCTAATAATACGGGAAGAAATACGGGGTACTACAGGCTGTGCGGAATGTGGTGGAAGAAAAACTAAGCTCGTTCCCTTTACAAAATCTTAGAAAAACTTAGTTTCAGTTTTCAGTTTAGCAGATTTGAAAAATAATGCAGCTGGCTGGGTCACACAGCCAGAGAACTTTTAAGCTTTGAAAACTTGTGCTATGCTAATGCGGTTAGTTCTTTAAATAGATAAAATGCAGAGAATAAATAAAGCGATAAAGAACACGAAATTTTAACGTGGTTCAGAGAGACAACTCCTACGTCCACGACCAGGTTTTAACTGGTAAATCCACTAAGGATTTCCACTTGGTTTACGAGTACCAAGCAACTTCGCAGCTCTAACTCGAGCTGTGTTCTAACAGTTTACGGGCACTGTAGAAGCCTATATCTTTTCAGTTTCCGGGTACTGAAAAACCTTACACTCGAATTTCGCGCTTCGAGAAGGCGTAACCTTGACCTAACATTTTCTGGGTAAAGGAGGGTTTTGGTTTCCAACTTTGAACGAGTTCTTACAATGAAGAACTTTGGAAGATGAACTCGTTCAGATCTAGGCTTTGGATTTAGTATGATTTCTGCCTATTGGTCAGACGAAAACTAAAGCAGTTTCTGAAAGTAAACACTTTTAAGTGTTCTTCAAAGAGTTAGAAAACTGCTTGAGAGCTTTTTAATGCTTGAGAGATTCAGAGAAGTTTAAAGCTTGTAGAGAGTGTTTCGTCCTTTATTCTGAGGTTGAAGACTGGTATTTATAGGTAGAGATTCAAAACTAGCCGTTGGAAGAGCTGTTTTAATCTCACCTACTTTCTGATCTGTCGATCTGCCGTTGAGCGTATCTTCACCTGTCTTCATCATTGTGTCAGATCCTAGGTTTGTCTTTCTAGGATGCTGAGATGTCGATCCCTCATTGGTCGAGGTATATTGACTTCCTCTGACACCGGGATGTTTGCCTTTGGAGCTGGTTTTTGAATTTAGAGCTGGATTGGGTAAACTGACTTGAAGTGACTTCTTCAGAGTTAGTTTCCTTTTGTCTGCTCAGCTGAGTCTGTTAGACTTGAGTCAGCTCAATTTATTCTGCTCCGTCGGATTTCCTTGGCTGGATCCAATCTTCTTTACTTAAGAGTCAGTCTGACTCAGCTCAGTCTTTGAACTCTGTTCAGCTGAAAAACCTTTCAGCTGACTTTGGGTCCAGCTGATTACTCAGCTGGGTCTTCTGCTGTCTTCAGCTTCCTTACCTGTAAAGGCTAGAAAATCTAAAGCTCAAACAGGTGAGCTGGTAAACAAAACTTAGGTTTGCACATTCATCTACTAGGTTGGAGAACAGTTGGGTTTTGGTATTCAATCAAAACTTATAGAATTTCCCAACAATTTCCCCAATTTTGATGATGCCAAAACCTAACTGAGAAAAACAACCTACTTCCCCTTTAATGCGAAAGTGGGTTTAAAAACGATAAAAAAAATTCAGCAGTTGATTAAATTCAGAGTTCAGTGCCTGGACAAAGAGTTATTGTCATCAGGGTGAGCTTGAGATCAAAAACATTTCAGTTTTATTAATCCTCAAAGATGATTACAAGAATTACAAGATTAACAAACTGAAATTAGACAAAAACTTTTTAATCCCAGTTGGCTGGGTCTTCATTTCTGCTGCTGCTGCTGATTCTTCAGTCTATCTTCTTCCAGCTGCTCATCTGTTCTTAACCTGTACCGGTTGAAGATCATCTGTTCCAGCTTCCTGTATTCTTCTTCATTGTTTACCTTGGTAATTCTTCTCCTGATTGCCCATCTATTTACTTCTGCGATAATTTGCGATTTATCAGGAAGATGAGTTCCATGTATCAGCGGAGGCTGGAGATGATACAGCTGATGAGCAGAGAACTGGATCTTCGCGGTCTTTGCAGCATTGAAGAAAGCTTTCGCAATCATCCTATCTTGATGAAAAAGCTCATTGAGATGCATCTTGAAAGCAACATCTGGGGGCGTATTTGGGTAAGCTCCCAGGTAGTAGTAATCTTCAATGAACTCAAATTTTGTATACTCCCAGTCGTCGTTTAACTCTTCTGGGATCCATTCATCTATTCTTTTCCAGTTCATTGGCATCTGAGACTTTTTCTTGGATGCTCTTATGTTTGCTCTTTTCTTTTTCTGCTTATTTTCTTCGGTATTGAGCAAACTTTCTTTTTTCTTTTGCAGTTCTTGAAAGTTTTTCATCTCTTGCTTTTGTTGAGTCACAAAGTTGCAGAGCCATTGAGTATCATTGAATTCTTCTGGCGTGGCTCCACTAGCTTTGGCAAGAGGAATGATCATTCTGCTCCATTTTCCTCTCCGTCCAAACTGTTCTTCGCTTCGCTCAAAGAACAACTTCATCAATCTCAGACTGTATCACTTGGATTTCGTCTTCAGCTACAGCTTTCCCTTTGCCCTTCCTTGATGTTTTTCTCTTGTCATTACCTTCCCCCTTTTTGGCATTATCAACAAGAGTGGAGGAGAGGTTGACTACTGTCTCATTCAGCTGGGCCAGGGCTTTGTCAATATCAGCAATCTTGGCTGAGTTATCTGCTGTGACGAGGTTGAGATGTGCTGTACTGTTGTGTCCAGCTTTGAACTGAGTGTCCAACTCTTTGTAGAGATTGAACAGCTAGTGAATGTCAGTTCTGTTGGAGAGCTTCCAGCTGGGTGGATAAGTCGCTGACGTTTCTTTCCAGTGGAGCTTGGAGTTTTGAAATGATCTCAGGGACTCTCTTCTCTAGATGATTTGTCTGATTAATTCGTTGAGAAACGAGAGATTGCTTGAGATCTTGACTGGCGCTTTCCTGTAGATTCTGGGTAAATCTTTGAACTTCATCAATGGACTGTCCATTACAATGGATTTTCCATTCTACAGCTGTGAGGCGCAGAAGGGTGTCAACATTTGATTTGAGTCTATCCTGGAATAGGATTTCCTCAACTTGTTTGGCGATTTCGTCCTTCATTGCATCAGAAAGCACATCAGGATCCGTCTGGGTCCCGGATTCGACTTGGCTGGGTTGTACTGCCTCGATCTCGACCAGTGAGCGAGTGTCATCGGCAATTGGACTTTGTGGGGCAGCTTCGGTAGGCTCAACTGTTGCATTAGTTGGCTCTTCTTCAATCAACATTGCCTCAGCTGTGTCGGCAGGGACAGCTTCCTTGGCAGTCTCAACTGGAACAATCCAGCTGAGAGTGTGGAGGTAAGAGTTGGCTCTTGAGATGACCTCCTCAGAAGGTGGTACTTCATCCTGTTCAACCTTCTGGATGAGGATTTGGATAAGCTCGTCTTGATGCACGAAAGCATCCTGAAGACTTCCAAATCCAAAGATCTCCTACAGAGCTGCTTCTTCGGCTTTGAGCTTATCAAAAGAGTAGAACTCCACAAGTTCTTCATTTGCGTACCAAGTAGACATCTTGGTAGCCAGATAAAACTTGAAGTCGCTGACGGCGACTAATGCGGCGGGGAGCGAAGCAAGAGAAGGGTATTGTTGCAGTGCGCTCTTTATTCCTTGAAACCTGAGGTCATCGAACCTCATGATAGTGGCAGCACGTGCAACGGCTCTGGGACTGAGAATTTCAATCTCCTCAGATGAAGAGGGACTAGGAGGTTCAACTTGGTTTTCATCATCCAACTGCAAAGGAGCGTCAGCTGGATGGGGCTCTTTAGGTGAGCTGGGTGCTGAAAATTGGGTGTGAGGGAGTTGGGCGGTTTCAGGTTCTGAAGAAGTGGGGGAGGAATCTGGGTGAAGTACCTGAGGATGAGGAGGAAGGAGAAGAGAGTGTTGTTGAGGAATTCCAGCTGATGTGAGATCAGCTGGAGCGGGCTGTGAGGATGCTTGAAGAATTTGGCGAAGGGGAATAGCGTCCTTTGGGTCAAGGTGGAGGACCACTACCTGTGGTTCTTTAGCTTCTCGTGATGCAATCAAGAACTCCCTTCTATTATCTGAGCTGGAGGAGGAATCCTGAATTTTCTCCTCAGCGACTGATCTCCACTCAGTTTTCTTCTTTTGGACTGGGGAGGCTGTGGGAGTGGATTCAGATCTAGCTGGCTTCTCTGCTGTCTCCTCAGCTGGCTTGCTGGCTGCCTTGAATTTTAGCTTCTTTTTAGCAGGAGGAGATCCAGCTGGCTGTGTTTCCTCCGGCTGTTTCCTTTTCCCTGCTTGAGAGGGAGAGGCAGTCTGCTGCTTTGCCTCCTGCATTTTCTTCTTCCCTTCAGGGGCTGCTTTCTTCAACAAGTCAGTGAGCTGACTTTGCTTTTCAAAAAGAATTTTGGAAACAGGAAACTCTTCTGTGTCGTGCCACTTGATTTGCCGTCCAGTAGTGTAATTTTCTATTATGCACGCCACCTTGGTGCATAGATAGATTGTCTCCCTACAGCTGTATCAGGTGAAGCTGTCATCTTCAAAATGAATCTTTTTAGATTCTTTCTCCAACTTTCCCATGAAGAAGGAGAACCAATCCACAGGATCATTCCTGAGGATAGCTATCATCGGCTTCAGCTTGGGTATGCTGATCTCTCCTTGAGATCCAGCGATACCGAGGATGCACTTCTGGGTGACATCCAGAAGTAGTCTGTACTTAGGCTTGAGCAGAAGCTTGGACATGTTCGCCCTGTAAGGTTCCGGTTTGAACAGTATTTTGTCCAGTTCGGCCTGGATTTCTTCTCTACTGTAGTTGTCTGGGGAGCGGTCCCCAAGAGTCTTGAGGCCGAACAGCTTGCTCAACATCTGGTTGACGTTGATGTCGACATCCCAAGGAGTTGTATGCCCTGTCTTTTCATTGAGATGTAGAGTGATGTTGGAGCGGAGACGTTCATCTCGATTTGTCATCTCCAGGAAGAATTCTGCCACTTCCCGACGGAAGATGTTCTTTGGTCTCGCAGAAGCCCATTGCAACAGGCCGGCTTTCTCGATGAGATCCAGCACCTCCTAGAACTCTAAGTTCTTGTAGTTCTTGAGAGTTAAGCAACTCTCAAAGTGAAGCCTTGACATGAGATTCTCAGACTGGTTCGCTCCTGGGGTTGTCTTCTTTGGTGCCATGATCTTTTTCTGT
Organism: Agastache rugosa; assembly: GCA_031470985.1. NCBI lineage: Eukaryota > Viridiplantae > Streptophyta > Magnoliopsida > Lamiales > Lamiaceae > Agastache > Agastache rugosa. Next base: position 20,028,391 of record CM062603.1, on the reverse strand, counting down.
ATTAATGAGTTAGAAGATACAAGAGAAAAGTGTTTTGCAGAAAGATAAGAAAGAATTTGTTATATAAAATTTCAGTGATAAGTATGAGCGATAGAAATTATGGCGACGATTTGCATATCTTTGATATATATATCAACTGTCTATTTTGATGAACGGTTGAGATCTTGGCATTCGACTTTAAGATCTACGGCTGGGAGAGATTTGCGCAACACGTTAGGTGACATGCGTAAATAGAGTGTAGGTCACGCGCGCGTGAGGTAGTCAAAACATTCTGACTTCTGCCTCGATTTTCCTGAGCTACAGTACCCTGCATGTTTTTCATTAAATGCGATAGGATCCAATTGGATGGATAGCTTATTGACTAATCCATCTAAGGAATGTCTGAGTATTTGAATTAAATTCAAATAATTTTATCCTTAAATAGCATATTCCTCAGGGAAATAAATGAAAGTCTGCAAACACATCGGTGATCTTTGTAGTCAGCTGATACCTCGGCTGTGTTTCTTTATGTTGAATCTCCTTCAGTTTTATTATCCAGCTGAGCTTGATTCCCCCTCAGCTGGTTTTCCTTCTTGAATTGAGTTCACGAACCGACTGGGTCTGGATTATTCTAATTTGATATCCCAAAGGTATCCAGTTGAGTCTTATTCCCCTCAGCTGGATAAAGATTCTTCATCTGGATTAAGCAATCCAAGCAATCCACACAGCATTTTGAATCTTGCTTCCATCAGAGGCTTTGTTAAAATGTCAGCTCGTTGGATATCTGTGTGAATTTTCTCAATAATGACGTCTTTCTTTTCCACGTGATCTCTGATGAAGTGATGTCGAATGTCTACATGTTTACATCTTGTGTGAAGAACTGGATTTTCAGATATTGCAATAGCACTTGAGCTATCATAGAAGACTGAAACTTGACCAGTTTTCACTTCATAGTCATCCAGCTGATGCTTCAGCCAGGGAATTTGAGAGCAGCAGCTTCCAGCTGCCATATACTCTGCTTCAGTTGTAGATGTAACGACACACGTCTGCTTCTTTGAAAACCATGATATCAACTTGCTTCTTAGGAACTGACATGTTCCTGAAGTTGATTTTCTGTCTAATCGATCTCCAGCAAAGTCCGAGTCTGAGTATCCAGTTAGCTGCAAATTATCTTCAGCTGGATACCACATCCCAACGTTCTGAGTACCCTTTAGATATTTGAGAATATTCTTGACTGCTTGCATATGTGCCTCCTTAGGATCAACTTGAAATCTGGCACATACTCCGACTGCAAATGCTATATCTGGGCTGCTAGCTGTGAGATACAGCAGGGAACCAATTATCCCTCTGTATTTGCTGGAATCCACTGGTTTTCCTTCGGTTCCTGGTTCAATCTTCCAGTTGGTATTCATGAGGATCTTCACCGTTTTGCTGGATTGAATTCCATATTTGGCGATCAAGTCTTTCACGTACTTGGATTGATTTATGAAAATTTCTTCTGCTGATTGCTTGACTTGAAGTCCTAGGAAGAAACTCATTTCTCCCATCATAGACATTTGGAATTGTTTTGACATCATCTCTCCAAATTTTTCACATAAGAAAGTTGATTTTGAGCCGAAGATGATGTCGTCCACATAAATTAGAACAACTAAGATATCTTCACCTAGCTTGATGGTGAAGAGGGTTCTGTCGACTGAACCTTTCTTGAATCCTTTGGATACAAGAAATCCTGACAGAGTGTCATACCAAGCTCGAGGTGCTTGCTTCAGACCATAAAGCGCCTTGTTATGCTTGTAAACTTTGTTTCCTTCTACTTCAAATCCTAGAGGTTGTTCCACGTAGACATCTTCTTTGATTTCCCCATTCAAAAATGCACACTTCACGTCCATTTGGTATACTTTGAATTTGTGATGTGCAGCGTATGCAAAGAATAATCTGATGGATTCCAGTCTTGCTACTGGAGCAAATGACTCTTCAAAGTCTAATCCTTCTTGCTGTGTATAACCCTTGGCGACTAAGCGTGTCTTATTTCTGATTACTACTCCAAGAGTATCCATCTTGTTTTTTAATATCCATTTAAGTCCTATTATTTTGACTCCTCTGGTCTATCGACCAGTTCCCAGACGCAATTTCTGAGAAATTCATTCAGCTCTTCTTACATAGCATTTGTCCAGGATACACTCTTTAAAGCTTCTAGAATTGTTTGAGGCTCTGGAACCTGAGCTACATAACACGCCATGAGAGCTGTGTCTTCATCATATACGGTCAGTTCTAGCTCTACTGAGACTTGAGCTTCATTAGCTGCTTCTTGAGGATTTGATGATGGGTTTTGAGCAATTGAATTTCTTATTCTAACTCTGTCTGATGGTTCTCCAATAATTACTGAAGCTGGATGATCTTCAATCCAACTTCGTCTTCTTCTAATTTATTCTTCTAGCTCATTGATTCTCGATGTTGCTAAGTCACGTCTTGCTTGGAAATGTTCTGGAGTCATGTCTTGAGACTCGTTTTGATTTGGATTTGAACTAGATTGTTCTTGAGGCGAGGACTGAGTGAACTCAGCTGAAGAGGGAGCTGTGGAGTCAGCTGGGTCTTGATTTCCAGCTGGCGGCATTCTCCCTTGGTCTGATACTGGGGATCCCTCTGGATTTTCAGCTGGTTGATTTGTCTCTGCTGAATTGATTTGAGGTTCTCCTGGTTCATCATCCCAAATCAATGGTTCAGCAAGATTCCTGATTTGAATTTCTTGAGATCTTGTTTGAGCTGGACCGGTGCTTGATGTTCCAGCTGTGTTTCTTTGTTTGATCGATTCTCTGAATTCGAAAGATGTTTCATCAAACGTGACATGAGGAGTCACTTCTACTGTTTGCGTTCTCCTGTTGAAGACTCTGTAGGCTTTACTCAAAGCTGAGTAACCAAGGAATACTCCTCGGTCAGTTTTGGCATCGAACGTCTTCAGCTGGGTTTTCCCATTGTTTAGGATATGACATTTTGACCCGAAAACCTTGAAGTACCCGATGAAGGGTTTCCTGTTATTCCATAGCTCGTACGGAGTCTTTTCTTGTCTGGATGTGAGTAGCGATCTATTCTGAGTGAAGCAAGCTGTGTTGATTGCTTCCGCCCAGAATTTCTTTGGAATGGCTGAGCTTGCTAACATTGAAGTAGCTGCTTCTTTGAGTGTTCCTCCTCTCAGCTACACCATTCTGCTGAGGTGTGCGTGCAGCTGAGGTTTGATGTTGTACTCCGTTCTTCTCACAATATTCATATATAGTTTCATTCAGAAACTCAGTTCCTCGGTTTGATCTAATTGAGATAATTTTGCATTCCTTTTGAGTTGTCAATCTCTCCAGCAGGGCCGGCAGCTTGGATCTTGTTTTGCTTTTCTGGTACAGGAATGAGACCCAAGTGAATCTGGAGAAGTCATCCACTACGACCAGAGTGTATTTCCTGCCGTTGAAGCTTGCTGGAGTTACTGGACTAAAAAGATCCATGTGAAGGAGTTGAAGAACTCGATCAGTTGAGGGCGTCGGCTTGAGAGAGAATGAAATCTTTGTCTGTTTTTCTTGTTGACAAGCGCTGCAAATATGACTCTTGTCATAAACTTGATCTAGAATTCCATTAGCAAGCTGATTTCTAGCCAGTTTGTTGATTGTCTTGAAGTTGAGATGATTCAGCCGTCTGTGCCACAGCCAGCTGACTTCATTGCTGCTTTTCGATACAAGACATGTGTCTGGAGGGCTGCTGTTCCAGTCAGCAAAATATATGTTTGCTTCTATTTTCTCTCTCAGTAATACCTGCTTGGTTTCCCGGTGTTTCACTGTACATCCATGTGCATCAAACTTGACAGAAAAACCGTTGTCGCATAATTGACTAATGGAAAGCAAGTTATGTTTTAATCCTTGCACATATGAAACGTTAGATATTTTAACATTGTTAGTTTCAAATGTACCGTAACCTTTGGTTAGACCTTTGGAGTTGTCACCAAACGTTACTTGAGGGCCTGTACGCTCTTCGTATTCTTGGAGTAGATGCTTCAGATGAGTCATGTGCTTTGAGCATCCGCTGTCCATGTACCACAACGTTCTCATCGACTCCTCTATGATGCGTCTTTCCCTTGCAGCCTGTCACAGAAATCAAAATTTAGGTCCCCAGTTATGATTGGGTCCTTATGGGTTAGTTAGAGATCCCTTTACGATCCAGATTTGTTTGATGACTCTGATTGGATCATTTGTTCTGATAATTCTCCCAGCTGTGTCTATGAACACGTTCTTTGTGTTCTTTGTTTGACTCTGTTGGCTGGGTTTTGATCTCTGTTGTCTCCCAGCTTGATTTCTTGATTGTTCAGTTCTTCTTTGGTTTCTAGCTGAGTGTACAGCTGAGACATTTCTTTGTCTCTGTCTCTGCTGTCTAACTTGGTATCTCGACTGGACTTGATAATCCAGCTGGTAGTCATATGACTGATATCCAGCTGGGTTTCTTCTCTGATATCTTGGTTGATATCTTGCCACTTGCTGCTGATTTCGCTGGTATCTACGTTGTCCAGCGTCGTTCCTTCGTTGTGGCTGAACCCAATGTTGTCTGATTTGTGCCTGGGGTTGCCTTACAGCTTGTCTTCTAGGACCTTGCTGTGCTTTCTATTTCTCAATCTGTTGTGCAGCTGGAGTTGGATTCTCTTTTGCTTTCACAAAAGTTACCTTGGTTCCACTTGTAGTTACAACATTTGTTAAGTCCTTCGACCCATCATAACTCAATCCCGTCTTTAATGCTGCTAGTCGTTGCACACTAATTATTTCATCCATCGTTGATGTAGCTTTGATGAGTGCTACCAGCTTTGTGGTTAGTGTGTCTTCTGACCTTTTCAATTCCAAGATCTCAGCTGACTTTTTCTCTGACTCAGCTGTGGATTTTTCCAATTCGTTCACCAGCTGCTTTTTCTCATAGTAGAATTCATTCATCAGCTGATCCTGTTTGACTATCTTTTCGTTGAGCGATACTATTTTCTCTTTGAGCTGTGTAGCATCAGCTGCTTCTGATGCTTATTTCTTTTTCAGTTCTTCCTTCAGCTCAGCATTTTCATACATTATGACATCAAGAATCTTTTGTAGATCCTTGAAGTCATTCATGACTTTTTCCACCAGATTCCAATCAGGTTGTCCTTCTGATTCAGAGACCTGCATAGAGTGTTCGTGTGATGGTGATGGGTTAGATACGTCCTGAGTTTTAGAAGTTACCTCATCACTGTCAAGTCCGTCTGTCTGTCCCATGAAGCAAGCATCCCAGTCTTGATCATCACGGGCCATGAGTGCATCTTCCTCTGAGTCTGAGAAATGCATGTCATCATCTATTTTGTTGCACTCAAACTCTTCATCTACTATATATGCTCTTCTTCTATTAGCTGCCTTAGCTTTCAAAAGATCTTTTTCCTTCTTGGTCAGTTTGGGACAGTCATGCTTGTAGTGTCTCAGCTCCTTGCAATTGAAACAGCCTTCCTCTGTTCGTTTTGAAGTGTCAGCTGACTTTTCATCAGCTGCAGCGTACTTGTCTCTATACGTGTTGGCGAATTTCATGTATTTGTCTTTGCTGGTGTTGAGTCTGTTGTAATTTTTCACCAACATGGAAATTTCTTCGAGTAACTCATCTTTGCTCATATCCTTTTTGTCCTTCTTCTTTTTGGAGGACTCAGCTGTCTTGACATGAGCTGACTTTTCAGAGTTGGCTCTGAACGCTATTTCTTTTGGAGCTGGGATCAGTTCTCCTTCATTCTGTCTGCTTGAAGACTCTTCTTGGGTGATCTTCAAGTTGTATTCGTTGGCTTTTAAGAGTGAGAACAACCTTTCTATAGATAGATCACCCAAGTCACTTCGACTTTGGTGAACTACTTTGTAAGTGTTCCATTCAGCTGAAAGAGCTGAAAAAGCCTTTAAATTCTTTTCCCGCTGGGTATATTTCCCAGTTCTGATTGTCTCTATTTCAACGACTATGTTTGAGAACCTTAGCTCCATCGCTTCGATGGACTCGTTGGCTAGCTGCTTGAAGTTGTCGAATTTTTGGCAAGCTATTGTGAATTTGTTTTCTTTGATCTCTTCTGATCCTTCACATAGCTTGGCTAGGGTTTCCCACATTTCTTTGGTTGTCTCGCATTTGATAATCTTACTGAGGTAGGCGTTGGAGACTGTTGATGAGATGGTGTTCATTGCGAAGCTGTCTAATCCAGCTTGCTTTCACTCTTCTGAAGAATATTCCTTCTTTGGTTTGAGTATTGGCTGGTACGCTGGCTGCCCTCCATCTTGAGCTGGTACGAGTTCATTTCCTTGCTTATAAATGAGGATGGGTCTGTCTGTGATGACGTCCCACATCATGTCATGATGCTCACACAGGAAGCTTTTCAATCTGAATTTCCAGATTGCATAATCATCAACCGAGAAGGTAAGAAGATTCCTATTAAGATAAGAATCCATGGAGAGATGTACAGAATGCACTAGGATGAATTTTTCTGAAAAACGGATCTGTTCAGTTGACCACTGACACAGAGTTTCAAGACAAATCTCTTGATTCAGAAACAGCGGTCTTTTGAACCACCGCTGTTTCAACTCTAAACACCTAGACTTGACTCGCAAGAGAACGAGGTCAATGTAGGGCGTCAAGCTAACCCAAGTCGTATTCACAAGGAAGGCTAAACAGGGCAAATACTCCTAGTATTACTTACACAGAAATTAAAACGATCCTAAACATTCTAAACCAATGATTTGAGAACAAAGAACCAAATAAAAGAGCAAATGCAATGTAGCAAATAAATGACGAAAGAGATAAACACGAGAAAAAAGTATTAGGGCTTAGATTCTTCTCTTTAATTCTTCACCAAGCTCGGTATTTATCAATCCACTTAATCAATTCGCATAATCCACTTCAACAAAAAGTTAACATCAATAACTCTCGCTTCAATCCGTTAAACCTTTAAGACTAAATTATACGATTAAGACTAATGATTAGATATGCGTTTCCGGTCAATCTAATTATCGAAAGAATTATGATCGAGCAGTAGATTCATCTATCGATCTCATCTACTACCTAACAATATCGAACAATGGCCAATTATTCAATATAAAAGCAAACAATTCAATCAATACAGAATTCACATATACCAAGCAAGGATCAGAATTAAATCGAATATCTAAACCCTAAATAAAAAGTTAGCTATCCATAGAACAATGCATCGAAGAGTTACAAGAGGAATTCATCAAATTCACCGTAAGAAATAGATTAAACAAGCAATCCTTACAATATTCGTGATGATGTTCACAATCGAAACTACAATCTTGTCTTTTGTAGCCACCAAAATAAGGAAATCAAACTATGCTAAAAGCACTCAAAAGTTGTCCAAAAACCTCTCCAAAAACGAGTGAGAATCAGACTGGTTTCAAAACATAACCCTAGCTGAACTAAATAAACGCGCAGCAGGCGTTACTTAATTCCAGCGCTCGCTAGATTCAAATCTGCGAATTCAATCCCAGCGACCGCTCAAATCCAGCACTCTCCCAAAGGCAGCGATCGCTGGCTGCTGCTTTCTTCACGCCAAAACTTGTTCCTTTCTTGTTTACAATCCATCCCTCCACCGCTTTCTCCTTTTAGTTCTTCAAAACCTACAACCACCATAAACCACACCAAAGCAACCAAGGGTAGCCAAAAAAACGAGAAATAAAAGACGGAAAACATGCACACACACACGAAAACACGACTAAAAAACAACATAAAAACGTAACATAAAACGACTAAACAAACCCCCCCCACACTTAGCACTTTGCTTGTCCTCAAGCAAAAACAACAATAATTTGAGAAGAAAATGATAAGTAATCACAATCAAAAGATCATGCAAATCAATTACTTTCACGAAGCTCCAACGGTAGAATAATCATCAATCTTAAAATTAAGTAATAATCTAATTTGGCATGTTGCCCGTCTAACGAGAATCATCAATCATAAGACGAACCAAACAAGTCATGACAAATGCTCTCTTTAACATTCAAGCATGAAATTTATTTATTTCTTTTTAATAAGGACTTGAGGATAGAACTTAGGACAAAATTCATTAGGTGAAGTCATCGGTCAAAATATCCGAGTTTCCTAATGTGGTTTCCCATACTCATCATGCAAGATTTCAAAGAAAAAGCTACGCACGATAGGAGTAGAATCCATGTCACATCCTCTTATTTATGTCCTCTTTTTTTTTTTAATTAGAGGTACTCGGATCAAAATTCACAAGGTTCACCCGTAGGGGTTATCCCCAAGTCTCCTTGTGTGGTTTTCCATGCTCATAATTTACACTAGAGGAGCAGAGATCCTTATTACCCCATTTTTTTTAAAGATTATCAGAGAGAACAAAAGTCAAAACAAGTAAGATTATCCTCGTCAATCCAATTCTCAAAGACAGTACCCCACAACACAAATCATCACAATACTCAATTTCAAAATGACTCAAGTTCTAGAGCTAAAACCACGAGAGCCAATTAATAATCACGATCAATCAATATAGATTACAAACGATTAACTCCTCAAATCATAGCAGTTCACTATCGGAAAGAAAGTACTAAGTGTCACAAAAACACAAAATACACAACACAGAATGACATAATTTACAAGAAACGGCTCAAAACATGGCTCAAAACATAAGAATGACCCCCCCACACTTAAAACAAGCATTGTCCTCAAGGCTATCAAAATAACCAGACAACGGGAGTAAAAAGTAGAGATAGATACATCCCTGAGTATGTAGAGCCGGCAACGTTGGGAATTCCGGACGGTTGTAATCCCGAACAAACTAACTGAGACACCTGAAACACAAAAGAAGAAAAACACACGATGAAAACAAACCACAATAAAAAATACCTAAAGCACGACTCACACAAAGGACAAAAATAGCTAACCCCAGAGCAGTGAGAAGTCACTGCTCGTCTGGCTGAAATGGTGGTGGTGGTGGTGGTGAGTGAGCAACTGTCCATGCACTCCATTGGGCCTCCAATGCCGACATCCGCTGCTGCTGCGTGTCGAGGCGATGATAAACCAAAACTTGTTCCTTTCTTGTTTACAATCCATCCCTCCACCGCTTTCTCCTTTTAGTTCTTCAAAACCTACAACCACCATAAACCACACCAAAGCAACCAAGGGTAGCCAAAAAAATGAGAAATAAAATACGGAAAACATGCACACACACACGAAAACACGACTCAAAAACAACATAAAAACGTAACATAAAACGACTAAACAACTGCTCTGATACCAATTGATGGTCCCGGAACGAGGTATTCGGTGTAGAGGGGGGGTGAATACACCGAAGAGGGATTTTTGAAAACTTTTATCAAATTAAAACAGAGTTGAGTGAGAGCTCAGTTAAGAATTCAGCTGACTTCTAAAGAATGTGGTCAGCTGGACTGATAACTCAGCTGGCTGTGCGGAATGTGGTGGAAGAAAAACTTAGCTCGTTTCCTTTACAAAATCTCAGAAAAACTTAGTTTCAGTTTTCAGTTTAGCAGATTTGAAAAATAATGCAGCTGGCTAGGTCACACAGCCAGAGAACTTTTAAGCTTTGAAAACTTGTGCTATGCTAATGCGGTTAGTTCTTTAAATAGATAAAATGCAGAGAATAAATAAAGCGATAAAGAACGCAGAATTTTAACGTGGTTCGGAGAGACAACTCCTACGTCCACGACCAGGTTTTAACTAGTAAATCCACTAAGGATTTCCACTTGGTTTACGAGTACCAAGCAACTTCGCAGCTCTTACTCGAGCTGTGTTCTAACAGTTTACGGGCACTGTAAAAGCTTATATCTTTTCAGTTTCCGGGTACTGAAAAACCTTACACTCGAATTTCGCACTTCGAGAAGGCGTAACCTTGACCTAACATTTTCTGGGTAAATGAGGGTTTTGGTTTCCAACTTTGAACGAGTTCTTACAATGAAGAACTTTGGAAGATGAACTCGTTCAGATCTAGGCTTTGGATTTAGTATGATTTCTGCCTATTGGTCAGACGAAAAACTAAAGCAGTTTCTGAAAGTAAACACTTTTAAGTGTTCTTCAAAGAGTTAGAAAACTGCTTGAGAGCTTTTTAATGCTTGAGAGATTCAGAGAAGTTTAAAGCTTGTAGAGAGTTTTTCGTCTTTTATTCTGAGGTTGAAGACTGGTATTTATAGGTAGAGATTCAAAACTAGCCGTTGGAAGAGCCGTTTGAATCTCACCTACTTTCTGATCTGTCGATCTGCCGTTGAGCGTATCTTCACCTGTCTTCATCATTGTGTCAGATCCTAGGTTCGCCTTTCTAGGATGCTGAGATGTCGATCCCTCATTGGTCGAGGTATATTGACTTCCTCTGACACCGGAATGTTTGCCTTTGGAGCTGGTTTTTGAATTTAGAGCTGGATTGGGTAAACTGACTTGAAGTGACTTCTTCAGAGTTAGTTTCCTTTTGTCTGCTCAGTTGAGTCTGTTAGACTTGAGTCAGCTCAATTTATTCTGCTCCGTCGGATTTCCTTGGCTGGATCCAATCTTCTTTACTTAAGAGTCAGTCTGACTCAGCTCAGTCTTTGAACTCTGTTCTGCTGACTTTGGGTCCAGCTGGGTCTTCTGCTGTCTTCAACTTCCTTACCTGTAAAGGCTAGAAAATCTAAAGCTCAAACAGGTGAGCTGGTAAACAAAACTTAGGTTTGCACATTCATCTACTAGGTTGGAGAACAGTTGGGTTTTGGTATTCAATCAAAACTTTTAGAATTTTCCCAACAGAGATTATATATTTGCTCACAAAAAAATAAGATTATATATTTAAAAATTTGATAACTGAGTATTTTTCAAACTATACACGAAAGTAATTATTTTTTATATGTTTAACCTCTGCCATCCGAACATACAGTGAATAGATCGAATACAATCTTGATTACAGATTTGCAGTCACAATAGATCATGAAATATCCAGCGAGATCAATCTACTAATACTAAGTCCATTCGGAATATTTGCAATTTTATTTTTATATAAATGTCATCTTGTGTTTTGTTATCATTGATGCATGTCACGTGTATTGGATATTATATATACAATCGTATATGGATAACATCACAAATATACATACGACGTACACTGGTGGAGTGAAATATACCATGTAACATGAAAATTCAATAGTGAAATCAAACAGTTTATACCTATTTTAAGCACTATATATGCTGTCATCAAAGCCAAGAAAATGTTGGATTATCTTGGTACTTCTTTTGATAAAGATTATATCGGTACTTCCTGCAAGAGATGAAATAGTAAACTAAGGTAGCCACTCACTTTTGAGATATGATAATTAAAATTCAAAAATTATAGGAAGAGAATAGAACTTGTCCCCAGCAAAAAAGCAAAGCATGCTAGCTCTGAGCTAACACTAGCCCACACAACATTTTGGCATGACTTTCCTCATACATGTTCTCATAGCCACAAGAAAAGCTTGAAATAATTGTGAAAAGAAGCCCACCAAACTTTGGACCCCAACAAAGTTAGATTCACACATCCATCTCCTTGGCTAATTAGATGAGATGCTATACTTAAAACAGAGTTTTATCTTTCTGTTGCGTAAATAGAAAGAAATCACGTGACATGTATTGTTGATGCCGATATATGGAAGGTCAAAAATTATTTTGTAACAGAGAAATCGAACGTATCTAGGGGGCGTTTACTTTGAAGGATAGGATAGATTGATAAAACATTGGATTGACTATATGAAGGATTAGATGATCAAACATATTCAAAAGTAATCAATCCATCAAAGTAAACGGTGGATTAACCTATATTATTTTTATCTATCTATCCTATCACTCAAAGTAAACACCCCCTAGTGATAAAGTATTTGAGTTTGAGTTGATCACTAGAAAATGTGGACATGCATGGTTGTATAATGGAGAAGCCCACATGGATTGAGGGGACTTAGAGACAAAACCAAGAGAATGGAATGGTCATTTGAATGATTTGAACTTTTGCTATTGTCAAAAAATGGTGATAAGATAACCTTGGGAATTTTGCAATCATGTTTTTAATCATTCTCTTTTAATAGACTACACTTTGTTCTGCTGTCCAAGAAACAGACAGAAAGGGCTTATAATCCTCAGTCAATTTTTTAAGGTAATGGGGCCTAGCCTAGCTTTGAAAATTTATGAAATCCCAAGCTCAAATAAATCACTATGCAATATTGTACCTTTTCTTTTATAATATATACTCCTTCCGTCTACCATATTTATATTATATTGAGTGTGATACGAATTTATATAAATATTAAGTAGATAGTTTTTTAATGGAAAAGTGTCTCATTTTATTTTGGACACGAATATTTAAGAGAAGTATAAATGATAAAGAGATAGAAAGTGGTTGAACCCGAAACTTTTTTATGAAATAAAGTGTTTTTCTAAAATAGAATGAGACATTTGAAATTAGACAACCCAAAAAGAAAAGTTGGACATTTCGAGTGGGACGGAGGGAGTATTATTTAACATATAAACTTGTTTGAGTTGGTTGTTAAGATGGATCAAAGATCAACAACATGGATTTGAATATGAATATTTTGATCCGTCTTGTCTTGAGTTCATCTCACACAAAATTTCCCTGATATTAATATACGTACGTCACATATACATAATATATATATATATATATATATATATATATTAATGTACATGGTCTAGAATGGTGGTGTTTAGTTGGATGGATTAGACATGTTTAGATAGGACATAGTATCATGATACATTATTCGGTTAGGTGGACTCGGTCTGATATTTAGTTTTGGAACAGTGTCATGTAGAATTATCTTGCCTCTCTATGCTATGACAAAATTAATATCAGGTAATCATGTGCCAATTTAATCTCAAGTAATCTCCTACCAAATGTCCATTAAATATTGAATGCTATTTACAATATGGACTTTGATATTAACTAACGAGATTGCATCTAATATTTGCAATTACTGTATATGATTAACCAAAAGATCGGTCTTTTTCTTTCTTTTCCAAGAAATCACGCTTGGGATTATTGTCAGCAAATTAATCAATTATTAATTTCTATTTGCTAGTAGGTACAATATCATGTCGTGGTAATAAACAAAGACACGTTTACACATCAAAATATACCTATATTATATATATGCAGTAGTCCGAAAGAGGCAAGCAGGATGAATTTTTCTTGAAAATGTAAGAATGTAAGAAAAATTTAATGAACTTATAAAGATTTGAGAATCTAGAATCACACTATACATGTCTGGTGAAAGAAAACAAGAAAATGATGACATGGCACAATGCTGACCACTCAAATAACATTCATGCATGAGGTAGTATCTTTTAGTTTCAGTTTTTTCAAACTTTTCTTTCCCAGGAGGTCCCCAGTTTTTCATCAAATTGTACATTTAGTCATTTTGTCTAGGACCATCTAAATTCTAATATTCCAACATGATCTTAATGTCAGTAGATGGCATTTTATTTTAATGTGAGTTTGGAAGTATTTATTGCACCAACTGTTATACTGTCCAAAATAAAAATAAAAATTATGTTATCCGATCTAATAATCTGAATTAATGATTTAATTTTCACGTATATAATTGAGGCTGTCTACTTATATACTTGAGTTGAAGCTAGCTCTATTTCAGTTCAGATACACATATTCAGTTATATATATGAACTCTTGTGTAGTAGAAGTGAAGTGTCTCTAACACCCTCACAGTGTGCCCAGTGTGTGAGATGGATCCACCAGCACCATCATCAATGGTCAAAAGTTTCAAGTACAGTTCCACACAGCAGCAGCAGCCCATGTTTAGTGTCTTGGAAGCCCCTCCTCTTCATTACAGATCATCTAATAATCCCACTAATTTCCAAGATGCATCTTTCTCCTCCTACCTTAAATCCAACGATCAGAAGAAATCCCAAGAAAATGGTCTGGCCCAGGCCGAAGACACGGAGATAAGCATCTTCGATGCGCAGAAGTATTTCAGTGACAACAGCGATCCCAAGGAGATGACGATGAAGAAGCAAGCGGCGGCGCATGACGCCATCATGTCGTCGGTTCCGAGGTTGTCGTCCGTTTCTTCAACCGACGGATATGGCCGGAATTTCAGGACCAGATCTTTCCACGCCACGCCCACGGCCTCGTCGGAGGCCAGCTGGAACAGCCAGACCGGCCTGCTGGCCAATCCTCCGGGATCCGTCGGAGTTTCCCTCAGGAATTTCGCCTCCGACGACGCTAAGAGGAGGAGCTCCGCCGCCAGGAAATGGAGTTTTGGACGGAAATGCTGTTGCACCGGTAAGAAATCTGTTGATGTTAAGGAGGTGACGACCTCCGACTCCGAACACGGCGGAGCAGTGATCGGCGCAGCCGAGAATCTCGGCAATGTTAAATCCAACTATTTGTACGCAAAAAGGGATTCTTACAAGTCCAAGAATTCGTCTAGTATGTCGCAGAGGAGTTCGATCACGAACGACATCCTCGAAATCAACCAGCAGAAATTAGTTATCGCGGCGGAGAACAGTTTTCCGTCGCCTGATCCGCCACGCCAGCAGCGTATCTCCGCCTCTGGCCGCCCGTTCGTGGACGGAGCGGGCGGTTTTTCTTTCCCCGTGTTGAACAACCCCTCCTCCGGTCAGGTGGCTAAACCCGACCTCAAAGCGATCATTACAAAGCCTATGATCATCAATCCCCTCGAAGATCCACCGCGTGATTCGCTCGAAGTATTCCAGCCGGTTCACAAGGCGGCGCCGCCTCCGCCGCCGCTGCGTTTCAACCCCGGGAGTCCGGTCGCGCGTGTGTTGAACACGGACGACGACGTCGTGAGCGACGCCAGCTCCGACCTGTTCGAGATCGAAAGCTTCTCAACTCAAACGACGTCGTACCCGATGTATCGGCGGAGGGATTCGTTAGACGAAGCTCCGACGTTCAACGTGAGGAGATTCGCATCAGCTAACGGAATAAACTTGAACGGCAACGGCGGAGGCGGCGGCAACATTCAGTACGGCAGGAGAAGCCTCGACGAGCCGCCGACGCCGAGCGTGGCCGCGACCGAATGCTACGCGCCGAGCGAGGTGAGCATCGACTGGAGCGTGACGACGGCGGAGGGGTTCGAGAGGGCGAGCGTGTCGAACTTCTCCGTGTCGGCGTCGGAGATCGGGAGCGCGGCGTTCCTGCGGCAGCGGATGCAGGAGGAGGCGGGCGGCGGCGGAGACGGAGGGAAGAAGAAGGGGAACGGGGGTGGGTTGCTGCTGATGAGCTGTCGGCAGGAGAAGGCTGTGAGCGTGGGGCCGCAGCCGGTGAAGTGCATGGCGGCGGAAGGGGGGTCGATATTTGTGGGTGGTAGGCCACCGCGGGCGAGTAAGCCGCCGCTGGCGAGCGATCATTCGGCGCGTCTGTCGGTGGCGTTTGCGGCATGAGAAATTGGGATGCCGATTGTTTGCCGGTGGCGGCGGCAGAGGATCATGGGTGGTGGTTTTGTTGAATTGGCAGCACCTGTCTATTCTTTTCATGCAAATGTTTTCTTGTTTACAATTTGTCTCTATTACATTCTCCTTTTTAAGGGAAATTTCCTTAATTGTGGATCGATCACACTTTTATGAAATTTCCCTAACTTCAATTTTTTCGTGCGTGTAATGTGTATGTATTGTGTGGAAATAATTGATTACTTTGCAGTTTCTAAAATAAATTTTAATTTCTCGTTCATCTAATTTCCTAGTTTTGCCAAGCTAGCCCATGAAATTCAGTAGTGTATTTGGTTTTCAGTTTTAATGTTACGAAATTAGCTAGGGTTCATTTTCGATTTTCCAACAAATTTTAGTACGTAGGCGTGGAATTGAAGTTCATATGGGAAAATAGCTAATCCCTTCTGTTTCGAAAATAATAAACTTGAAATGAAAATCCTCCTACTCCTACTTCCCGATTTAATAAAATAGAGGTGGAAGCATATCCCAATTTAAAAAAGGTTGTGAATAAAAAGTTCAAAAAAAATAATTATAATAAATCTAAGATATGACGTGTTTTCAGAAATAATATATGTATATAACATGATTATGTTTCAACTTTTATAATTCGATTACTCCACGTACATTATAAGCTAAAACAAGGTCATATTGTAATGTAGATAATCGTTTTGTGTTGATCACATTTTATGCTTTGATAGTATGTACATGTTATTCATTGTCTTAAGAAAAGTATCTTAACAACTCCAAAAAAAAATATCTAATTAAATTAAAAACGTGTAGTACAATAGTATCCTTGTGCTATGATTTAGTGTAAAAGAGAGTCAACATAGAAATAAAACAGATAAAAAAAAAGTATATATGCTTATCAATAAAATGCATGAATCTGGAATATTTCAATGACGTAGTAAAATTTTAAGAAAATTAAGCTATTGTAGTGAGTGTCCGTTTGAAATATCAATTCATGTAAGTTGGATCCGTACAGAAAAAATTATATGATATAGTTGAAGGTGAACAAAAGCGGATGTGATCCTTTGCCCCCAACTTATGTCTCATTCTCCGTGTTTCATTATTAATTTCATTATTTCAGAAAGATATATTTATTTAAAATAAAATGTTAGTACTATATAATGAATCTTAATTAACATTTATTATAAAAAAATGGGAATTTTATATAAACTTATATACCCTAATTTTGGAATAATGAACTCTATAATAATTAATTAAAAATTAAAAATGCAAATGAAATATTATATATATATATATATATATATATATATATATATATATACTCTATTCAGATGGAAGAACCCTAATTAATAATTGTAAAATTATACTAAAATAATATAGATTGGAATTGAAGAAAAAAAAATGATAAATCTAATTAAAAATAAATTATGAAATACAGTGGGATACCAAAGTTGGGGATAGAAAATCCTAAGTGAGACACGAAGAGGATAAGCAAATGGATAAACCTTTTGAATACATGCACGACAGTTTAATTAATTTCTAACGACTTTAGTCCACGAAAAATCTATAGAGGGTGGAACATTAATTAAAGAAGTACGATTGTAGAGATGTGACATTTAGCTTGTTTGTAAATGAATTTTTGATGCATTCTAACTTGTTGCAAATAAAATTTAATAACTTGAATTTATGTTTCGAATAGTTTTTCATAAATATAAGATCTGATGATTCCGATTCTCCCAGAGCAAATGACAAATTTGTTTCAAGTATTGATTAGTTCGCCAAAATTTTATTTTACAATGCAACAACATGACATTACAAAAGATATTGTATCTTAGAGACGTTTATCTTCAATTAGTTTTAATGTACAGAGAACAATTCTAATTTAGAGAGAACTCTTAACTCGACTTAATTTATAATCTTGTACTTTGTACTTCTATTAGTCTAACCATTTTCGAAGCTCCCATAACCTTCAACATAAACTCAAAATAATAATAATAATAATAATAATAAATAAATAAATAAATAAATAAATAAAATAAAATAAAATAAATTGGATCACTTGTTACCACAAAATATTTCCTTCTTTCAATATCAAAGCAATGAATGTTGGTTTTGGATACACGTCGGCAGTAGAATGGGCAATAAATGAAAATTAATAAGAGTATGACAAATTACACCTTGATTTTATATATGGCAGCTGATTTGTTGAATGGGTCACCACTGCCCCCTTATAAATAATGCAAATTCCATACGAAACCCAAAATAATACCAAATTTATTTTTGGCAAATTGTACCAAACACTTTTTAATGGCATGATTGATGATATGAGATAGAAAGAATATAAGTGTAGAAGTGGGAAATATTAAGTACAAAAAGTTATCATTTCACTGATTTGTTCATTGTCACATACTTCTAACTTTACAGACTTCCAATTTACAGATAATTTTCTGGAGTGATTATGAAGAATTCATGCAATTACAAAGTTTGCACTTTGCAATAATTTGGTCTCCGACATCTTCAAATCAATTTAGCGATTTCAAACATTGGTACAAATTAATTTCTTAACAAAATGAAAAATAGGTGACTAAAATGTCACGAGACTTATCTTCCCTAGTTCTGATGAAATACTTAGGGGGTGACTGGTAGACATGAATGAAATTTAGTGGGAATGAAATGACACTTGTAATGGAATGAAAATAGGAAATGAATCAATCAAGTAATGATATTCTTATGGCTGGTATACATGAAGAATGGAATGACATGTTTATTACTATTATTTGTATTATACTTATTATAATTAATTTATTAATAACAATTATAATAATATTAATACTAATAATAATAATAAATATTAATTATTATTTCAATATTATTCTTTTTTATTATAATGATTATAATTAGCTTAATAATGCAAATAATAATAATAATTATTCATTATTATTTTAATTATTATAATTAGGTTAATAATAATTCAAATAATATTAATACTATTATTATTTTAAAATATTTAATTATAATTATTATAATCATCTTAATATTAATTATTATAATTATAATAATATTATTATTAATACTAATGATAATTATTATTGTTTAATATTTTTTAATTATAATAATTAATATTAAGATAATAATAATAATAATAATTATATTAATGCTAATAAATATTATTATTGAGTAGTTTTATTATAATATTATAATCAGGTTTATAATAATAGTAATACTAATTATTATTATTACTTTAATCAATTATTATGTTTATTATTTTTTTATTATAATTATTTTCATAATAATCAATATAATAATATTGATACTAATTATAATAATAATAATAATAATATTATTATTATTATACTAATTATAATAATAATTAATAATAATAATAATAATAATAATAATAATAATAATAATAATAATAATAATAATAATAATAATAATAATAATAATAAGTTCATTCCTTAAGATGAGGAATAGCTAATACCAAGGGGGAGGGGAGGAATGGCTAAACCCATGCTCATGGGATTAGTCATTGCTAAGGGAATGACCATTCGTTGCAGTAAAATGATACCAGTCATGGGATTAGGAATAACTGTATGAATGACCATTCCATTCCAGCCTCATTCATGCGTACCAGTCACCCCCTTAAGGTGCACGTGCACTCCTGTCCTGACCACTATTTTTTAATTTAATTTAATTAATATTTAATTAATTATTAATTAGGGGTTACTAATTATTAATTAAAATTAATAAATTTTAGTTGGAATTAATAATTTCAAATTATGATTAATATTAACTAACTATGTTTAATAAAATATAATTAATTAAATTTCAAAAATATAATTTACAAATGTTGGATCATTATTTTTTGTATAATTTACTATTATTATAAAAAATATATTATAGTAGTATATAAAAAAAATTTCGTATAAAAGAAATATTATTGCATATATAAAGAATCACACAAAAACATTGTGTGAATCACGTAAAAGATCCAAATTCAAATACAAATATGTGATATTCTCATTGAATATGAATTTAAATCCGAATTTTTTGATTGTTTCACTATGATATTGTCTCACACAAAGAGAAAAAGTAAAAATAGCCATTTTAATAAAGCAAAGATAAAAACTAATCATCCATAAATAAAAGATACAAACTAACCAAAATACCTAGCAAAATGACTCTCATACCCTTACTTTATACTTCTTCTTTCACCATCATACATAAGTCTAGTATACATGAGGCAGTCAATTCCGGCGGCAACTGTTGAGAAAATAATAAGCATGTTTTGAAGTGATACAAAAATCCAGCTGACCCCAACCGAGTAGATGAATGCGCAAAACGTGTGTTATTTTCAGCTCACTTATTTAGAGCTCGTAGGTTTTCTAAGTACAGGTACAACACAACAGATGACACAGTAGGAAACGCAGTTGAACGAAACAGAGCACAGCTGAGCGAAACGAAGCTGGACAAAGCGAAAATATGCCAAGTCCTCAGACACAGTAGAGAGGACCCAACTGAAGTCGTGACACAGCAGAAGTTGCGAGACCGCAGAAGTGTTGACACAGCAGAGCTGACCCAGTTGAGCTGATCCAGCAGAACAGACCAAGCATAGTCGAAGACCAAGCAGAGTCGGAGACCAAGTAGAGTCGCAGACCCTGCTCAGTGTCGCAGACCCCGCTCAGTGACGGAAACACAGCTCAGGTTGAAGACACAGCTCAGGTCGAAGACACAACATGTTGAAAACTCAACTCAAGTTGAGACATAGAAGACGCTTAGCAGCTCGAAGATGGAGACTGGCTCCGAGACAAGATCTCAGTGTCAGAAGATTTCATCTGATGTGGACTAATCAAAGGAGAAATAGCCTCTTCAGATCCAGGCCCAAAAGTCAACAAGAGTATATGAGATTCAAACGGCTCTTTTCCAACGGCTAGTTTGAATCTCCACCTATATATATCTCATCCGCCATAGAAGAGTGGGGAGACAAACGATTGAAGAAATCAAAGAACCCACAGATAAACGAACAACTCTCTTAAAAGCCAAATCTCTCAAGAACACCCAGTCAGCCGTGTTTTTAGTTGTTCATACTTATTCAGTCCTAGGCAGATATTCATATATATATATATATCCAAGCCTAGTTTGAACGAGTTCATCATACTTATTTGTTCTTCACTGTAAGAACTAGTTCTTAGTTGGAAAACCCCAAACCCAAACCCTTCTACCAGAAAAAGTTAGTTAAGGTACGCCTGCTCGAAGCGTGGAATTCAAGCTGTTAGGTTTTACAGTACCCGTAAACTGTAAGTCAGGTTTTTTAGTATTCGAAAACTACAAGTCAGGTTCTTCAGTACCCGTGAACTGAAAGTGAAGGCTCTGATTTGAGCTGAGGACGTTTTGATATAGTACACGTAAATATGTATCCAGCTCGAGATTTAGAGCTGCAACGCTTGCTGACTGCGCGTAAAGTCAGTGGTATCCTTTAGTGGATTACCAGAGTGATTCTGGTCGTGGATGTAGGACGTGTTACTCCGAACCACGTTAAATAGCTTTGTTCTTTACTACTTAATTTATGCATCCAACTGACTCTTCATAAGCATATTTTTCAAGTTGCATAATCTGACTAATCGAAAAGAGAAACAAAGCTTTGCAATATATTTGAAGTAACAGACGGACTTTTCAAAACCCACCACATTCCGCACACAACCAACTGTGTTGATCAAGCTGACTCCCAACTTGGTCGAACACAGCCAGCTCACTCAAAAGAGTTTTATCTTGGAAAAGTTTTTAGCCTTGGTGTATTCACCCCTCTCTACACCAAGGTATCTGTCTCTGGACCATCAGCGACAATCAACTCCGACGACTTTATTCAAACATACATGAGTAGCATCATACATGACTAACATTTCAGTTGTAAGTACATACATGACTAGCATACATGAATAACGTTCAGTTGTAAGTACAAATATGACTAGCATTTATATCTACCAAACATGATTGTCATATATGAATAACAATCCTGAGGTTATCACATACATGAGTAGCAAACATAACTAACATATATGACATATTGTCATGTATGCTAGTCATGTCTGTCGTCGGAAAAAATTATCGAAAAATCAACGAAAAAAATCCTCAGAAAATTCTGGCCGTAGTTGACCGCCGGTGTTGACCTTTGACTGCCAACATTGGCCGTTGACCGACGACACCATGTATGCTGGTCATATATGAGGTGAGAGAAAAAGATAAAGTAAGAAAATAAGGGGATATTTTAATAAGAATTTATTAGTTTTTACCTTTTATGGTGTGTAATTTGATTGAAAATGGTGGAATACAAATATTTTTACACTTATTCCATATTTTTCACATGTTTGCTACAGTTGTTAATTTTTTCCAGGCAGCCCATTTTTCTTCCTTTTCACTCCAACTGTAAAATAATATTAACATGGAGATATGTGTGATAATATTTTCCCATGGGACAAAAAGCATAAAAATGGGGATGGGATGGGGGGACCATGTGATATAATTTTCTTTTCCACCTAATAAACATGTGATGAAAAAGGGTGTAAATGATAATATTTTCCTACTTTTTTTTATCTCTCATTTTTCAATAATAAATTTACAACCAAGATAAAAACACCCTTAAAAATTATGATTAGATTTTATTTTTGTCTTTTAAAAGTGGTTATTTTTTCCTATTTCCTCCTCATACAAACTCCCAAAAAACATGATAGTAGATTACTACCGAGGAAACGTTTCTACATGATCACATCCATATTTTATGTTATATGTATAGGGATGATAGTACGTACTTGTACGCAACACATACCGGCAAAAGTTGAAAAAAATGAAAATACAGATAGCGAAAAGGATATATATATATATATATCACAAATTTTAAGATATTTTTGTTGAGAAAATGAAGCCTCTACCACAAAGCAGGAGCCCTGCAAAACACCAAAAAACAGAGCAAAATAAATTTATTCATATTTCCACCCCCTAAAAAAAAGAAAAAAGAAAAAACAGCCATTTCAATGGCTGCTCTCTCATCTTCTCTCCCACCATCAACAACTCATCCACCATCAAACAAATCATTCCTACTTTTCAAAACCAAAACTTTCTTCACTTGTTCTTCACCACCATTTCCCAATCCAAGAATGATCTTCCTCCATTATCATTCACACAAACTGATGGAATTCTCAGGGAAGTCCTATCGGATCACCACCCGCGGCGCCGTCACTGACAGTGACGACGACGACGAAGAAATCTGCAGCTTCGAGGAAGCAGTTTCGCTTTTCAACAAAAGGGATTACTACAAATGCCACGACGTTCTCGAAGCACTGTGGAATAATTCCGAAGAACCCACACGCACTCTTGTCCACGGCATTCTGCAATGCGCCGTCGGCTTTCACCACCTCTTCAACCATGTATTCCACTTCCAAATCGATCTTCGTTTACTTTGAGTGATAGTTTGGATAGATTAAAGTAATATAGGCTAACACATACACACCATGTATTTCGATGAACCGAACAATTTTGAGCTTGTTACTTCGTGTAATTCTAATCCAACGGCCAAAGTATAGAACAATTTTATTGACGTGAATTGAGTTATTATTTCATGCAGAATCACAAGGGAGCAATGATGGAGCTGGGAGAAGGGGTGTGCAAGTTGAGAAAAATGAACTTTGAAAAGGGGCCTTTTCATCAATTTGAGAGAGAGATTTCTGCAGTTCTTGAATTCATTTACCAAACACAGCTAGAACAAGCTGCATGTGAGTCTATATAGTATCTCAAATTCATATTTGAATTATGAGCGAGTCTTCTGTCAGATTGCCTAACGGGTCAAAATCTAAATCCAATCACTACGTCTACGAAACTAAAAAAATTATAAACATGCCACTGGATATGGTCTGACACAAGTTTTTGTATTAATTTATTGATAACGAGCTCGTGCTGTTATAAATGATCGGTACAGGCACCGAAGAAGTCTGTGTTGCAATGGATCAATCGGAGAGGTCATATCAACTTCTCGGTGGTTATGCAGCCGGAGAGCGTCTCTACCACCTAGAAATTGACCGGAGCTGGAACGCCTACATCGTTTTCTGCCCTGAAAAGTATCGCCAGAGAGCTGCAGCACCGCCGAGTATAAAGATACCTCTACTCAAGGCTTCTGAAGAGCATATGATGGAATTGGATCTAGCATATTAGGTTAAGTTTCCTTCTGCAAGTAGATTACAGAAAAGGGACACAACATTCTACACAAAATGTTTTGATTCTTGATTTACTTTTTATCACAAGATATCTGATCACAAAATTTGAAGCACATAAATCTACGAGAGACCAGTAACACGAGTTCAAAAGGGAAATGAAAAGTCGTTTAATATAACAATTAACAAGGAGGAAAAAAAAATTGATAGTGTGCTGCTTAGTTCCGAATGATGCTGATTTTATGCAGCCGGAGAAGTATTTCTTCCCTTATAGCGTCGGCCTCCACGAGCGTTCATGTCCGGTGACCCGAAGATGTTCCTGAAAAATCGATCTGAGGCTTAGGGAGAATGATGAGATAGAGTAAACTTTCAAGTAGAAATACTAGGCAACATAGTAGTTCATGAGTTGTTTGGTCTATATTCTGTGCTAGCTTTCTTTGTTAAGAGTTTAGCCTTACCAACAAATTATCTTTATTATCAGCTAAAGAGACAGCATGCAGATTAAACATGATAATTGCAATTAATGTAACCTCGATACTACAATTTAGTTATGGATGCCTCTGTGTATTAAACTGCTAACTTTCTAGCTTAAGACTTCCAGCCTAAAAATAATACATGCTAACGGGTATTACCTGAGAATGAGATGCTGTTTATTCATGATCTTAGAGTCATTCAAGATACATACTTCTCAACTTCAATCCTTGGTCGGTAATGGAAGTAAGCAAATTGAATTAGTATCTGAACAATTCATTAAGGATATAATCTCATTATAAAAAAAGTCTCAATAAATAATCATTTAACACAATTCATGCTCAGAGTCAAGATTTTATAACATATATTAAAAATAAAATAAATTAAAGTAAACTTTTTAATTAGTAAAGGATACAAAAGCATCAAGAATCACACATCCTCCTGCATCCACCAACCAAGGAAGATTAGGTTTTATTTTCAACCAGTTTAAGCTGTTAACCAGGATGCTGCAAAGAAGAAAGATAAAACAGATTATTATAAAAGAAACAGTTTTGGGAAAATAGTATTCCGAGCATTGTTAAGTTCTCAATGAGAAGGTATAATAGTATGGTGATTTAACTAAACTGAGGAACAGAGGGAGTTTGCTCACCTAGCCACATAAGTAGTATTGCCAATAACAGCAAAGACAAACATCAATGGGTTAAGCCCCTGATACAAAAAAGATGTAAAATATTTCAGATTCATAATGCTCATCTATCTCAATGCATCACTGTAAATGGTTATGACATGAGAAACAGAGTCTAAGTTGACATTTTCTATGATAGCCTTTGCTTGAAAGCAATAAGAACATAGAAATATGTACCTCTGTATGCCCCCTTTTAATCTGCAAAAGAAATACAAAAATCCAAGTTAGGCCTCACTTTATGTCGAGGATTCATTTAAGAGATTGGTTTAGTAAGATAGTCTGAGTTTTACACTACAATACATATTAACTATTATGTGACTAGAGCAAAGTTATCCGTATATATACCCATACTAATTTGGTTTAGCAAAGTTCTAGGAATTTTTGGTGAATAAAAAATAAAACATTCATATGGAAATACATTGACTAAATATGTAACACAAATTCAGATTGTATGAATTACATTCAGGTAGATTTGAGGAAGACGTCCACCCAAGTAAATAGCTGCCATTCCCCAACCAAGGACTGATCCAATCCCACTGTAACCTGGAGCAACCCTATTTTCGTGTGCTGAACTTCTCGTAGCCTGCAATTTCAATGATTATATATATAAAGTGAACTCCAAAATTAGTTCCAGTTCATGATAATTATACATATATTTGTGCTAATGTAAAGAATCAGTAGATAAAACTGAAATGCCATATGTAAATGGCTCGCCTTGCTCAACAGATACTTCTCTTTAGATAGAAACATTAAGAATCGTACTACAAATAAAAATATACCATATCCTTCAAAAATATGAAAGTGTATTCTATAGTACCGCACAGGCCCCCCAAAGATCAAGAGCGGCAAAAAGTTGAAGAAGACACCAAACTAAATAACTAGCTAGGCATGTTAATCAAAGCTAAAACAGCAATCCATCACAATTATATTAGAACCCTTGCCTGTAAAAGTTGTCGTCCAACTTGCAACACAATGCCTCCTGTTGGATTTCTAGGAACTGAATTGTATTCAAGTCTTTCTACTCGTAAGTGATTGTGACTGCCTACTAAGAATGTCATCAATGAAAGCTGAAGTAAAGCAATGTGAAATACTAGGTCAGAGGAAAGCATTAAATTGGTGATCCCGGTATTCCAGCTTTTCATGGACGCTATAAGAAGCTCACCACACACAGCATGGTTTTGATTTTTGGAGTAGCAGATTTTGGTGACCTGACTTCACCTAGCAATGGTTCTTTGAACCAACGTTGCTCAATGTCCAAAACAGGACTTCTCGGACCAAGGAAAGACACTGCAGGAGGAGTACGACTTACTGAAAGAGATCTTGCTGACCTAAAATTCCATTCAGAGAGTCAGGAGTCTGGAAAAACCTAATATTGTTTCATTCATAATGATTGTTATCAAATGTTATATATTCAAATAAAGGGATTGCTGACATGAAATATAGCTCTTCATAACTACTGGGAGAACTGGATGCAACATGAACAGTTGAACTTGGTGCCACTCCCAATCTCTGTACATAACTGCCCTTTTCAGTATCAGAATCATTATTGCGCTCTCTTCTTTCCACAGCTTCAGCTTGCACAGCCTTGCATTACAAATTACCAGAAAAATAACCATTAAAATTTGACATGTAATGAGTCCATAAATTGAGTACCTTCTTGTTTGCCCAGAAGTGGGGTTCATGATGGCACACCACAGTCAGAAGACTGATCCATGAAGTGGGTTTTTTATGAAATTCTCATTGCATTTAAATGAATTTAACAATCTCAGTCGACTTATAATTTTCTTACAGTTTCTACAATATGAGCCTCCTAGAAAATCCAGTAATAAATGGGCTGAAATGTAGAGTGCATTTATCTATCTTTTTTTGCAAGTACAAACCTCCTGCCTCCTTTTTTTGGACTTCAGTCGTGGATAAATGTGGTCATAGTATATCGCTTGTAAGGAAAGAATAACGGTGGTTACTGCATATAACTGCAAGCAATCACAAGAAAATTATGTTTATCTAATCTGATCAGTAGTTATTAATGACTGACAAGACGAAAAAATGATGCCTGAAGGAAAAATCTTACCACTGCCGTATAATATTGTGTTGGAAGCTGCAAATGAAAAGCACGAGTTAAACATTCTACTAGCAACCACAAACTCTATTTTAGATTGAGATCTCAAATCTCTAATAAAAATTCAGCATTGTGTACTAGTATTGATAAACTCGTAGACACATTTTTTTCTAAAAATCAATGCTTCAACAAGCATATTTAGCACAGAAGAACTCATCCACAACTATATTCTCAAATATAGGTTCTCAACGAGATTTCACTGCTCTGCTACTTCACTTCTCATTATTATTGGAAGTACTTTGTAGCCAACTTATTTCTTTACATCCTGTCAAAGATTTCAAGATGAACAATAGTTGTCCTATCTCGCGCCATTACAAATTCATTTTATGAGGGGATAGTTTCACAATCTTATCAATTGAACACGAGTAGCAACCCTGCAGTCTTAATAGTTCCCTCAAGTTTTCTTCCATTCTTTATTAGATCAGGCGCCAGTGTATCAATATCTCCATAGATGATAAATATCTCTTCTAAGCCGCAATTTATAAGAGATATTGTGGATGCAACGAAGCAGGAGATTTAATGTTACTATGCTACCTTATGGCTTCCGAATATTGAGTGTGTATAAGTTAAACCCCTCAAAGAAACACGACCAAGAGTATATATATATATATATATATATATATATATATTCTGTTTCAGTTAACAAGGGTCTAACATCATTGTAAACCACATAATTTTATTGAGAAGCTTTCAAAATCAACAATTTTACAGTCATAATAATTTGGCTAGCTAAGGAGGAAATGAAACATTTCGACATTTAAGTATATAGTGTTTGCAAGCACTCAGAAACTTGTGAAGGAATCTCAACCAATCAGTCAGAAATCAACCTTAGTTAAAGCTAACATGTGAAGCAAAGTAACAGAATGCAATAAACTCGAGCATTAAAAAAAAAAAAATACACCTGAGTATTATCATCTGATATAGCTACAGTAACAGTAAACAACTTACAGTCTCAGGTTCTAGTATGCAGCCAAAAAGGTTGAAAGAATCTCTGCCAAATTGATATGAAGTAAATGATTAGCGACTATAAAGATAATAAAAAAAAAAGAGAGATCATATATCAAACTACATAAATAAAAGTGAAGAATGCTTGTACAAAAGAAAATCGCATATCAAATTAGTATGCTACACAATTATTCAAGAGCTTATGTTGCATTCTGGTTGAAATCTATTTAGCTAACCATGTCCTCAAAAATCTTGTAGTAAGAATTATCAGTAGCAACTAGATCAGATCGCCCTAAACCAACCCCCCTGTCTTTGAAACATTCTAACATACCAATCCAACAACCAAAAATAATGTAAGCAAAGCGTCTAATTAACACACAAACACGCACAATAAACAATTGAGGTAGCAGAAAATCAATGTAGAATTGCATATTAATTACCCAACAATCCATGTCATAAGAAAGAGAATGGAGAGTCCCTCAGCAGATTTCTTCCTGTAATTGGTGATGATCTGTGGTATCTCAGCCACACACCAGCTCACCACACTAGCCACCCCCAGACCTACTGAGAAGCCGTGCCGCGTGCTGCAGAGGCACGTCCCCATATACCTCGTCGCCCATTGGAAGCAATGCTGATCAACAGGGCATATCACTGATTCCCCTTTCAGCAGCCCCATTGCAGACATGGAAAATACCTTAATCTATATCGACACCTACATGCACTCAACAATGCTCAACGTGCATTAATCATCTCTCTCTCTCACACACATAAAATGCACAAAATTCACCATATGATGGAATAGAAACGTACAAGAGATGTCCAGGTGCGTGCACTGCGTGAAAATTCAAATTGACGGAGTGCAAAGAAAAGGAAAAAAAATTAAAAATAAAAATAAGGAATGGTTGGATTCGATCTGTGAATTGAGTGATGAGAATTTAAACAGACGATACATGTGGTAAAATGAAGATTGAACGTAATGAATTTATAGCAGAAAACTTACGGCGGTGATGATCCGTATGAATATTAGGTTTAATTGTGAAGAGACATGAAAAATTCGTGGGTGAATCCTGAATGGATACGTCAAGGTGGCATAACTACACTGGGGACTGCAGCGCTTTTGCAGTTTTTCGTTTTCTACCCCACTATTTTTTTTATTCTCACTTAAGCCCCATTTTTATTTTTTATTTTCTCTTGTCTACTTCCGACCACTAGAGAATAGAAGATGGAACATGGATTATACACATTCACTCACGTCGTCTAAATATACTCAAAATTATGTATATAGAGATTTATAGAGATTGATCAATTACTCGCATATTTTATTTGTAAAAATGTGTTTAATTCACTAAGACCATATTTATCAGGCATTAGGTAGACCACCCAACCAGCCACCTTTTTAATATTTAATTAATTTCCCTTTCTTCCACATCCTCAATATTTTTTCAACCCAATCATTTTTACTTTTCTCTAGTTACCACCCCAACCAGCCAAACCACAACATTATATATTTTTATTTTGCATTATTTTTAATACTAATATAATTATTTGTAATAAAAATAATTAAAATAATCTGAAATTAATGTAAAATTATAAATAAAACATAACATGACAAATTACAAAATAAACAAACCAAAATAATAAATTACTTCAATTCAAATACAAAATTTAAAATACATATGTGGTGCTTAAAACATAGACGAAACATCACCAAATTTAGTTACGATTGCCGAATTTTTGCCATATATGCTCTATCTACTTTGTGAGCTTCTCTATTGAGAAGTTGTTCTTTATTTCTCATATATCTCGTTACACTTGCAATCCTATCGGTGGAGTAAACGTAATCATTATCTCTTTCTTCATCTTCACTCTGACGATTTTTCTACCTAAGTCAATCTTCTATAAATTATGTAGGATCGTGATAGTTCAGGTAAGTGTTTCTTTCATCTTCTACTATCATATTGTGCATGATAAATGCAAGCGATCATTATTTTCCCCATAATATCACGATCCCAAATAAGACATGGAAGTTTAATAAAAGTAAAACGAGCTTGTAAAACGCCAAAAGCTCGTTCAACATCTTTTCAGGCAGCCTCTTGATGTTGAGCAAACAAATGGTGTTTCCGAGTTTGTGGACCTGGAATAGATTTGATAAATGCTGCCCATTGAGGATATATGCCATCAGTGAGACAGTATCCCATATTCTTTTCGTGGCCATTTATGATGTAATTGACCTTTGGTGCTCGACCTTCCAAAATATCATCAAATACAGGAGATTGATCAAGCAAGTTAATATCTTTCTCGAACCTGGAACTCTGAAAAATGCATGTCATATCCATAGATCTTGTGAAGCAATTGCTTCCAAAATGATTGAACAATGCATGTCATATCCATAGATCTTGTGAAGCAACTGCCTCCAAAATGATTGTTGTCGGCGTCCCGCTTCTTCCAGCATATTGCCCTGCCCATGAAGTGGGACAATTTTTCCATTGCCAATGCATGCAGTCAATACTGCCCAACATGTGTAGAAATTCTCGTTGTTCTCCAACATGGAGAAGATATGCCATGTCTTCTTCGGTGGGCTTCCTCAGGTATATACATCACCGAAGTTAGAAATTACACATTCAACGAATCTTACGACAGACTTATGAATGACTTGTGCGCTCATTCTTTAAGTATTCATCGTGCAAGTCCGCTGCTGTTTCATAGGCCAACACCCTCATAGCTGCAGTACATTTCTGAAAAGAAGAGATTTTTGTGTGTGTAAAAGTATATCAAATTTGGTCTATATTTATAGAGTATGAAAAAATACGAATTTTGGTATAATTTTTATTTATTTTTAAAATAATATGTAAAAGATATGATGATTTTATCTTAATATCCAAAAAAATCTTATAAACCAATGAAACGGAGACAAGTGTCTCCATCCCATTAGTTGTTCTTGAAAAGAAAGAGAGGCCACACGGTCATATTTGTGAAATAAGCGAACGCGGTGGCATTGTTAATGATCATTTTTCCTTTTTTTTATTTAATAGTTGATGTGGCAGCAACCACATCAAAGCTAGGGCGCTGATAATCTTGGTCTAAGGGTGTATTTACTTTGGGTGACATGATAGATAGATAAAAATAGTATATGTTGATCTACAATTTACTTTGGTGAATTGATTACTTTTGAACTTGTTTGATTATCTAATCTTTTATATAGTCAATCACATGTTTTATTGCTCTATCATATCACTCAAAGTAAACGCTCTCTAAAAGATAGTATAGGTACAATGTATTTGACCTGCTATATTTTACAATAATTGCATTAGTTTAGCTCCGGTTATATTGTGCATTTATCTTCGCATTCGAAGACAATCAAAACTGGTTGCGTAAAAGCAAAGTAGATCAAACATATTACTCATAACTAGTTGGAGTATAAAACAACTAAACTATGGAATACAATTAATAGATTGGTGATTTTGAATTCATAAAATAATTATTATTGATTTTGAATTGAGGAGTAAATAAAAAACATCAGATTTAGTTGCCTTAAGTGCCCATCCCTTAATATTTTCTAAGTTTATCCTTTTTATGCTTGTCAAAATTAGACATAATAACATGTTATGACCATGTAAGTTGTTCTTAAAGAGTATGAATTTGTACAAATTCCTTTCTTCTTTTTTTCTTCTTATCGTGGAAACTCGCATGTGGCTTCTATTTTTTGTGCACACTGGATAAACTCTCGTTTATGATAATAGTTTACAAACCACACAAGAAAGACGTGCAAATTCTTTAATTTGGTCATTTTCACCCCATGTTTCGTCTAAGTTGTTTTTTAATTGAACCTTTAAGCTTTTTAATTCACACATGCTGAGATGTATTGGAATTTCAGTCCTATTTAGTTAAATTTTAAATCCTAAATAAATATAATGAAATCAATAAATTATCAGATCGTTTATGCTTTTCAGCTCTAAAAAAAAGAACATTCCTTTGATACATAAAAACTTTCGTCAAAGAAGTTTCAAAAAAAAAAAAATACACACTTTCGTCAAAGGGAAAAGGAACATAGAAATTTTAAGAGAAAGTCGTTATGCGATCTTTCCTTATGGGCCTATTTATAAAAGCACACGACTTTTATTCAACATTTTATTTCTCTCTCCTCAAATTAGAAAATTGTCGACGATTTCTAATTTCTCTGCAATTCTCAGGTGCGTGCTCGCTCTCAACTTTCAGTGATTCTCATTATGTGATTAAAAAATGTCTGTGCATTTTACCTTTTTTTAGTGTGTATATATATTTTCTGAAGAATGAATTCGCAAATTCAGTTCCGCTCTTGTCAAATTTCAAAATTTGATCTTGAAATGTCACTGGAAGCATCATTTCTTGAAATTTGCACTTCGTTTTGGATTCGAATTTCTATTTAGGTAGGTACTGTATTCTTTATGGAAATTAAATTCATATCCTATTAATTCTGTTCTTTTTTTTTCTTTTGGTTTTTGTCTTTGTACGCGTGTGATATATTGCGAATTTTTTTTAATTAGATAAAAGTTTTGCAGCTGTTCATGATCCCGCTTGGCCGCTCCTGTGTTTTTTATTGGGTTGTTTATCAATGATGCACGTTTAGAATTTGTAAGAGCAGCTTTTGTAAATAAATGATTGGGGTATGATTTTTACCAGAATTTGACTAAAAATCTTCCAATTAGTATTTGGGCAAGGGATTTGATTTGGGTTTTCATTCCCCCAAAAAATAAAAAATAAAGGGTTTTCATTGCAATGGGGAGGGATAATGATATTTGAATGTTTGAGCGTAATTGGACCTTTTAGGGTAAAATTATTTCTTAGAAATTGTCTCAGAATTTTATTTTGACTTTGGGGTTTACAGAAGGTCGCTTGCTTTGTTTTTTGTGGACGGAATTTTCATTTGCATCCATATAAAATAACTCTTGAGTTTTTCTGATGAACTATTTTTCCTCATTTTTATTCTGTGTGCATAATTTGGGTGATAATGGTGCTAATACTGTGCGTTTTGGGTGATCTGAAGAAATAGTGTGCATAAACAGTTTTGTTCTTAGGATGAGCAAAAGCAGAATGCAGTTCTTACGCGGAACTTTGTTGGGATATCAGTTTTATTTGACTCTCTTCTGAATGCTTGCTGCAGATTGCTGCTCTAGCTCTTGAACAGAACAGCTGTGAATTCTATTGTTTTCGAGTATTATGGTGGGCCAGAACACATATGTTCCACCACGTTACATCCCCCTCGGACAGTCAGATGCAGAAGCAGATGTAGTGCCTCCTGCACATGTAGATCCTAGACCACAGCACATCAAAATTGTCCCAGGGCAGTGGTCTTCAGGAATCTGTGCTTGTTTCGATGATATGCAGAGCTGTATGCTACTTTCTGCCTTGTGATCTTGATTTATCAGAAGCAAAAAAGTGAATGAAAGGTGCTTTTTGATAGTGCTGGAATGTTGGATCATGCCTTACGAATTATAAATTAGTATGATATGCATGAAGTGATAACTGAAGGGTGCTGCAGTTTTTTGTAACTGTTTTAGGGATGAAATGTAGTTTTCTTTAAGAAATCCTTTGGAAAAAATGTTTTTATGAGTGGTTTACTCTTTTCAATGTCTAGATCACATATTGAGCAATGCAGTACATTGAGCTAACTCAATTTGCTCGCTCATTAGAAATCGTTGTTTCCTTTTGTGACATAATTTGCTCGTGATTGGTCTGTCTAAGATTTTTGTTCAAGAAAGAGAAAAGGTTTGCCTATGATTTGAATGGTCTGTAGATTTTTGTTCACGAAACAGTAAAGGTTTGCGTGTGATCTGAATGGTTAATGATGCATTCACTCTGAGTGGTTCACTGAGAATATGGGACAAATACTATTTACATGATGTCCTAACATCTTCTTTTATTCAGGTTGTGTTGGAGTTTTTTGCCCATGCTATCTTTTTGGGAGAAATGCAGAGTCTTTGGGGTCTGGAACTTTGATAGGATCCTGTATGATGCATTTTATATTATGGGCTCTTGTCAACACTTTATGCTGTGTGCTGACTGAAGGCGTTATGTTGGGTGCACCTGGATGCTTCGTTGCATGTTATGCTTGTGGCTACAGGAGGACATTAAGGGAAAACTACAATTTGGAGGTATATCTTCTTTTGGTTTGTCTATTCATGCTCTCTTGCTACTCATGTTCACTCACTAAGACCCGAATGCTAGGCCATTGACGATGTTGATCAAATAGATTGTTTGAATGGGATCAAGATTCAAGAAACAACTTAGCCCTTAAGCTTGTTGATTATGTTTTCCATCCATTGGTCCTAAATGTCCTTCCTTTGCCTAAGTTGCCCTTATTGAGACCGCTACTCTACTAGAATCTTTAACCATGATAGTTTAAAATTAAGTTCCACTTTGATGCAGCTTCTGTTGATCCATTCTTTCTTACAGCATGATTTCACACGTGTGTCCTAAATAATATTTTGATGCTGTAAATTCTCCTTTTCCCTACCAAGTAAATACCTCTCAACATATTTTTGATTGATTTTTGGATGCAGGAAGCACCATGTGGAGACTTTGTCACACATTTCTTCTGTCATTTATGTGCCATGTGTCAAGAATACAGAGAAATACGCGAAAGGTCTCAAGACCAGAATTCGACTAGCCGGAACATGGTGGAAGTGGCAGCGCCTCCTGTACAGAAAATGGATTCAGCTTCAGCAAAATAAACCTTTCCTCTAGCCACAACACTCTTCACCTCGTATTGTTCCTATCATTGTATGAATGCTTCTGTAATCTCTTCATCATTTTACCTCAATTTATAATATGTTAATCTAGAGGTTTCTTTAACATGACATTCCGCCCTGCCTCAATGCATCTTCTTTCTGCGTAAAATATATTTAACTACTTCTGTTCGCTTAGCTACCAGATGAATTGGCAGACGCCGTGGTCCCGATTCTGTTTGCGATGTTTTATATTTACCTGAGGAAGGGTGCAGATGAAGCTGCAGTTGCTATCGTTTGTGCACAGAGTATAAATTCTGTTGTGGTATTATTATTGTAAGAAGGATCAACGTTGTTGTAATGTTGTTGTCAATAGACAATAGGGGGATGTGGATGAGGCTGAATTATCATCTCGTACAATTAAGACTAAATTCTTTTGGCATATGTCCAGCTTTATTATTATTCTATAGGGAAGATTGTATCAAGTAACATTTAAATTCCGACACAGTGATATAGTGAGATATCTTTAATTTTTCTGCATCGAATATTTGAAACGGCATGGTCATATTTTAAAATGAGCCACTTATAATGAAATGGTCCGAAAAAGAAAGAATATAATCCACTAATAATAGGACGGTGAAACTAATATATATTCAGACAAACATCGAGATATAAGGATCAAGCGATATGTAATTCAATACATGAGACGTGCATATGATATAAAACGTGAGATGCATTAAGAGTCTGTGCATATTATTTGAAAGAATATTCTGTTGAGAAGGTGATGCCAAGTTGTTTGGTATATTTGTAGCAGGCGATGGAGATGAATAATTCCCACAAACACTTTGTGACGAAATCAAAAGCCTATTGATCAACTTGTCTGATTCTTTCTATTTGTATTCCAGATTTTCTTGATATATATTTCATCCTCTTTATCTGCTGTACACATTAATCATACACAAATTTCAATTTTGTAGTAAGATATTAATGTTTGGTGGCTGTTTCAAGATGCGCGCTCCTGTATCAAATGCTTTGTCCGTAAGTATCACATAACATCACATCCATATTTGATTTATTTAATTTTCAACTTCTTCATATAATTAATTTACACTTTTTATTTGAATTGTTCTTTTTAAAATTACATGCATGCATGTATAGGTCGTGGAGCTTCGGGTTCATATGGACTGTGAAGGATGCGAGAGAAGAATAAGAAAAGCAATCTCAAAGTTGCATGGTAGAAACTTATGAATAAATTCGTTTTAATTTTTTTTATTACATTATATATCTAAATAAATGATGATGCATATGCAGGTGTGGATAGCTTTGAGATAGACATGGAGAAGCAGAAAGTGACAGTGAGAGGATATGTAGAGAGAAGGAGTGTTCTAAAAGTGGTGAGGAGAATTGGGAGAAAAGCTGAGTTTTGGGCATTTCCTTATGACTCTGAATATCATCCTTACGCTGCTGCCTATTTGGATGAATCCAACTTCACCTCTTCGTACAACTACTACATGCATGGCTACAATGAGCCCATGCACGGCTACTTCCCTCAACTTCCCTACTCCACTATCGATCATCACATTACATATCGTTTTAGTGACGACAATGTTCACGCGTGTTCCATTATGTGATCTCTTGTTGTTAACAAACTTTGAGCTCTCTCTCATGAGTATATATTCTATTACTAATTAATTATTGTATTAACTGTGATTCATAGCTAACACTACAATTTAGGAACAAATTTCATAACAATTATTAGTTCACTATAGTAAAAATAAAATAGTCACGACTATAAAAATGCCATTCGACACGCGAGCGCATGACTACGCGATTGCACGAATTCAGGGGAAGATTTTGATAAAAATAAAAAATAAAAATAAAACTTTTGATTTCCTCACCAAAAAGAAAACCTTCAATTTTGTGAAGGATTTCGAGATTCAAATACATGGCTATGGGCTGGGCTAAGGCAGTCTCACTGCAGGCCCAAGACCTATTTAGTTTTTAGTGAATTTGTCTAAAAACAGGTAGACAGATATGTAGGTTAAAGCAATTGTACTAAGAATTAATTTAATCTTTTTATATTAAATTATCCGTACTCGTGGCCCGTGAGTACAAATAGGATATTTCTCAATTTAAAAGATATTAGTAGAATTTAAAATTATGATATTTACATTTGTGATTATCGTCACTCCGCCGATTAGGCGGAATATGGACAATTACTTTTTCCCTTTTGTTTATGATTTTTATCTTTTCAATATACCTCCGAATGAGGCGAGAAAGAATAGATGAATAATGATTAATGGGGATTGCGTGCTAGGCTTCTTTCTTAGATTTCAAATATAGCTGCGGCATTGTTAAACTTTTCATCACTAAAATTTGTCGCAATATTCAAAATTACCGACCGCATTTCTGTTTTATGATGATTCTCAAAACAATTACGACCAATTTTAATTACTCCCTCCGTCCTCACATATGTATTTCGAGTCACCAAAATTTTTGTTCGCGAATAAGTGTCCTATTTCGGATTTCTATGTAAAAGTTATGTCAAATTGTTATATTTACCATTTGACTCATACCTAAAAGTTTACTTTTTCATTTTTTCCATGCAATAATTCGGGGTAAAATAAATCATTTTGCCCACTATCTTGATATACACATTTTGACGGCTGAGGACTAGGGTTGCAAACGAATCGAATCGGAGCGAATATCAATATATTCGATTCGATTTGAAAAAATTTCATAGTATTCGATTCGGTTTCGAATATTTTTTTTGATTCGTATTCGATTTCTTATATTATTCACGAATATTCGATTCGATTCGAATATTCGATTTAATTTTTTCCAAATTTATTTAATTCGATTCGAAATTTCCTGTTTTTTGCAATATTCGATTCGAATTTTGAATAAAATTTATAAAATAATATTTAAAATCAATATTTTACCTAATAAACACTTCAAAACTCAACTCAAACACTTAATAATTGATGCTAAAACGATGTATGTGTTCTACTTCCAACTCACAAGTCACAATCCACAAATCATAATAAACTTCATCAAAACAACATTAACAAAAACAACATCATGTATATGAATATATATGTATTATTATATTATATTATATTTATGAATATTATCAAATATATATTATATATAAATATATTAATATATATCGAATCGAATATCATAATTTTGAATTCGTATTTGATAACTAATCGAATCAAAAAAAGTATTTATATTTGTATTCGAATCACAAAATTTCGAATTCGAATATCAAATATTCGAATCGAATATCGAACCGAGCAAAATTATGCGATTCATTTACAACCCTACTGAGGACACTTATTTGAGGATGGGGGAGTATGTGTAGATATATGAATTTATTTGACTTTCTAAAATTCTGTCCAAACATGTCATAATACATTATTGACATCTAGAGTTGGTCAAGGAAGACATATTGATGGACGCCCTTGAAATAATTTAATGAGTGCATGAATCTTCACTAAGTTTTTTTTTTTCACTTTCCATATGGTTGAATGTTTAATTACTGTATTTAACCCTAATCGGATGCTTAGGAAATATCTCTAGCCTTTAATGTGGTTTAGTGTACGTTAAACTTTTTTTTGCAATTGGACAAGTAAAGTGTAAAAAATATTTATTCTATAAGATATTTAAAATTAACGTAATTATATTCACTTATCAAATAATCAGAAAAACTAGATTGCGTGCATTCTTTTTATTCATAAATTGTTTTCCATTCGATTTAAAAAAAAAAAATATTGGCAAATTTGTTCTCTTACATAGCAAATTTTATGGTTGATTAATAGTTTTGGTCGATGAGAGCGAAATAATTTAATGACTGCGTACGAACTTTATTTGTACACTTTCCAGATGGTGATTGAGTGTTTAATTATGGTACTTAATCATAATCGGGATACGATGCTTAGGATATTTGATTATTTACCTCTAACCTTTAAATTAATGTGCAATATGACATGTATTAAAACTCGATTTGTTCTTTTTATTCATTTGTTAGAAGTTAAAGAGGAAAAAGAACAAATCAGGCTTCAATTTTTATATAATTTATACATTTAATGTCTCCGATAATAATTTTGAAAGTATTAGAATAAAAAAAATATACAAAATAAATAAAAATATTATTAATGTGGACTAAATGTGAGCGATGATCACGGAAAGTGAGTGACATACGAGTCTCACCTATAAGATACTTTCAAATTAACTTATTTGATCAATAATTGTCAAATAATCAGATGAACCAGATCACCGCGTTAATTAGTTTAGTTTCCTAAGATTTTAGGGCCAACTTACTACTGTACATAAATTATACTACTACCTAATTATATTTTCAGTAAATAATTATATATATATAATATCAAAATATAGTCGAATATTCCATGCATACTAATTTCAGAGTCTGATGTTAGAGGACAAAATTGATGGTCTTAATATATTTGACGATATATAATATAATAATGTCAAATTTAATTATTTTGTTGAAATGGGAGAATTGCGGTTGATGCCAATTTCAAGTCGTGTCAAAGGTCTTTGGAACTTGGGTTGGACCTGATGAGAGGGAAATATTTCTAAAGGAAAAGAAAACATAGGTATAGGTGTGTTCACACACGAACACTATTAAATAATACAATATCCGATCACATACTACATAGTATAGTACTTGTAATAATAAAAAAATTTAGTGAAATTTAAGGGTGTAATTAATTTATTACATTTATAAATTTAATACTAAATTTTACTTACATTTTTATATGTAATAAAAGTAAATAGATGCATTTTGTAATTGAATTTTGTTATTCCTAAAGATGTAATAAATTTGACGAAGTTATTGGTGTCACTAAAATCATGTTACCTCTAGACAATTTTACTATAGTGGTATTTGTAACTCATACTACAAATATGAAATTCAATATTTTTGAATATAAATTTTTGACCACTCTCGCCGTAAAATCATCTTACACAAATTTTTGTGTCATAATATTAATTTTTATTTTCTTGTTGTACAAGTACAAACAAAAGTATTTCCAACTTGGAGCACTGTTTATCCACGATCCTATGTTCCAAATTAACAGTGGTCCACTAATTTTTGATGAAAAAATAAAAGAAAAATGCATCCCAAGTCATCCTTTAATTAGAGGTCCGTAGTTCGATTTCTATCAAAGTGTGAGTTGTCTTCTCATTTTATTTGAGTTTCTTTCTAAATTATACTACTTTGATTTAATATTGTAATACATATAAATTTTTTTGTAATATTATCAATTAATTTATGATAACATATTGTATCTTGTATTTTAAAAAAAATTACAACTGATAAAAGAAGAAATTAATTCATGTTTCCTTTTTTTTCTTTGAGTGAAATATTATAATAGCCACTTAAGTTAATAAAAACAAAATACTAGCTACTAAGTTAATATTATATAAATACTGGTCACTCTTACAAAAATACCCCTAGATAGTAACAGAATCGCCGTATTCGCACAATCTCATTCCTTCTTCGCACCTCCGTCGTCTTCGCATCTCCTCTGCCGCCGTCTTCGCATCTTCTCCGCCGTCTTCGCACCTCCTCCGCCGTCTTCGCATCTCCTCACTGTCTTCACACATCCGCACTGTCTTCGCACCTCTGTCGTCTTCGCATCTCCTCCGCCGCATTCGCATCTTCTTCCACCAACACCTTCGCGTCTAGGCTTCTTCGCGCCTAATCTCTGCCGCTCGTGCTACCGTCGCGTCTCCCTCTCTGCCGCGCCACCATCTCCGCCGCTCGTGCTACCCGTCGCGCCTCCCTCTCTGCCGCGCCACCATCTCCGCCGACGATGTCGAATAGCTCAAACAGAAGTGATTCCGTTGAATCGAAATCTGACGATGATTATGGCGCCGATGTAAGTTTCCTACTACAAATCTATATGTTAATGGTGTTAATTTGTGATGCAAAACTCCGTTGCGGTGGTGGAAGGAGTGAATAGATCTAGTTGCCCCATGTAGGGTGCGAGTGGATCTACTCGCCCCATATATTGTGCGAATAGATCTAGGCGCGAGCGGGCAAACGAGGGCCGTTCGCGCCGCTCGCGCCTGATGTCTGGGTAAAGTGAGCGGCGCGAGCGGGCGAATGAGGGCCGTTCGCGCGACTCGCGCTTGATGTCTGGGTAAGGCGAGCGGGGCGAATGAGGGTCATGCGCGCGACTCGCGCCTGATGTGTGGGTAAGGTGAGCGGCGCGAGCGGGGCGAACGAGGGCCGTTCGCTCGACTCGTGCCTGATGTGTGGGTAAGGTGACCTTGCTCGAGTGTGTGGGTAACATGAGCGGCGTGAGCGGGTCGACCGGTGCCCGTGCGTGCCGTTCGCGCCACACTAGTTTGCGAGGTGGAGGCGCGAACGGGTCGAATGGGCTGCCGTTCGCCCGTTCGCGTACAGAACGAAGGCCGCTCGCGCCTCACTCGCACCACTCCATGTTCGACACCCGAAGCGTACCGGGGAACGAATGTGCAACTGGAGCGAGTAGATCTCACTCGGGCCCAATATAGCAACATAACAAATAGTGGCTAGACCCTCGTTTGTGTGGCGGCAAACATTGCAACTTGTAGTTAAAATGGTAGAAATATAAGTTAAAGGGTAAAAAAGTATTTTCAAATAAATAGTGACTAGTATTTATATAACATTAAGTTTGTGGCTATTATTTTATTTTTATTAATTTAAGTGGCTATTTCACATAGTTATTCTTTTTCTTTTCCCTCTTCCTTATTGCACATGCAATGAGGATTTTATTTTCCCATAAGAAGAAAATAACCTCCACATTATTTTCACCGACAAAGATATTCTATCGACAAATAATTATAACGTGAAATACAATTGTGTCAAAAATTTCAACGAGTCCCTTTCAACTTTCAACTAAAATAATGCTAGGCATATATACAAATTAATTTTTTTATACACATAGATGCAAGAAAAAGTAGTCTGTGTATTGACAAGTACTTTTATTCCACATCTAGGGAATTTAATCAATAATTATTTTATTCCCAACTTGGAATAACTAACATGATAATGACAACAGTTTAGGCATAGTAAATTAAACATAGTTTATGTCATGATACAATATATAGGGTTACGGCTATGGAATAATTAGGCAACATTATTGAACTTCGAGGAGTATTATAATGTCGTTAAAGTATAAGACAAGGATATTAGTTTCGTAACGAACAAAAATTAGTAAGATAATTAAGTATTTTATAGTTGAAAATATTGTGTGGATAATCACATTGCTTCGAGTTAAGCCTCGTGTTTGGATTTAGGGAAATGTACATCACCTTTTGTTAAAATTTCAAAACCTAATTTTGGACACAATTGAGACTTAAAGCTTAGTTTGAATAAATAATTGGTCGGTTTTCAGTTCTTGGAAATGCAATTAGGGATCTGACGGGAACAAGAAGAACAAAGACTGACATACTTTGTTTTTCTTTAATCCTATATTTACAACACATTAAGAATCAAATCATAATTCTTATAAAGATTCAAGAAATATTCATGCGTAAAACCTAGAAATATTCAAAAAACAATATATGATTGTATATTTCTATAAAGATTTGGGAAATAAAAAGAGAGATAAAAAAATGTTAAAATATATATGCATAAACGAGATAATTATTTGATGCTTAAAAAGTTGTATTTGTTTGTGGGGAGAAATGATATAATAGCACTTTTAAGATTAAAATTCCTAATAATAGCACATGTTCTTAAAAAATACAAATAATAGCACTTCTGGACATATTTACCCCTGCATCCCACCATCTCTCCATTATTATGCATGAATTCACGAATTAGAATTTGAAAATTCACGAATTAAAATTTGTGAATTCTCAAATTTAAATTTGTGAATTCTCAAATTTAAATTTGTGATTTTTACACTACATCTTCTTCAAATTTAAAATATTAATTCGAGAATTGATATTCACAAATTCTAATTTGTGAATATTCACGAGTTTTAATTTGTGAATTCACGAATTCTAATATGTGAATTCACAAATTTTAATATGTGATTTCACGCATAAGAAAGGAGGTCGCCGGAAGGGAGACGCCGACGGCGACTTGGCCATGTGAGTCGGTGATGACGACTTTGAAATCCATTGCGGCGGGGAAAAAATGGTCGACATGTGTGAAAAAAATGAAGAAGATACGTATAAACAAATAAAAAGATGAAAATAAATTGAGAGAAAAGAATTCGAGG
This sequence comes from Agastache rugosa, assembly GCA_031470985.1. NCBI lineage: Eukaryota > Viridiplantae > Streptophyta > Magnoliopsida > Lamiales > Lamiaceae > Agastache > Agastache rugosa. Next base: position 19,985,606 of record CM062603.1, on the reverse strand, counting down.
CAAAAATATCCAAAAGTGTTATTATTTGTCATTTTAAAAAATGGTGCTATTATTATTGTTTTTTTTTCCCTAAAAGTGCTATAATCCTACATTTTCTCTTTGTTTATTACTTGAATTGTTATGGTGTATTGTTATTAACATAATAAACAAAAAAATATTTGAAAAACGTTAATATATGGAAATTATATATGCTTAAATGAGCAATATTCAATGCTTAATTAATATTATTTATTTATTACTTTAATCCTTGTATTGTATTGTTATAAATACATACAGTGGCGCTTCGTTAAAAAATGAATGAATCTGCAAAAAACTGAATGATGGACAGTAACATGAAAGGATGACGGAAGAAAAACTGAACGATATTATAATTATAATAAGATTACTCATTTAGCCTTGTAGATTAAAAAATAAATAAAGCATTGAACATGTACATTGTAATTTGTAAGGGAGATACTATTTATTGGCAAAATTGGAGATAGCCAAAATAGATAGGAAAAAATAAAAGTTGGCCAGCAACTTTATTTGCAGAAATACTGGCCAATTTTGAGAAATTCGGACATAATTGCCCTCAGCGGTCAAAGCTTGTATTTACCGCATTGACTAAGATTTTCACCCTTCCTTTTCATTTTCACGCAACAGTTTCTCTCTCTTCAACAGTCTCTCTCTCTGAAAACCCTCCCCTTCCCTTCTACCGCCGCGCCGCCATCATCGACTGCACAGATCCGAGTAGATCTCCACAGTTCCGACCAGATTTCGCCGTCAAACTTTCATCTCCATCAAACTTCGTCGAGTAGGTCTAAATAGATCCGGCTTTCATGGCATCGAACTCCGGTTCCAGAAGTTAAAATTCGGAACTAGGTTTCACCTCTACCAGTAAAAGACGTAGATCCGAGGACGAAGGAGAAGCTTCAGCACGAAATCCTTACGCAGAATTGATGGTATGAATTAATTTTTTTTGTAATTTAGTTTTTTTTTTAAAATTCGATCCATTCGTTCCATTCGTCCAGTTCGTTCCTAATTCGACAACTATTTAAGGGATGAATATACCTAATTCGTTCCATTCGTCCAGTTCGTGCAATATTTGGTGGTAATATATGTTGTGAATGTTGTTTATATTTGGCGGTGTACCAAATATTGGAGCTATCGTTCTTACTATAGCTTGGCACACCTAGTACGAATGCAACATATTCGTACCGGGTGTGCCAAGACTTGGCGGGGTAAGTCTTTGCACACCTGGTACGAATACAACGTATTCGTTCCATGTGTTCCAAGACTTGGCGGGGTAAGGCTTGGCACACCTGGTACGACAACGTATATTCGTTTCAAGTGTACCAGATAATAACTTAACTGATCTTCTGATTTTGTGAAGGTGCAATGGACCTATAAACGACCAGACTTAATACGTGTACCTCACAAAGTACAAGTGATGGGAAAAGAGCAAAAAATTGGTGATATAAAAAGAATTTTAAGCGGCTTCGGAGAAGATGCACTGAAGCAAATGAAGAAGTCTGTGTTCAAGCACTTCATGGAGCTTCCAGATCGCATAACAAGAAGTGGAAAGACTATTCACTTCATGTTATCGCATCAGGTAACCGTCTGGCCAGAACTAGATGAGACGGTATTATGGTTCAAATTGGATGAACAAATTACAAGATTTTCCAGAATAGAATTTGCGCTAGTTACTGGACTGAGGTTTGGAGGGAGCACATTCCAGCCATATGGAGAGCATGTAATTGGTGATTCTGTGTATACGAGATTGCTACAAAACGAAAGGATTACCCCCAATGAACTGTACAGAAAATTTATAACTAAGGCCTTTAAGGGAGCAGTTGCGGCTGACTATGTAAAAGTAGCAAAGGTACTAATTGCTACTCATCTTCTTTTTGGATTTGATTGTGCGAAGTACAGGATTCATGAATGAGTGTGGGTGTTGGTTGAAGACAATCAAGAATGGGATAAATTTCCATGGGGCAGTATCTCTTACCAGATACTCTGTGATTCCATCAACCATGTCAGAACGACTCTGTCGGGAAACAAATCAGGGGAAGGATACCATATCAAAGGCAACATTGTTGCCTTCTTAGCTTGGATATTTTGTATTGCGAAACAAGTGGGTGACACAGTTGGCGGTAGGTTAAAGAAACACAGAAGACCTCGTATGTTGAGGTTTACGTATGAAAAAAATATGGAAACACCAGGGGACTCCGAGGTAAATTTCAAACTGATATAACAGTTTCTTATATTCTTGGCACAACTGGTACGAATAAGTTGCATTCGTACCAGGTGTTCCAAACTTACCCCGTTAAGACAGTGTGAAATCTGGTACGAATGTATTCATATCTAATGTGATTTCGTATAATAGATTGCAGCCAAAATGGAACCTGATGAAAAAGAAAGGAAGAGGGGGTATTGGACCACACTCGAGGAGGAAGGGAAACCATTTGAATTCGTATACATGCATGGAGCAGATATTCAGACACCTAAAGAAGCAGGTGATGCAGAATCACGTAATGCAGGAGCTGAAGCTGAAGCACGTGATGCAGGAGCTGAAGTAGCAGGTGATGCAGGAGGTCAAGGACATGGATGTGATCAACAAGCTCACAAACTCCCTGTCCTAGGACCAGAAGACCCTGTATTCCCACTGAGATATTCACAAAGAGAAGCATTCCTTGAAGACATCGGGGAAGTGTCTGCAAAACGGGCTAGGATTGAGTTGAAGGAGATAATATCCAGTGAACGGGTAGAAATGATGAAGGAGATGCAAGAACTTGTATCACGAGAGCGTGTGAAAATGTTGCAGGATGTAGCAGAATACCTCAAACGTGGACGTGAGAGGATAGTGAAGGGTGTAGGGGACTACATAACATCGAGGATGACAGGAAATCCAAATATGTCAGCCACTGGAGATGCACAGCTTGATCTGGTATGTGCGTAAAAGTGTGAAATTTGGAACACCTGGTACGAATTGGTTAATTCGTACCAGGTGTGCCAAGTGTCTGCGCTAATATACTTGGAACACCTGGTACGAATTCACCAATTCGTACCAGGTGTGCCAAGTATATTAGCGCAGACACTTGGCACACCTGGTACGAATTAACCAATTCGTACCAGGTGTTCCAAGTATCTAAGTGCAGACACTTGGTATTAAACTTCATTTATTCATTTCGAAGCCTATGACTACTCCTCCAACCGCCACACAATTAAAAGAACAATGGGACGGTATACTACAGTTCGAGAAGAATTGGGGGGGTACTCAATGGTCGACGTATTCTCAGGAAGCAACCCCATCAGCATCACCAGCACAAGCACAAGGACCAGAAATAACATCAGCTCAACAACCACAAACAGCACCAGAAGCAGCGGAACCAAAAACAACACCAGAAGCAGCAGCATCGGAACCAAAGACGGCACCAGAAGCAGCACAAGTCAGACCAGTTCGAAGAAAGATTCCATCTGCTGCATGCAGGAGTCCATTTCTCCCCAATGACATTCGTGCAGTTACCACTTTTGATAGGTTCATGAAGTCAAAAGATGATGTCAAGTAAGTTGTTAATGTGATTTATTATTCTTATTAATGAGTTAGTTTTGTGAACATTGATCTTACTTGTGTATGCACATGCGTAATGTGGGATTACCATGGGCGGTAGACAGAGAGTTCTTTGGTTACATTAAGGATGTAACCACACAGCTCGAGATAAGCCACATAGATTCCTACCTAGTTGTACTAGCCACAGCCCCAGAATACGCAGGACTGACGAATGTTATAGAGGGAGTTGCTGTTACTGGAACTTCGCTTATGGTAATTCATTACATTTGCTATATATATTAATTACTCAATAAATTAATTTTGTATTATGTTAAACTCAGTAAATCTATATATTATAGGTGGGAATTGAAGAAGTCTGGAAACATTTGCACAAAGATGACCCAGAAGATACCATATATAATCCTTTAATAGAAGAGGTTGTTCCAGATGAAGATCTGGATAGACTGTGTCTATTTGCCGATGGACTTCTGCCGGAATGGGGGCCCAAACTGAAGAAATGGACTGATGTCAAAAAGGTAACTAACTAAAACTTCAAATTGTTGAAGTATGGATTAAACTGTTGGTTCAAGACTTGGCACACCTGGTACGAATAAGTTGTATTCGTACCAGGTGTTCCAAGGTCTGGCGCGGTAAGCTTGGCACACCTGGTACGAATACAACTTATTCGTACCAGGTGTGCCAAGGTCTGGCGCGGTAAGCTTGGCACACCTGGTACGAATAAGTTGTATTCGTACTCGCGTGCCAAGTCTTGTTATGATATCAGTTACGAATTCAGTAGTTGTTATTAATTTACTATTGTTGTAGGTGATCATGGTGTGCCCCTTCAATGGTCATTGGGCCACATGTTGCTTCGACATGGAATTAATGAATTTCGAGATATACGACTCCAACCAACACTTGTTTGAAGATCATCACAAAGAAATAAGAGCAAAGATCTTCACCCCGGTTGCCCGCATATTCCCACAGATCCTGAAGAGAATCGGATATCTATGCTTCAATTACGCTCTATTTTCATATTCGTATCCAATGGAGAATGTGTTGAAGCAACATGACAGTGTGAGTTGTGATCCATGTGCATTGAAGTACGCCGAACTCTTACTAACTGGTGTTGCCTTATAAAAGAACATGACAAAGAAGCAAATCAAGGATTATCGGTATCACATTGCTGATACAATCTACCGTTATAGCACTGCTGAAAGCACCCTCGCCATTGGCATGGACCTGGATTAGTATTAGTAATTTGGATTAGTAATTTTTGTGATACAATTCAGTAGTTTTTGTGAACAATTTGGTACAATTCAGTAGTTTTTGTGAAGAATTTGGTACTAATCCTTAGTAGTTTTTGTGAACAATTGACATGTAATATTTTGTGAACAATTGAATTTGGTACTAATCCTTAATATTAATATTTTTGTGAAGAATTTGGTACTAATCCTTAGTAGTTTTTGTGAACAATTGACATGTAATATTTTGTGAACAATTGAATTTGGTACTAATCCTTAATATTAATATTTTTGTGAAGAATTTGGTACTAATCCTTAGTAATATTTTATGTAGTACAAGTAAATAGTTTAGAATTTAACGAGTTGATTATCCAAAATAAATAGACCCACAACAGTTCGTAGTCCAAATACATAGAACGAAAATATTAAGAAACCAAGTCTCTTTCCTTGCATGTTAGACGAGTATGCCCAGCCACACCACAAACACTGCATCGTTTCTGTCTACGAGGTTTACTAACGCTGGATTCGTTACTACTAACTTCTTCCGGCGTAATTTGTAGAATCGCAGTTCATGTATTCTGATAATGACCTCGTTGATGGCACCGAGAACACACACGACTGCTTGTTGAATTGGATCTAGACGCATACCTATTTTGACGTGGTCGTCCAGCTTGTCTAGGATTGGGAGGCGTCCCAACAACCCTTGAAGCGATCTCTGGAGGAACACACCACTCTTCTGGATCTGGATTCGGCATCACCTCTTCAGCATCAATTTCACGCAACGTCTCAGTTGTATAATAAGCACTCACATATGACGTCGGATTTTGCTTCTTTTTACTGCATAAAAAGAAACAGAATGCAGTAAAAAAACAAAGTATAGTATTATGTGTTATTACCGGTACGAATTGGTGTTTCGTACCAGGAGTGCCAATCCTTGGCGCGGTAAGCTTGGCACACCTGGTACGAATACAACTATTCGTATCAGGTGTGCCAAGCCTTGGCGCGTACAAGTCGTGTCAACTAACTGTTGTACTAGAACATAGAAAATAGAAAATAACTTTAAAAAATAACCTTATTGCTGCTGCTGCTGCATGAGAACAGGGTATCAGGTCGAGATCAAACACAAAACATGTGCATTTCCTACTGTCAAGATCAACAATGTAATTTTTCATACCAGACGTGACCTTATACTTCATTGAAGAAATGATTTCAACACTTATGGGCCGGGCCAACTCCATTGATCTTCCTAATTTGGTCGAGGTAAAGTCCGTTAACTCGTGAGTTCTTTCAGCAGCAATAGCACGCCGTTCTACAAACCATTGCCCGATCAAACTACGTACACACTCCAAAAGAGTGCAAACTGGCAACTTTCTAGCCCATCGTAGTCGGCCATTCAAGCACTCGGCACAGTTAGAAGTTAAAAACCAATAACGGCGCACAGGACATTTTGCAACGAGCCCATATAATTGGATCAATATTTACCACTTTCTCGTGTGCACGAGGTGTAAAGGATAACAAATTTTTCATATGCTCCTCGAAATCTTGTCTCTTATAACTCTTTGCAGCTTCATTGAAGACAGATATTGCATGTTGGCCCCATTTCTTGAGGTTTCCTTGCAAGTGATACGTACAAAGTCCATGCGGAGTACCCGGATAAACACAATCCACTGCTTTCTTGATACTGAGGTGCTGATCAGACACAAACAATAAGTTCTCAGGGCAACCAAATGTCCGTCTCAGCTCCCTAAAGAACCAAATCCATGATGCATCACTTTCTACGTCGCCAATCCCAAAAGCTAATGGAAAAATCTGTTCATTAGCATCCTTTGTAGCAGCAACAAACATGATACCTTTGTATTTTCCTTTCAAATGTGTACCATCAACTACAATAACGGGACGACATGCACCAAATCCTCTAACACATGCAGCAATAGCCATGAAATAATATTGAAAAGAACCATCTGAAGCTGTCTTTAATCCAACAATGGAACCAGGATTTGAATGCTCCAACATGAAAAGATACTTGGGGAGCAGTTGAAAAGATTTACTCGCGTCGCCGTATGTCATGGTGAGTGCTTGATTTCTTCCAGCCAAAGCAGTTTGATATTTGACAGTAACACCAAATTGCCTTAGTAGTTGTGCCTGAATATCCTTCGGCCTAAGAACAACACCCTCGGCCATCAAATGAGGAACAAAGTATGAAGCTAGTACCTTCGAACTCACTTTTGGAGCAGCATGGTATCTCAAATCAGATTTACACGTGTGAGGGCTCCATCTATAAATTCTCCATGCATTTCCCAGTGATCTCGCACGCATGATGAACGAACATTTATCTTCATGTTTGCAAACCACATGATATCTTAACTTTGATGAACGCATGGTAATAAATTCCACACGATTCAAGAGATGATGCAGTCCACATGCCATAATCATTTTCTCCTTCTTAAAGAACATAGCACCACGACAAAGTGTTTCAGTAACCGGTTCATCAACAATACCTAGTTATTTGCAAGGAAGAGATGATTGATATGCAGCACCCGGAATGCTCCACTGTCGACCAGGTTCATGATTTTCCTCTATAATGTCATTCGAACCATCTAATGATGGCACATTAAAATGATTTCTACCACAACAATCATCCAAATCATCACAATCATCAAAACTGTCTGCATCATCACTATCAAAAGCCTCATCATCAAAATTATTATGACCCTCATCACGACCAAAATTAATTGGTTCGTCATCAATACCATTACCATCAGACCTCTGATCATGATTCTCATTTTGCACATTCACATTCCTTGAAGTTATCACATTCTCACTATTTTGAGCATTTAACAAATTCACGAAACCCTTATGCTCACATATAGGATGATTTAAAACAACAAGTGGAGATTCATTACTTTTAAGAGAAACAGTCACATATAAAACAGGCAACTCCTCCAAATCAAACAAATATGACAACTCAAAATCATCTGTTATTTTCATTTGCAGGGTTTCACACGCGGGGGACTGAACTAATGCATCTATCTCATACAAATATATACTCTTGGCCTTCATTAAACGCAATTCAATCTTACTCAATAAATTTGCATATGTTATACCACCAGGAGGTATAGGAATATACTCTCTTCGTCCACCATGGTATAAATTATTCTTCCATACACCTCTATGCGCAATAATTATAGCATCTGGCCTCATCTGCAAGAAACAATCGGATAATCAAATTTCAAGTGCCAGGCACAATCGGATAATCAAATTTCAATCGGATATAGCATCTGGTACGAATATAGACTTGGCACACCTGATACGAATGGAGTATATTCGTACCAGGTGTGCCAAGGCATACCGCGCCGAGACTTGGAACATCTGGTACGAATACTACTCCATTCGTACCTTCGTACCATTCGTGGCGCGCAACGACGTAGAAAATACAGGAAGAAACATATGCACGAAGAGGACGGCAAGATCTGAAAAATGCAGAAAGAAACCAATGGACGAAGAGGACGGGCAGATCTGGAAAATATGACAAGAACATGAACACTAGATCTAGAACATGACAGACTAGATCTGGAAAATTACCTCAATAATATTGAAGAAACCACGCCGCCAACACAGAAGAACGTCGCCGGTAAAATTCTCAGCCGCCGACGGAGAATACGAGCTGTGAGAAGTGAGAGTATCGTCGAACGGAGAAAACCAAGAAATTCACCGCCGCCGAAGAATACGAGCTACGAGAGAATCATCAAAAGAAGGAAACCAGGTCATTGATGTAGAAACGCCGGCGAAGACGAGGTATGGAGAGAGAAATTTCAGCAGCTCACGAAAGAGAGAGAAACAGACTTCCAGCTCTGATAGCTAATAGAGAGAGAAAGAGAAAGAGAAGGTAGAGGGAGGTAAAATTGGTTGATGTGAAAGGAAGGACATTTAAGTCACTTCAAGTCAAAGTTGGCCAGAATTTATAAAAATAAAGTTTCCGGACAACATTTAATTTTGATAAACTTGTTTGGTCAAAGGACCGTATTACCACTACTATTTATGTATTGTATGGATAAATAATTTAATTTGTTATACCTTGGGAAAGATATCTATGCCGATTTGTTTTTGAAGAAGAATAAGATAAAAAAAGATTAAAGTTTTGTGAAATTATAATTTTGCGAAGATGCCCTCCCTCGTCATTATTTTCAACAAAGACTGCAATTAGTGTCTTTTTCCTAAATTTGAAAAGGTTTTTTTTCTTTTTTTTTGAGTTGGGATGTAGATTGGTGGATTGAAATTCGTACCTGAGTCTCTCGCCCTTACTAAAGGGAGGAAAATTGCATACATGACAGTGCTAAAAAGAATATACTATAATCCTATATAGTGGAAATAATTTAAGTATTATTCTCGTTCTAATTAGACGACTTTACATTCTTGTAATAAAATTCATAATATAATACATTGTCCTAAATTAACCATTAAACTGTGGACATTGGTTATCTACAAGTCTATGACTAGTCTGTGCGAGCGGTTTGTTTACATATATAGTTCTTCATTTTGCAATAACATTTTTATTAGACATGAATTTATAATCTAGGCTAAGCACAACCCAGTAAAAATATTGAGCTGATTTAATTTGATTACAATATTCAATGGGGTTAAGTACTAACAATTTTAAATTAAATTGTTTCATTTTTAATCATATTTTGTTTATTTCACTTATTACACACAACATAATCGTACTATTAATTATCTTCCATAGAATGTTAGTATAAAATTTAATTTAATTACAAGAATTTTCAGTTTCAACTTTGGATGCGTCTGTTTCATAGAGATTCTGTAGTTATTTTTATTTAATAAAATAACAATTTTTAAAATAGAAAGAAACAGTTTTATCACTAAGTATCAGAATGCCAACTTTCAGATTCAGGTCAAATTCCAAGGACCTTCATTCTATTTGCATTTTGTCTTATGTTACTTCAAACGTGTAGTACTGCAGTACTTAATTTGTAGAGATGTTATTAGTAATGTTTACAAATTTTATAATTCTTTCATATTTCCTTTATCTTATAATAAAAGGTCGAGATTTTTTATTTTATTTTTTGAAGAAAATGAGTCATGAATTAATATATACTCCATTAATTAAATCATAAATTCGAAATGTTGAAAAACGTCCACGCAAAAGGCACCCACGTGTGTGTGTGTGTAAGAGAGAGAGAGAGAGAGAGAGAGAGAGAGAGCAAAACGGTTTGCAGAGATTGACGAAAACAAAACAAAGTGTCAAAACCAATGAAACGCTTTCTAGTATTTGCTGCACTGCACCACTCACCTAAACCAAAACAAAAGCCTCCAACTCCAACTCTTTTTATAAAGAGAATATTGCGAAACAAAAGGCACCACTTTTCTTCCCAAAAAACAAAATTGTACGTTACTGTACACACACACACAAATCAGATCTCTTTTCCGTTTTGCACAATGCAAAAGTATATAGTAATTACTTACTCCAAAAATCCTAATCGATTTTAATTTCAATGATGAAATTATAAAAATCCTTTATTTCTCATAATGTTTCGTTCTCATGTTCATTTCACCAAATTCTTAAGTTCTAATGTGCATGTAACATGGCTCTGCTTATAAAATAAATTATTTTCGAAGCTTATAAGATGTTTCATCTTATTTTAAAAATAAATTTTTTTATTGATAATAAGAAGTTTAAATGTGACGAAAAAATGGTCCGGAATAATGGAGCGATAATAATTAGAAAAAGAGTCAAAGAAGAAATGTAACAAAGTGGAAGGGAAGGAAGTAGAGTTGTTCATTCAGTTACGCAAAGAGATACGCAAATGTCTTCCTCGTGACCATCTCTTCTCATTTTGATATCATCTTCCATAACAGTTTTCTTTACTGCGTCATAATTTTGCCTTTTCTCCTACTACAATTAATTCCTCTCAACAAACCCATTCATCAATATATATATATAAATAAACACACACACATAATATATATAAATAAACACACACATATGTGTGTGTGTGTGTTTGTGCGTGTGCAATTTATTGCTTTATTATTAGTATATAGTAAATTTGTTTGTAATGTTGGTATGTTTGCGACACTAGGTGTTTAATAAATAAATAAAATGAATATCAAAAAATAAATAAATAAAATGTGTCCTTGGACTCCTGTTCCTGTATTTAATAATTTTTATTGTATTTTTTGTAATTTATATAAATAAATACTCAGTATGCATAAATTCATTCAAACAGAAATTCGTTATATATACTTTTTAAATTTTAACAATTAATCCCATGTACTTTTGTTGCTTTGGAACTACATACCTAACATAAGAAGGCAAATAAAACTAGAAAAAAAAATCGAGTATATATATACTATTATCGGATAACAGAATAAAATTACAATCTTTGGTTCACGTAAAATATCAGATCGTGCACACGATTCTTCGGAATGAATTGACCCAATAAAAAAAAAAATGAGAACTCACCAAATATACTTTATTTTGAGAGACACCAAATATACTTTATTAATTAATCTTCCACTACCAAATTCTAATTAAAAATGACTACGATAATCCAAATTCTAGTAATTAATTTCCACTATTGCCATTAGACTACTACTTAACTAAGGGATCGGCCGGGGAATCAAGAATCCTATGCAGTTTACGTAGCTAATAAAATAGATAAAATTATGAGAACAACTTTAAACATTTATAATAGCATTATAAGTAAGTATATATAATCTGAATATGAGGTTGGATACGAAGTGGGTATATCATATGAAGAATCTTGACTTATTACACGTCTAAAATAAGTTTTTGTGTAATGTTTATTGTTATTTCTATCTGCATCCGATATTTTTTTCCTATTCATCATACCGATACGTATTGTTTTGTAAGTATTCACATTAATGTATATGACTAGAAGAGATATGCGCCAGCCACCTTCCACTTTAATGTATATGTATAGAAGTGATATGCGCTAGTCACCTTTAGTGAACACTTTTTCGTGAGAATCATTATCGTTTTGTCTAAATAATCATTATTCTATTTAATTTTTTATATTGTGTTCTACTCTTGTACTTTGAAAACTGTTATTGAGATCATTAAATTTACAAATTATGTTAAAATCAAAGCTCAATTTGTTCTTTTACCCTTTAACTTCAAAGTAGTGAATATATAATAATTTGTAAATTTGATGACATCAATAACAATTTTTAAGGTATTAAAATAAAAGACAATACAAAAAATTAAATAGACTAAAACTAATGTGAATAAAATGAGAATGATGTTCACGGAAGATGACTGACATATTCGTTCTCTGTATATTCTCTGAAATATTTATATAATTAATATTGTACTGGCTGCCATGAAGGATTATCCCAATTGTCTAGTCATAATTGAAAGGTTGTCCATTCGAATCTACTAATTAAGTATTTTCAAAGTCGAACCAGTATAAATGTATCGGTACACTATATGCTTGAAAATTTGTGGATGTCTACCAAATCAAAATTAGATATTACTATTATTTGGTGTTCATTACAAAACATAATTTTGGTTAATTAGTCATAGAATTAAATAAAATAACTTTAGATTTAAAAGTACTGAATTAGGGAAACAAACGGCGTGGCATCACTACTTTTCCAAAAAACAATAGAGAAAAATGGAACTTTACATTCATTTCAAATAAATCTTTTGAAAAAATAATCAAGCAAAGGCGATCGATGCATTGAATGTTTTAACCAAAAATAGTAAAAAGATCAAACACACCTTTGATAGTTAGGACAAAGTAATTAGCAAAAGGAGGGTAGAATTGTTTGCTTAAAAAGCTAAATCAATAATGCAGGCAGCAGCAGCAGTAGTACTTAACGAAAAACGGATGCCTTCTTTTTTGAATCGTTTGTTTGAATAAAATTTTCTCGTTTTCAAAAGAAAATCTTTTTTAAAAGGAGTTTGAGAAAAGACACAAACAGATTCTGTTTTTCCTTCTCAAAAACCGAGATCGAGAGAGTAAATAAAGAATTTAATTAGTAATAATACTTGAAAGAAAATAAAAAAGAGCAGTTACAAACCCCGAGTCCAACAGTGTGTGTTGAATGGGGTTTCCCACCATCACCACCCACACGAGCGGTTCTCGATTTCCATGCACACACGCACCACACACACTTTTATTTTATAATTTATAGACACATATAGATATAATCTATATATATATATATAGAGAGAGAGAGATAAGAGTGGGAGGAGGGTACAAGTTTTGGATGGTTGTGGAGGCTTGAGAGTTTTATGTATGTGTGTGTTACTGGTCACAATTCTCAAAGATAAAACATTTTTGAGTGAGTTTTCATGTTTCTTGATCTTCATCTCAGCGTTTTGTTTTCTGCGCTTTTCTCTGTTAATCTCTCTCTCTCACTCTCTCATCGTTTTCGTTGGACCATTTCTTGTTAATTTCTCAGTCCCGAGAATAAATTTCTCTCTCTCTATCTCTCATCTCTATCCTTAACTTCTTCTCCTTTCACATCCACGACTTGATTTTTCTAGGGCTTTCAGTCACACACACACACACACACAAAAAAAAAAAATCATGAATCTACAGAACCTGATAAACAGTTGCGGAACAAGAAAAGTACCAAACGCGATGCAAGATTTGACGTTTCTATCCCCACGTCCCGCTCCACATCTCCCTTTCCGCGAACGTGACCCCAGGGTCAGAAACGGAAACGGGCTCGACTACTATTCAAATCCATGGCCGTTGGATGAAGAAGACGGAGCAGCAAAAAAGCTGAAAAACGGGAGGCCCGAATTTGGAGGAATCGGGCCGAAAGCGGGCCACACGAAGCTGTGTGCAAGAGGCCATTGGAGACCCCATGAAGATGCTCGGCTCAAAGAACTCGTTTCCCAATTCGGCCCTCAGAACTGGAATCTCATTGCTGAAAAACTCGAGGGTAGATCAGGTAATACTAATATCTAATAACCATCGATATCCAAGCTAGCTTCGTCTGCAACTTATCATTTAAACTATCATTACTTTGTTTTATAGGAAAAAGTTGCAGATTGAGATGGTTTAACCAGTTGGATCCAAGAATCAATAGAAGAGCATTTAGCGAGGTGGAAGAAGAGAGGTTGCTGGCTGCACACACAATGTACGGGAACAAATGGGCGATGATCGCGAGATTGTTTCCTGGGAGGACAGATAATGCAGTGAAGAACCATTGGCATGTGATCATGGCCAGAAAACACAGAGAGCACAACAGTGTTTACAGAAGGAGGAAGCCCTCTCTTTCCAACAATGGATTCTCTTGTGTGATTCCAAATCTACAAATCCCTAATGCATGCAGTACTGATCATGATCAGTCAACTGTGGATGAATCAGCTGCTTCCACCTGCACTGATCTGTCCCTCACCCCATCTTCTGCAAAAGCTCCTCATTTTCTCACCAGGTTCAGCCCTGTGCATCAGAATATGATCAATCTTGAAAATGGTATGTTATTTTTTTTAGAATATGTTCAAGATTTATCTGGGATTTAGTGTTTGTGTTTTTTTGATGTTAAGTTTTGATTTTTTGATGTGGGGTGCAGGCAATAAGGGCCATGTTAATGAGTTGTATGCAAATGTGGATCATCAATCAGATTCAAACTCTGAAGTTTCTGCATCTGAATCAGTAGCCAACAATAGGGCCAATCTCTACGATTCTGGGGAAAATGAGAGAGGCAAATTTGAGAAGGGAAACATGGCATTCATTGATTTTCTTGGAGTGGGGGCCACTTGAGAGAGAGAGGGGGGGGGGGGTTGTTATTTTATTTTATTTTTTCTTTTTTGGAGGGGATGGTAGGAAGGAAGGAGGATTCTAGTTTTATTACAGAGGGAGAGAGTGCAATGAAAATTAGCAGGAGAAAAGGAGTAAAAACTAATGAAACAAGAGTAGTCATGTGATGTGAGTTTACTAAGACCTGGTAAATTGCTAAAAATATGTCGAGCAATTATTGCACCTCTGTTTAGTGGAAGCAAAGAAAGAAGAAAGCAACAAAAAAAAGTGGGATTTGCAGCAGGAAAAAGAAAAAAGAAAAGATGAGGTCCCTTTGAGTCTGTACGTATTGTAAATCCCATAAATGGTAAAGAAGGGAAGAATTTTTTACTGCAGTAAAGTAATTGTGTGAGATATGTTTGTGAATCTGCAAATTTCTTGTTTTTGGTGGAAAATACAAATGTGTTGGCTGCAGCCTGCAGCAGTGCATGAAATCTGGAAAAGCAAAGGGCTCTTAATTTTTGCAGTTTTTCCCATATATGTGTGTGTTTTACTACTGGGGCTGAGTTGGTCAGTGAATCAGCCCATATTTCATGACTTTTCATATTTTCTGTCTGCTGCTGGCGTTTGGTATGCTTTGTTGACTGCCAATATGGGAATATATAGCTTTAATCCATCTTTTCTGGGTAGTTTGTTGAATATTTTTGTCCTTTCTTCGCATAACTTTGGGGGTAGGGGTTTGGGGGTGGGGTAAACCACCTGAACCATTAATTAATCAATGGTTAATATGTAGCTGTTTTGTGGGTTGCTTGTTTTCATTTGTTTTACACTGATATTTTTTTGACGGAGATAAAATGAATATATTAATAATCTTAATTTATAATTATCAAATAAAATAATGGTATTAGTTAGTACTCTAATGTATTTACTTAATTAATCTAAACCGTCATTTTTAGAGAGAGAAATATGAATACAAAAAATACGAAATTAAACTAATAAAGTTATTTTGTGATTTTCACTAATCTTTCAGAAATACTATTACTTAATAGATATTTATGCATTCACTTGAATTAGATTACTCAAAAAATAATAAATTGAATGCTTATGGAGAAATTACAAAATTAAATAAATAAGTTAAACGGATCGAACCGATTCATTATCTAAACGAGCTAGATTATGTCCGGACATTTATGTCCAATTAGCACCACTCTTTGTTTTAATGGGTTGATGATAAAGTTGAAAAATTAATGCTTTTGAAAACATTATAAAAAAAATATACAAGTTTATATTTTATTTTATGTCGAATAATTTTTGTTATGTTGCATAATCATATTATTGATATCAGTGAAATAAGTGTCACCTTAAATTGGGAAGGAGAAATTATACGGGAATGTTTGGAAGTTAAGTTTAGATGTTAATCGAGTTACGCTTAGTAAGTGAACGTCCAAGGTCGGTCAATATTCATTGAATACAATACATGGCATTAGCATAATTTAAGCGTTGAAATCCCAAATAAGTAATGGATCAATGCGATTTATTTGACAGTTTTTGACTTCTGCCATTTATTTATTTGAGTTGGGGAGAGAAATGTGGATTGAATCTATGGTCTCTCATTCTTAAATAGACGAGGAATATCACTAGATTATTCATATCAATGGTATCTAATAAATAATTAAAGGACAAGTCTCCTGTGCGACTGCCACTTGTGTGTGACCGGATCTTTTGACCCGATCCGGTCAAAACGGGTCGGGTCAATCCGCCAATTTTTTTTTTAATTTTGATTTTTTTAATTTATTTTTTTTTCTCTGTCTTCGGCTCCGATTTTAATTTATAGATAATGATTGTGGCAACATTAAATTTTTTAGCTCGCTTCGAGGCCTTCGGCTCCCCTCGCTCAACTCTTTAAAAAAAATAAAAAAAAAGAATTAAAAAAATCGGAAAAATAAAATTAAAAAGTTCGGCTCAAGTTTTTGCCATAATTAAAAAAATCAAAAGAGGATAATCTATCTCAATCACAATTTGAGGTACGCACCACAGAACAGAGATGAACCGAAGACATGACCTTTGTAAAATTTGAGACGCATAATTAAAAGAAGGGTAAATTGCCTCTAAATTTCCAAACTTTTGTTATTTTCTGGTTTTGCAATCCAGCAAAAAAATCTGCATCATAATATCCAAACTTTTAATTGTATCTGATTTTGCAACTCGTGTTGATTTCCGGCGAAATTAAATTTGAGATGTTGCCTACGTGGCAAATTAATAATTGATGTGGCATTAAAATGACGTCGTTTTGTTTAAAACGACGTCGTTTTAAATAATATGTAAATTAAGAAATATAAAAAATAAAAATAAAAAATCCGCCTAATCTCCCTCTCTCTTCTCTCTCTCCTCCTCTCCCACTCTCACTCTCCATTACCGTCTGCAACATACCACACTCTCTTCTTCCACCGCCACCATCTCCTACACCCTCTCTTTCCACCTCTGCCAACCGACCGCCGCGTCACTAATCACACCACCACCGCCGCTGCCACTGATTCTCCTCTTGTAACCTCTCTCTCTCCCCTTGCAGTTGAACGACGTTTTTCTACATCTTTTTCACAGCGCCGCGAGCTCCTAGTCTTTATTCATCGGCAACGCGACGATGGTGGAGTTAAATTTCTCGAACTCTTTTCGAATTTGATTGGTCAGTGGATTGGGGGCCGAGCTTGTGTGTGTGTGTGTGTGTGGAGGGGGGTTGGGGGCTGAGGTTGGTGGTGCTTGTTTGTAGAAAAGTGCAGAAGAAGAAATGGTGTCGCCGGCGAGTTCGAAAACGGCCAGATCTGCCACCGTTCCTTTTTTTTTTTTGTTCAAACCCTCAATTTGGTTTTGTCATTGTGCTGCCGGGAACTGTACTCGGTGCCGGTGGTGGTGGTGGTGGTCGGCTCTGGTAATGGTGGACGGTGGTGGGTGTTGATGATAGAAATGGCAGAGAGGGGTGAGAGAATTTGTTTTTTTTTTTTAATTTTATGTAATTCCAAAACGACGTCGTTTCACGTCGTGTGGAACGATGTCGTTTTATTCGCCGGCCCAAATGGCCACATAGGATTTTCAGGCTGCCATGTCATCACATATTTGGAGAAATTTGACGCGAGTTGCAAAATCAGATACAATTAAAAGTTGAGATATTCTGATGCAGATTTTTTTGCTAGATTGCAAAATCAGAAAATGTCAAAAGTTTGGAAATTTAGAGGCAATTTACCCTTAAAAGAATACTCGCTGAATTGGTAGGTCGTTTAAAAAAACAAGAGACTCATAACACGTGTGTGTATGCACAGAATGAGATCCTGCTTGCTATGGTCAGATGGAAGCCCAATTTAGATTTTTAAAAAGTGTTAAAATTGAAATTAGCATCCAATCAATTTTTTATGGTTAATGAACTAAAATTCACAAACCTTTTTAGTTTTCAGTTCTATTGTTACAACATAGAATTTTGTTTTTTACAATATCACTCCTCAACATTTAGATTTTTTTTGAACTGCAACGCAAACGATAGTTTATTAGTTTATATCCAAAATTGCTGACATCAAAGTTCGATGATATCGAGGAGGTGAATAACATAACTATAAAACCTATGCATCTTTACGGATGCTTATAAACGAATACGATTACGAGGATTAGGATTTGAGAGAGATAATAATTCGATGTCGTTGAAAAAGATGAAATTGTAATTGGGCCGGACCGTCTACCATTTTCTTTGGGTAGCTGGGCTCCAATTTCACTTAAATATTGGATTTTCTTCTTAAATTAGGGCCTAGCATCTAATTGGGCCGATTTTGAAAAAAGAAAATAAGAAAGAAAAGGAAAATCGAACGCAACCAATTAACGCCTAGTGCCAAGATAAATTAAGGCCTAATTTGATGGAGATTTTACAAAGGGGATTATAAATTTATAATCACATCACAATTGTTCCACAAGGGCAGCAATAATTCTAGGCCAATCAATTTGAATTCCCTGCTAACTTATTTATATGATGATAAATGTGTACAAAAAAAAGTAAACCAATTGGAGTTGCAAAAACGTCCTCAGTGTATATGTGTGTAAATAAGAAACTAAACGTTGTGGGAATCATACACGGGAAAAAAAAAAGGAAAGAAAAATCAGAAGAAGAAAAGAACAACATAGTGTCAGTTGCTTTATATTGGTTATAATTGTCGGTGTATGAAGCCAAATTAGACTCGGGAATCTTTCTTTTCTACTCTGAACAGTGTAGAACCTTTTTTTCTTCTATTTTTTTAATTGTCTCAACGGAAAATACATGCATGTACTCATCCATAATAAGTGGATCAATATCCAAGATTTTCCTTATTCTTTTTAACATGTTTGGATATCATTTATTTCATTAATTAATTCATATAAAACAATTCACAAAATGACGATATTTTACTCAAAATATATTTGAAATGCATAAATAACATGTCAGGTGAAATCTACATGATAAAAGTACATTTGATTGAGAGCAGCATATTTCATTATGTTAATTTTCAGTTATATTTAATTAGATATTTACTGGCAACAGTAAGTAAGACGGTCTGAACGCATTTATCTAACATTTTATAAGTAGGGGGAAAATTCCTCTGATTAAATTGATTAATTATTTAATCCTCGGGAAACAACCGTTTTACTTTTAAATATGAAAATCAGAAAAAGGATTAAAAAAAAAAATTTACTCGGTGGTGGCAGTATTACTGTTATAGCAGTATTAAAACGATGCTGTTGGACTATATCCATTAATTAATTAATTAATTTAGACTACTGCTGCAACAAGATAGCAAACATTGTTATGACATTAGGAAAGTCGGTGAGATTGAAGGTAATTTTGATTTGGACATTTTATTATATATCCGATTTATGAACATCGGAAAATATTGTTAAATTTTTAATATCATGGTAAAGTTGAAGAGAGTGTACAGTATATTATTTCATATGATATCATAATAAATTTATAATGTGTGTTTCAGTTGTCTATGATGCTTTATTTGGAATGAAAGTACACCTATTACGCTAAATGAAAATCTTGGATAGTAATCCCTCCTAGTCCTATATATTCATGATACGTATCGTTATAAGCTTTTTAATTTTTTGTAATTTAAGTGTCGGTTTAGATTTGTTTACCAATGTTTACCGAACTTTGCCCTTAATTACTATCTCTTTCATCATTTATTCACGTGCATATCCATTCACAATATTCTATTTCAATGACTCTGC
Organism: Agastache rugosa; assembly: GCA_031470985.1. Lineage (NCBI taxonomy): Eukaryota > Viridiplantae > Streptophyta > Magnoliopsida > Lamiales > Lamiaceae > Agastache > Agastache rugosa. The sequence goes on along the minus strand of CM062603.1, from coordinate 19,965,855 downwards.
TTCTTCCACCACCTATTAGTTTATGAATAAATAAGGTTAATTTGGGAATTTTTTTTATTAATTTATGTGCTAATGCTTAGGACAACTTCTAATTAGGGATGCATAAACGGGTAACCATGGATACCCTATCCGTTTTTTTCCGGGTATCCGTACCCGGATAATCTAAAATTGAATACCCGTAACCATCCCGTTTTAGAAAACCGGGTATCCAATACCCGGCCGGGTATACCCGACCCGGGTAACGGATACCCGGTCTACCCGTTTAAAAAAAAAAAAGGCCAGCTCCATTTTTCAAATTTTCACCTATATTTTTAACTCTATTTTTCGACAATTATAATGACGCAAATAATCATCAACAATTAAAAACAACAACAAAAGTTTAATACCAAATACATAGTTCAAATACTTCAACTTGAACAACAAATAAACTAATAAAGTATAAAATTTCAGTTGGACAAACATCACAATATGAATTTTATCTACTTTATATTTGTGATTAGTCAAAAATCACAATAGAAAAATTAACACATATTTTAATGGTCTGCTAATATAAAATTTCACAAGTCCGTCCAAGTACGGATCTTTCTTCAAAGTTGCTTGCCTATTCCCTCCATTGAAGTAATCAAGGAACTTATTTAAAATTGAAGGCTTATATCTGATTGTTGTATCATTCCAAAGAAGGGTGTCGTAATATTTAATTTTGGGCCACAAAAAAATTAGAGAAAGAATAAAAGTTCCCAAATTGCAGCAGCAGGAAAGCGATTTGAGGGAGAGGCGGCGAAGCTGGAGGAGCGTTGTGGCGGCGACTGCGACAAGGGCGACACCACGACAGGGACGAGGAGTGTTGCTATGGGCGACACCACGACGGGACGAGCGGTGGCCGGTGGCGGGCGTGTGACGGCGTCGGCCGTCGTGGATAGAGGAGGAGATGGTGAGAGCACTGAGATGAGTCGTGGAGGTAGACTGTGGAAGTCTGTGGACTGTGGAGGGAGGGAGGCGGACGGGAGGAGGGATGGATGGAAAGTTGGAAAATGGAAACTGTGGGTGGTGGACGGACAGGTGGAGTGTGGGAATGGAGTGGAGTCTCTAACCTATTTCTTTTTTAAATAATATAATAATTTTTTGACCGGGTATTGACCTGGTACCCGATACCCTAACGGGTATACCCGATATCCGGAATTTTGGAAAAACTAATACCCGTATCCGGAAATTACGGGTATTGGATACCCGTTATCCGGCCGGGTACGAGTCGGGTACGGTTACCCGAAAACCCGTTTTCCGTTTATTCACCCCTACTTCTAATATGAATATGAGTGAGTATATCATAATACTTATGGCATTCTCAACTTAAAAAAAAAGAAAGGCAAAATACATCATCGGGTTCATGTACTTTGCTTTTTTGTTTCATTGAATCCTCGTAGAATATTTTCGTTTTACTAAATCCTTGTACTTTCATTTTTTATTTTAATGAGTCCTTGTTTAATGGAAGATTAATTAACTTCTCCGTCATTTATTTTACACATCAACATTTAATTATGTAATTATTTACCACGTGTATTATTTAATTCCACACCATATCCTAATTGGAAATTGATATAATTTTTAAAATGCAGAAAAGGCTTAATATCAAAATCAAATAAGAAAATATTTTATACAGTTTTTCTTTATCAATGAATTGAAGGTTGTCAAATTAAATCCCGGATTAATTAGGATCTAATTGAGAGAGCGAACACCAGACTTTGAATTTATTCTAAAATAATAAGCAATGATCATTTGTTGTTAAAATAACGGAAAAAAATTAACGGATGTAGTTACATCCATTAAATAAGGATTTAATGAGTTCGAATATCAAAGTACGAGGATTTAATGAATTTGCATATCAAAATACGAGGATCTATTACAACAAAAAAATAGTACAGAGATCTAGTAAAATAAAATGTCAAAGTACAAAGACCTATAAATGTATTTTGCCAAAAAAAAGTTATGGCATTCTTTGTGTAATGATTTTATGAAGTGCCATTAATATGTAGATATCATTTACTCCCTCTATTTTTTTTGTAGGTGTCTCATTTTGCAAAAAAGTTCGTCCCTTTTAAGTGTCATTTAAAATTTGAGAGTAAAATGATGATAAACTTCTTATTTTACCTTCTCTTTAATACTATCAAAAGTTGGCATTAATTAAACATAGAAAACAAAAATTATGGGCACAAATGTAAAATTTTAATACTTTTTTTTTCTCTTTAATACTCCCTCCGTCCATAATAAATTTGCCATATTGTGGATGACACTGGTTTTAATAATTTGTTGGTTGATTGTATTGTGAGTGGAATAAGGGTCCCACTTTAATATAGTTTTAAATTGTGTTGTGAGTGGAAAAGTAAGTGAGGTGTGTGGGGTCTATTACTATAAATGGATGTGGCAAATTTTTTGTGGACGGACCAAAAAAGAAATTGTGGCAAATTTATCGTGGACGGAGGGAGTACTATCTTAATGTGTTGACCTGGTGGTAAGATCAAAGAAATTTTAATACTTTTTTTGTATGTGTATTGTTTCAAATTAAATGGGACACTGGAAAAAAAAACTGTGGAAGTACTAACTAACGTTTTCATCATACAATATTAAATTTCTGTGATTGAAAATTGACACATTTTATTATCAAAATTTGTTGAACATCTGGATTGAATACAACACAAAAATATCAATTTCCACAAAAGCAAGTGAAGAGAGCCCAAAAAAAGAAAAAATAAATAATAAAAGGATAGAAAAAAAAAGGTCAAAATTCCGGTTCATATTACAGGAAATGAACAATCAAGAAATTATTATGCTAAATAAAGAAAAAACAAAAAAACATAGAGAGAGAGAGAGAGAGAGAGAGAGAGAGAGAATTGCTCAATTTTTACTCTCCATGTTCTAGAGAAGGATGAAGCTCCAAGCTCTGAAACTCATCAAGAATGTCTTGGAACCTGAAATAATTAAATTTTACAGAAATTTTTGGTGATCATTTTTCACATATTCATCAGACGTACATTTGGTCACTTATAGGTTATAAAAATATTTAAAATATGAATATTTCTATTGGGCAGAAAATGAGATAAATAACAATCAAGTAAAAACGATGGATTAAACAATTGCTAAACGTTTTAATTACCAACAGAAGATAAATATATATTAAAGAAGTCAAGTTAAATGACTAGCTAGTAGAAAGTTCAGACAGAGAAAAAATAAATAAATAAATAATATCCTGATCATCATAAAATTTACATATATATTTAAGTACGAACATTGGGGGATTGTCATCACAGATTCTAGCACCGCGGAACAAAAGGATATTTTACCTCCAGCTTTTAAATTAAAAAAAGAAAATGAAAAAATAATATGTTGACTGTGATGATGGAATTCAGTGCACATTCACATGAGAAAACTGATGTTATGGCTGACATTTCTTCTGGACTCAATTCTCGATGCATTAAAAAAAAGAAGAATGAATGAATGAATTGAGGGTTTTATACAATGAATGCAATTAATATAAAATAAAAAAAATTACCAGAAAATAGCTTTCACCATGCTGCAAGCTCTGCTCCAGAAATCCATTCTCATTCGCCGCAACTGCCACTCCCGACGAATGAAGCAACACATAATCTCCTCCAAACATCGCTTTCAAGTCCACCGGCCCCCGACCCACCTCTGTTGCTACTCCATTTATGAATACCGTTATTACCCCTACTCAATCAATATATAAATAAATTAATAATTTAATTAATAAATGATAATCAATATATAAATAAATTAATAAATGATAATGAAATTAATGTTCAATAACATTTACTCTCTCCGTCCACAATAAGTGTAACATTTTGGGTTCGATACGAGTATTAAAAAATGGTTGGTAGTTTGATTTTGAATAGAGAATGAATCATTGTAATAAATTGTTGTAAGGTTTAAAATAATGATAGTGGATGAAATCATTTTTCAAAATGAAAAGTGTTACACTGTACGCAAAAATAAATTATGCTACATTTATAGTGTAGGGAGGGGGTATATACACTGTAATATAAAATCGTAGTAACTAAAATAAAGGCGCACGTGTAACATTATAAGTATGCTTGAGTTAATTGAACAAACAAACATCAATTTAGGGTTTGAGGAAAGAATAGAAAATTTTGAATTACTTAATTACCGGATTGGTAATGCAAATTGGAACTATCTTGCGGGCCAAAAAATGAGTTGTGGTGGAGCTCTTGGAGCCCGCCTTGCTGGCCCGAAAACGAGAAAAAACCGTCAGCATTCGCAGCGTCACTTCCGGCAAGCCCGAAAGACGACGAAGAGCCCGGCCCGACGAGGGAGGCGGCGCCTGAGCTGATGGGATAGCTAGATACGGCCGCCGGACAATATCCACCAGTTACGGCGTTTTCGAAGTGAATAGCTCCTCGCGGCAGAGCTTGCGGATGGTCCCCGGCGCCGCTAAGGCTAGCCTGGATTTGGCGCTGGCGGCGGCGCGACCGGGATCGGCGGTTCTGGAACCAGTAGAAGACGTTGGCGTCGCCGACGGAGCCGAACTTTTCTAGAAGCTTCCGGATTCTGACGGTCTCGTCCTTGGGCGGATTTACCATGCCGCTGTTGAAGATGGACTCCAGAATCAGAATCTGCTCTGGCTTCGGCGTCCACCTCGACCGGACCGGCTCGGCTCGCTCATCGGCGTCCGAGCCGCGGCTCCCCCGCGGGCCGGTTTCTTGTTCGTGTTCTTCCATTTTTCTGTTACTCGGACTCAATCTAGCTAATAAGTATGAAAGGAAAAAAAAAAATACTACTAAGTACATATATGTGAGAGGAGGAAATCAACGAAGTATGGACTAGTCTACATCAATGATACATGGAGTATTTAAAGGCCAGGCCAAGGAACGAATGTCAGAATCTTGAAATGACGAGTTTACCCTCGAAACGCGGCTGGGGGGCTTACGAGATTAGCGATTTTATTACTCCTTAGAACCTCGGATTTTCCGTTTTTGTTTGAGGTGAAGGTGATTTGGGCAGGTTTAGTCCTTTAACTAATTAAGGAGTTGTTAAAACTGTCCGTATTAATTAATTAGTACTGGGGTTGCCGCGCGTATACGAGGTTCATTATTTCCATGTAGTTGATTTTTAATTTATTTAACTATACTTCCAGAATTGAAAGAAAGACCATATTATTCTGATAGAAAGAGCATAGTGTTAGATAAAACATTGTATGTGCTTTCTTTCAGCTATTTTTTTTTTGTTTGAAGATACTAGATACATTATCAAATCATAATTTGATGTTATTACAAAAAAGTTTAAATTACAATATTAATCAAAATAGTATAAACTAAGAAACTCATATAATTCATATATTGGTGGAAATCGAATCAAAGACCCCAATAAGGAGCTACAGACTTGTACTATTGAGTATTTGTGGCTGATATTTAAGTTCTAACATAAGCGGTGGACACAAAAAAAAAATTTGAACTGTATTTTTTAAATTTTAAATTCAAGATTTCGAAAAGATATATAGTTTCATACAAATACTCACTAAAAACACGTGCTTTATTTTTGGATACCTGGCCGCAAACATTGAAGTCTTACTATTGAATCCGTTTGCAATTTTGCATATTAATCGCGACACACGCGTGACTGGTCACTGTAACAGAAAAGATTGTTGTGCAAACTTGCCATCGTTATGCAAAACCTTTTTTTTTTTTTTGCAAATAATGTTAAGTAATTACCGAAATAATTTGTCGGTCTGTACTAATTTTGGGTTACTTTATTTGGCCTAGATAGTAACTCCATACTAAGGAATAGGCCAACTTTTTATCATAAAATAAAAAATTGTTAAATAATGACAAAATTATGTAAACTTTCACACGTTCTTTTATTCTCTATGCGGACCTAAAATAAAAGGCTATCCCCTTTAAGACCACTTTTTAAAACCTTTTTATCTCCTACATGGATGTCCAAAACTCATAACAGTAATGTACAGTATGTTTGCCGGTGCTAATCAATTCGTAGAGCCTCTCTACTTACGGTACTAATTAATACCAAAAAGCTATATTAGACGTCGTTACACTCAGCTTGTTGAAATACACACTTATGATAAACTAATATGTATTTTCCATGGATTAAACAGAAACATGCATTATTATACGAATCAACAAAGATACGGTAAAACTATTTTTCGTGCTCATTAAAATATATTTGCTCCGTCCCAAGTTAGTATGGTTTCTTTCATTTTTTAGCCGTTCCAAGTTAGTATGGTGTTTTTTTTTTAGGACATATTTTTTTACCTTTTTACCCTTAAAAGTCCCACATATTTATACCTAAAAAATACTATATTTGATCTTCATTAGTTATGTATCTTCATCTCAACGTCAAACCAGAAATTGTTATGTATAAAATGAAATGAAAAATAATTGGGGCGGGAACAAGGGCAAAATGGTAATTCCGGGTAGAAGAGGAAGTATAGGGTTTGGGCGTGTGAGAGAGTGCATGGAAATCTTGGGAAACAAAAAAACACTTGTAAAAAATGGAGCAATAATCCAAAGGATCTGTGCGCATACTTTTAATTCGTCTGACGTTTCAGTCACAGTTTCACACCTCCATCCTTCTTTCCTTCCTACATAATTAATTAATTAATTAATTAAATATATTAAACCACACCACCACACAGGCTCTCCAAGGTTGGCTTAAACGTCGAACACTTTCTCAAACTCAATATTTTATTAATTAGATCGGTTGATTTTGAATCAGATCAGTCGCAACAACACAATATATATAAATATATATATATATATATATACACACACACTAATTAATTAATTAATTGTCGAACCGACCTTACTCAGTACGTAGCTAGAGGCGGTTTTAATTTCCTCAATTTGTAAAGGATTGGTTTTTTATAAGGACATTAACACATGCATTTCTTCGACATATTTGTTTAATTAATTTAGGGTTTTCCTTTCTTGGGAACTGATTAATGTTTCCAGACTGTTGCCAATTGGTTGTTTCGCTTTCAGCTTATCAAGAAATTTTTGCACTTTCGAATGTGATTCACATTATTACGCCTGCCTTCATTATCTAAATTAACTTTAATTTATTTTATATACTCATAATTATATATAATTCGTTGAAATCAATTTTCAATTAGATAAAAACAATAATATTCCGAAAATTCGTATATTTAGAATTACTAGTAGAATGGTAGGTGCTATGTACGTAATAATATTGATAAATTTTAATAATATATATATATGTCAATTATAAAATAATCATATAATAATAGATACTAATAATAAAATACTATAATAAAGGTATAATAGACAAATCAAATTTTGTAAATAAGGCTCTTTTATAATAAGTATAAATATATATGTCACTATTTATTTGGTTGCATATATATAGAGGGCGATTGTTGACAAATTTGGGATTGACGTTATGCTTTCGAGACTCAAGATGATATAAAAATTCTTTTTTGAAAGGTAAAATATATTAATAATTGTGTAACAAATCAACTCAAAAAAAAAAAAAAAAAAAAAAGAGAAGAAGAAGAAGAAGAAGTTGTGTAACGATTCATAAAAGGCATCTTTCCTTTTCTAGGTTACTGAAGTTTCACGCGTAAACTTGTCAATCCCGCGGGCTCCAAACAACAACACTATTTATTTCTTTTATTTGTGGATTCATCAAATAACTTGAAGAAATTTTAGTTTTTACGGTCTGGTTTCTAATTAACTAAGATTTCGTATTGCATTGTGCAAGGATTAATTTAACTATTAATACTCGAAAATATTTTAGTATATTCTTAGTACTTCTATTCTTTCATTTGCATGCAGTTTCCAAATTCAAATTACCAAAATAAGGAATATAATTTCTGCACCCTAGCTACATATCATTAAGAAAGAGTTTGGTTAATAATATTATTCCATTCGAATTCTTCACTACAAAGGAAATATAAATTATCGGTACTAATTTGTAATTGATAAAAAATAAACTTGGGTAAAACTAACTATATGGTAGGGTTGTTGTAATTAGGGGATAAATAAGGAGGATAATGGGATAATTCGAAATATAAGAGACAATTAGGGGTAGTTAATTAGGGAGTACTTAAGATGTAATTAGTGTTTAATAATTTCAATTAGGTTTATTAATCTTAATTAGGAGTTATTAATCTCAATTATAATTTATTAATTCTAATTAGAATGTATTAATCCTTTAATTAAGATTTATTAGCAATCAAGATTAATTAAATATTATGAATTAATTAAAAATAAAATATAAATTTTACATTAAAAAATTAAAAAGTATGGTACAACCGTACAGTTTGCCTCTTAGTAGTAATCAAAGAATTGAAAATATTCGTGAAAGCGACTACCGTACGATGTACTCCCTCCGTTCACAATAAGCGTAACACTTTGGTTTCGACACGGATTTAAAAATTGGTTGGTACGTAGTTTGGTTTTCAGTGGAGAAATGGATCTACCATACTGAATTGTTGTTAGATTAAAATAATGTTAGTGGGTGAGATCATTTCCCAAAATGAAAAGTGCTATACTTATTATGGACATACGCAAAAGAAGATTGTGTTACATTTATCGTAGATGGAGAGAGTATATACGATGATGTTTCCTTTCTTATTTATAAAAGAAAATAAATAGAGAAACTGAAAGCAAGAAAACTTATTTAAACTAGCAAAAACTGATGTAAACTAAGTTGGTCAGTCTTAGATGTCTAACACATATTCGCGCACGCACCATTTGCGAACTCCAAAAATGGTTTTAGCCACGAATATAATTTGACTCCAAGAATTAATAAACCAATGAGTTTGGTCGGTGCCACATTTAAAATAAATATATAAAATTAGATCTGAATCTCACTTTTTTCCCTCATGTAGTCATGTTTTCTTTGGTAGCTAGGTTTCTACTTTTGACAACCTTACTAGGTTTTTAGGTCGTTGGATGTTGCAATAAACGGAAAACTTCTCCGTCAAAAGTGTGAAATGAACCGGATATTCCCCCACTTCCATTAAGATATACTCCACGTGATAAGACTTGATTGATAAAATAATCCAACCTAATCATATGTTTGCTTTGAATGATTTGGCCCGTAATGAAAAACATGGCCCGTGTTCTTATTTCACCAATTGTATGATAATTTATCATTCCAAATTTGGAAGAATTATTAATCAATCTTATCTATCATATCCTACAAACCAAATTAACGCCGCTCAAAAGTATGTTTTTGAAATATGTACAGTCTCTATTTTGGAGATTTGTTACTATTGAATCTTACCGCCCATCTTCTCCAAAAGTGATGCATTTGATATCACATTGTACGACACCTTTAGTTAATTTGCATTTATTTCACTTAAGTAATCTGAATTTATTATAGTTATAGTAACACTTTTCATTGATTAACGTAAGTATTATTTTACCAATAACAATGTACAACTACAGTCATACTCGTATACCAAAAAATAAGTTAATTTATTCTTTTTTATTCTTAATTATTGTATAGAAAAATGCACAACAAAAAGAATTTGAACTAAAGACAAGATTAAAATAGAAAGTTTGACATTATTGTTTTATAAAATTTTGTGGGATACGCGTTATTTTCAAAGACGGAGTGACTATATTATATTATGATGTCTACATGCAACTATTATTCACCTAAGTGTATGCAGTGACGAAGCCAGACTTTTGATCCAGGAGTGTCCAGCCAATTATAATTTTATAAATACAAGAGAAGAATTTTAAAAATAAATATTAATTTTTAATACAATCATATATAGTGTCGTTTAAATTACATTACAATATTAAAAAATAAAAGTAAGCACATTAAATAAAAAGTTTTCAAAGACAAGTTTAACAAATTGCCTGTTATAAGATGACGGGTTGATCATCATAATATTACTAGACTGATATCAACACAATAAAAGTTTAAAATTTAAAATTGAACTCATGGTCTAGAAAAATCGCTGTTATTAAGTAAAATATATTCTCAAGACTCTAGAAAAAAATTTAGAATTGGAAAGATATACTCCCTCCATCTCATTTCTATTGGTTCGTTTGATGGGGCACAAATGTTAAGAAAGTGAGTTAAATATGATAAAGGAGGAGATAGAAGATTACTTTTTGGAGGGTATTGTTGTCAAATTAAATAGGAGAGATAAGAGAGATATTAGTTTTTTGTAGCATAATGTTTAATTTATGAGTTAAGTTGAGAATGTTTATAATGTGTAATGGATATCAAACTTTCCATCGATGGTATAAATCTATTGAAATGGGACAAACAAATAAAATGGAATGGAGAGAGTACTCTACTTTACCATTCTTCTTCATTAAGGAGGGAGGGGGACAAAAGAGAAGAAGAAAGAAACTAAAGAGGGAGAAGAAAAACGTAAACTGGATGGCTTCTTACTGATAAGGGTCTTATTGTTCCCTTTTGGAATCAAGCACAATTGAATAAAAAATGTAAACATAGGACAATGAATATATAGGCACAATAGGAAGCAACCGCAATTGAAAACAAAATCGAAAAATGTGACAATGGAAGAGATGAAATTAAAATCGAAAAATGTGACAATGGAAGAGATGAAATTAAAATCGAAAAATGTGACAAGGGAGGATCGATCTTTGGACAAAGAAAAAAGGCTGAGCTTTTAACCAACTCCACCAAATTCATTATCTATTCTTGTTTTTCTTAGTTACAGATACAAGTACTATAATACCCCTGATTTTTTCAACAATTCCAGAGGGGTCCAGTGAGGCGGTGACCCCTTGCCCCCTCTAGCTTCGTCACTGAGTGTATGTATAATTATGTCGAAATAAATGTATAAACAATTATACTTACTCCGTCCTATTTATATAGGTGGATTGAAATTTTCACAAGGATTAAAAAAAATTATTGGAAAAATAAATTATATAGTAAATTTCTTAATATGCCCCTATTTATTATTTGACTATGCATTTTTTATGAATTAATTAAAGAATTAAATAGGGATATATTAGTAAATGAGCTAAAAAACATTACTTTTTATGGAAACAAGCATATGTATATGGGACTTCCGAAAAAGAAAAACAAGCATATATAAATGGGACATATGAAGTATATAGCATTTCAAAAAAGAAAAAAAAAACAATTATATATAGAATAACACATTTCCCTCGAACTACATCGAAATCTTGAAAGAATACATATTCTGCCTTTTACTATCTTCATTTAAATCATGGACCTTTTGAACGAGTGGCCCCTAGCTACTAATTTTGATGAAAACCTTATTAATTAGAGTAGGTCTCCTGTGAGACTGTCGCTTATAAGTGACCGGATCTTTTGACACGATCCGGTCAAAACGGGTAGGGTCAACCCGTAAGTTTTTTTTTTATTTATTTTTCTTTTCTGCCTTCGGCTACGATTTTAATTTATAGATAATGATTGTGGCAACATTAATGTTTTTTAGCTCGCTCCGAGGTCTTCGACTCCCCTCGCTCGACTCTTTAAAAAAAATAAAAAAATCGAAAAAAAATTACGTGTGTGTTACACGCGCCCGACGCACGTGGGCTGCGTCACTTACGTGCGACGGGTGCACAAGAGTGTTTGTGTATTACTCCCTCCGTCCCAATAGCAAGGTCTCACTTCTTTAATTGATGAGAGTATCAATTAAAGAAGTGAGACCTTGCTATTGGGACGGAGGGAGTAATTAGTAGAGCAGCCATAAGCTCAAAAAAATTAATTATAATTAATAATAATAAATCTATATAAATATACTAAAACAAAGTAGTCTTGCTCCATTTTCCCGCTAAAAAACAACCATCCAAGATTATTGATTACGTTCAATTTCCCGATATTCTATACACTAATTGCGGCCAAAGTGATTAATTTCGTTGTTGACCAAAATTTTATTTTTTTTGGAAGAAGAAAGATTTATCCGATATTGTGCATCATTATACCAATTCCTATGCAGCCATTCAGATTCCCAAAGAAAAAAAAATAACAGTTCTTTTCGAGATTAACATTTAATTTCAATTATTTTCTATGTGTATATAAGGTTGTCACTTCTGCATCCGCAATTAAGAAGAATTGTTTTTCCTCCTAATATTCTTGAATTAGATATTGAGTATTTTGTATTTCTTTTTCTTGAATTGTAGGAGGGGAGGCTCTATTTTTTTTTTGCATCATCATCCAATATCTGCGTATCCAATTTGCTTGATACGATTGTGTTGGCAAAAAACGATCTGCAGATTATAAGAATGTATAAATGTTTTTTTGATTTTCCTCTTTTGTTGATTTGTGTGACAGAATTGAAGGGGAAGGGAGTGGAAGAGTGATAAGGGGAGAAGAAGCGACGCCGGAATTGATCTAGAGATTATGCTATTTCATTTTACTAGTAAGTAGCCCGTCGAAATTCGACGGGAAATAATTTTATGTTTTAATTTATATGTATACATTTTAAAAATAATTTTATATTTTATTTTATGATATTGTTCGCGTTAATTATTAATCAAACTTAGAAAATAAATTTTATTTCACATATTTAAATTTATAATTAGGAATGACAATAGATCAAGTACTCATTCATTAAGTATTTTCTAAATCTAAATTTATTTAAAATTTTCTACATGTTCTCGTTCTAATTTCGGTTAAAATAGTGACTTTACTGTACATATTCGTCTCAAATCCGTTGGGTAATACTCGATAATAATATGAACACTACAAGTAATGTTAATTAAAATTAGTAGTTGTTTGAACCGTCTCGTTGGTTTATTCTAAATTACTCGATAAAAATCCGAACAAAGTTAATATTAATTAAAATTAGTAAAAATCATTCTTTTTAAGTCTATTTGAACCATCTCATTGGTTCAAACTAAATCGATATCCCTAATCTTTGCCAAAACGCCGAAAAAGATATGTTTGCATCTTCAAGTATTTTTGTTCTTTTTTTAGCTATCTATCCCACATTTGATTCAATGTATATATTTTCTAGCAAACACTAATCGAAGTTTTTAGAAACCATGAATGAAAAATAAAGACAATTCCATGTAGACATGTTGATTAAATATATTTATTTAGTCTTCATAGGGATTTTCATTTACAAATTTTCTATTGGCCTCTTAAAATGCTAATTTGTTTTTTCAAAATTTGTTGCTTTAAATTTAATTATTAGCGCTACTTATAGACTAATAGTATTAACTAAAATTAGCAAAAATCCTTCTTTTCATGTATGTTTGAATCGTCTCGTTGGTTTATGCTAAATTGATATCCCTAATCTTAGCCAAAAAGCCGAGAAAGTTATATTTACATCTTCAAATCTTTTTTTTTTGCTTCTTTTTTTAGCTATCTATCCATACATTTTATTCAATGTGATATATATATATATATATTCTAGCAGACACTAATCGAAGATTTTAGAAAAATATAAATGAAAAAAGAAGAGAATTCCATATAGACATGTTAATTAAATATATTTATTTAGTTTTCGCAGGAATTTTTGTTTACAAATTTTTAATTGGCCTCTTAAAATGCTAATGTGTTTTTTCAAAATTTGTTTGTTGCTTTTAAATTTAATTATTAGCTTTACTTAGACACTAACTTAAAAAGTAATTCTATTTCTCATATCTAAATATATAATTGAGAATGACAATGGGTTCAATATCAATTCATTATGAATTTTTGAAACTCAAATCCGTTCATAATTTATCGGATATTTCTCAGAAATATGATGATGTACTCATCCTTGATTTTATTTAATATTGCACAAAAATACAGAATATTCCTACTCCTCCTATGACAATTCTAACTTAGAGATAAACCAAGAGAATAGAATATGGGATTCCTATGAATCGGGAAAGAGTTTATTAGATTAATTATAAAATAGAATATATATATATATAAATAGGAATTGGGATAGATGTTAATATAATATTCAATGCAAACTTATAATAAAATAAAAATCATTATTAGATTAGAATAGATGAATATATGAATTAAAATTCAAATAGACTTAAAAATAAGGATTACAACGGTCCGTCGGAAAATAATACGCGGGTCATATTTCAAACATTTCTCAAAGTTGAGGTATTTTTTCAAATATATTGTAGTTAGGGGCCATAAATCAAAAAATCGCCCAAAGTTAAGGCCACAAATTATGAATTACCCTAAAAATAATATTATAATTAATTTAATTCGTATTCTATAAATATAGTGGCATGCAAAAAGTTATTGATTAATTAATTTTACTCCCATGATAATTATCTAAGTAAGAATTGAGCACTCGGAATTTGTTGCTTAAAATATTCATAGTCTTATATTTTTTATTAGATATATGTTACTTTTATATTTGTAATTATCGAGCTTACCAATTTATTGATTAAATATGTATAAGATCGAATTATAATATATGAATTCATGATGCACAGAATAAGGATTTAAGATAAATACAAATATATTTATATGAATATTAAATAATATAAAATAGTAAATATGAATTAATATTGCACAAAATACCAGAATAAAGAAAAATTGGAATGGAGCACCGAGGAGGGGCACCGTTTATTTTCTTATTAGTAACCCATAGTAATAGATAGTTAGATTGGGCGCCCGCAATTATAATAGAATGTGTTTTATTAAATCTAATATATATACTTTTTTGGTAGAAAATCTAAGATATATATATATATATATATATATTTAATGTCAAATTTGATTTAAAAATATGATGTTACGATTTACGTCCACAACAATTTTATATAACTATTACATATTTACATGTTGGCATATCGGCAATCTCAAAAACTGTAGAATTAGAATAGATAAATTATCAAAAAAAGATAAACATGACATTAGAATTAGAATAGATAAATATGTATTAATATTGCAATATTATAATAGATAAATATGTATTAATATTGCAATATTAACTATATATAAAAATTAGAATATATAAAATTAAAATTAGACAAATTACCAGAATAAAGGAAAATCTGAACGGAGCACCGTGGAGGGGAGCTTTATTTTCGTATTAGTAATAGACTAGTAAGTAGCTCGTCAAAATTCGACGGGAAATAACTTTATGTTTTAATTTATATGTATATATTTTAAAAATAATTTTATATTTTATTTAGAAGTTGTGATATTGTTCGCGTTAATTATTAATCAAACTTAACAAATTAATTTTATTTCACGTATCTAAATTTATAATTAGGAATGACAACGAATCAAATATACTCATTTATTATGTATTTTCCAAATCTAAATTTGTTTAGAATTTTTCTACAAGTTCGTCCTAATCTCGGTTAAAATAGTGACTTTACTGTACATACTCGTCTCAAATCCGTTGAGTAATACTCGATAAAAATATGAACACTCCAAGTAATATTAATTAAAATTAGTAAAAATCCTTCTTTCTATGTTATTTGAACCGTCTCATTGGTTTATTCTAAATTACTCGATAAAAATATAAACAAAGTTAATATTAATTAAAATTAGTAAAAATTCTTCATTTTTAAGTATATTTGAACCGTCTCGTTGGTTCATATTAAATCGATATCTCTAATCTTTGCCAAAATGCAAAAAAAAATATGTTTACATCTTCAATGTAATATTAATTGAAATTAGTAAAAATCCTTCTTTCTATGTTATTTGAACCGTCTCGTTGGTTTATGCTAAATTATTCAATAAAAATCTAAACAAAGTTAATATTAATTAAAATTAGTAGAAATTCTTCTTTTTAAGTATATTTGAACCGTCTCGTTGGTTCATGCTAATTAAATCAATATATCTAATCTTTGCCAATTTTATAATATTAAATATATATATATATAGATTATTATATATGAATTAAGAATGTATAAAAAAAGGATTTATAAGAATGTATTCCGAAATTGTTATTATTTTAATATGTGTAATAGAAGAAATTAATTAAAGGGAAAGATAAATATGAGATGTGATTAATAGATAAACATGTGATATTTCAAGAATATGAAATTAATAAAATTTTAATTAATAAAAATTAGAATATATATGAATTAAAATTAGACAAATTATCAGATTAAAGAAAAATCTGAACGGAGCACCGTGGAGGGAGCAGCTTTATTTTCGTATTAGTAATAGATAAGCCTACCTAAGTATGTGCCCTATTTTTTTTTTTTTTTGTATCTGAAGGAGTTGGATTTTTTTTAATGGCTTTAAATTGTAATGATTGGTAACATTGGTTGGGCTTTGTTTGTAAATTTCGTCTATGTTAAGTTGTAAGTAAAATTTCCGAAAATATATTTATAAATATATTTACTTTTTTCTATATGTTTATTGTTTTAAATTTGATTTTATAGACAATATTATAAAATGCACCCCCTGCTTCGCAGGGGTACATTACTAGTAAATAAATAAATTCAAGGAGTTTGGCACGCCCTTGATGAATGTTTTGGCCCACTACAGATCCTTTATATTAAAATGAACCTTTTCTTAATTTTTCATAATTTTTCATAATTGTTCATGTCTTGTTATAGTCCTCATGAAAAAAAAAAAACGCTTTTCCCCCGGATCTGTTGCAGGAAAGGGATAATGTGAAACTTCGAGTTGTCAATTATATCCTTTATGGGAACGGTAAACCAATTCGAGGAATTTCTAATACAAATATTCAATTAGTTCGGACTTGTTTAGTATTGAATTGAGACCAAAACAAAAAAAGTTCTTCTAGTCAAGAAGCTCGTGCTTCTTTTGTTGAAATAAGGGCAAATGGTTTGATTCGACATTTCCTAAGAAATAAACTAAACAAACAAACCATGGATAAATCCAAGCGACCCTTTCTTAAATCCAAGCGATCTTTTCGTAGGCGTTTGCCCCCGATTCAATCGGGGGATCGAATTGATTATAGAAACATGAGTTTAATTAGTCGATTTATTAATGAACAGGGAAAAATATTATCTAGACGAGTGAATAGATTGACCTTGAAACAACAACGATCCTCGGGCTGTCTTGCAATACCCTCTACGGCTTGACCCGCAGCAGTCCCTTGACCAACTCCAGGTCCAATAGAAGCAAGCCCTACAGCCAATCCAGCAGCAATAACGGAAGCAGTTGTTATCAATAAATTTAAAACCAAATTGGAGGTCGAACCGACATGATCTCCGGTTCGCAATTTTTCTGATTGGCTTCGACTGATTCACAGTAAAATCGTCCAATCAGATTGGCCTTCGGTTCCTAATTGGGCGGTCCAGTTCCATTTTTAAAACACTGCTTATTGTAGTCAGTCCTCAAACTTCATTAATATTGGCCCTTAATATTATCGTAGCATGATGTTTCAAACTAGTTCGATTTATCTATTATATTTTCATAATGCATTTCATATTGCTCGGTATATGACATATAATAGGAAAATGTAAGAGATCTTGTACTGCTTTAAACAACCCATATGATTTGAATCAATTTTATTTGCGAGATATTAATTAGATAATTTTTAGCATTTAATTCTAACTTTATTAATTAATAGAGTACGTAATTTGTCTAAAATTCAAGCTTAGTACTCCCTCCGTCCCTACAAATGTGGTGCATATTTGTTTAGTTGTGAAGTATAAAATATTAATTGAACCACACCAACCTGGGACGGAGGGAGTAATAAATATTAATTATAATTCATTATATTAAAATAATTTTTTTATAATAAATATAATCTATTACTATATTAAAGCAAAATAATTGCAATGTCTTTTCCCACTCATTCTTGTACTTTTCCCTCCCACTCTCCATGCCCCATGCACACTTCCCGCATAGCCCACTCAAAATGACCATTCATTTGCTCAAAAAAAAATAACCATTCATTGATACCGGCCAAAAATTAATTTTGTGATTTAAATGACAATATTTTGCAGTAAAGTTGTTTATTACTATGTTACAATTTTTTTTTGGTAAAATATATTATTTTGTGATACTTTATTTTTAAAATTTGTATGGATGAGTTTCTTAATTAAATCTTAATATTCAACATAAGCATTATATATATATATAATATAATTGTATTTATAATCAAGTAAAAAATAATTGTATTAATAATACTAATGAACACAATTATATAATTTTGGAGAATCATTTAGAATATAAATATATATTGAAATATGTATTAATTTTTTGATATTACTAATTAAAACACTAATTATCATACAACGTAGCGCAACGCACACGGGTAAATCTAGTTGAGTTAATAGTATAATACGAATAAGACAGAAAATGTTGGTGCACTGAATCCGAACTAAACAAGTTGCAAACCTCATACAACAATGTATAATTTCATATCATTATATATATCAACTTTAATATAACCGCATCATCATTATAGTAGGATTACAGAACAAATATAACAACACATATTATGTTTGAAAAGCAAACAAATAATCGTCATCAATCAAAGAATTAACAAGCACACGCCACCATTTTAATACATCAATCAACCCAAAAATCCTCGACCTTTTTTAGGATTAAAAGCCCTGCAATTTTGCCTAATCTCTCCAGCTTTGTCTACCAGAACTTGAGTCTTGCTCAACTTGATCATCGCGTTCGCAAAACTCTGCTGCCACGCAGGCCCATTCCTCGCAAAGCCCGAAACAATCGGCCCGGTCGACCTATCCCGGGCCAGCTCCTGATCAATCTGCAGTATCCCTCTGTTGAACACCGTCTGATTGTAGAACTGATTATCCACCGCAAACGAAGTCCTCTGATCGAGGAAAACCGTCGGATCATTGCTCGATGGCGTCGTTCCGCAGATTTTGAGAAGTTGGGCCGCCAATCCCGGGTCCATATTCGGGTCGGGCTTTCCAGAGCCCTGGAAATTGGCGAGGCGGTCCTGGAAAAAGCTACAATGCGCCACACCTACAGTGTGTGCGCCCAAAAGTGTGACCATTTCGTTTAGGGTAAAGCCTCTGTCTCTGAAGTTGGAGAATGCTTGGGAGACTGACTCTTGTGGGCCCGGGAGATCGACCTTGTTGGCATCGGATACTAGGCCGTCACGGCGGCCCGTGGGGACGTCGTACTTGGGGCCGCCGGAGAGGGCCACGGCGTCGCGGGTGGCGAGGGTGATTATGTCGGCGCAGGAGACTTTGGAGGGGCAGACGGCCTCCACCGCCTTCTTGGCGGCGTCGATAAGGTCGTAGCCCCGAACAGTTAGGTTCGGGGATGCGTCCTTCTCTGAGGGGTTGGAGTTGCTGGAATCTATCAGTATTGATGCATCGCAACCCTGTTAATTGGAGTAATTTTCTTGCCTTAATTAGTGTGGAATGATGACAAAATAAAAAATTAATTTTCTATTTAGGAGTAACATTTAATTTGCGTACGTGAAGAAGCAATTACACCAACTCCAAATTAATTAGGGGTACTAAATTAAAGGTTTATTGTCTTGTTGAAGCTAAGACAAGTGAATGAATGATTAAATAAAATATTATTTGATCGATTAATCTGCATTGTTTTTTAAAACTTAATATATATACTTAAGTAGTAATGTGATAATATATAGGAATAAAATAGTATATGAATATAATGGCGACATATAGTACCTGAACAAAGCAATCGTGAAAATGCATTCTAAGCAAAGCAGCTGTAATGGAACGATCTCTGTTAAAACGTTGTTGCACAATTCCTCGTACAATTGTTTCGGCCCGCGAACAACTAGTACTGTAAAACCCTACTCTTAACTGAGCAGAAGCAAGCCCTATAATGCTGCAACAAACTACAAAAACTAGTACTAGTATTTTCTCCATTTTATGATATGATCAATTGGCGTTAAAGAGAAGAATAATTTTGGGATATTTATACACTTAATTAATTTGTTTGTTTGTTTGTAGAATTTGAGGGCGGCACAGAGTTGGCGACGTGCAAAAGTCAAAGAAAATCGCAACAAAACGGTTTTGGATACGCGTTTATACGATTTAAACAGTATGGTATCATTACTATTATATTTGCAATTGCTTAATTCATCTTCTTCTAACTTCTAAGATTTGGAATTTTGTTTATAACAAGCAATCATTTTTAACAGATTATAAATTATAAATTAGCAAAGAATCTTTGACTTGGCTATGGATTTATTAATAAATAGATTGTGAAATGAGTGGAAGTTTGACATATGGAGATAAGCAGTTACGAGTGCAATATGATTGGTGTGTGCAGTTACATGTTTGCACGTTGTGATAAATCGCAAGCGGCGGATTCATAAAGGGTTATGGGATTTTATTGGTTCACATCGGAAGTATAGTTCTTGAGGAAAAAATAAACAGATCGATAGGGCCTAAGGGCTAAATGCTTGCCAACTCGATATCAGAAATTACTAAACGACTAAAATTATCACAAATTGAATTGTTGGGGTCTGAAATTTGTGTTATGTTAAGTTCAAGCTAAGCCTGTCAAATCATAGGGCTAAAATTATGTATTTTTCCAATTATTTATGCGGATTTTTGTAAGAGGCCATACTTGCTGATAGCATTTTCTAAAGGATTTTTATATACTAGTAGGGTGGTACGTGTGATACACGTAATATTGATATATTTTAATAATATATCAAATAATAAGGGTATAATGACAAATTAAATTTTATAAACAAACTATTTGTTTTGTTGCTTAGAAAACTATTTCCTTCACTTCCTGTAGCGGGGGGAGAGGTGGAATTGCCTTTACAAATATATCTTTCTCAAAAAAAAAAGAAAAAGAAAAAATGTCTATGATGTAGTGTGGCATTGTGGCCCATTTACTTTAGGCTAATTGATTTGTCGTCTTTTTTTATTATTACAATTGGGTCCAATATCATATAATCCCCTACAATTACAATTAAACAGTCCCGAATGACAAATATGGATTTGTCACGATGTTTTGGCCGCATTCGATACCATTTGTTAATGAAAAATCATGTCGTTTAACCTTTTTCCAAGTTAAACCTTATTTTGTCGGTTTTTACGCTCGTTTTCTTGTTTTAGAATAATTTCAGAAAAATGGATATGGAATTAGAGTGAAAGGAGCTTGGAATGAGAAAGAGAAGCTCGATAGAATGTGGGAAAAAACGGAGGTCAATTCAGAGTCCGGACGAGGGAGAACAACCAAAAAAGTGCGCAGTCGAGAGCGATCTTGGGCGCGGCCGTGCGGAATCAACACAAAAACCTACTCCATGCGCGATTTGGCGCGCGACTTGCAGCGCGGGACAAACCGCCGGGTGCCCGATCACGCGTGGAAGAAGAAATTCTCCTCTTGTGCGCGCAATTTGGGGCGCGCCCGTGCTCGACGAACACACCTTCTTCCAAAATATATTTTTACCTCTATTTCACCTCTATTTTCGAATTTTCTCTTCATAGCAACTTTCTCCCACTCCATAAACATATAAATACCTCATTTTGGCTCACAACCCTAGTCTAACATCCACAAAGCCACAACCCCCAACTCTTAGCCTCTATTTTCTCTCACACGCACACCTCCATTATCTTCATCTTCCACCCACCAACCTAGAGAGAGAAAGTGTGCTTGGGGGAGAATTGGGAAGAAGACAACAAGAATTTCAAGATTGGAGCTCAAGATCACCAAGGATTTGTCTATGAATCTCTTGTTTTCTTTCTTGTTTATTTTTTTTGGTGGATATTTACTTTTCATTATGATTAGCTAAATTTCCCTATTTTAGGATTGGATTAGATGTGTTTGTGATGGATTGATCTTTATCTTAATTAATTGTTGATGAGTTCTATTATTTCTTTGTGTTTGTTGATTTGGTTGAATATTTAAATGCTTAGCTACCATTTGAATATTTTTGTTATGTCGATTTGAGGCTCGAAAGAGGAGGGTAAGTGGTTTTGTGAAGGCATGATCCAATGAGCCGTTAGGAGTTATAGGCTAGCTTAGTGACCAGAGACGACATAACTAGCTTGTAATCTACAACTCGAGTTGCCAGAGAGAGAGCTAGAGTGAAAAGAGATCGCCTTAGATAATTAGGATTCAATCAATAATCGATTGGTAGAGTGACATCTAATTGCTTATCCATCGAAATCTAGTCCCTAGGATAGCTTCATTTTCATATTCTCCTCCCGTTTATAGTTTAATTATTGTTAATTAGAGTTTATTTGCTTTAGTTTAGTTTAATCTCTTCAATTTATTTGTGAGTCTAAATAGATTAAAATAGCTTATTAGTAGTATTCTGAAGACTTTCGAACTAGTCCTCGTGGAATACGACCTTGCTTGCCGAATATTACAATCATCTCGTACACTTGCGGGTTTTATTTGCTTGAAAAGAAAAAGGCGAACACCGAACTCAGCCCAAAATGTAAACTGAGCTCTTAATTTAAATTATTAAATTAACAATGAGAAATTCTATACATGCAGCGCCAATTATCTATATACTCCCTCCGTCCCATTTATATAGGCTGGTTGAAATTTTCACAAGGATTAAGAAAAATTATTGGAAATGTAAATTATATACTCCCTCCGTCCCACCGAATATGGCATGTTTTCCATTTTGGGCCGTCCCACCGAATATGGCCTGTTTCCTTTTTTAGAAAGAATTAGAGCTTTTTAGCCGTACATTGTTGACCAAAAAGCACTTTATTAACTAAAAAGTTACTTTATTAACACTTTATTACACATAATTCCCTTTTTTTTAATCTCCGTGCCGAAAAGAAATGAGCCATATTCGGCGGGACGGAGGGAGTAGTAAATTTCTTAATATGCCCCTATTTATTATTTGACTATGTATTTTTTATGAGTTAATCAAAGAATTAAATAGGGATATATTAGTAAATGAGCTAGAAGACATTACTTTTTATGGAAACAAGTCTATATATTTGGGACATCCAAAAAAGGAAAACAAGCCTATATAAATGGGACGGAGAGAGTATTATACTAAAACAAAGTAGTTTTGAAAAGTTTTCCGCCTAAATTGCACATCAAATTTTATGTCTCAATTAATTAATTTTCAATCATTTTATTATTTCAAAGCTGCATATATGTACTCAAATTATGAATGTCTTCCGCAATGGAATCTGATAAGTGAGATTTCGAGTAAGTGTTTCCATAATCTTCTTCTGTCCCGAAGAAATGATTCATCGAAATAATCTATGTACTCAAATTATGTAAAAGCTATTTAATTTGTCTAAGATTTTCTTGTCGACTCTTCAGTTTCTTATCAAATTTACTGCAATAATTATTGCTAATTGATTCCAATTCCATAATTATCTTTTTCTATAAACTCACAAGTTCCACAAATTAACCTTTGGCATTAATTTCTCACTAGTCCAACCAACATGTATGATGTATTCCAGAAAACCTTTCGCATTAATCTTCATAGTTTTAGACTGTTTGGCAAAATCAATTCTGAGGCAATTTTGAATTTTAATTACTTTGATTACAGCTGTAAACATTGAGTTTGGATGTTTGACTAATTTTTAATTTCCGTGTACATTTTTTGAAAGTCCAAATACATCTAAACTTAAGCCATTTTCTATTTTTTTATTTATCCATATAACTGTTAATATAGTCCATGTTATTCAATTTCGTATTGTCATTTTCTTTCGATTTGCGATGATTTTAAACAAATTGACACGATATTTTGTTTTGCAGGTTTAGGATTTGCATTCTTCTAGCCAGACATACACTTTTGACGTAATGTCTTGAACATAATTGGTTTTTTTTGTCCATATATTTTAAAAATCGGTTTTTCCAAAACCGGTTCGTTCATTTCCAGTTTTCTGGTTTACACTCTAATTTACCTTATGTAATTTTGGAATGTTTTAATTATCATCATAATCTTAATTAGGTAAATATTATTTTATCCCTTAAAATTAGGTAACTAAATAAAAAATCGAAATATACATAATCTTTCAAAAATCGAAATACACATAATCTTTAAAATCGAAATATACATAATCTTGTTTCCTTTTTATTCTACGATTTACTTAATTTTTCTAGTAAATGATTTGTCATTTTTCATATTCTTTATCTTTTTTCCTCCTTATGTTTATCTATATTTTTTTTATTGTTTTAAACGAAAAAAAAATTATAATTCAATATAATACACTATATTTTTCTGTAAATGACACTATAAAGCCAATATATTTAATTAGCCTATGCATATATTTTATTGAATAATATTGTGCTTTAATATGATTAATCTTGAAAAAAAAGATATTTTGAGATTGTAGGAATTTAATATGGAAATTATTCTATAATATATTACTTAAAAATCTTTGTGATTTCAAATCTTAGGATAAAATAACTTTTATCTTTTCATATCTTTAATTATTTTTTAGAGATATATTTTCATATCTATTATTCTCATAATATCTTTAATTATTATTCTCATAATATCTTTAAATAACCATTTTTCGAGTAACAATTATTCATTTTCCATTTTTCATTATTCGAGTTCAGTAATAACCATTTTTCGAGTAACATTATTTTTTTTATCATTTGTTAGTTTTAGTGTGTAAATTTTTTCTTTCAATTTTTCATACTTTCTTTCGATTTTTTTCATTAAAGAATATCAATCTTTTTAAGTTTATTTCATTGTAGTTGGTTTCCTATTTTTTTTATTTTTTATTTTTTAGATATAAAATAAGTAATTAATTCGAATAATACATAAAAAATCAAAATTGCATCAAGATTAATATTTTTTTAATCATTTGTTAGTTTTTAGTGTGTAATTTTTTTCTGTCGATTTTTTATCAATTCTAGTTTTTTTATCTATTTTTTTTAATAAAGAATATCGATTGGTTTCCTCTTTTTTATTTTTTATTTTATTAATTCGAATAATAAATTAAAAAATTTCAAAATTCAATCAAGATATGATTTGATTTTATGAGATAATTATGGATATGTTTGAAATTAATTATAGAATATATAGATATGATTTGATTTTCCAAATTCCAAATCAATCATGTAATATATCCCTTAATTAGTGCTAAGGACAATGGAGTAATTGCAAAAAACCTATTAATTGAATTAATAAATTCAAAAATTACAAATTTTACAAATATACCCCCATTATATCTAGGACATTATGTCCCATTATCACTACCCTTACACTTTGCCAATGTTTTGTTAATTAATGTCCTCATTTTCTGATTTTGTTGTTCATATTGGCTAATGATAAGTAATATATTATCTAATTTGCTTGTGTTTTATGAATAGTGTTTTATTGGTGATCATGATGAGATTCATGCAATTTTTAATAAATGTTAGTCATTTTTTTCTTGATTTGTCAGGTAGGCATCGTGGGCCTTGAACGGAATATGAAGATGATAGTTGATGTATATTTGGATGTCATATCAATATTGCTACGTGGTATTTAATTTTGAATTCGCTCAATTTCTTTGTTTATGTTACAATGATTTTGTGCTAATATGTTTCTTAAGGTGATTACATCTAAAAAATATGTGAATAACATTCTCACGTCGCATGGTTAAAATTGTTGAGAATATTTTTAATGGAAATAAATTCTCATACACAAATGGTTTCGAACTACACCAAAAAAACAAAATTTCGAGCAACATAAATAAAAAAAAAAAATCATCCAAAACTAATCACCTTTCAATTTATTTTAAATAGTAATTCATATTTATAAATTCATAAGAATTGAGTAGGAGTTTTGTAAAGATTGCAAGTTGGAACTATGAGATGTATTAATCAAAGGATATATATCTTCTTCTTTTTTTCCATTAGATCATATAGTCGATGAATTTTGATATTGAAATTAATGGTGGCTATGGAGAAAAAAGGGTGAATAAGAAAAACACAAACATAACAACCAAAATAGTGAAGAACTCCAAAATCTGCTCGAGAATCCAATATTGATTTAGAGATGAGATGATCGAATTTCACTTTCTTTGTCCTACAATTATAAAATAATTATTTTGATAAAAGTATTCTGCACAATCAATTTCATAATTATAATGAACAAATAAATTCTATCCCGTTCAAAGTTCAGTCAATTAAGAATTAAGAACAATACTGTAATATGATTTGTGACATTTATAAAATAAATAAATAAAATCTTTTAATAAGTACATTTGATAATACTAATTTTCTCTACTATTGCCTTATGTTTTAATAAATTTAAAAAATATATAATATTAATTAGTTATTCCTCATTTTCAAACCCTGCTACTTTCTGTCCTCAAAAAAAAAAAAAAAAGCCCTACTACTTTCTAACTTGATAAAACTGATTAAAAAAGAACCCTGCTCACAAGTCACAAATAATAAAAACAGAAGAAAAACCACTTATTTATAATAAATCGAATGGCATCAAATTTTTGACATTGTATTACCAAAACACGACTACATCTACTTCAAATTCCACATAGAATTTGAACTTATTGATGCGGTGGAGGAGGATCATGACGCGGATTAGGTCCAGGAGGAGTATAATCCATAATTATCTCCATATTCAAATCCGAATCCAATACTTTGTTAGATTTCATTCTCACCGCATCACCCACCTCCTGCAAAATTTACCAAACCAAAAAACAAAAATAATTAAAAATGCTTCACATATTTTATCACATGATAATAACAAATTAATTCGAAAAAAGGTTAAAAGTAAAATAAAACAAGATACGAACCCGAGAGTGTTTTTGCATGGATATATATTCATCCTGCATATTTGCTATGGGAACGGAAAAGGTTGAGAAAATTTGAGAGCATAGTAAAACAGCTAAAACAGTAGAGAGACAAACTTTCTGAGTTGTTTTCATTATGAAAATAAGTGGAGATATCACAAATGTTTGGCCAATATTTATTAGAGAGAGGAAGAGAGAGGGAGAGAGGTTTAATCCTTATCTGCAATTGTCAATCTTTATCTGTTGACGTCGTAGAGATCAATTTTGTCAAAAAGTTGGTGAAGAAAGTAATTTCTCAATACATCACATCACAACACCACTGCGTATATTTTATTAACAGCAGAACTAATGCAGATAGATATAGTTGATGAACACAATCACAGCCCGACCGAATTGTCACGTGTATTTTAAAAATATTAAAATAGTAATCAATTCAAAATTATTACAAAATAATAATAAAATATCAAAATACATGTGCTAGTGATCACTCGTGTAATAAGAATATAAGATGTAGCACAACCGAGATTCTTGTCTTAAATTCTCATACTTAATTAGACCCTTGTGAATTGTGATGTGTTGAGAATTTATAATAAATGAAATTTCCTACTTTAAAAATAATTATTAACATCCATAGAAAGGAAAGAAAAACAACTCTACCCATATGATGTAAATTAACAATGTACTGCTGGGTAATTACAGTGAACAAGCTGCTTGTGTTGGAAAGAAAATTTAGTGCATAGATTCGAGAGATTTACTTTCATTCCATAAATTATTATTTGAAATACTTTGTTATACAGTCCAAGCAAAATTGAGGAAATCCAGTATTTGGGCCGTAATTTGGAAGAAAATAAACAAACTATATGGACCAAAGTAGGTGAAAGTTATTTACTTCAGCCCAGCAAAAGTATCAAAAAAATTAAACTTTGTATTAATTAGGGTTGTTTTCAGTGTGTATGGATAATGGACTGAACAAATAGCTCTGACTCAGCCCATAATTTGAATGGCCCAACAAGCGTGGACTTAAATTGATTGCAAATTATCAACGGCTTTATTTTTCAATTAGGCTCTCTTACTCGATCGGAATTCGGAACAAAAATCAAACGCAATATTAGATTTCACTAAAGATTGTTGGGTATATTGGGTGATTAATTATTTTATTAAAAATTATCATAAAACAAATTTAAAAAAAAAAATAATTTTCTACTCTTTTTCTATTGTTTTTTTATTTTTTTTCTATTTAGTATCCTCTTTTCTTTTTTGATAAATTAGCAATTAAATTTAAAGACAGCACCACGGTGGACTTGAATTCGAAATTTTTAGCCTCGAGCATTAACCATTTTAGGGCTAGGCCAACACACGCACACTTAGTATCCTCTTTTGGCTAAATTTTCCTTCCCTGCTTGATAAAAAAACTCAAGGATTTTGTTTCAAATATTTCTTTTTATTTCTTTTTTTCCTTTTTTTTTGTTATTTCTTGATTCTTATGAGATTGTGATTCATTAAAAGGACAAAGATTTTGTTTTATATTCCCTCCGTCCACGATAATGTATCACAATTTCTTTTTTCGGCCGTCCACAAAAAATGTATCACTTTCTTTTTTGGGACAACACTCATACGCGTTTCTTATTTTTAAATCTCACAATAATTCATCGTGGTGGGTCCATTTATCCACTCAAACGTAATTTACTAACTATTTATTAAAACCTCTATGCCAAACCATTGTGATACACTTATCGTGGACGAAGGGAGTATATTTTAATTCTTTTGTATTATATATTTCTTTTCTATTTCTTTTTTTTCTGTTTAATCTATATTTCTTTGTTTTTTAGTAATTGTAACATTAAATTTAAAAACTGCGTTATGGTGAACCTGATACCTTTAGCCTCAAAGGTATTAATCACATGAATAATATGCATATAACGTGCAGATTGATGAAAATTTTATGATCAGATTTTCTATATCAGAGGTATATCAATATAAGATTTTATTGTTTCAAGTGATTTTGCCGTATTTTGATTTATTTTTTAAAACCAAATATTCTTTTTTTTTTTTAACAAACATTACAAGAAATTTTAAAGGCCGCGTGACGGTGAACTTGAACCGGTGACCTTTGGTCCGGGCATTAACCACTCTACTACTAGGAAACACACGCACACAAATATTCATTTTTTTAATTATTACATGGTGCATTTACATTGTACAACCTCTTTCCAAAATTATATTTTCACAGTTTTATTTTCTTATTTCATTTTAAAAGGAAAATTGGAGTAAATATTCCGAATTATTTGATAATAATGTGTACTTACTGATTATTAACCCTAAAACTTTTAATTATTTTTTAATTTTACATAAAAAAGGATACAATGCGACACGGTTTCCGCGCAAAGCGTAGAACAAATCCGGACAAAACCTTAAACATGAGCAATTAATTTATTTCGACAACTCCATCATTTTTCCTCGTGCATTTCCCGCCAGGAAAAAAATCCCTCTTTCAATTATTCTATTGCATTTACCTATACCACCTCGTGTATAACAAACCACACAACAACCATACGTATTATTACAAAAAAATAAAAATAAAAACCCTAGCAAAATTCATCTACACTGTTTTCTACCAAGGTTCTGAGCAGCAACCAACTTGTTGAGCAGAATCCTTAACCTCCTCGAACCAGTTCCCGGCCTCAAAACCCCATAATTCTCTCCTTGCAGCTTCGCGCATTTGCTTTCGCCATCGAAGCACCAGCCTCCGAGCGAGAACTGGCGACTGCCTCTCTTGAGAAGGTCGCGATCAATCTTGCTTAGAACTGCATCGTTCTTCTTGAACTTTCGCGCAAACGGTCTGTTGCTGAGGATCATTTTTCTGTAATCTTTGAGACCAAGTGACCTAGGATGTTGCTTGGGAGGAATATCCCACGTAATGTAGTGAAGATCATGGTTGACCGCGGTGTTGTTGAACTCTTCGGAGTTGCACAACAATGTCTGAAAGTAGCCCTCCGGCGAGGAGACGAAGTTGGTGTAGTAGAGGAGGAGGGTTCTTGGGAGATTGTCCCAACCTGCTATGCAGTATTCTGAGAAGGATCTTGATAGGATTGTCCATGCTGACCCTAATTAATCAATAGCAAATTAAATTAAATATAAAAATAATAATAAATCCTAATTAATAATAACAAAATTAAACATATCTAAAAGATTAAAATTAAAGAAAAAAAAAAAAACTTGATAGTTGGATAGATCCCCAACTGTGAAATATTGGGCCAAGTAGTGGATTCTCAACAATCATAGCCCCAATAAACCAGCCCAAAGAATCTCACTTAACTCAAGATCACATCTAAAATAATTTTTTTTCTTTTCATTGACTCACATCTAAAATAATTAAATGTATGGGTGTGTGTGTGAACGCCCTTCATCCAATAAGGAGCGCATGGGGCATCAGATCAAATGAACCCACAAATAAGTGCAGTTTCTGGACAATGCAGCTGAAAATTCCTTTTTTATTTATTTAATTAAAATAAAATGTGGTTAAAGATCTTCACATGCTAACGTCAGTTATATATTGTATAAATTGTCTAGCTGTCGTGACCGATAACTTATAAATGCACACTATCACATGATCTGATCTAACGACAGGGCATATTCAAATAAGTTAGTTGATAAATTCACTTAGAAATTAGAATGCATGATTAATTTATAGGTAGAGTAACAACTTTATAGTTAAATAGTCATGAATTCCGACACCACTCTTTTTGCACTCGCGCCTAAGTTGCGGGTATATATATGTCCAATTAAGAAGAAAGATAAAATGCTTGATTTAGAGAGAATTCATTCGTGCATGCACCATATATAAAAGCAATATAATTAACAAGATTAAAACAAACACAATTAAAGAGTAGAAGCCATTTGGGCTAAAATTTGGTAGTGAATTAATAATATTGGCATAATTGTTACAATTGAAGTTAGGTATGAGGAAGGTATGATGTACCTATAATCAAAATCTAGAGTTGATAACAATGAAAGTCACTGATAATTGATTTGCGTATATTAACTAAATAAAATCACCACCAAACTTTTTGACTTCTAAGTAATATTTAACTTGCCACTCACAGCTAACAACGGGTCACAATCAAATGTCCCTTACCTAAAATATTCCCTAAGTCTTTTATTCCACGTACAAAACCCACTCTTATTTGTCTCTTCCTCTATTTCTTCTATGATAAAGTTTCAACATTATAATCCAAATTAAACACATAATTCATTTCGTTATAATCTCGATATTATTTGGAAGTAATAAAATATTCAAGAAAAGCATACAAAGTCTAAAGTGGCTCTCGTGAAGATTGATATCAGTTATCCCATCATATTAAACATAACATCCTCTATATATTCAAAATAATAATAATAATAATAATAAAAGATACAAAATTAGAAAATATTATACAAAGTACAACATTCTCTTTTAATATTTTAGTGTTAGTACACTTTAATTCTGGGTGGCCAACCTTTACTGTGTGTATATAAATGAGTGTATAAATGAGTTATGGAATATGTACTTTACGCATATATATAATGTAATGTTCTAGAATCGCACATGTGGTGTTTGCTACAATGCTAATATTAGTCCCAAAATTTGTGAGCCACAAAAATATGACTAAGAAAGTAAGAAAATAGAATATATGAGAAAAAAGAAAAAGGAAAAATACCTGTATAAAGTTTGAAAGCAGTCGGCAGACTTCTTTGTTTGATTACCCACCAGATCTCAGATTTATTAGAACTGTACAAACCAGGGTCTATTATAATTGGCTTCCCTCTTTTGTTCCTGCATTTCAAATTAAAATTTAAATAAAGATGTACATGTACGTGTACTGCACCGATCGATTTATTGTTCGTGCCAATTAAAAATCGGAAGATATATATATATATATACATTTTCCAACCCAAGTGGCTAGTGTGTTGAACAAAGTTGAGATCTTTAGGCAAGTCTGAGAAGGCATGGATCAGATCTGTAATCATGGAAAACAATCAAGAATCAAGATAATAAAATAGCAACATCTAGTCTAGATATGAGTAGAAATTAAACAAATAATAACCATACAAATTAATATATACAAATCAACATCATTTTCTTGCTACACGTGAGAATAAGAAATAAAAAGAAAAACTAGAAACAAACAACAAAAGGGACCAATCAAACACCATTTTCTTGCCACATGCACAAACAGTTCAAACTTTAATTTTATAAAAAAAAAAAAAGAAGAAGAATTTAACAAAGACCACTCACCATACCATCTTGAGTGATTAAAGGGTAATCAGAGGCACTGAGATTAATAAACCAATCCCATTTTGCAGTCCTCAGCAGCATTGACATAGCATGGAGGGTGGTAGCAAGCATGGTGGGGCCTCTGTAAGTTACCAAATTAGCCTTCTGGACAATCCAGACATTCCCAACTTGAGCAAAGACATCATTGGTGGAGACGAACCTCGCGACCTCGCGGTGGTCGTGGGCGGGGGCGGAGGCGTCGAGGTGGATGAGGTAGTGGTTGGCGGGGTGGTAGAGGGCGAGCATGAGGCGCTTCAGCTTCATGGTGTCGCCGGAGGAGGCGGAGATCAGGTAGGCGAAGGTGGCGTTGTAAGGGTTGCTTTCTGGGATGATGAAGGTGGTTGCTGGTCTGAGGATGGTCATGGGGTGTGTTGCTTTTCTGGGAATGTAGAGGAGAGAGAAGAGCAGAGAGGTTATGATGAAAGAGAAGGTGAAGAGTTTGATGTCCATTGGAGGAGGTTGGATGGTTTCTGTGATTGATGGTGGATTAATTGAGGGGGGATGAAGGGGAGTTAGTTTGGTGGTGGTTACTTTTTCAAGTGAAATCTAGAACTAAGAGAGAGAGAGAGAGAGAGAGGATAGTATTGTGGAATTGTGAGCTTTCATTAAAGAAGAGTGAGAACAAAGAGAGAATAGATGAAGAGAGATGGGGAGTTAGTTTGGTAGTTATTAATTTTTGAAGTGAAATCAAGAATTGAGAGAGAGAGAGAGAGAGAGTTGTAGGAAGAGTGTAGATGGGATCTGTACTGGGCTTCCTTTCTTAGAAGGGAAGGGGCTCCCAAAGTCTAAAGTGAAGTCCCAACACTTTGTTTATGCTTCTTTTTCTCCTTAGTTAATGGTTGGAGTAATTGAATTTTCAATTTTTTATCCAACATATATCACTTAATTAATTAAGACAGGGTTTTATAGAGTTTAAACAAGATCAAGATTTATATAGATTTGATATTGATATTACATACATATGAAAATATATTAATATTACAAAAGATCTTCAATATATTTCATTAAAAACCCCCATTAAATCATTAGTCAAAACCATAGAAGTAAATAGACTCTTCAGTTTTTAATTTTATTTTTTATTGTTTTACGTGAAATTTTAAAGGTCACGTAACGATGGACTTGAACTTGAGATCTTTGGCCTCGGATATTAATCACTCTACCACTATGCCAACACACGCACACGGACTCTTCAGTTTATTAATTAGGCATTATGAGTTGGGTTTCCTGTCTCAGAACTAACACTTTTTTTCCAAACAATATGTTTTAAATTAATTATTGACATTTTAAATAAGGGAAAGAAGACCGCGCCGCGAGCTTCTAAAATGTCATATTAATTTATTTCAACTATTTCTTATGGAAATAAATAGGGTAACATATTTTTGAAATCTCAAACAAACTCTTGCAATTTTGGTACTGAAGCTGTATGATGCCGTACAAATAATAAAGGGTTAATCATGTTGACTAGCAAATTAAGTTAGTGGAAATTAATACTTGACCATCAACTTTATTCTAATAAATTGTGGCCAACTTTGGGCTGAAGTGACTTAAATGCCCTCCACATCACTTTACAACTACTTTCACTTTCTCTCTCCCCCGTACTCTCTCTTTCACCCACTTCACTCTCACTTTCTCTCTCCTCTCATGTCTCTTTCTCCCTGTACTCTCTTCCTCCACCGCCACTCCTTCCCGTCTGCCGCCGCCGCCGCTTCTTCTTCCTTGATCGTCTTTTCGATTTGATTTATTTGTACACTTTTTCGAACAGTTTATTATTTCTCTTATAGTCTTTTTCCGGTCATCTTCTCCGGCGTAGCTTTCATCTCCATAGTAATTTATTTGAGGTATTTTTACTATATTAGTTTTAATTGAGTTTTCTAGATCTAGTCTGTCATGTTTTAGATCTAGTATGTCATGTTCTTGTCATATTTTTCAGATCTTATTGTCCTCTTCGTGCATATGTGTTCTTCCTGCATTTTTCACGTCACTGCGCGTCGCGACTTGGCACACCTGGTACGAATACAATATATTCGTACCAGGTGTGCCAAGGCATACCGCGCATAGACTTTGAACACTTGGTACGAATACACATCATTCGTACCAGGTGTGCCAAGTCTATGCGCGGTATGCCTTGGCACACCTGGTACGAATACGTTTTCGTACCAGGTGTGCTAAGGCATACCGCGCCTAGACTTGGCACACCTGGTACGGATATAGACCATTCGTACCAGGTGTGCTAAGTCTAAGCGCGGTATGCCTTGTCACACCTGGTACGAATACGTTGCATTCGTACCAGGTGTGCCAAGGCATACCAGGATGCGGTTGACCAAAGACGAACACCATCCAGGACATTAGATCTGGAATGTGACGCCATGGATTCCGGAGAGAAAATTTGTGAAATAAGGCAACGAGATCTGGAAGAATGCAGTCGGGCATATCTAGAAGAATGCGGTGCGACGGCAGATACGGAATATGGCCGGCGAATGTGAAAGTTCAAGGCGGCGCGGCGGATCGGACCGGAAGCACGAAGCGCGCGCGCGAAGGATGGAAGTACGACGATGCGGCGGCGGAATGAAAGTACGACGGCGACGACGGAAAAAATGGAGAAAAATAGGATTTTAGAGAGAATATTTTGCAAACAATATGAATTATTGAAATTTTAAATAAGGGAAAATGAAATGGGTGGATGGATGGTTAATAGTGGTTCCAAGGCAAATGTCATATTAATTTATTTCAACTATTTCTTATGGAAATAAATAGGGTAACATATTTTTGAAATCTCAAACAACTCTTGCAATTTTGGTACTGAAGCTGTATGATGCCGTACAAATAATAAAATACCTGTAATGTAATATAATAAAATAAATAAACAGCCTTTTTAATTATTTATACTCATGTCTTATTGTATTTCATATCATCTAATTTCATATGCCTTTTGTTTTTGTTATCAAGTAAAATGGAAGCCCTTATTGCTAAAAATTTGTAATTATTAAGCATATTCAACAATTGTGTTACCATGGGCAATTAGTCACATGTCTAGTCTATTTTTAAGTGGTGAGTTACAATCAACATGGTCATTACCATTTCTTTTGAACTACACAAAAGTGAGCTGGGCCTTATCTGACCACAAAATTTAAATTGGGCCTTTCTTAAAGATTGAAATACTAACAATATTAGGCAACCAACAAAACTATCACCATCAAAAAATCCACCTCTCTTTTTCTCTGAAACTACATTTTTGTGTTCCACTAATTGATTAACTTAATATAATTTATTATTCCCTCCCTCCGTCCCTGAAAAATACTAACTCCGTCCCAATAGCAATGTCTCATTTGCTTTGGGCACGATTATTAAGAAACAAGAGTAAAAGGAGAAAAAGTAGTAGGTCCTACAACTTTTAAAGAGTTAATTATTTTCATTTCTGGAATGGACCTTGCTATTGGGACAGACAAAAAATGAAAGCGAGACCTTACTATTGGGACGGAGGGAGTATATTATTAATGTTATTTTCGTTTGTCCCTCAAAAGTATATCACATCTATTTTGGGTCATGACCTCACACAATTCCTTACAAACATCTACCACATGTATTTCTTAAAATGGTGGATCCCATTTTCCACTCAACAAAAGTCTATACACATTTCTTAAACCCGTGCCACACACGTTGTGATACATTTTTCAGGGACGGAGGAAGTATAACATAATGAATCATAATTAACATTTATTACTAAAAAATCAAATTTAATAAAATTATATAGCCTAATTATAAAATAATCAACCCCAATAACTAACTATTAACTAAAAAAATCAATAGTAAATACCAAAAATTAATATGTACCTAATTGGGTATAAATTGCATAATCAATCATTAGTAATAATTACAAAATTAAACTAAAATACGAGAAATTAAAATTAAAGAAAAGAATATGAAATGACTAAAAAATTGAAAGTGAGAAGATCCCAAGCAGTAAGCAACTAAGCATCCTCCCCCAACCTCAATTTTTGATTTTTAGTATCGTAATTAAGTAAATTGTTTATAAACAATTATTTATTTATATGCTAAGATAACACATAGTATTAGAATTATTTACGTGTATAATGTCAGTTCTTTTTTTATAAGATACATGGTCTAATCTATCGATCCAAAAACAACACATATAACTTTTTTTATCACATAAGTGTTACGGAAATTATAGATGGAATTCTAATCTACCAAAATATCATGTGTTGTTAGATAAAATTCAAAATCACATTGTTATGTCAAATCATTATCATGTCAAAGCAACTACGATTTGACCTTAATGGTCATATATATTCACTTTGTCTTGTTTGGATAACGAAAGGAAGCTTATGTAGTACTTCATCCGTCTCTTTCAATTTGTCTACCTACTGTTCGGTACGGATTAATAATAAGGGTAAAAAGATAGAAAGTGTGTAGATCCCATCACTTTTGAATGGTTAATTATTTCCTTATTTAGAAGTTGACAAATTGAGTGAACATCCATTTAAGGAAAGATAGAAAAATTGAGTGTGATGGAAGGAGTATTAAGTTTTGTAATTTATGTAAAACAATAAAGCAGCCCTTGAAAAAGAATTCCTACTCAAATTTGCAAGAATCTTTTCTTTACATGTGAAGAAAGTAATGTATTCAACTATTCATTGCATCTCCACAAACTGGGCACGACAGCTTAGGTAAATGGAAGGACCTTGTCTAAGTCGGCTTAATGACATCACATAGGCAGAGTAAAATAAAGAAAGATTTTAACGATCAAGCAATCTTTTTCTATATTTTTTTTGTTTTTTGAGTTGTTTTTTTCTATTTTATTGTCTCGTTACCTACTTACCTGAGTTGATTTATTGCTAACCCAATATTCGAATTCCAAAATCAAATCAATAGTAAGTAACAATATTTTCTGAATAGTTTTGGAAGAAGATGAAAGGAACACATTTTATATGATCCCTAAGATTGGTTAACCAAAAGCATTGATAACAAACACCACCTTCTTTTTTGCTTTGCCCCCCTTTTTTGACAACTAAAAGCAAAACCTAGCGCCTATTAGTAAATACAGAGGCCAAAACGCAATTCTGGTAATTAACCAACTGCTTCACGAGAGTCATGAGAGAGAGAGAGAGACTCCTCTTAGATACGTAACCGCTCCCAACTCACTTTATCCACCCTAATCATTAACGCTATTTTTTTATACTTTTTTGGTGAAAAATGGGTATAATGGAGTAGAGCTTAGTGGCGTCTAAATGCATACATATTCACAGAAATGCAGCGACAAGCACACACATAATTCACTACACACACACACACATATATATATCCCTTAAAAGGAGAGTTCGAACAATTCCTTGAAATGGGTTTGAAGTTGAAACTCAAAGTCCACAGCCTAGCCTTTCATCAAGAACCAAGGTCTCTCTCTCTCTGTGCATTCTGGTTTCTTGCATTTCTTGATGTTTACAGAGACACCCGAGCACTTGGCATTGTCTCTTGACTTTCTTGTATTTCAATCAATCAATTAAGCACTCATCGATTCCTCGTTACTTCCTCTGCAGATAAACAAACGAATGGTTCACAGATCGAGATGAGGAGGGAGGGGAACTTCCTTGGCAAGATCTTCCGGCACCTTTTCTATATTCACTTGCTTCTAATCTCCATCCTAGTAATTTTTCTCACAACTCGTGGCGTGCTAGCAGCTGCCCACAGCCATAATTTCCAACCCAAGAAATGGTACATACTAGTCCTCTCTTCAACAGCTTGTGCTGGAATCTTGGGATTCTCATGGCAAGCACTGACAAGTTTCAACCCATCAAGAACTCTCAAAGCTACATTCTGGCTAAGCCCTCTTCTTACCTGTGCATTCGGGATTTTACTCGTCTCTATAGGCACTTCTGGGAGTCTAGCAGCATCAGTAATTGCACTAGTTTTTTCCATACTACAATCCTTGTATGCATGCTGGGTCAATCCTAGGTTTGAGCATTCTAGCAGGATACTAACAGCTTCTATTGTATATCATCCCCTAAAAGTCAAAACTAGCGTAGTTCTATCTATCATTGCCACCACTCTCTATTCATCTTTCTTAATGGCCGGCATTGGAGGAGCCACTGCAACCAGAACCATGGCCGACACTCTATTCATTATCCTGATCCTAGGAAGCTTGACATGGACCACACAAATCATCAAGAATACAATGCAAGTCACAGTATCACACATCAAATATATGCAGTTTACATGCGGAATAGAAGTTGATTTCAAGGCAGTAGTAAAAACTGCAGCTAAATATTCAATGGGGAATATTTGCTTTGGCTCAATTCTTGTACCAATTCTAGATGTTATTCGTGGTTCAGCTCGAGCAATTAGTGTGGTTTCAGGGGATGTAGATGAGTTCATGTTCTCATGTGCAAACTGCTGTTCAGGAATTGCAACAAGGACTGTGGCATTTGGAAACAGATGGGGGTTTGTGCATGTAGGGGTATACAACAAAGGGATAGTGCAGGCATCAATGGATACATGGGATATGTTTAGAAGAGCTGGGATGGAAAAGTTGATCGATTCTGACCTGACTAGTTCATTCTGCTTCCTATCTGGGGTGGCAGCAGGATCCGTCTGTGCACTACTCGGAGGTACTTGGGCACTTGTTATTCACAGGAACTATGCAACAGAAGTGTGTGTCTATGCCTTCTTGACTGGATATATCACTGTAAGCTGATATCATATTTTACATATTTCACTTCTTTGTAAGAAGTATGAGACTTTTTGATATCACGAACTCTGAACATTTTCAACTTTAATGTTGCAGAATAGGGTGGCCATGGCATGGGTACAAGCCAGCTTAATGGCATACTACGTAGCATATGCAGAAAATCCCCAAAGCCAGCAATTTGAAGCCACCATCCCAGCTTATATGCAGGAGCTACAAAGATCACAAGTATGAAGTCACAAGAAATTTTCTCCTTAAAGTCCAAGTACGCGAGCTATAGTCTGAACTCTGAAGAGATGGATTCTTTATGCCTTTTCTCGACAGTGTACATAGGTAGTTAGGGAACAATCCAACAATTCAAATGTTAAAGAATGATTCTCACTCTGGTTTTCCATATATGTTAGACATTAGAGAAAACCTTGCCACAAGCTGCTGTAGCCTTTTTCGTGACGAAGTTGGTAAACAAAAGTCTTTGCTTAGTCTAGAATTTTCAATTTGTTTTGACATAATGTGTTGCACACATTTCCTCACTCAATAAGTCTTCTACACCTAGCATTTATTGTATACGATGAGTACTTAAAGTCATACTAGATTTTCTAACTAGAACAATGAGGGTCGGCACAATAATTATAGTGCAGCTTATGAACTCCAGAGACAGTGCTGAGCTTCAGTGGTTATCCTTCAGCAAATCTCCATATTACTTGAGCAATGAGGGTCAACACATTAGATATAGAGCAGCTTATGAGCTACAAAGATAGTGAAGTAGCTTAGTGATTACTTTTCAGCAAATTTCTGTATTCTATTTTTCTTAATTTAGGAAAAACTAGCAATCTTAGAAGCAAATTTTCAGCAGATAAATATTAATATCAATAACAATTTCGCCACATTAAATAAATTTGTTTCCATTCATTGGATGATACAACAAGAAGTAAAAAGCAAAAAGCCTACACATGTTGAAGACCTGTAATCAGGATTTCTGCAGTTTTGCATTACATATCCGAGGTTATAGCTAGTTCAATGAAAAGCAAACCTTCTATGTAAGCAATATTAAACATGAAGCCAAATCAAACATGACCCCGGCCACCACATTCTGAACACATTATATTCCCTGTGCCCCCACAACCTGCATGGTAAAAGAGGAGGTATGTAAGTACTTTCACCTCTGTAATCAAAGCATCATCCTCCCCCGCACTATATCAGGGTAGCACTTGATCTGCCTAAGACCAAAACGTTTCATGACAAGCAGTTATTCTCGATCATTTTTGGTTTCTCGGCTTGTTTTGTTTAAGATATGATTACGATGTATATGGAAAAATAAGGATTTCTTTAATCTTTATTTTTAAAAAACTCATCACATGTAATAAATGGCATACAAATGGTAAATAGATCATAGCAACTAGAATCAGATACATAGAAAATATCAAGAAACTAGTCTTAGAACATTACCTAAACATCGAACTTTTACAATGATTCCTTGACTCTCCAAGATAGAGTCCACATATAAGCCTGACCCAGAACAAGTTACACAAAGAGTTGCTCCTTTAGCCTGACAACTAGAGCATCGAGGATTTACTCCAACATTTATCTCAGTCAAGGCAAGGCCAACAGGCTTCTCAATTATTTCCTCAGGAATAGGTTTATCATAACAGAAAAGAGATTCAAGACTACTTATTCGCCGCACATCCCCAGCAGCACATCGAACAACCTGAAACGTCATTCAATATCCACTAGGTAAATTTAAATTATGCACAGAAGAATATTTCTAGTCCAAGGCTCATCAAATCATTCTCATATAAGATATTCTCACAAGACAAAGTCGAAATGATATGCTCTCAGAGTGCCTATAATGACAGTACCACACACACACACACACACACACAAATGAGATGGAGAAATCATGAACTCTGTCCTTAACCAATGACACCACATCTTTGCTGAGACACACTCAAGGCCGTAAAATGCAGCTAAACAACCTTAATTACATGGTTGCAGCTGTTGGTCTTCATCGTTGTACACATTAAAACTTTAACGACTTATGCTAAGCATTGCTGCTCTGACACTTATAAATGAAGGCTCTGCTAGTCAAT
This sequence comes from Agastache rugosa, assembly GCA_031470985.1. Taxonomy (NCBI): domain Eukaryota; kingdom Viridiplantae; phylum Streptophyta; class Magnoliopsida; order Lamiales; family Lamiaceae; genus Agastache; species Agastache rugosa. Next base: position 19,925,190 of record CM062603.1, on the reverse strand, counting down.
CAATCTAAGGATTCAGAAAAAGATTGCAACTAAACTAGTTTAAGTGCAAATAACCATCCAACAATAGAACACAGAAATTGAAAATTAGAATCACAAACACTAACCCTAGCCGTAGAGCCAGAAAAGGAACAAGTGAGCAAGAAGGCGTCGTTGCAGAGTTCTCCAAAACCTATCCTGTGAAGAAATCTCGAATTTTTTTCCAAGTGATAATGGAAAGGCGAAATCTTGGGCGAAGAAGGTGCAATTCTCAGAGCACAGTCCATTTTCTGGGGCAATTTGAAAATGAACGCGAGTGGATTCTATTCGTTTGTGTATATGTATATTATCTTTGTAATTTCTCTCTCAATTTGGGTTGTCGATCAAGTGAAGTTCGATGACTTCGATTGTTTCTTCTTCTGCCTTTTCTCGATATTAACGAACAACGATCAAGTGTCTCCAGCTTCTCTCTTGTTTGTACGCTACAATTTTCTACCGTATGCACCAAAGTCGCTTCTCTTAGTCCATCAGTACTAAGTAGAAAGTGCGATTTTAGATCGAACCTTCATTATTTCCCAGTTGATTATAAAAATAAAACAGAAAAAAAAAATTATATTATATTATTATATTATATTTATATATAAAGAAAGTTTCAGTTTGGGTCAGTCGGATTGGGATGGATAATTATTAGGGCTTGGACTATGTTCTGATAACGGACCATATTCATCCTCCTATCCAAGATTTGAGAAATTAAGCCCATATCCACTTGGATCCATCTGGATCGTCACAATATTTTATAATTTTAATCAATATAAATTGTTTTTTTTTTTTGAAAGGTCAATATAAATTGTTTTAATAAAAACATAGTAGTAGCTATTTTGGGAAGTGTAATTGAGATTTGAAATAAAATGATACATAACATTTTTGTCTAGATTTAATGTATGTACAGAAAAATAAACGATAGGAACCAAGACATAAAAAAGTGCAGATCAATATATCATTAACTACTCCAAGAAATTATTCGTTCTGTGTAGGACGAATTTGTGTCTGACTTAAATACATAATTTTCTTTTCTTTGATTTGGGAGGGGATGAGGATTTGAACTCTTGGTCTTAACATATAGGCATCAAAATTTTACTACAACTTAGTCATATGTAATGAGATTGTGGCAACATTTTTTTTCTAAAACTTGAAAGGGGAATTTTCATTTTGCCACAAGATTATTTTTCACTTTCACCATTTTTATTCTTGCACCTTTTCTACTTAACATATCACAAAGCTCAACCTTGTCGTTGTCCTAGTTTGACTCTATGGCAATCAAACATAACAGCTACGAGCACTAGATATGATAAAGAGAGGAAATTCATTCTAACCAGTATGGAGATAGTGTGTATCTTCCACGACCACCTTTGATGGCATGTATAAGCAGTACCCACTGACCCACCAATAAAATTATTATATCTATTTTTGTGTATAAAATATTGTATAAAATAAGGGGAAATATTGATATATACTAGTCAACCTTATAATCATACAATATGCGTCAAAATTTTGATCTTTTTACCCTTCTACTGAATTTCTTCATTACATACTCCGCTTTATTTATCCAATTTTCAATTTGGAGATAAATCATGCAAAACAATCAGGCTCATCACACTTCCGTATAAATAAAATCAATGTATACCAACTCCATACCTTTTTGACCGTAATGTTGTCGGGTATTTCTACCGGAAGTTTTAGGGACCTCGTCCAACCACACGATCGCAACCGATGATTTCCAGACGCAGACTCCTTCAGCAACACACAGCTCAACCCTCGTTCATTTCCTACCCGGGGCGTAGGGTTTTCGGTCGGTACACAAAGAAAATAATATAGTGGAAGGGATGAACAAAAGCCCAAACTTTTATTTAGGAATTATATAATATTTATTACAACATAAGTATATCTCCTTTAGGGAGGAGATAGACTTGTTTAGCTACCTATGGTAGCAGGATTGAAATACATAAACTAAATTATACTAGAATAGAAACTATAACAAATTTTATTTTGAGAGAGCAGAGAAGATGAAGTGTAGATTTTTCGATATCTAATGCTCTCTTCAATCCTTGTTTATATAGAGGTCTTCAGTGAAAGGCCTCATCCCCCGCATTATTGCCTTGGATGCTCTTATCCTTGGCTAGCTTGCTTCCACGTGAATGAGGCCATCTCTTTTCTTCCATAATTGAATGAAGACAACTAACTTTCGGTGTGAGGTCCCTTTCTTGTGACAAATGGACCACTTTTCTATTGGTAGTGGTTCTCCTGTTGCTTTACCCATCTGTTATTTAGTGGGTAATCACTGTTCATCCACCCACTACTGTCGTTTTCTTTTTAGTGGGTGGTTCTCCAGCTCAGAGTCACATGACTCCACCAGCTTGTGTCGGGAATCTACTTTTTCTCGGGGCCCTGGGCGTCCTTGCTTTTGGCAGCGCCTTGTGCTCTAGATGCTCGTTGGACCGAGCCTTCTCTTTTCCCCTTCTGGGCAAGAATCCTTTCCCGAACTCTGGTTCCTTCTGGTTCTGGCAATCCGAACAAACGCGCTCAGACCAGTTTCCAAAATGAGCCATGTTGCAGTATTTGCGATGAGTTTCTTTGCTCGTCGCAATCTTGTTTTCCCAAAGCAAAGTCTTCTTTCTTTCGAAAGCTTCATCTGCAAATCTTGTTGATTTTCATGTCATAGTATTTAACATGAATGATCCGTTTACTGAATTCTGAAAGAATTTAAACGGAAACTTGACTTTGTCCATCTCTGTGAGATAGACCCATAATCCTCATGCTCTTCTGGTGGAGATGAGGTCTTCTGGTAATGTAGAGACCAGAGTAGTCTCTTTCTCTGTAGGCGCCTTGATTTTTTTGAGGGCGCGTGCATCTGGTCTTCGAAGCCTAATATAGTGGAAGGCTTCATGGTTTCCTATTCCCGCTGGTTCTGGGGCTGCACTAATAAAATACAGCTCCAAAATGTCCCCTCGGCTAAGCTGCGGATTGTTAGCCCAAGTATCATACACCGCTTCTTAAATCCATTTAGGTAGATTCTTGATTTCGGCGAATGATGGATATGTGGTATAAACCGAAGCAAGTGCTCTAAATTCATACCATCTTTTGACTTCGTGTGGATCTGAATTTGGCATCATCCACACCCGAGGATATTTCCCCGAAACATCAACCCTTATTTTTTCTGGGTTTATTCTCGTCCTTGTATGGAGCTTCTCCCAATTAGCTTGATACATCTGCCAAAAAGAAGAAACTTCAAATTTTTCAGTATTAACCTTAGAAGTGTCAGTCATTGGCCTAAGATTAATCTCTCCCTCTTTTACCCCAGAGGTGCTGGGTTGACATGATGGTTCAGAGTGTGACCCCTGAATATCATCATTTTCTTGGGGCAATGGTTCCGAATATACCACCACCTTAGAACTCGGGCAAGAGGTATTGGAATCCTCTGCTATAGATTTAGAGTCATTTACTCGAAACTCTTCTTTCACCAAATGATCTTTGGTCACCCGAAGAATTGGTATTTGACATGCAACCCAGAGTTTACCCTGAGACCGTATGCAAGCTCGTATTCTCTCGGTGACTTTCATCTTGTCGAGAGTCTGCAATCTTTCTGCTTGTTCAGCATTCAGAACGCACTCGTCTCACTCTCTCGTTAACATCTCCAGATTTTCTCTGAGATGCCTATGGGCCAGTAGAATGGAGTTCACATCAGTTTGTTCCATCTCTTGTTAAGAAATCTGCAAGAACATTTTTATGAGATTTCACAATGACAATATCAAAAATATAATATTGACATTCAGCTTGCTATCTAATTAATCTAGCCTTTTCAGGCTTAGATTCTATCTTGTTTCTTAAGAAAGCCTTAACCTGCGTGTTATCGACTTTCAAAGTAAATTTCTTTGCTAATAAAAATAAAGGCCATTTTTTGAACGCCTTTCGGACAACAAAGAATTCTTTCTCGTTGATGTGCCATCGCACGGCATCATCTTCTGAGAATAAACCACTACAGTATCTGCAGGGTTCTTCTCCATTAGGAGTGATCTTAGTTAAGACTGCTGCCCACCAATAATCACGTGCATCTGTATACAGGACCAATTCGTCTTCGTCCTGAGGTATTGAGAGTTTTGGGAGATTTCTGCAGATCTCTTTAAACTCCTTCATTCTCTGTCGATGTTCTTCCGTCCAGATGAACGGAACATCCTTTTTCAGTAATGTACTGAAGACTTTTCTATGTTTTGCGAGATTCTTAATGAATGATGCCACAAAATTAACAACTCCCAAAAAGCTCTGAAGTTGTTTCTTTTCTTTCAGATCTTCAGGAAAATTCTGGACCTTCTGAACAATGTGGTCCTGTAGAACAATTCCTGCTTCATCGATCTCGATACCCAGAAATTCCATTTTCCGGGTAGCAACGACTGCCTTCTTTTCAGACAGTACTAATCATTCTTTGTAACAAACATCTGCAAAGATTTCAAGATGTTTGATATGTTCCTCCATATTTTTTGAGGCAATTAAAATGTCATCAATATAGACAAACATAAAAGAAAAATAATCTTTAAATAGATTATCCATCTTCTTCTGAAATATTTGGGGTGCATTGGCCAACCCCATTGGCATCACGATCCAAACATAATGTCCTTGTGGAGTAGAGAAGGCTGTAAACTTTTTACTCCCTTCCTCCAAGCGAATCTGGTAGAAACCTGACTTGCAATCAAACTTAGAGAATACCTTAGCATTTCTAATGCAGTTAATAAGGTGTTCCCTACTAGGGATAAAATATCCATCAAACTCCAGAATATCATTAATTCCTTTGTAATTAATAACTAATCTGGGTTTACCTCGTTTGATCTCTCCATGATTTCTTACCAGAAATCCGGGACTGCTGTAAGGCGAGTTTCCTGGTTTGATCAACTTTAAATCAAGGTGTTCCTTGATTATCTCCTTCATATCCTGCTGATCTTTGAGGTTCATCAGGATTGACCTGTATCTAACAAACTCACACTCCTTATTTGGCTTTACCTTCAAGGTTACTTTGAGCTTGTTTTTATCCCACCATGCCAAAGGATTCTCATTGTAACTCCTTTTAATCTTCCTTTTGACATCTTCTAGGGATATTTGTATTTCTTCCCTAATATCTTGATGAGATATTAAGGATGCCCTGAGGATCTGGACCTCTTCATCTTTGAGATCCTTTTCTCTGATACAGCTTAGCACTGCTTCGCTGAATCTCCTTTGATCCTTCATTTTTGGGTGTCAAAGTTTTCCTTTATCACCACGCTTGCTGCGAAAACTCAATGGTATCTGGCCATTAAAAGCCCCATTTAGCCTCTGGACAATGATTTTGTGATCGCAAATGGTTGTGAACACCAATTGTCTTTTTTTATTATCCTGCATGTATCTCTTGAACATCTGTAGGAAATTGTTTCCTAACAGAATATCTGCTCATGTATCATGGAAATAAATTGGTGGAGTTTTAACCTTATACCAAGGTGTACCTCTAGCTCCGCCAATTAGAATTTCCGTCTCTTTTACTCATTTAGCCAAGAGCAAAATCTTCTTTGAAAAATCTCTTCCTGCAATTCGGGGTAGATCTTCTTCTACCTCTGCTGGAAAGACTCCTCGTTTTGCAGTACAAATTCCTGTACCTGAATCAATATAAGCAGCAAAATATTCTGCCTTATATTTTTCATATAACATCCCTATAGAGATGTATATGGAGAATAGTTTTCTCCCATTAATCGTAATTTCCATTCCATCTTTTTTATTTGCCCAAGGTTTGTGATCCTCAAGAAAATCCAAACCCAATAGCAAGATTGCTTCTCTTCCAGTTCTCTCCTTGATCTCCATCACTTTTCCCCCAATCTTCAGGGTACCTTTGTAATGATTGATCTCCGGCTGCTGTAGATAGTAAAGAACATTACAAGGGAAGTTGGTTTCCCACCTTGTAGTGTCGAATTTTACTATCACTTCTCTTCATCCCTCGGGACATTTCAGATTCACTGGAACTTTGTTACCCTGAGATGTTTGAGGTTGAGCTTCTCGAATGAGACTCCGACTCCTCCCATATGGCAAAGACATAATTCTATCTCCTTGGAAGGATAATCTTCCTGAAGTTATCCTGAGACTTTGATCGTGTCTAATGATTTCTCTATCTCGGATTTGAATATCAACATTTCTTAACCGAGCAATTTCCATTCTATCGGGACAAACAGCTGTTGTCATCTTGTTGAAGATATCTGGTATCTCAATGAACTTTTTTTTTCAGAAATAACTCAGTGTGATGTGAGTTGGAAAGAGCATATGATACCTGATAAGTAATAGAGTAAGGTCTATTTCATTCCTCCAATAAATCCTTGCGCTTAAAGTCATGATAAAGCGTCAGAGCTTTGCTGAAATGGGTATCATTAAGATTGTAGGCAATCTTTGGATAGATGATTTCCATTACTTGTCCTGCACAAAGATCTCCCGCAATTGTTCCCAATATGGAATCTTTCAGATTTTTAACTCTTTTATCGCATATAGCGATATCGATCGGCGTATGCACTCCTGTAAAGAGAGCCGATTTTAACATCAACTGGATTGCTCCAATATGTATCAAGTTCATCTTTTCAGCGACGTCGGGCTTCATCTTTGATAGATCCTCCCTGATGTCACTAGCTGGAATCAACTGCATGTCCACTTGATTCCCTGTAAGCTCTATAGGAAGCGACATTTCTCGTCTAGTAATTCCATAAACGATTTGTTGTTTCCTGCTCTTTAGATTAAAGTTCCTCAGAACTTGATCTATGTTACTTGCTGAAAAGCCTTGATACTTTTGTATATTTAGACTCTTCTTCATAATCTTATCAACCAGATTCTGAGAGAGAGTTGTGTGACTGGAGAATCCCGTCATGTCCTCTTTCTCCTGATGAACAATTTCTGGATCAGTCTGACTCCGATCTAGTTCTATCAGACCATTCTGAATCTTCTTCGCTAAAGACTTCTTCTTGTTCATATATACTCTCATCCGAGGGTATATCTTCGAACTGATATACTTGTATCAATTCTTGGTAGTAGATAGCATATTCGATATCCGGAGTGGATTCAAATTTATTGATACCTCTTCTCTCGTTGTCAGGGCAATTTGTGGAAATATGTCATTTCGCACCGCACGTCCAGCAGTTGCAATTCTTGAAACTTTCATTAACTCTAGTGTGAGTTCTCCTGAAAGTTTTCTTGGCAGGTGTCATTCCTTGGGATTTATTAACTCCTTGGAATGGATACCTATTCCTTGATGGTCCACTTCTTTGGCCTGATTTGTAAGATCTGGCCTTCTGTCTTGACCATCTGGTTCTTGGTTTCCAAGAATTTCTTTTTGGATCTCCACCTTTATGATAGGGCTGAAACCTATTTTTCTTGCTTCTTTTCAGCCTTGGTGGTTCTCCTCCAATGATCGTTGGCAGATCATTATTATCACAGTTTAGAGGAGCGTATTTGTTAATCCTCCTCAGTTTCTTCATGTTCCTCAGAGCTGTTGCTTGTTGACACCACTTTGAGAGCTTTCGATGTACATAAGACATCCTCCTTGTGACATTTTCAGGATCTCCTGGTTCGTAATCCCGAATCAGCATATCTTTCCATGGGCTTGGAAATTTTAGAAAGAAAATTTCCAGTGCAACTCTATCATCAACTTTAGATTGATGTTGATAAAGAGTAAAGAGCTGTAGAAACTTGTTAAGCGATTGTTGATCCAAGACTGCAAGTCTTAGATTATACAATGCCATCAAGTATTTCTTTCTCTTTTCTTGATCAAATCCTTCGAAATATCATTCTCCCAGAAAATGGCTTTTAAATATCGTTGCCATATTCTGAACATGTTCAGTGAAGTTTTCACTTTCAAAACATGCATTCTTGATATCTTTAGGAAAGAATTCCCATGCTATCTTGACAATTCCTGCAAGACTCATTTCGAGGATTCTCACGAATCCTTCCTTGTTTAAATCGAGAGTTGCTGTCGCAATTCTCAAAGCTGACGTCCACTCATCAATTACAGATTCTCGATCTTTGAAATTAACTTCATCAAGATCGAGCATTACTCCGTAGGGATGAATTGGATCTAGGGTCGTCTTACCATAAGGTGTATCCTGCATCTTTGGTTGTGGCCTTCTTGCCCTTGTCCTTCTTGCCGCCATATATGCATCATTTGGGGTATGTTGATCATACCTTGCTCCAGTCTGAAAGTCCTGGACTACATTAATGGCTCCGGGTGCATTTTGAAAATCTTGTTGATTTCCAATGATAGCTCCTTGTGGAAGTTGATTCACCGGCTGTGGGTTTTGGACCATATTCTGGTTCATTTTTAAATCAACCATCGTCATGTTAGCAAAATATTCTGCTAACTCCTGGAGGTCGTCAAGATTGATTCTTTCAAGATTATTCATCTTTTCTTTTCTCGAATCATTCTTTTCAAAGCCTCCACGTTTGGATCCTTCTTGGTTCCTTCCACTGGTAATGGATAAGTGGGTTCATTACCAAAAGGATTTCTCCTTTTATCGGAACGAGATTGTTGTTCCAGTTTTTTGATCCGTGATTGGATCTCCTTCAGGATATTGTAAATTCCATCCTGTTTCATAGCAATCTTGTAAATATCGTGTGGTACATCATACAGGCTATCACCATAATATTGTACTGTTTTCTGTATTTCCCTCAGATCCTCCGATATCTTGGATGAATTTGGAGTAATCTCTTGATATAAAAGAGTAGATGATACTCCTTTATCTTTCTTTGGTTCCATTAGAGATGATTCCAATTTACTCCCAAATGGATCCAATGGTCTCTTCTCATGGCATGTTCTATCTCCCACTCAAGGCAGATACAACTATGGAGAAGGTCTTCTTTTCTTTTGATTCATTGGAGGCAGGAATCAATTAATTCTTTCTCCTGGTTATGTTGAACTAAGAGATTCAACATATTTCTCTAGTGTGTTAGAACACTCTGGTATCTTATCCTTCTTTTCTCCAAGATTTGGAGACATTCCTGGAAATGTCCACACCTTGGACATCCTTCTAGATCCATCAGTCCGTATGGTTCTGATGGTTTTTTTTCATCACGTTCTTCGTCCTTAGATGGAGATACTTCAACTCCTCAATGAAGTTTTCTCTCATTCTCATCTCTTGGTGGCAAGAGATAATAGATTCACAATCCACTCTTGTTGCTGCAGAGTGGAATTCTCTCTTCCAGATTGCAAGAACAGTCTGGGTTCTTATTTTCTGTACCTCCAAATCATGGAGATAGTTCTTGTAACCTTCGCATCTCGGACAATCGTCTGGATCCATATTTTTTTTTGATGTCTCCTCCGTTAGGATAATACTTAAAGCAATAAATAAAATATAATTCCTAAATAAACCTAGAGCTCTGATACCATTTTGAAAGCGTCGAATTGATTAGCAAAATATGTAATAAAGAAATACGTAGCTATCATTTAAATAGCTAAAATAGAAGGGTAAATACGGATTTTATATGATTTTTGAATAACTAGTCAATTTTTTCCCCATTCACACAAATAAGACACATATAGAAAAGTGTCACAATAGATATAATTAAGAAAGTCAAAGTCTTAATGGTTATGGGTTGTCTCATAAATCAAAAGTGGTTATGGACGGTATACACTATTTCTATACTGGATATTCCTAAATAATCCTATTTCATAAATGTGCAATCTTTTTTCTGAAGAGTGGGTCTCCCGTGAGACCGGTCTCTAATAAGAGATCGGATCCGGATTGACCCGCTTTATTAACAGTATATATAAATAATAATTGAGAAATTGTAAAAACATAATTCTAGCTTAGTTGGGTGGCTATTGCGCCTGGCCGCCTGCCACCATTACTTCACCTAAATGGTCTTAGATCGATTCCCATTTAAAGCGCAAGTCCTTAAACTTTTTATTTCCCTATTATTTTTTTTTTAATTTTCACCTTTTATCTATTTATTTTGTAGAAATATTAAATTATAATTCATCTTCCCTTTCTTTTATTTTTATTTCTTTTTTTTAGTTTTCACTTTTGTTTTTTTTTTATTTTTTTGAAAAAAAATGTTTAAAATATAATTTATCTAAAAGTAACAATTGTGGTAACAAAAGTAATAATTTTCAATGTAACGATTATCGTAAACAAAAGTAATATTTTTTAAAGTAACATTTGTCGAGTTAAAAAATAATACTTATCGTAAATAAAAGTAATATTTTTTCAATGTAACAATTTTCATAAATAAGAGTAATATTTATCGGGATAAAAAGTAATAATTTACGATAGGAAAAGTAATATTTTTTCAATGTAATAATTATCGTAATATTTTTCAAGCAATATTTGTCGGGATAGAAAGTAATAATTCACAAGGAGAAAATTAATATTTTATTCAATGTAACAATTATCGTAAACAAAAGTAATATTTGTTGAGATAAAAAGTAGTAATTAACAAGAAGAAAGTAACATTTTCAAAGTAACAATTGTCGTAAATAAAAGTAATATTTTTCAAAAGTAATATTTGTCGGGATAAAAGATAATAATTGATGTAAATAAAAGTAATATTTTTTTAATGTAACAATTGTCGTAAACAAAAGTAACATTTTTCAAAAGTAATATTTGTCTCGATAAAAGGTAATAATTGTCGTAAAGAAAAGTAATATTTTTTCAAAGTAACACTTGTCGTAAACAAAAGTAATTGATGAGTGTGTATTTTGGTTGTTCAGAAGTTAAGTTTTCTATGATTTTATATGGATATAATGCACTATTAAGTGTGGTTTTTATGCAGGAATTGCAGATTTCGGTTGTTGATATATTTGGATGAAAGAAGTCGAAAAGATGGATTTTGTGCCCAATTATAGAAGATCGAAATCGAAGATGGAAGAAAATTGGATGGGCCGGGCTTTACTACTTTGTAATCCATAAACAATATATTTAGATACCTATTATATTTAGAATTCTATTATTTAATTATTTTCCTAGGTTATTTAAGTTAGGATTAGCATATATATATGGAGATTAGCCGCAAGTTAGTACACACTTTTTCTATTCCTTAGTTTTTATTTTTCCAAGCCGCCATATTAGGTTGATTGTTTTCAATTCCATTCTTTCTTTTATTACAGCCACTAGGATTAGGAAGAAGATATACAAAGCAGACACCTTTTTGAAGTTTAATTTGAGCTTTATTTTCTTGCGTCTATTTTGGAGATTTGGTTTGAGCATTGAGCATTCAATTGGATCGAAGTTCTGGTGATAATTTCTTGTTCTTATTTTAGTTTCTCAATTATTATTATGTTTTCTTTATTTTATATGATTATGTTTAGTTTTAATATTATGAGTAGCTAATTCTTTAATTCGGCGAGAATAAGGAAGCACTAGTTTAATAATCTGTGAGATCTAATTGTTCGTATAATTAATTTCCTAGGGTTTTGGTTTATTCCTTGTGTTTAAAGTTAATTCCGATTTTGTTTAAGCCTGATCAACTTAGATTAAATTGGATTACAGTCAATTAGTTCCCCCAATCCGTAATTGTTGGAATAGGGCTAATTAGTGATAAAGCTACCATGTTCGTAGTAAGAATAAATTGGTAGACGGGTTATTACTTGCGTTCTTGGGTAATTCGTCTAAATTGGGTTCCTTCAAATCTAAATGCTATTAGAGCATTAATCTAGGTCTGGCGTCTCCAGCTAGGTTGTGTTTTAATAAGGGAAATAGTTAGGTCTGGCGTCTACAGCTAACTATCGATAAAGCACGTAGGAATTGGGGTATGTCCGCTGCATTCACGGTACCCTATAACTGGTTGGTTCTTGGGAATTAATTAATCTTTGCATCGATGATCAGAGTCTAGACTAGTGTGGATTTATTCGAAGCCGGATTGCTTTTCTTTTGATTATATTCTCGTTTGCCATTTTAATTAATTTATTGTCTTCCTAGTATTTAAAATTTATCTCAATTTAAGGCGTGGTGGCTACACCAAAATTAGATTTATAGGAAAAATAGGTGAATTTCCGTTCTCTGTGGTTCGACCCTGCTTATTGTTATACTAATTTAATTCTGAGCGAATTGCAGGAATTATTTGGTGGTATACGACGTCCACCAAATTGGCGCCGTTGCCGGGGAATGGTGTTTATTAATTTATTTTTCCTATTGATCTTGGGTTACTTTTCTGTTGTTTATGAGCAGGGCCTCTAACCCGGACCTTCTATATCATCCTGAAATTGAGAAGTTCGCGAAACGGTTGAGGAAGGAGGCCAAGCTTAAGAAGCAGCAGAATCTGTTGGAACAGCAAGGAGATCCGTCTGCCCAGACGGAAGCTGTTTACGAGTCTGACAGTAGTGTTCTAGAAGCTGAAAGTGTTCCGTTTGCCCAAACGGAAGGTATTTCTGAAGCAGAAACAGAAACCGAGGGAGAAGAAGAGTCGACTTTCGTCGTGATTACTGAAGGCGACATGGCAGATGAAGATCCGAGATTGAGTGAACTTTCGAGCCATCTAGAAGATGATCCCCCGACACCGATACTCATACCAGATTTGGAGGTGTCGATCGAGATCAAGTTGGGATTGCTGAATGTTTTACCTAAATTCTATGGTAAAAAAGGAGAGGATCCGTACAACTTTCTGAGTGAGTTCGTCAAGATATGCAAGGTGCAGAAACGACCAGCTGGAGTTACTGAAGAACAATTCAAGTTAGCGGCGTTTCCTTTCACTCAGACGGCAGAGGCGAACGCCTGGTTCACAAGCCTCCCGCCAAACTCCATATCTACATGGGCTGACATGAAGAGGTTGTTTTTGGAGCATTTCTTTCCTCCGACTAAGACTAATGCATTGAAGAAGGAGATTAGCGGAGTGAAGCAAGAATATGATGAATCGTTGTGCACTTACTGGACGAGATTTAAGAGATTGGTGGATAGTTGCCCGAACCATAGATATTCTGAGGGTGAATTGTTGCAGTATTTCTATCAAGGAATGACCGTTGACACAAAGAATCTTGTCAACTCATCAAGTGGAGGAGGATTTTCACATTGCAGAGTGAGCGAAGCTAAGAAGTTGATTCAATACTTGGTAGAAGCGACAAGAGAATACGAGGAGCCTAACCCTCGTTTGCTTAAGAGAGCTGCACAAGCAAGTTCCTCCAATTTTGAAGAGAAGTTTGATGAGAGAATGAGACGAATAGAAAAGATGCTTAATACTATGGTCGAGAAGTCTGCAAGTGCGGGACCAGCGGAGAAACCATGTGGTATGTGTGGTAATTTGGGCCACTTAACGGTGCAGTGCAAATTGAACGAAGAGAATCACATTGCTCAAGCAAATTCATTTGAAAGTTGGTATGATCATCCACCACCAAAGAGAGATCCTTTCTCGAACACTTACAATCCAGGTTGGAGAGATCATCCTAATTTTCGTTGGAGCGATCAAAGCAATCAAGTGCAGCAACAATCTCAACAAGTACAGCAGCAACAAAACTACCGACCACCTTATCAAAGAGGATTTCAGCAACCACCACCTCCTTCACAAGAAAAGAAAGGAAAGTCCCTTGAAGAGATGATGGCTGATTTGATTGGCTCGCAGCAATTTTTGCAAGATAATATGCAGCAACTCCAACAAACTCAAAATGAGCAAAAAGTGTGCATAGATGGCTTAGCTCGTCAAATGTCTCAACTCTCGACTTTCATGAATGAACTCAAGGGGAACCAAGGCCGATTACCATCACAAGTTCAAGTGAACCCTCGAGAACATGTAAATTTTATCACATTGAGAAGTGTCAAGGAGTTAGGGGAGCTACCAATCGAGAAGTCGGAAAAGAATCCGAGAAACGGATCTGAAGAGAGAACCAGTTTGGTCAAACAGGACGATTCTGAGGTTCCAGCAGAAGATGAAGCTGAAAATACGTTCTGTTTGCCCAAACAAAACACTGATCCGACAGTTGTGCTGAATAAAAAGGAAAAGGAGATTGCATCGGAGGAGCCGACTAAGGTACATAAACCTTTAAGTTTATATGATCCTAATATTGTGATACCTGCTCCTTTTCCCAGAAGATTAGCAAAGAAGAAGCCGGAGGAAGATCCTATGGACTACATGTCGATATTCGGAAAGTTAGAGATTAATCTTCAATTCCTTCAAGCGATCAAGCTTCCTCCGTTGAGCAAATTCATGAAGGATTTCATTGCTGGAAAGTCAAAGGATTCTGGAAAGATTTTGATGAGTGAGAACGTATCAGCTGTGATACAAAAGAAATTGCCACCCAAATGCAAGGACCCAGGTATGTTCTCTTTGCCTTGCTACATTGGAGGTACAAAGCTTAAGCATGCTATGTGTGATTTAGGAGCATCTGTTAACGTCATGCCATTATCTATTTATAATAGCTTAACTGGTGTGGAGTTGGTAGATACTAAAGTTGTGATGAAGTTGGCTAATGGATCATGTGTTTATCCTGAAGGTTTGTTGGAGAATGTTCTTGTGAAAGTGCATGATTTTGTTTATCCTGCTGATTTCTATGTGGTTAAAATGAGTAATATGCAGTCGAATGATTCAGCTAGTGTTCTGTTAGGTCGTCCTTTCTTAAGGACTGCTAAGTCGGTCATTGATGTCTTTAATGGTACTATTTGCTTGGATTATCATGGAGAAAAATTCACTTTCAATATTGATGATACCATGAATAATCCTCTCGATGTGAAAAATGCATATGCCAGTGATGTAATTGACCATCATGTCCAAGAATACCTTGAGACTGAATTAATGCAGGATAAGCTAGATCTAACTTTGATGAAAGAGGCGACTGATTTTGCTGCTCAAGATTCTGGAAAAAGGTCCAGTTTGCCCAAACAGGACCCCTGCGACAGATCAGTACCATTAGATGTGAAGCTACCCAAGTTGGAGCTTAAGCCACCTAAATTTCCAAGAAGAAGGCTTGGGTGATTTCTTTCCCTTTCTTTATTTTTATTTATTTTTATTTTTTTATTTATTTTTTTTTCTTTTGTTTTTATTTTATTTTATCTTCCTTTTAGTTTTGTGTCTGCGTCTATGTGTTAATTCTCCTAGTTTATGCTTTTTCTTTGTTTGCTTGAGGGCAAGCAAAGCTTAAGTGTGAGGAGGTTGTCTTTGTGTGTTTATGTTAGTTCGTTTGTTATATTTTTTTTATTGAGTCAAGTTTTTGTGTCAAGTAAAGCTAAGTATTACCGGATTTGTTGATGTTTGTGGATATACTCTGCCTGTTTGAATCTTGTGATTAACTTGGTAATTCAATATGCTTTTAAATGGTGGAATGTGATTTAATTTTTGAGAATTATTGAATGATACTTGGAATGACGAAAAAGGGCAATAATTGAATTTTTAAACCCACACTTATATAAGATTTGAGCTTATTATAGTAGAGCACTCTCTACTTTGTTCTTTCTGAGAGAATTTTTATTCACAAGGTTGCAATATCGAGTGTGCCATTTTGTAATGCATGATAGAAGGCATTAGGGTGAACCAATTTTTGCCTGAGTTTCATTGCCTAACCTTTACATTAACCCCTAGTGAGCCATTTTGAAGCCTTGACTATTTCTTTGATTCAAGCTACTAAATATTTAACCAAGGCCTATTTTTACTTTCTCTTGGCCCTATTGTGCATTTTCAAATTCGGGAATTCATCCATGTGTGGTTTTAGTGAGAAGGCAATTTTTTGTACGTTCAGTCTGCCCAGACAGAACCCTGTGCTGAAGTTTCTGTTATGAAAAAGTTGTGATTTGGTTCTGTTTGGCCAAACGGAGAGGAGCTGTAACTCATGTGTTGTGTTGCTTATCATTGGAATGTATTCTGAAGTGATGAATTGTATGTTCGTTCGAAATTTGAAGAGAAAAAGAGGTGCTGAAAAAAAGAAAAAAGAAAAAAAAGAGAAAAAAAGAGGAAAAAAAATGCACCGAGTTGAGTTGACATACAGTTAGATGAGTTAGTTTGTTCTCCTTATGATGCCTAATTTGTATGGATGATGATTCGGTTTGGATATGCATGATACTTGTTCTTATTTTCTGAAGCCTAGGAATCCTGTTAGATCCTTCCAAATTTGAATGGTCCCTAGCCCCGTTACGCCAAATGAGAAAAGTCCTTCTTGAGTTACATGTTGGCTGCTTTATATCGCAATCGAGTGAAATTTATTTATGAGTGGCTGTCCTGGAATAGTGTAGGGAGTGAATGAGTGAATCCGTGAGATATGTTTGATTGTTGCCCGATTTTGACTAAGTTGATGATAGTGATGCATTATTTGAGATTTCATTTTGTCATTTGAAAGTTGAGAATTGCTTTGTGAGTTGCTTGATTTTTACTTGGCAGTGGAAAGTTTGCGGACATAAACAATTTGGTATTTACTTGGCTATTGTGTGTCGAGTCAGTTCGTGTCTCATTTCTTATTCTTCCATCTTATTTTCTTATTGAGTCGTTCATGTTGAGTCCTGGGGAATTTAATATTTCTTAACAACCATATTTGATGATTGAGTTTGATTCACTTCATACTTGAGGGCAAGTATGATTCAAGTGTGAGGAGATTTGATGAGTGTGTATTTTGGTTGTTCAGAAGTTAAGTTTTCTATGATTTTATATGGATATAATGCACTATTAAGTGTGGTTTTTATGCAGGAATTGCAGATTTCGGTTGTTGATATATTTGGATGAAAGAAGTCGAAAAGATGGATTTTGTGCCCAATTATAGAAGATCGAAATCGAAGATGGAAGAAAATTGGATGGGCCGGGCTTTACTACTTTGTAATCCATAAACAATATATTTAGATACCTATTATATTTAGAATTCTATTATTTAATTATTTTCTTAGGTTATTTAAGTTAGGATTAGCATATATATATAGAGATTAGCCGCAAGTTAGTACACACTTTTTCTATTCCTTAGTTTTTATTTTTCCAAGCCGCCATATTAGGTTGATTGTTTTCAATTCCATTCTTTCTTTTATTACAGCCGCTAGGATTAGGAAGAAGATATACAAAGCAGACACCTTTTTGAAGTTTAATTTGAGCTTTATTTTCTTGCGTCTATTTTGGAGATTTGGTTTGAGCATTGAGCATTTAATTGGATCGAAGTTCTGGTGATAATTTCTTGTTCTTATTTTAGTTTCTCAATTATTATTATGTTTTCTTTATTTTATATGATTATGTTTAGTTTTAATATTATGAGTAGCTAATTCTTTAATTCGGCGAGAATAAGGAAGCACTAGTTTAATAATCTGTGAGATCTAATTGTTCGTATAATTAATTTCCTAGGGTTTTGGTTTATTCCTTGTGTTTAAAGTTAATTCCGATTTTGTTTAAGCCTGATCAACTTAGATTAAATTGGATTACAGTCAATTAGTTCCCCCAATCCGTAATTGTTGGAATAGGGCTAATTAGTGATAAAGCTACCATGTTCGTAGTAAGAATAAATTGGTAGACGGGTTATTACTTGCGTTCTTGGGTAATTCGTCTAAATTGGGTTCCTTCAAATCTAAATGCTATTAGAGCATTAATCTAGGTCTGGCGTCTCCAGCTAGGTTGTGTTTTAATAAGGGAAATAGTTAGGTCTGGCGTCTACAGCTAACTATCGATAAAGCACGTAGGAATTGGGGTATGTCCGCTGCATTCACGGTACCCTATAACTGGTTGGTTCTTGGGAATTAATTAATCTTTGCATCGATGATCAGAGTCTAGACTAGTGTGGATTTATTCGAAGCCGGATTGCTTTTCTTTTGATTATATTCTCGTTTGCCATTTTAATTAATTTCTTGTCTTCCTAGTATTTAAAATTTATCTCAATTTAAGGCGTGGTGGCTACACCAAAATTAGATTTATAGGAAAAATAGGTGAATTTCCGTTCTCTGTGGTTCGACCCTGCTTATTGTTATACTAATTTAATTCTGAGCGAATTGCAGGAATTATTTGGTGGTATACGACGTCCACCAGTAATATTTTTCAAAATTAATATTTGTCAGGATAAAAGGTAACAATTGTCGTAAAGAAAAGTAACATTTTTTCAAAGTAACAATTGTCGTAAACCAAAAGTAATATTTTTCAAAAGTAACATTTTTCGGAATAAAAGGTAACAATTATCGTAAAGAGAAGTAACATTTTTTCAAAGTAACAATTGTCGTAAACAAAAGTAATATTTTTCATAGTAACAATTGTTGAGATAGAAAGTAACAATTGTTGTGAAGAAAAGTAATATTTTTTCAAAGTAACAATTATCGTAAACAAAAGTAATATTTTTCAAAGTAACAATTGTTGGAATAAAAAGTAACAATTGTCGTAAAGAAAAGTAATATTTTTTCGAATAACAATTGTCGTAAACAAAAGTAATATTTTTCGTGATAAAATTTAATAATTAACGAGAAGAAAAGTAATATTTTTCAATGTAACAATTGTCATAAACAAAAGTAATATTTACCGAGATAAAAAGTAATAATTCACGAGAAGAAATGTAATATTTTATCAATGAAACAATTGTCGAAAACAAAAGTAATATTTTTCGGGATAAAAAGTAAAAATTCAGGATAAGAAATGTAATATTTTATCAATGTAACAATTATCGTAAATAAAAGTAATATTTTTCAAAGTAATATTTTTCAAAGTAATATTTATCGTAAACAAAAGTAATAATTATCGGGATAAAAAGTAATAATTCACAAAAATAAAAGTAATATTATTTTTCAATGAACAATTGTAGTAAACAAAAGTAATAATTCACGAAAAGAAAAGTAATATTTTTCTATGTAACAATTGTGTCGTAAACAAACGTATTATTTTTCAAAGTAATAATTGTCAAGATAAAAAGTACTAATAATTAACAAGAAGAGAAGTAATATTTAGGGATTAATAAACCATAATTGAAAACTAACAAATATTATTGGAAGAAATAAATTAAAAAAACAAAAAAAACGAAAAAATTGAAAAAATAAACAAAGAAGTTAATATGACACTTAAAATATTCGATCACACAGAAAAAGTAATAATTCACGAGAAAAAATGTAATATTTTATCAATGTAACAATTATCGTAAATAAAAGTAATATTTGTCGTAAACAAAAGTAATAATTATCGGGATAAAAAGTAATAATTCACAAAAATAAAAGTAATATTATTTTTCAATGAACAATTATAGCAAACAAAAGTAATAATTTACGAAAAGAAAAGTAATATTTTTTCTATGTAACAATTGTCGTAAACATAAGTATTATTTTTCAAAGTAACAATCTTCTTTCTTCTGGAGAGTACTCATTCCTTGGCTTCACAACTTGCCGGAGTACTGGTTCAGCTCCAGGTGTGGTTTCTGCTTTTCTTTCTGACTTCATGATGATGATGGGTCCGTCTGTGATAACATCCCACATCATGTCGTGATGCGCACTCAGAAAGCTTTTGAGTCGGAACTTCCAGATCTGATAATCATCGACAGAGAATGTCGGAAGATTCCTGCACAGGGAATATTCCATGACAGTATGCAATATAATGAAAAAAAAAAGATTTTGAAAAAATTAAGGATCTGTTCAGATGACCACTATCAGCAAAGAAATGCCGACTTGACAGATACAGTGATCTTTTGAACCACTGCTCTGATACCAATTGTTGGTCCCAAGACGGATACCTTGGTGTAGAGGGGGGGGTGAATACACCAAGGTTTAAAAACTTTTCCAAGTTAAAACTCTTTTCATAGAGCTGGCTGTGTTCGATCCAGCTGGATGGCAGCTTGATCGACACAGCTGGCTGTGTGTGTGTGTGCGAAATGTGGTGGATTTAGAAAGTCCGTCTGTTGCTTCAAATATATTGCAAAGCTCTGTTTCACTTTTCAGTTAGTCAGTTTATGCAGATTGAGATGTATGATCATGAACGTTAGTAACATGCATAAAACAAAGCGATAAATAACAGAGCATTTTTAACGTGGTTCGGAGTAACCCCTCCTACATCCACGACCAGATTTACTGGTAATTCACTACCACTTGGTTTCCAAGTACCAAGCAACTTCACAACTCTAACCCGAGCTGTGTTCCAACAGTTTGCGGGCACTGTCAAGCCAACACCTTCAGTTTCCGGGTACTGAAGAACCTAACCACTCGAATTACACGCTTCGAGCAAGCGTACCTTTACCTAACCTTTCTGGGTTTGGGTTTGGGTATGGTTTTCCAACTATGAACGAGTTCTTACAAAGAAGAACAAGGAGTATGATGAACTCGTTCAAACTAGGCTTAAGATATTTATTCTGATCTATTCTGCCTATGACTGAATATGTGAACAACTAAGAACACGGTAGTAGTTGGGTGTTCTAGAAAGATTTGGCTTTGTAGATCGTTGTTTATTTTTCTGTTTTCTTCTATTTCTTCAGTCGTCTTGCCAGCCTCACCAGCCTCTTCTCTTCAATGGTGAGGAGGTATATATAGGTGGAGATTCAAACTAGCCGTTGGAAGAGAGCCGTTTGAATCTTACCTACTCTTGTTGACTTATGGCCTTTACCTACGAAGTAGGTCTGCATCTGCAGAGGCTATTCCTTCTCTGATTTGACTGCGTCAGACAAGATCTTCTGACATCGGGATCTTGTCTTGGAGAAGGTCTTCATCTTCGAGCTGCTAAGCGTCTCTGCTGTATCTTTAGCGGCTTGGACTCTGCTGTGTCTTGACTCTGAGCTGTGTCTTAGACCTGTGCTGTATCATCAATCTGAGCTGTGTCTTCAACATGAGCTGTGTCATTAACCTGAGCTGTGTTTAGACCTGAGCTGTGTCATCGACACTAAGCTGGGTCTTTTACACTGAGCTGGGTTTTTGACACTGAGCTGGGCTTCCGTCACTGAGCTGGGTCTTGATACTGCAGGATCTTTGACTCTGCTTGGTCTTGCTCTGCTGAGTCTTCTCTGCTGAGTTCTTAAAAGTATCGCTTTATCGTGTCTTCTCTTGTCTTGGTATCTTCAGCGAATCTACCTGTAAACTAAGAAACTCTATAAACTCAAACAGGTGAGCTGAAAAACGCTTAGGCTTGTGCGATCATCTACTCGGTTGGGGTCAGCTGGGTTTTGGTATCCAATCAAAACTCTATTAATTTTCCCAACAGAGATTCTATCAAACGAAGAAGCTAAGAAGAATCTTCAAGATTGATTCAGACAAGAGCTCAAGAGAATAGAATCAGGAATCTGGCTGAACCAATAATTTGGGACAATGAGCCAGAGGAGGAACTTCAAATCAACCAAGAAGCTCCGCCAGCTGGAAATCGAGAAGAAGCTTCAACGCCAAATCAAGGGGGAACATCATCAGCTGGGAATCCAAACACAGCTGAGTCCCGGCTCGATCTCCGAATTTGAGCCTCTACAGAAGTCTCCTCAAAATAGAAATCAAAGAGAACCTATTTCTCAAGATTTAACTCCTGAGCAACTCCAAGTCAGACGTAATTTAGCCACGTCAAGCATCAATCAATTGGAAGAAGAAATTCACAAGAGGAGAAGATGGATTGAAGATCATCCATCATCAGCAATTATCGGAGAACCATCTGACCAAGTCAAAACCAGAAGCTCAGCTGCTCAAGCGTTATCGGATCATCAAGAAGCAGCTGACACAGCTCAACTCTCAGTAGAGCTTGAACTGACGGTCTATGATAAAGACACAGCTCTAATGGCGTGTTACGTAGCTCAAGTGCCAGAGCCTCAATCAATTCTCGAAGCTTTGAAGAGTGTGCCTTGGACCAACGCCATGCAAGAAGAGCTGAACGAATTCCTCAGAAATTGTGTCTGGGAATTAGTCGACAGACCTCAAGAAGTCAAAGTCATAGGACTCAAATGGATATTCAAGAACAAATTGGATACCCTGGGAGTCGTCATCATAAACAAAGCTCGACTGGTTACCAAGGGCTACACTCAGCAGGAAGGAATTGACTTCGAAGAATCATTTGCTCCAGTAGCATGATTGGAAGCAATCAAACTTTTTCTCGCCTATGCAGCACATCACAAATTCAAGGTCTATCAAATGGATGTGAAGTGTGCATTCTTAAATGGAGAAATCAAAGAAGACGTCTACGTTGAACAACCTCCAAGATTCGAAGTAGAAGGAAATAAAGTCTACAAGCTAAAGAAGGCTCTTTATGGATTGAAGCAAGCACCTCGAGCTTGGTATGACACTCTGTCAAATTTTCTTGTATCCAAAGGATTCAAGAAGGGCTCAGTAGACAGAACTCTCTTTACCATCAAGTCAGGAGAAGACATCCTGGTTGTTCAAATCTACGTAGACGACATCATCTTTGGATCAAGATCAAGCTTCTTATGCCAAAGATTTGGAGAGATGATGTCAGAGAAATTCCAAATGTCCATGATGGGAGAAATGAGTTTCTTCCTAGGACTTCAAGTCAAGCAATCATCAGAAGGGATTTTTATAAATCAATCCAAATACGTGAAAGACTTGATCGCCAAGTATGGAGTTCAATCCAGCAGAATTGTAAAGATTCCAATGAACACCAACTGGAAGATTGAACCGAGAAGCTGAAGGGAAGTCGGTTGATTCCGGCAAATACGGAGGGATAATAGGATCCTGCCGTATCTAACGACAAGTCGTCCGGACATCTCTTTCGCAATCGGAGTGTGTGCCGGATTTCAAGTTGATCCAAAGGAAGCACACATGCAAGCGGCCAAGAACATTCTCAAATATCTCAAAGGAACTCGGATGTTGGGGTTTGTGGTACCCGAAATTTGAAGACAATCTACGGTATGTGGATACTCATATTCAGACTTTGCTGGAGATCGATTGGACAGAAAATCAACTTCAGGAACTTGTCAGTTCTTAGGAAGTAAGTTGATTTCATGGTTTTCAAAGAAACAAACGTACGTCGCAACTTCCACGACAGAAGCAGAATATATGGCCGTGGAAAGCTCTTCGCAAATTCTCTAGTCTCGAAACATCAGTGGATGACTATGAAGTAAAAAGCTTGGACGGAGTTCCAATTTTACGTGATAGCTCAAGTGCGATTGCCATATCAGAGAATCCAGTACTTCACACAAGATGCAAGCATGTAGACGTACGACATCATTTCATCAGAGATCACGTAGAAAAGAAGGATGTGATTGTTGAGAAAATTCACACAGACATACATCGGGCTGATATTCTCACAAAACCGCTGATAGAAGCAAGATTCAAAATGCTGTGTGGATTACTTGGACTTCTCAACCCAGACGATGCTTCGCATTTGAATAGAAACGGACCAGTGAATGGAACGAACCCAATTTGAATGCAAGCGGACATCCGAAATTCGTAATCAACGTCAACGATATCGGTGAGAAAGAATTCGGCTAAACCGGATCTTGAAAGTGAAGGATTATTCGAGGGGAATCGATTTGGAACCACAATGACCCAGCACACCCACTCAACAGAGGTATCAGCTGACTATAATAATCAGCTGAGAGGTTTGCAACAACATTAATTACACCTACTCAATCTGTTTTTCTGTCAACTCACATCTTGTCATATCTAATCAATCTTAATTAAAAGTCTGCAAAGAATTTAATAATGGGAGTTTCGAGGCAAAAGTCAAAACGCCTCAACCGTTCTCTCTCGCGCATTAACTCTCATTTTCTAATCAAGATATTAATATGTCGCGAGAATCACTCCCAGCCGTAGATGTTCTTATCAATAGACAAATCTTGATCGTCCATTCATCAAGAAAACTCTTTAAATATGCTAGAAGATATACGCATCAACCCTAAAAAGTTTTTCGGCATTCTTTCTTATTTCCATCAATTGGTATTATTTGTTTCTACTAACAAAAGATGCAGAAGAAGAACGTGGAATCCAGAAAGATATCCCCCGGAGCCGATCAAACTTGAAGAATCTGTCAAAGCTTCAAGATAAGAGTTGCTTAACTCTCAGGAACTTCAAAGAAGAAGGAAGTCCAAAAGAAGGTGAAGCCCCTCGACAGATCCAGGCCAGTGCAGTGACAGACTGCAAAGCTCAAGAACGTCATTCACCAGGAAGGTGCAGAAAACTTTCTGGGAATGTCAAAGGAAAAAGACCTCCTCAGCCCCACTGTTTCTCTCATCATAAAAGAGAGAACGGGACATACAACTCCCTGGGATGCAAAAATCAACGTCAACAGACCTGGACCAGATGTTGATAAAGCCGGAGTATTCAAGAGCAGTCATGACAAAGCTCTTGCTCCACCATAGGAGGCACAGAAAAATATGCAGGAGACAAAGCAGAATGCATCTATCTCCGTCCCAGCTGGGAATCGGAGACAACTTGAGGAGACAAAATATACTGAAGCACTGTCTTCAAACAGAAGACTCAAGTCAAAGGTGCTCAGTCAGTCAGCAGAGAAGCCAGCTGACATTATGAGAGAATTCGTAATCACTCTCCGAGGAGCAGAAGGCCCACAAGCGGTCGTTTCTTACGGTGGAGGAGAAGTTCACGTCCCTGCATGAACATCATCGTCACCAACACCGCAACGGAGTATTCCAGCTGATCAACCAAGCTTAAACCCCAAGACAGATGGGATACTTCAACCGCCTTCTCCTCAGTTTCCTTCAGCTCCACAGGGACACCAGCTTCGAGATCTTCCGATGAAATATGCTCAAGTCCCTGCACCAAGCTTAAATGAGAAACATCACCCAGCTAATGATCACCTGCAGCTGGATGATGATGATATGAGCTGAACACAAGCCCCTCAAGTCTTTGAATCGGACTTTCTCATTCAATCTAAGAAGTACGAAGAAGCAAAAGTTGCAAGGAATGAAGTTGTGCCCGACTCGGAAGATGCTATCTCCCGTGCCAACTCATCCTCCAAGCACTCAATCGCCCCTGAATCGAGCCGACGCCGTGTGCAACCACAGCTGAGGCTAATGCAACTGAAGAAGAGCCAGCTATTACGACAGCTGAGCCACTTAGACTCCAAACCTCGGCCTCGTAGCCGAAAACCACGGTTCGCCAAACTAAAACATCGCAACGGCGATGGTGTATCTCTCCCACCCCTGTTTTAATCATGCCAAAAAGGGAAGTAAGGAAGAAGAGAGACAAGTCAAAGAAGAGGCAAAGCTGTTGAGCTAGAGGAACCATTTGGATCGAATCGAGTGAAGAGACGAGTCAAAAGAAAGAAGCAACGGATGCGAAGAAGACCCGGCCAACCGGGATTGAAGGCGAAGGATTGAAGGCGAAGATTTGAAGATATTTTTTCTTCTTTCTTTTTCTGTGTTATAATGTATATTCTTACATTAATAAAACACAAGTTTTTCTCGCGTCATAAGTTGTCTCGGTTAGGTTTTGGCATCATCAAAAAGGGGAAATTGTTGGGAAAATTATAAGGTTTCGATTTGATACCAAAACCCGGCGATTCTCCAACCAAATAGATGATCGCGTCAACCTAAATAGTGTTTTCCGGCTCGCGCATTTGAGCTTTAGATTTTCTAGGCTTACGGGTTAAGGAAGCGGAAGACGGGGAGTCGACCCGAGTTTGTGTTCACGGTGGAGTCGGCTAACGAGAAGACGACGATCGACCCGAGTGTGTTCTGGTGGAGTCGGCTAGCAAAAGACGGCGAGGCGTCACCGTTCGGTGAGTGATCCGGCGAGCTGATCAAGTCGAAGAGAATTCGAGCCGAGTTCAAAACACACGGGTCCGGTTGTACGAGAACAAAGGGAACTATCTCGAAGACTTCACTTCAAGACGATCCGGCTACGAATTCAAAAGCCAGCTCTAAAGGCAGAAGATCCCGGAATCAGAGGAAGTCAATCTACCTCGACCAATGAGGGATTGCCAGATCAGCATCCTAGACTTCAGGACCTAGGATGTGACACAAATGAAGATAGGTGCAGATTCGCACAACGGTAGATCTTGTATTTAAGAAGAGTAGGTAAGATTCAAACGGCTCCTCCAACGGCTAGTCTTGAATCTCTACCTATATAAACCCGTCTTCAACCTCAGGATCAGACACGAAAAACTCTCTACAAGCTTTCATTATCTGAAATCATCATTCTTTCAAAAGCTCTCAAGCAGTTCTACATAGATCAAAGAACACTTTATCTTAAAGTGTTTCTAGTTAAGAAACTGCTTAGTTTTTCGTCTGTTCCCTAGGCCAAACTCTTTGTATATCTTAAGCCTTGATTTTGAACGAGTTCATCATACTCTAAAGTTCTTAATTGTAAGAACTCGTTCACAGTTGGAACCCCATACCCAAACCCAAACCCAGAAAGGTTAGGTAAAGGTACGCTTGCTCGAAGCGTGTAATTCGAGTGGTTAGGTTCTTCGGTGCCGGAAGCGAAGGTGTAGGCTTGACGATTGCCCATGGCTTGTTGGAACACAGCTCGGGTTAGAGTTGTGAAGTTGCTTGGTACTTGGAAACCAAGTGGTAGTGGATTACCAGTGAACCTGGTCGTGGACGTAGGAGGTGTTACTCCGAACCACGTAAAAACTCGCGTGCTTCTTACTCTCTCTCTCTTTACATTCAGTTTTGTACTAACTCTTTCATATCATTGCATATCTGTTCAAAACTGCACACACAGCTGCTCTCCAAAGACAGCTGTGTCTCTCTGAAAATTGCACAACTTGACTAAGCTGAAAACGTAAAGTTAATCTTTTCAAACTGAGTTTTTCTAAGTAACTGAGCTAAGTTTTCAAACCACCACTTTCCGCACCGCCAGCTGAGTTATTTACCCAGCTGACCCTCCCCAGCTGGATCGATAACTGAGCTCACCAACTCTGTGATTTAACTTGAAAAAGTTTCGAAAAATCTATTTGGTGTATTCACCCCCCCTCTACACCAAATACTCAGCTCAGGGACCATCAAAAAGTAATAATTAACAAGAAGAAAAGTAATATTTAGGGATTAATAAACCATAATTGAAAACTAACAAATATTATTGGAAGAAATAAATTAAAAAAAAACAAAAAAAAAACGAAAAAAATTGAAAAATAAACAAAGAAGTTAATAGGACACTTAAAATATTCGATCACACGGTTATTAGGACAACATTGAAGGCGAAGGCGCTAACCGTTAGGCTAGCAGATTCAATTAGTAGACATAGTGAACATTTTCAATTCATAGGTTTATTCCAGGTTGGGTCGACCCGGATCCGGTCTCTAATAAGTAGGGGTGCAGACCCGCCCCGAACCCGCGAAACCGACCCGGACCGACGGGTTCGTCCGGGTCTAGAAGAAAATTGGTCCAGGTCGGGTACAAATATATGGACCGACGTTAGGACGGGTCGGTTCCGGGTTTAATTTTCCAAACCTGCCCAAACCCAGACCGACCCGTATATATATGATACATTAATTTTTTTTTTTTTATTTCTAACCTTAACCTAACCTAAGCCGTCTCATCCCCTCAAACTCATTCCTTTCTTTCTCAATTCTCACAGTTCTCATACTCTCACTGTCACAGCTGCCACCCACCGCCACCGCCCACCGGCCACGGCCAGTCTCTACCGCCACCGCGGCAAGCCGACCCGCATCGGCGGCTCCACCGATCGCCCGAGTCGCCTCCAACGCCGCTGGCCATCCGTCCGCTGCCGTCCGCCTCCAGTCCACGGTTGCAAGCCTCCACCCACCGAATCAATAAGGTAATTTCTTACTTCAAATTCCAAATATATTTCAGTTTTATTGCTTAGAATTGGGGCTCGATTTAGGGTTAGAATTGGGGCTCGATTTTGGAAATGAATTAGGGCTCGAATTTTGGGGATGAATTAGGGCTCGATTTTGGTCAAATTTCAAATTTTGTTATTAGGTCATTTTTCAGATTTCAAATTTGGTCATTTCGAATTTGTTCATTTTATTTGTAGGTGGAAAGATCAAAGATGCAAATGATGCTGAAAATGATGCAAACTGCCCAAAAACAGGGAGAAAAAACCTATTGTCCAAACTGCCCAATTTTTCCGGGTTGGACCGAACCCGAGGTCGGTTTCGGTCCGGATTTTATTTTGCATTCGGTCCGGGTCGGTCCAGATTTTGAGAAGATTTGGGTCGTCGGTTTTGGCGGGTCGGTCCGGGTCGAACCGAATGCTCACCCCTAGTAATAAGAGACCGGTCTCATGGAAGTGTTTGCCTTTTCTGAAACTTCTGAATTCTAGCCTTTTCCCAAATGATTCCAAAATAAGTTTGCACCGAGCAATCAACATCCTGTTCACGAGGAAAGTTATTGCATTGATCAACTTCATCTCATCTACTAATTGTTGTACAATTCCTTTCTTTGAACCTTATCTATGCAAACAAGATTCTTGCTTCATTACGCTGGTGGTGGCCGATTCTTGCCTTATCTTTCCTCTGCTCCCATTTCGTGCCCACTTTCCCAAAGAAATGGGCTCAAACTAGCTACTACAATAATTGAATTAATTTAATAGGTTAATACCATATCAACGACCATATATCTATATATGTTAGGTTTGTCTTGTGAGGTATTCGCCTCTCCTAATAATTAAAACTTTGGCGCAAAGTATTTGAAAAGATACGAAGCATCGTTGTCGAAATTTGCGATTTGATTCGGTTATGTTTGGGGAGAATATAGAATTGAGAAAAGAACGGTAAACATTGTAATAGTTAGACAGAAAAGCCACAATTTGAAAAATCCCATCCCAATCCAAATTAAAAGAATGCCTAATTAACTTACTTCTAACCACAAGCTCGGACCAAACATTCCTACCTCAGATACCACCCGTGTCTGCGGAAGGTTTATAGTTCTGCCCCAATGGCCGCCATCACTCTGAGGATTCATTATCTTATTATTCTTCGTTAATTCATTTTTATTTGAATGGATTTTCTCGCCAATAAACCTCACCGCAACAAGGCCATCTCTCTCTCTATCAGCTTATCTTTCTCTCTCTTCATCTCATTCTACATCTTCGCCACCACCACTACTTCTTCTTCCTCCCAATCAAACAACTCCGCGCTTCTCTCGCGCCAGCTCTATGAGACCGCCGGCGACTGCAGCGACGTTCGTAAATTCGTCGATCATCGATCGAAATGCGCCTACGTCAAGTACAGCAGCGGCTGCAGCAACAACGGCTACTTCAACTATCTCGAGATCTTCTACTGCGCCTGCGGTGATTCGCCTGCGGTTGGCTACTTTGCGCTGCTGACGTGGCTGGTGGTTCTCTTCTACGTCCTCGGCAACACGACAGCGGAGTACTTCTGCCCCTCCGTCGAGAGCCTATCCAGAGTGCTGAAGCTGTCGCCGACGATCGCCGGCACCACGCTCCTCCCGCTGGGGAACGGCGCCAACGACGTCTTCGCCAGCGTGATCGCTTTCACGCGCTCCGGCGACGCCGACGTCGGCCTCAACAGCGTCCTCGGCGGCGCCTTCTTCATCTCGTGCTTTGTCGTCGGCGTCGTGAGCATTGCGATCTCGTCGCGGCGGATACGAGTGGACAAGCCGAGCTTCGTTAGGGATGTGCTGTTCTTCCTGTTCGTGCTCTGCTGCGTGATCATGATGAACATTTTCGAGAGGATTAATTTCTGGTTCGCGCTTTGTTTCTTTTGTATATACTTTCTCTACATCGCTCTTGTTTCGATTATGCAATTCTTGCGACGTAAGGAGGAAAGGATTCTTCCTAATAATAGTCATCATCAAGTTTTGGAAGGATTTGGAGAGATGGAGGTGCCATTGTTGGGATCTGTCGATGAGGAGAAGGGCTCTGTTTCAGACAAAGATGGTCGGAAAAACAAAGTTCTAGAATCTTCCTACTGTCGCTACTTCAATCTAGTTCTCTATGTTGTAGAATTACCCCTTTCATTGCCTAGAAGGCTCACAATCCCTGATATTAGCGAAGAAAAATGGTCCAAGCCTTTTGCTGTGTGCTCAGCCGCACTTGCACCAACACTAATCGGAGCCCTCTGCATCGCGCAGCAAGAAAGCATCAATTCTCCGACAAGTTTCGCCCTAATTTTCGCATCAATTCTCGTCGGAATCATCCTCGGCGCGGCGGCGCTCGTCTTCACGAAGAGCTCCGCCCCGCCGAAGAGGTGGATATTCCCGTGGCTGGCCGGGTGCTTCTTGATGAGCATAACTTGGACGTACATAATAGTCCAAGAACTGGTGTCTTTATTGGTCGCATTCGGCGACATTCTGGGCATAAACCCTTCGATCCTAGGACTAACTGTCCTAGCGTGGGGCAATTCACTAGGCGATTTGATCTCGAACTTGGCCATGGCGCTGAAAGGCGGCGCCGACGGCGCGCAGGTGGCGATCTCCGGCTGCTACGCCGGCCCCTTGTTCAACACGCTGGTGGGGTTGGGATTCTCGCTGGTTTTAGCATCGTTTAAGGTTTATCCGGAAGGTTATGCCGTGCCGAAGGATGCTGACGTGTATGAAACCGTGGGATTCTTGATGGGAGGCTTGCTTTGGGCGCTTGTTATATTGCCCAAGAGAAATATGCAGCTTGACAAATCTTTAGGGATTGGTTTGTTAGCAATTTACTTCTGTTTCCTATTTCTAAGGATTGTAAAGGGTTTAGGAATACTCGAATTGGGAAGGTAAGATCCCTTTTGCTTCCGCCTCAAAAGAGGTGTCACAGTTTTCCAAGATTAATGTTAGCGTGTTCATAATTCAGTTATACTAGGATTTGTACTGTTATCAGTTCAACAAATTATTTACATAATCTTGGTTTCAGTTTTTTGGGATCCGATCATTGAAAAAAAACACACTCTTGGTACGTTTCTGAAATTTCAACTATAATTTATTATTTTAATAATATTATTCGAGGATTCCTTGATATGATAGAAGACAAAATTAGGTATTGCCGGCTAAATTTATAGATTAATTAAAGCATGCAGATAAATACTTTTTTATGATGATGAATTAACGTTTTTCCATCAATTTTGAATTGACATTTTTGGAGGATCCTTTATGTGCCTCGTATGTGGGCAGTAGGGCAGTCCAATACGAAAGCGTCAATTTTAATAGTTTGAGTTTAAAGACTTTTTTTCTAGTCTATTTTCTTTAGTCCAGGGCCCTACCCAAACACACGTGTTTTGAATTGATCTATTTATTTTGAGCATGGTTGAATTAAAATATTACAGAATTGGTTTAATTTTTCTATGTAAAGTGGTCCATGGAAACAAATCGATTCAACTTAGGGCCATGTCTCGTCATCTCACCCATTTCCCGTGTGAGAACAAGTGGATATTTTTACCCCTTCGTTCACATTCCTCTAATTTTAATATGACAAATACTTGGGTGCAACAGTGGCATGTGCTACTGTAATTCAGATCTCCTATTGGTTATGTGTGTGATATTTTGTATTGACTCCGTTGAATTAATGATATGTGTTATTTAAATTATAAACATCTTGTTTAATGAAGATTTATATACCTCGGCTTTAGTATTTGTCTAGGCTTCATCAACAAACGATACATTAACTATTGCATTAGTGCTCCGTAAATTGACCAGTGTGGTATTATGAATACATAGAAAATATATTAATTTTATAAGCACTAATGTGTGTTCCTATTCAAATCTGTTCAAATTATTAAAAAATAATAATAATCAATATATATATATATATATCCACTTTATATATAGTATATACGACATAAAGGATACACATAGTGTTGTTGTACACGCCGTTTATCTCGTAAGATTT
Source organism: Agastache rugosa (assembly GCA_031470985.1). Taxonomy (NCBI): domain Eukaryota; kingdom Viridiplantae; phylum Streptophyta; class Magnoliopsida; order Lamiales; family Lamiaceae; genus Agastache; species Agastache rugosa. The sequence continues at coordinate 19,893,646 of CM062603.1, read as the reverse complement.
GAAAACGAATTGATTAGTTTACTTTTCTTTTTCTTTACTTGAATTGACAAATTTGTTTACTTCTGTGTCTGTAGGGCTGTATATTTATATTCGATTTTATTTGGACTTAATTCCTACAACAGTCATACTAGTTTCATTAGTTATCTAATACTCCCTCTATCCACGATAAACATTTCCTGGAGGGGATGACACGAATTTTAATAAAAGTTAGATGATATTTTGTGAGTGGAAAAATGATTCCATATTATAGATAATATTATGTTATTTAATTGAGATAGTGGTGAGCCATATATGGTATTTTAGTAAATAAGTTGACAAAGTAAGAGTAATGTGTTGTGGTGTAGTGTTAAAATATAGAAAGAGAATTTTTTTATGGACAGACCAGAAAGAAAAATAGAGAATGTTTTTTTGTGGACAGAGGGAGTATACAAAATCATTTACATAGAAAGAATCAGCTGACCTATATCAGCCCATTGACTTGTTTATATGTTAGGTTCCAATCATTCTTTAATTTATTACTTTTACACTATATCATGATTATTTGACTTGAAATGTAATTATTAGAGATCACCACATCTTATTAATTGAAATTAATCCAAATTCTCACATAGAACGATATCTAGGAGAGAGAGAGAAACCCTACCTAGCTAATATCAAACGTAAACGCAAATGGAATTAAACTAAATTAATAAACTAAAAATAATGGGAAAAAAAAAATCTTGATGACATTAGAATAACCATTCATGTTATTTGATATATAGAGTTGTTGCAACTCGCAACAATCAATATATTGCTACTTCCAATGAAAGAGAGCGACTGAACATATGAAAGGAAAACATGCAATTATGAAGCTTAATTAATTTGGAGTTTGGAGTATTTCAATTTGGCCCTTTTCATTAATCTAATACAAATATTAAAGTTTGATGACAACGTTTAAAATGTGCCTTGTCCATACAAATTTGGTAATCCATCTGTCGGAATTTGTACTCTTTCTAAACGTGTATAGCTTCATAATAAAACATTAATCAGTTATATGCATGGTTGGCCAAAATAATAAAATGAAAACTTGGGTACAACGTAGGATACTACGGCATGATTGGTTACAATTAGGGGTAATTAAGAGAAATTATGGAATAATTAAAAGAATTATGGGTAATTAGGGAATAATTAAAAGAATTATGGGTAATTAGGGAATAATTAAAAGAATTATGGATAATTAGGGTTTATTAATCACAATTAAGATCTATTAATCTTCAATTAGGATTTATTAATCTCTAATTAAAATTTATTATTTTCAAATTAGAGTTCATTAAGCCTTAATTATAATTAATTAAATATTATTAATTTATTAAAAAATGGTGCAGCGCGTGGTGCAACGTATGAGGGATTGCCTCAAATAATAAAGTATATGGTTTTGATATTTAAAAAAAAAAAATGAAAATACATAAATCAGGAAAGACTTGTACATATTGTTTCTATTTTTGAGTTGCACATATAAAACAGGAAAGACTTATACATATTGTATATCATTAACAAAAATATTTTTTTACATTGTCAAAAAAAAAATAAAAAAAATACCAATAGTCTTTTTAGTGTATTATACCCCTCTTGGCTCTTGTAATATCTTAGGTGATTAGTTAGCTACTGTTAGCATGCTAGTGTGTGTCATAAGTCTCTCTTCAGCAAGAGGTCTTGAGTTTGATTATCAACTGCGTGTGGCATAATATATTTTTCACACCTTATGTAATACAGAGGTATAATTTATCCTACCTTTGTGTGGTGATGTAGTCGTATATAGTGGATTATATGAGTATAATATATTGTGTAAATTCTAAAAAAAAAACATGCCAATATAACCCACCGACCTTTTCTTCTTGCTATGTAGCTTAGTGTGTGCATTACAGTGTAATTTTCTAATATAGTATAAAAATTTATAATTGTATATTAAAATTGTTGGAAGGATAAGTTCTCATAGAGACATCCAAGCGGTGCAGACTTTAATTTGTAAGTAGTGAGATCTAGGCTTCAAACCCCATTACTCTTCCCTTCTCCAAGTAAAAAAAAAACATTGTTGCAGGGATAAATGACTAGTGTTTAAATAGATTATGAAGTAGCTGGAAATATGGAGAATATAGTATATGATCAATTAAATGACAATAGATCTTGAGAGTTGTCAAAATTTGGCCTGACCCGAAAATGGGCAGGTATGGACTTCCAAAATAGAGGTATGACTAAATTTTGGTTCGACTCGATCGGCTCGATCAATTTTACATTGCAATTATTATTCTGGGTTAGGTTGAGCTACATTTTTATTAATCTAATTGATTTTTTGGGCCGGACCAACCCAGCTCGAAAACTACCTTTGGCTCGTTGGACTCGGTCCCGAACTGCTTGTCCCTTAAGGTTTGATGGCTCTAAATCCTGCTATTTATCATATGTATTATATATTTTCAAAAACTAAGTTAAATGTAATTAGTTCTAACATATTGGAAGAAGTACTGAAATTTTATATTTACTTCTCACAGTCATATCTGGCAAGGTATTCAAAATATTATGGAATATATGACTACGAGGAGTACTGAATATAAAATTTACTACTTAGTGTTAATAGGATATATATTCAATTGATTTTAATTATAATATACAATAATATTTTATACTATTCGTTGAGTTGTCCTCCTCGGATGAGATGAGACGGCTCCCACTTGAAGCTCACAGCTCATAGTACAAATTTGTTTTCTCCACTTTAAACATTAAAATGATTGACATGTTAATATTCACTCTGTCCCATTAGTAAGGTCTTTATTCCCTTTTTTGTCTGTATCATTAGCATAATTTATTTAAAAATAAAAATAATTAATTCTTTAAAAGTTGTGAAACCTATCATTTTTTATCTTTTTACTCTTGTTTCTTAATAACCGTGCCCCAAGCAAATGAGACCTTATTATTGAGATGGTGAGAGTATGTCAGTAAAAAAACGTAAGTTGAACTGGAATTACAACATTTATATAAGGAAACACAAAGAAAAATATTCATTTAACTTTTACACTAATTTGCAATTACAGTATCACTTTTTAATTTTTTTTGTAGAATCGTCAAATTTTCAGCGGTAAAACCACATCGTCATTAATAAAAATAAAAAATGTCACTGTAGTGGTAAGCTTTGGACAAAACTTATAAATATGGTCAACAAGAAAAAACTAGAATATAATGTTATAATTGCAAATGTGATTGTAAATTAAGATACTCATTGTGTTATTTACAGTAATTAACTCTAAATTTAACCGCCTACGCTTATAATCGCTCAATTATAAATATCGATTGAACAAATTAAGCCGACAAATTTGAAGTGTCAAAACAAGCACGATATAACGTGTGCCAATTTTCTATCAAAGATAGAGTTAGAAATAATAGTACTTGAGATGAAGACATGAGGGTTTTGGACTATATAAAAGTTCAATAATCTGACAATGTTTGAAAGGAAATGCATGTATTGTATTTGTAACTGTATCATTGATAGTTCACTTCACTTAATCCATTACAATTAACGACTTTAAATTATCTTCTAGTGATATTCGCAAATCAAATATTTTTGTGATAGTATAGACCCAATATCACATTGACACTTAATTGGATTTTTGTAATAATTGAACTTAATATTTGATACGTCTCAAATACTAAGCGATAACTTTAAGTTGATGATTATCTGATAATCGCTTATGATTATCATCATTGGTGAATTAAGTTTGTAGCTATTTGCGAAAATGGGAAGTCCGTCTCTTCTTGAGGCGTTTATGGATTTTGGTCATTCAAATTGTTGTATTTAATTGGGTTATTCATGTCTACCTACACAAACTTTGCGTATTTTTCTGATTTTGTACATCAACTTTTAAAGTTTGAAATAAATATATGAATTTAACAATTATTGTAATTTTATCACGATTTGAATTTCCACTTAGAATTGAGGTTGATGTGACAGTACTCCAATCAAAACCAACACCGTTTTTGAATATTGATTAAAAATAAATAAAATTCATTTTCATTTGACAGCACCCTTAGACATAATCAGATTATGACGAACTGAGTAAATCATCAGTGTATTTGTCTAATATTTTCATTATTTATTTATTTTTATCTCAATTGTTATAATGCGAACTGGCTTTAGGTACACTTCACACTTCACAGTAGCCCACAAATCTCATTTTGAACAATAAGCTTCATTTGGCAGCAGTCCTAGACATAATCAGAACGAGTAAATTATTTTTGTATTTGTTAGTATTTTCAATATATTTCTATCTCGATTCTTATAATGCGAACGGGCTCTAGGTACACTTTACAATAGCCCACAAACCGCATTTTGTACAATAAGTTTCACGTATAATTATTTTCAATATATTTCTATCTCGATTCTTATAATGCGAACGGGCTCTAGGTACACTTCACAATAGCCCACAAACCGCATTTTGTACAATAAGTTTCATGTATAATTATTTTCATATTCTATTCTATCCTCCTCAAAAAGAAAAAAAAATTATTTTCATATTCTATATTCGAGCACTCATGTATACATGCACATACGATTCACTCTTCTCTGTGCACTAATATAGTATCCATTAAATTAATTGGAATTTGTCACTCAAAAGCCGACATCCCTTCTAATTTTCAGTGTGTAACGCCATTTCAACAACTAATTTAACCTTCCAACCCACCCATTGACCCAAAGCGCTAATCACTACTTAATTCCAACCTAATTACCTAAATTGTTCAGACTAATCATTTAACTTGTGTCTAACTTTTAGTTTGGGGACTCTGATTTTACTTAATTGTGGTTCTACCACCCCTTCATAGCCATCATTGTATCAAATGATTGAAGTCCCCACATATGATCAATAATTTAAGGATCAATAATTTAAGGATCAATAATTTAAGGTCGATATATTTTGAATTTTTATTCCTATTGTTTAGGGGTGAGCAAATTGTTCCGAAAACCGAAAATCGAACCGAATCGAAACCGAAAATTAATTTCGGTTCGGTTATTTCGGTCAATTCGGATTTCAAAATTTTAAAATTTCGGATTTCGGTTCGGTTTTATTTTTTAAAAAACCAAAATATCCGAAATCCGAATTATATATATACTATTTATATTTTTTTTAAATTTATATTTAATTTATTAAAACTAAAATATTGAATACTACTTTAAATTGAAAGCTATTAACATGCTCGTGCTCTAGTATTTGTTAGAAGATATTGATTATTGAACTTTGTATTAATTTTTGTTGGTACTTGAATTTTTAATTTAATTATTTGTTGGATTATTTTCATTTTGTTGTTGGTGGTTTGGTGTTTTGTGAAGATTTGAAACTTTATTTGTTGTTGGTGGTGACTGTTTTTCATGTTTATTGTTGTTGTTTATTGACATGATCGATTTCTCTAGTTTTCAATAGTTTGGATGAATATAAAAAATGTCGGAAAACTATTTAAAAAAAAAAGTGAAAAAACCGAATTAACCGAAATAACAATTTGGTTATTTCGGTTCGGTCACCGAAATAATTTCGGATTCGGTTCGGATATGAATTTAAAAAAACCAAAATCTTAGTTTGGTTATTTTTTTATGTAATAACCGAACCGAATATCCGAATGCTCACCCCTACTATTATTTAAGTAAGATATTCATAATAATTAGTAATCAGAAATTAAATGACATTATATCTCAATATTTAGCATTGTATCATCAAAAGGATAATTTTCATAATTTAGAAATCAATATATTATGCGATATTGTTGCCTGAACTAAAAAACATAGCAACTTATTACAAAATGGATAACAATTTTTTTTGTTCAAAATGTCAATGACTACTCACAATATTTTCTTATGGTTAATTTTATAATTACAAACACCAACAATGTCAAAAATTAAGGTGCCTCGGCCCCACGATTATCATTATTCACATTTATTTTTGTCGATTTCGAACTTAAAGTATTTTTTTATGGTTGCTACGTTTGATGTGCACTAGATAAATATAAAATATTATTTTTAATTATTTTAAGGTGTGTGTATAAATTTAGATATCTTATCACTTATTAGCCTTACTGAAAATGTTTATGGGCCTTATAATATCATGGAGCCAAGCCCAATAGAAATTTGGCCTAATGGAATGCCCTAGGATTTTTAATTCAATTTTTAACACAGCATTAATTTTCTATTTCTCCATAATTCGCATTTCGCAAAAGAAAGTGGATAAGCCTGCAAATACTACTACACACACTTCACACTCATCGACGTTGAAGGTGAAGAAGAAGAAGAAGCGGCAATGCTGGCAGCGAACCCTAATTCCAGCTTCCACGTCCCTCTTTCAAAACCCAGAGCTTCGAATTGCAAGAAATTCAAAATACTTTCGAATTTTTCGCCGATTAATTGCTTTCCTCCGTCAAAAAAATTTCATATTCCGTCCATTTTGCCACCAAATGCTGTTCACCGGACTCCGAGAACGAGAAAGAACAGAAGTCGTAGCAGCGGAAGGAGCGGGAGCTTTTGCAATAAGTTTCCTATTCGAGCTTGTTTAGCAGCAGAGCCTCATATTCAAAGTGTGGATGCTACCCAGCAGTCTTTTGCTCCTTGCTCGATTAAAATTCCCGTCGGTGATCGTCATGTAAGTGATTCCACTCGTAAATTTATTTCTTACAGTTTAGAATCTTGTTTCTCGGAAATTGACTGATAATGGAGGCCAGGTGACTATTTCGAATTTCGCGGGCGGAAGGCTCAGTCTATTGTTTTCCTTTGAATTTCGTTTGCGGGATTCATTTGTGATGATGGTATTCTGGGATGCTAAAGGGTATCTGTTTATTAGCTCTAGTTTGGAAAGGTAGGTAGAAGATGAGTAATTCATACACGCTTTGAAGCCATTATTGTAAAATGGAATTTAGAGGATCTTGTTTGCAGTCTTTTATTACTCGGATTGGTCTGTCATTTATCTCCTCAGACCATATATTTTTGCTTTGTGGTCTTAGTTTTTCTGCATTGTATGAACAAATCTTCAGCTGAGTATGGGATCTTCTCAATTTTTCATAGATACTCGTGGAGACAGGTGGCATTGGGAGACAGGCTAGTGCTGCTGTTACTGTTACAGATGGAGAAACTGTAAGTAATAGGCTTAAAGAAAAAATTGTTTTATTTAAATTCGACTCAGTTCTTGAGTTCTTTCTCTTAGTTTCCCTGAACAACTGAAATTATAGATTATGCCAAAAAATAATCACTTATATTTATCCACGTGCTTCTTTGTTGGGTCACTATTTTGTGACTAAAACATAAATGTAGTGATGATAAGTTGAAATTTGTATTAATGTTTACAAATAATGTGGTTTGATACATTATTGTAGGTTATCTATACAACTGTTTGTTTGAATGATGCTCCCAGCGAGCCTACTGATTTCTTCCCTCTTTCTGTACATTATCAAGAACGATTCTCAGCAGCTGGTCGTACTAGGTAAAATTAAAAAAAAAAAACTTTTGCTGTTCACTCTCACTAACTGGTAGCTTATTAAGGAAATTTATTTTTCTTTTCTCCTGCCATTATCCAGTGGTGGGTTTTTCAAGCGAGAGGGAAGGACAAAGGACCATGAGGTATTCCCCTTGCTGTTTGATGTTGAGGAGCTTTTGCTTTAATAATGGTCAAGAATGTCTTAAAACATTGGATGCTATGCCTCAATTTCTGTGTTGTGGTTGACTAACTAATTTTGGTAGCAATTTCTTTTTTCAGGTTCTCATTTGTAGATTAATAGATAGACCTCTGCGGCCAACTATGCCTAAGGGGTTTTATCATGAAACACAGATCCTATCATGGGTATGACCTTACTAAAGACTTGTTAATGTATAGTGTGACTGCAATTATTACATCTGGCTTATTAATTTTCAAATGGTTTTCACTTTATTATGTTTCTTGAATTTCTACGTAGCTTCCCTAAACCGGGCCACTTTTTAAAGCTTTCACATATATTCCTTCTACTCCAATATAACAAATTTTAAACATAAAATATCAGAGGATGAAGAATGGTTTTGGAAGTTTGTTAAAGTAGTTGGTCATATTTCACTTATTTATAATCCTCATATGGTGATTGAGATCTCAGAAAGTGGTTTGCCGGAATCAGGCTTGCAGCCTGAAATGTTATGTACTTATGTTGATTCGATGAGGTCTGAATTATTATTTGATGGACTTGAAGTTTGTGAAATTTTAAATCTGTATCGTTTGAGGTGCAGATTTTGCTAGTATATACTTTCGGGAAGAATCTAAGTTTGATCTTATGTGCTAATATGAATCATGTGATTTTAACTTACTTTTGAGACCAAATTTAAGCACTTCACTTTTTCTGTCCATCTCAATTGGCTCGCCTCACTCAGGCCAAGCCAACTTTAAGGTTTGCATCAATGCGTTCATAGCTTAAAGTCTTTTGAACTTCTATCATCCATGTGGCAGGTCCTGAGTTATGATGGTATACATCCTCCAGATTCTTTGGCGGTTACAGCTGCTGGGATTGCAGTGTATGCTTATTGTTTTGGTTCCCTTATAGTGGTTAAATATGTAACTTAACCAATTGAGATCTAACTAAGACACAAATATGTATATGTATCTCATCAAATACAATAGAGCTCTCTCAGAAGTGCCAAGTTCTGGAGTTATTGCTGGTGTCCGGATTGGGCTTATTGGTGATAAGTTTGTTGTGAATCCAACTACCAAGGAGATGGAGGACTCTAAACTGGATTTGTTGCTGGCAGGGACAGAGAGTGCGATAATGATGATTGAGGTATATTACCAATTCCTCTCTGCATCTCTGATAGTTAATTGGTACATAAATGACTTGTTGTACATATGATTCTGGTTTTCTTCGGAACATTCATGAGTTCTTGGCCTCACTGTTAAATGATTTGTGTAATTTCTCTTATACTTCTCGTCAATAGTAATTCTAGATTTGAGTTTTGAAAATCTTGTGTTGTTTAAATGATTATTTATATGACAAACAGAATCTGCAATACCTGTTACATTAATATTGGGTTCACTTCCTAAAACAACTGCTTGGCAAACGAGCTGTAGGTTTGTAAATAAGTTGGTCTGGACCCACATCTTGAGAAAGCAGTTATTACAGACATTTTGACTGGTCTGATGGCCAAGTTCGAAGATGAACACTAGAATTTTACACGCTGTATTGTCTGACATCATCCATTCCAAAATATTATTAACAACGGCCACAAGGTTGACAAATTAATGGTCCATAAGTTTCCTCACCTCATTTATCCTTCTCATGTCCATGTCTAGATGCTCATCCTTTGTATCACTGTTAGCCTATTTGACTGCCAGTCTGTCACTCTTACCCTGTTTGACTGCCAGTCTGTCGCTCTTGGTGCTTGTGTACACAGTTTTTCAGATATGTTTATGTATAAGCTGCTTGGTCTGAAGTCCAGAAGAATGGGTTGCTGCTGGGTTTTGGATGGGATGTGGGGTGGGTGCAACGGAGGCTTAAGATTTGCATCACGGCAGGGAAGTGAAGAGGAAAATGAAAAAATCATTAGAAAATCTTAGTCTTTGGACAAGATTTTTGTTCAAATTAAGACCACCTTATTGGAGCCTCATGGCTGCTTTGGGTCCGACTTTATATTTTGATTGTTTTTGCATATAGGTCTGGTTAGTCTGAAACTCCACATATCACTGTCCAATAGAAGATAACGGCTAAGGCCTGCCAAGCTTAAAATAGAAAGAGCTCAGCAGGGATATGTCTTTTGATTGAAAGATGCTTTTGCTGTCAGATTTAAATTTGTATACAATATTTCTGTTTTTTTAATGTTTTTTATGATTGGAGGAATGTACTTAACATCTAGTCATCAGCTTTGCTTGCCAGATATTTTGATCATTTTCTTTTTCTGACTGAATGGATTATTATAGGGATACTGCGATTTCCTTCCTGAAGAGAAGTTATTAGAAGCTGTTGAAGTTGGGCAGGTGCTTACCTATCTTTTATGTCATATCTTTGAGCTAGTTTCCTCCAAGGATTTGATTTTGTCTTGTGTCTGTAGGATGTTAGATGTCTAACAAAAATTCATTAATTAGTATTACTAAATAAAAAAAATTGTGACATCATTATATCCTCTCACTTGGGATCTGAAACTTATAAATCTCCAGGCAGAGTTCTTGTGTGCGATGACAATTAGACTTGGGGGGATAGAGTGCGATCTGAGGAGTTGGGGATGCTGGGATTTGTTAACTTGTTGATTTTTGTGGTTTTTGTAGTTCCACTAGAACAAAAGGTTTATAAAAACCCAGAAAATTGTGGTTAATATCCAAATCCTGTTTCACACAACTATCTTTGGTTCCACAGAGATGTTTCGAATTGGTTTATTCAACATTGTTACTTTTCTATTGAAAATCTTGATTGAATAATTGGATCGTTTGCCACGTCTCAATTGTTGCAAGCTTCATGATTGTCTGCGACTTCAACTTGACACCAGAAGGTAGTTAAACCGGTGATAGTAAGATCTAAGCAAGTGAGAATATGTTTACTGTGTGCTATGGCAGAATGCTGTCCGAGCTATATGCATGGAGGTGGAATCCTTAGTGAAGAAGTGTGGAAAACCAAAAGTGGTTGATGCAATCAAATTGCCCCCTCCAGAGCTATATAAGCATGTTGAAGTAGGTTATCAATTTCCTTGCTTCCATCGCTTGTCTGAGAGCTTTCCTTTTGTATTGTTTTCTCGTTTTTTTTCCACTGTAATAGTTCTGGATGACAAAATTTACTCCCTTATGTTGTTTGATAATATTCAGGAAATTGCAGGTGATGAATTAGTTGAAGCACTACAAATTAAGGAGAAAATTCCAAGAAGAAAGGCACTATCATCTTTGGAGGCAAAAGTCTTGAACATACTTACAGAAGAGGGTTTTGTTAGTAAGACTGAAGCTTCGTTTACTTCTGAAGTATTGTTGGCTGACTTGGTTGAGGTTGAAGATGAGGATGAAGAGGTTATAGTTGATGGTGAAGTTGATGAAGGGGATGTTCATATCAAGCCAGTCGTAAAGAAGTCCGTCCCTTTGGTAACTCTTGGCCCTTGAAGAAACTTGATTTTTTTGTCCTTAGTAGATTTGAACATGTGGTTATCTGAAGTTGAGATGCCTTATCTTTTCTTTTTGTCTTTATATAAGACTCCCTCGTATCCTTTTTGTAAGTCGTTTTAAGTTTATCAATTATTTATAATTTCAATGACGTTTGGAAATTTGTTGTCAAAATTACCCTTGTTTAATTCATCTTTCATTAATTATTATTCAAAATATGACGATTCCTATTTCATTATTTACTTCTTCCATTATCCACCAAATAAGGCTTGTGTTATTAAGAATAGATTATCATTAAATGAGGTTATGTTAGGTATAATTTTTTTTCATTAATATGTGTGCATGAGCTTAGGAAGACAAATAATATGAATAGGAGCGAGTAATATTTATAATTTGGTTTGCAAAAATTAGCTCATCCATTGGGCTAGTTGATGTCCAAGAGTCGGATCAGTCAGATCTTTTCAGTGATTTTCTTCTCTGTGCTTAAATTTGTAATTTTCTGCATTGTTCTGTAGGTGACCGTATGTATGGAGTAGCATATTCACCAAAGTACATTTTCTTTTTAATTTTCCTTGCTGTGCTACCTTGTTGTTTGGGTGATTTAATCCATGATTCTGAAGGAGCTACTTTTAAGTTCAAGTGTGATTATCATAATATTTAACGTGCTTGTTTGATTTGTTGAATCATAATAGTTCTCATTGTGTTCTTCTTGGATGATATGAGTGTGCTAGAGGATTAAGGTGATGCCTGCTCAATTATACCTAGGCTTTTTGTTTCGTTCATTTTGTGCGTGTGTGATAAAGAATACTGAATTGGTGAAATGTTCTGAATGATAAAATGTTATGGATTCTGTCTGCTATTTGCAGCCCTTTGTTGCACCAGATTTGCAAATCTAGTGACATGTCATAGATGCATGCTACTTATAATTACTAATCTAATGATTTTATTGGGATAAATTAGCTAGAGATGATTAGATATTAAGTTAAAAGAAGTTCTTTAGTGCAATCCTTCACCAGAACACTATATGATACTAAAATCTCATTGTTTGGTAGGATTCTTTCTGTGCTCTTGGCTTATATTTGCAGACATGCTTAGGATTTTGTCATTAAATCTGAACTTGCATGAATATTTTTTTTACAGTAAGTTCATAGGTTATAGTCAATAAAGTACAGTTCTAACTGACTTGTAGAACTTGAAATTAGTGCTCAGATTCACAATTGCAGTCTGATAAAATCTTGTAGATTTTATTGGTGTTTAATTGAATAATTTTTTTCTATGTATGATCTTCTTATAGCTTTACCCGGAGGTAGATGTGAAGCTAGTTTTCAAAGAAGTTTCGTCGAAATTCTTACGAAGACGTATTGTGGAGGTAAATTTTTTTAAGCAACCTGAAATAGTAATCATGGTGCCATCTCACTTGCAGTTTATATGAGAGGTTGCATGTTTTGTTTAACCAGATTAACATGATCCCTGTTGTTTAGTAGACAACAAGGTCCTAATTAATCGAAGAAAGAGGTTTAAATACATTCTGCCTGTATATTCTGGTGTTACCTGATCCCCTGCTCATTCCCATGGGAGACTTGGAGTCATGTCTTGTTGATGTTCTAGGAATTAGTTTCGTGATGTTTAGTCCTAGACTGAACTTCTGCTGTGTTATCATGCTTGATTTATCAGGGTGGAAAAAGAAGTGATGGCAGAAATCCTGATGAGTTACGATCTATTAATTCACGCTGTGGATTACTTCCTCGGGCACATGGAAGTGCTCTCTTTACGCGAGGCGAAACCCAGGTCTGGACCTTTTGTTTGGTGGAAAGAACTGATAATTGTTCCTTTTGCATATTTTACATTATTTTTTTAAATCAGCTGTTTGTACATTCAGTATTAGACCCTGAACGTATTCACTTTTTAAGAGTCTAAAGTTTATGGTCGAGTCTTGATAGTTTCTTTAAGGGATTTTCATAGTTATGTTCCCTTCCTGTGATCTCATGTATAATATTGACTCTCTCTTAGTGTTCCCCCTCTGATGCATGTAATTGATTTCTTATAGAAATTATGTGAGAATAGTTTCAAGCATGCTGGTGTATTTAATTGTATGCCTTATTACACATATTATCTTTATCAGAAACTTCCTATAATATCTGAAACCAATCAAGTGCCATGGTTCTTGGAATGTATAATGTTCTTGCCATTTATATTTTGACCTGTTCTCATTAACTTTTTACATGAGTAATTTGGTGTACGGAAACCTTATAGAAAGACAAACATAGAAGTGAACAGTAGGAACCTAATAAACAAGCATGATGGATTTCATGTGGTGCAAAAAAGAACAAATGTTTTGAAATATGCCACTGAATTGTACAGATTTTCCTATACAAACAGTTACTGGTATATGAAATATTGCTTGAGTTGTCTCCATTATACAAACTTACTACTCTCTTTAAAAGATAAGCGACTAATAAGAAATGACATAACTTCGCGCAATTGAGTGTTAAAAAGTTGAATGAACATAAGCAGAAGACCTCTGGAAAGAGCCAACCTATCCCAACACCCACAATACGCTAAATGGCAAATAACTCCTGCAGTTACCTCACAGTATTCCCTTTCCCTTCTTGGCTTGGAGAAAATGTCTTGTGCAAGTTTTCTCTGTCCAAGCTTCTTTCCATTTGTCACAGACATGATAATCCTTGACGAATCATACATTCTTGCATCACAATTTCTTTCCCCTTTTCAGTTCATGGATGCAGAACAAATCACCTTGAAAATTCTCTCACGCTAATGTCCCTTGTCCTAGATCAAAATAGCCATGCTCTGTATGAGTTACTATTCCCTGGGCAGATGTTTATGCAACCTTGAGAAAGTACCATGCACCTACCTTGTCCCTTTTGGTAGAAATATCAAACTTTAATTATTATCTGATATGTTAGCTTGAACTAGTATGAGTGGCCATGTTTTATTTTGCCGACATCAAGTAATCACTTTTTGTTAGAACTGTAGTAAAAGTGTAGAACTTTGCATTTATTCATGAGAAAAGACATTCTATTTGTGAAAGGTACTTGAAGTCCTTATAAAAACTGGTAGAAAGAAACTCGATTTGAATTAAATCATGTAATGTGGCCCCTGCTACTCAATGGGTTGATTCTACAGGAATGATGCGTGTACCCTTTGCACTTTTTCTATCTTATTCTGTTCATTTCTTGCTTTGCAGTCATTAGCTGTGGCTACCCTTGGTGACAAGAAAATGGCACAGAGAATAGACAACCTAGTGGATGAAGAAGAGTTCAAGAGATTCTATCTTCAGGTGATCCTCCCCGAAATGTTAATGTATTTCTAGTTGAAAATATTAGGTATTGTCTTTAGTATAGATAAAATACATGTTGGTTTCTCCCAAAATGCTAACAATCTGAATTGATTTACCTCATCATCATCAATCATCATGCTATCTTTGAAACATCTTAATCTCTCATGCAATCCTGCTCCTAACAAATCTATATTCATCTATGATTACCGCAAGAGCTACATTCATCTCAGCCATCAAGAAGTATTTTTCTTTTATCTGATCTTGACAAATGATTCACATGTAATTTTTAGGTAATTATACATAATGGTGAAGCAAGCTAAATAGTTTGATTGTCCAACCTTGTTTCCAGTGCCAGTCTCTGGAAAAATGACGTAACTGATAATTTTCTATACCTTTTGTTAAGGATTAATTTTTTAAGATTTTACTGTTCTCTGAAAAAGTATAAAAAACATTTAATAATTACAAGATTGCATTTAAGGCCATTACAAGGTGTACTAGCTAGAAATATCACGATGTAATAAGATTTTGAGCAGTGCTATTCAGCTTAAATTTTTCCCCCGGGCCTTCCTTTTAATATAAATGTTGTCAGAGATATGCTAATATGTAATTTTTGCTCTCACTGTCATTGGATTTGTTTTTCTCCTTTGTTGGTTGTTTGTGTAGTACTCCTTTCCTCCCTCATGTGTTGGAGAAGCTGGCCGTGTAGGAGCACCATCTAGAAGAGAAATTGGCCATGGAATGCTTGCTGAGAGATCTCTGGAGCCGATATTGCCTTCTGAGGATGAATTCCCTTATACTATACGTGTTGAAAGCACCATCACAGAAAGCAATGGTTCATCAAGGTACATCATTTACATGTTTAGTGGCTGCGCATTTGGTGATGGGAATATCATTCTTGAATCCTCTCTGAGACTGAGCCCTTTTGGTTTCTTTAGTACATATGAGAATCTTCTCATAATAGGATCTTCATCCTGTCTTCTCTACTGACATTCTTGTTTCCAAATCCATCTGTAGCTACACTTACGTTTGACAGTTCTTCCAGGCCACCAATCACTTTTAGATCATCTCTCCCTACCACCTTCCAGCACCACCAAGACCTTAAACTAACATCATCTGGCACTCTTAGACCTGAACAACCTAGCACCAATGCCCATTATAGGCCTCATATCCAGCACCATCCATATATTTATGGATAGGCACGGTCATGTAATTCTTATTTCTAATTCTATGTGCTATCTACCTCCTCCATAGTGCTCAAATATGCACATTCTGACCTCTTTAACTACCACTGCTCTAGCCATCGAACATACAGCCCTCTCAACTGCCAGATGAACACATGCTTACGGATCAGACATAACATCTATATTTCGTGCCTGCAGCATTCCTATTAATGTAGTATAGATAAGGTTTGACTGGTAGTAGATGATAGGAGATGAGAGACAATATTGTTTTCCTTTCACTTTTCCGGTAAACTATGTTCCCGACCAGTGTGACATGAAGATGGGAAATTCTGACCAGTTTCCCAGTTATTCCTCCACATGCCAAGTGTGGACTGCCTCACTCTCCACATCCAATATTTTCTTCCATATCTATGATTTATGTGATTTCTTGACAAATTATCCCTGCAGGCTAAATGCCTACAATGTCCTTTTGTCTGGGATGAAAAGGATATTGCATTTAATCTTTCATGAATACTCTTGTACCTTTCTGACCCATTTGAGCGATTTGCAATTGAGTCTTCATGCAAGTAACTTATTTGTGACAGCATGGCCTCAGTGTGTGGGGGTTGCTTAGCATTACAAGATGCTGGTGTTCCCGTTAGGTCTTCCATCGCTGGAATAGCCATGGGAATGGTTTTGAACACTGAGGATTTCGGTGGAGATGGCTCTCCACTAATTCTTTCTGATATAACAGGGGGTGAAGATGCATCAGGAGATATGGATTTCAAGGTTTTGGAATATTCTTATTCAGTGGATCTATTTTATTTGTTATAGAAAGATATGCTCAATATTTTCCTCCATATTTCAAGTAAAGTTGAAAAATGTAGGGCTAATTGCATTTTACATCATGATCTTTGATTCGGAATGCAAATTAAACACAATACAGTTTAATAATGAACCTGCAGTTTTTGCAATTCTAGTCACCAGGCATAATTCTTATGTCCAAATGCTGACTTGTTAGATGAGGATGATAAAATAAAATGATTTCGTTTCCAGGGCAATGGTAACTGGAATTATGCCTAAAGACTTAAATAAATTAACACTGCAACTTTTGAAATGAAGTATCAGATTTGCAAATTTGATCAAAGATCGTGATTTAAATGCAACTAACCCAAATAAGTATCTATGCAACTTCACTCATGCATCAAATAAAAAAGGCTGGCAGCATGGTGCTAAATGCGCTATATTTCTGATGCTGTAGGTTGCTGGAAATGATGATGGAGTAACTGCATTTCAGATGGATATAAAGGTTGTATGCCATAGTCTTCATAGTGTGCTTTGCTTTTCCAATCCCAATAAATTGTTCAGCGCGATTATATTTTGCAGTGGATCTGAAATATCTTGACCTCATATGTCGTGTTGTAAATAGTCAGAAATCCTGGCAGTAATCATTCTCCATAAATGTGTGATGGCAGGTTGCAGGAATAACTTTACCAATCATGAGGCAAGCTCTCCTTCAAGCAAAAGAGGGCCGAAAGCATATCCTTGGTAAATGAACCTTATTGTCAAGAGAATTTGGTTTTTGACCTTGACATGCCTGAAAAGCTACGAAGAAAAGCAAATTGGGAAAAATTCTGGCTCTCATTTTTGTTTTTCAGAAGCATAATGTTACAACCCTACCGTGAAAACAAAGTTGATGATACCCAGTCAGAGAGTTCGAAAGCTCTAATGAAGAAAAATAGGGGTTTATTGCAAAAATATATATAAACTTCGGCATCTTTTATTATCTATCCTACCAACAGCTTCTTTAGAATCTGTTTTTCTTTTATCCCATTCACTGAATTTTACTGACCTTTTTTAAGCACGAACCGAAAGTAACAATATACTCTTGCTCTTACTTTGCATCCAGATCATTCTCCTATAGAATATCTTGCATATACAAGTGCCAACACTCACAAGCTAGCTACTCAGACATGGTTTTGGAAAGTAGAATGATGTGGATGTTATGGATCTTTTAAGGAACCAATAAATACTCCAAGATCTTAAAGTACTATTTCTTCCATGTTTCCCTTGAGCTCATTGATTTTGTTTGCTTTTTTAGTTGAGATGTCAAAATGCTTTCCTCCTCCTTCAAAGAAACTCTCAAGTTATGCTCCAATTATTCATGTTATGAAGGTTTGTTGGTTCTGGATGTCCAGTTTATCTTACATTTATTTTGACTGGTGGTTAGTGCATGAGGTTTTCATAATCATTATTCTGATATCACAGGTAAGTCCAGATAAAATTCACCTGATCATTGGTTCTGGTGGGAAAAAAGTGAAGAGCATCATTGAAGAAACTGGGGTCGATTCTATTGAGACACAAGATGATGGCATTGTAAGCTGAGACATATATACTCCTGTTGTAATATGTTAATCGTTAATCATTACTTCTCTTCAACTTTGTAGTGTGACATATGGGTGTAACAGGTTAAAATAACTGCTAAAGACTTGTCAAGCTTGGAAAAGTCTAAAGCCATTATTAGCAACCTGACAATGGTTCCAAAAATTGGTGACATTTACAGGTCTGATTTATTTATTTATTTATTTTTTTTCTTTGATATTTTCTTCACATGTACAAGTAATTTCATTAGGAACTGCTGATTGGTTTAGCTGTACTTACTAACAAATTTGCTGTGTGAAGCTGCAATTTGAATTCGTATTCCTTTTGCATTAATATTAGTTTGAACCAGAGAAACTGATTTTCCTTAGATACAATCCTTTTTTTTTTAATTATATTTTTTATCGCATGTTAAGTGAACTCTTACCCTTCAATAATTATATCTTACTGTGTTTTCTTAATCAGGAACTGCGAGATCAAATCAATTGCTCCATACGGAGTTTTTGTCGAAATTGCACCCGGTCGAGAGGTAGTTCTAAAACTTCAATATTAATCTATGAGTCCTTTTTCCTGATTCCAACTCTGATATTACTATGCATAATAATGGTTATAGTAATTATCTATTATTCTATTCGATGCTTCAGGGACTGTGCCATATCAGTGAATTGAGTGCTAGTTGGCTGGCCAAGGCAGAAGATGTAAGTATTCTAGGCTTGGATGCTCTACTAGCATGTAATACACTTTTGATGCATTAACATTTTTCTGTACAAAAACACAGGCTGTTAAAGCTGGAGATCGAATTGATGTCAAGCTTATTGAGGTTTGGATCATTTTCTCCCTTTCTGCTTGTTGGTAATGCATGTATTTTCATTAATAATGCACCCTTCTATGCAGATCTATAACTGTTTTTTGTTATTTAGATTTAATCACTAATATCTCCTTTTAATATAGATCTACTTTTGACAATATACGCATGCAAGTTTCTGTCAGTATCAACATTACAACCGTATCAAAAAATAAAAATTAAATTACCTAGATGACGAAGTTCATATTTCAAGATTCTTTTGGGGCCAAAATATGTTGGTATTCAAAGATCCAAGAGCACTTGAAAATGAAGTTACCTCTTAAATGCAAAATAATCTTACCTTTTTTCTTTACACTTCTATTTCTCTCGCTCAAGCAACTTTCTATACTGCTGCTGTAAACCATGTGAATATGTTACAGATCAATGAGAAAGGACAACTTCGGCTGAGCCGCCGTGCATTACTTCCAGAACCTAGCCCTGAGAAGTCGAGCACAAAGCAACGTATTGTTAACCCCAATAAAGAAACTACAGATACTCAGAAAGCTGACGAGAAGGGTACACTGAAGAAGACTTCATCTGGTCCTAAGAATAATGTTGAAGTTGACAATGTAGAACTCCCCGAGGATAGTAGTCTTGATGATAAAGTCAGTGTCACTGACAAAAATGAGACAGCAGAGGCTAAAACACCTATTGTGGATAAGTTTGTGAAGAGGTGCGTTAGCTCAGGAAAGGCTGCAACCGAAACTAATAAAATCAGGCCCAAGAGAAACAGTACCAAATCTGTCAATACTTCCAAAACGAGTGAAAGTCCAGTTGTAAATGGAGAAGCAAAATTTGGATAAAAATTAAACCATGTCAGAAAGAAGACCTTGTTATAGATGAGATTAGGAGATAAGTGTTGTCACTTTTGGAAAAAAAGGTACGCCATACGCGCCATGCATTCTGTGGTTGATTATCTCTCAATTGTTATTTGCATGGATTACTGTGGTTGCCATATCTTATCATCTTACATTTTATAACTTTAGTTTTGTGGATGTGAACAGTGATGGAACTAGTTTTCTGGATGGCAAGTCAGAATCAGATAGTAAGTTCAGCTTGTTTCCCATGTTTACCTCAAAATCACGAGTTCTGGCACGAAAACGCCCACCTGCTGAATGTACCAATATAGCTCACCTCCTGCTGAATGTAAGTAGCATGCCTCTAAGTCATTCAAAATTCATGAAAAAATGAACGGTGCTTTGCATGAAATAATTCTGGAAGGAGGTATTTTCATGCCGCAGGAATAGCTATTTGATCTTGGCAGTAGCATTGTGAACAAAATTTTGTACTCTCCAGTATGTTCGTGACATGTTAGGCTAGTAATTCAAATGATATGCTTTTAACTTCTCCTGTCAAGCTGCCTTGCTTTTGATTTTCTATGTTTAAAGTTAGTTTTCTTATGTGTAGAAATTAAGTTCCTTTGGTTCTTCTGTTAATGCTACATGTATGAATTGGCCAAGTAATACTTGTTAAGGAATGTGATGCAAGAGAGAGAGAGAGAGAGAGAGAGAGAGAGAGAGAGAGAGAGAGAGTTATTCTATACTCTCTATGATGCAAGGTAATGGACGCACAAACTTATTTCTTGTTTCCCAAAATGTTTACCTCAAAATTAAGTAATTCCATGCTTGATGAAGAGGTTTCCGATTGTGCCTTCTGGGACCTCGAACCTTCAGTGGGAAGAAAGAAAAACATGTCGATCCTCCAACATTTATCTCTTTAATATCTTTTTCATACTTCATCAAGAATTCATATACTATGATATTTCGATTTTTTTTAAGGAAGAAGTTAACGTAATTGTACTTTGGTTGATCTGTAAGTTGGATTCCTAGCATCAAAATGGTGTTGCTTTGCCAAAATTGGGTTGCTTCTTGCTCAAAATAATACATTAATGCACTGCACGATTACTTCAATTTAGAATTTAGAATTTGGATTAAACATATCAACCACTCAATTATTCAATTTGATGAAACCGTAATAGGCAGGCCTTATAGATAGCATAGTTCATATCTTTATATATATATATATATATATATATACTTTGTCGTATTCCGTACTTTTTTCTCATCCCATTTTTAATTTCAATTTTTTTCTCCACTCGTCATCTATAAATACCCACCCATTTTATCAATTTTAACTATCCAGCAAACTCAATTCTCTCTAACCGAATCATTCAGCTCTCAAGTCTCAACGGTTGCTAATTTGTTATTCGTATTTTCTTTAGTCTCGTTCCTCTCTCTTCTACACTCTACAGCTTCTACACTATAAATTTTATTTTTTCTTTATCTCATTCTCAGACATTTCAGTTCATTTTACAATTTTGAAGTAGTAGTATTTTATTTCTACCCTACAAAAAAATGGTAGTAGTTTATTAGGTCCAGAGGCTTACTATGGTGGTGGTGGTGAATCTGATGATGAAGAAGAAGAATTGATAATTATATTTGTCCTTCCTTCTTTGTAATCCTTGTATCATTTTGATTTTTTTTAATGCACTTCCTTGTATATACTTTCTCTTAACAAACCTTAAATCTCACATGCATTCAATAGGACTTATTTTTATTTTTATTTATTTATTTATTTATTTATTTATTTTGGGTTATTTCATCCTCTTACAAAGGATAATGAATTTCTCGTGCAATGGATTCATGTGCATCTACATCCCCGATTTTTCTTTGGCGAAAAATGGCATATATAGTTCCAATTAGTTTTCTTTATTATAAATAACAAAAATCTTCACAATACAAACTAATTAAACAAACAATCTTTTTGTAAGTTTTCTTGTGAGTATTTCACAACAATATTTTTATCGTTTGTGTAGATTTTATCAAAATGGTATCGAAACACCACAACTTATATATATCGTCAGATGAGATCCTCTATTCCCAACTTGATATATTCACAAACTAAGTTTTATGTAGCGTCTGTCATGTGACTTTTTCTATTGTGAAATTTGGGATCGATTTCTAACTAATGTTGTCTCAGAAATTGTTGAGACAAATTGCCAGCATCTGCAGTTAGGAAACTCAACTATAAAGTCCATCCTCTTACTCGCGAAACTAATTTTAATGATATAATTAATTAATTCGATGGATATCAATTAATTGGGGAAAAGAAAAATTAAAGCTGTCAAGAGAGAGATTTTCGTATACGTACAAAAAAGAACTAAATATATAGGTTGATTTCGATTTCAACCGTTAAAAGTCTGAAAATTATTTGACGAGTGCGTGAGATAGGGAAGCAATTTACTTTCATCATCCGTCCTTCCTTAAATTCGAAAGTAAATATTATGCAATTAATTAATGATATATAATAATATTATTATTATTCATTTAATGTCCCAAAATTACCTGTAATATATAATAAAGATGCGTCGATAAATGTCACAATTTGTGTACGTTAGTTAGATGCGATTTGAACACAACACTCAAAATGTGCTTCCTCGCATGATATATATGACACCTAAATAAGTCTGCCTCCCACCATTCCACACGCTACGCCCAGCACAATTCTTGTGCCTTCTCAACAAACACCATATATATATCACACCAACTCCCATCATATAAAATTAATAATTTATTTAGTATATCTTTACAAATTTATGTCAATTTATATCACACATTAATTTCACTCTTCACATTAAATTAGTTAACAAATCCCACCACTATTAATCTACAAATTAGACTCTCCTTAAACACTCCCTTTGCACATGCATGCAACTCACACACCAGACCCTTTTCATCTCTCTCTCTCTCTCTAGGTTTGCTAATCTTGCCAACCCTTCACGAGTATAACGTGGCCCCCCTTCATGTTAAGCCTTCAACAGCTACTATAAACATAATCCTCAACACGCTTAATTTTTTCCTTTATTAACTAAAACCTTAAGATCGCCCCCACCCCACCACACCCCACATCTCTATTCTGCATGGATGTGCCAGCTCAAGGCGACGGCACATCCGAGAACCGCCGCAAGGGGCCAGGCAAGAGGAGCGCCGCCACCGCCAGTCACACGGAGGCGGAGTCCACCGCCGATGGCCCCCCACCACCGAACGCGCCATGCGGTGCATGCAAATTCTTGAGAAGGAAGTGTATCAGTGGATGCATATTTGCTCCTCATTTCGGGTCGGACCAGGGAGCGGCCCGGTTCGCGGCGGTTCACAAGGTGTTCGGCGCCAGCAATGTGTCGAAGCTGTTGCTGCACATCCCAACGAACCGGCGCCACGATGCGGTCGTCACCATTTCCTACGAGGCTCAGGCCAGGCTCTCCGACCCGGTCTACGGTTGTGTCTCCACCATTATTGCTCTGCAGCAGCAGGTTTAATTCATTCATTCAAACAATAATTAATTACGTTTATCAAACTCACCTCTCCAATGAATTCTTATTCATGCATGGTTAAATTTAATGTTAGTTTACAAGGTAATTAATTAATGAATTAAACCCAATTTTCCAAACTTCAATGTATGCCTATCTGTATATACAAGCGGAATATCTGATGTAACAAAGTTATGCACGCGAGATCACTTCCAAGAAAAAGTGATCAACTATATTAGAATACATGATATCATAATTCATTGGACAATCAAAAGTATTTTACTAAGAAATATCTATATCTGTATATACATTTAATTAAACACGTACACCTGATTTTTTTATTATAAAAGAAAACAGATAACTGAAAAAGCTAATGAAGAATTGTACTTATAGATCCGATGTAGGATGGGTTTTTTAGTATACAATATTTAAGCATATATATATAGTTGCAGTGAGCTGGTGACTGAAGCAAATTTTGTCTATAAGCACCAAATAAAATATCAATGAGAACTAAAATACTACGTACCTTTTCTTTGTGTTTCTTTTTTAGAGGAATAAGACCGGAGGTACAATCTTTAATATATACTACTCCCTCCGTCCCCTAAAAGTGTGGTGCGTATTTGATTTATTGTGAGATATAAAATATTAGTTGAACTACACTAACCTGGGACAAAGGGAGTATTAATTATCTACATATATGATAATGAGTCAATGACCAACCCATATTGTACAAATCTCATTGATCATCTAAGGCCTAAAATAAATCGGGATTAATGGTTTAATACTAAAATTCACCAATAAATAGCGTCTGTGAGTAGCTTAAAATACATACTGTAAAATCGAGATGATCGACTTTTTTATTTTATTTTATCATAAATATAAAAATGCAGGTGGCATCACTTCAAGCAGAGCTATCAGTGGTGCAAACTCAGCTAATGAACAGCAGATATGTGATGGCAAATGCATTTCAGAATTCACCACAACAACAGCCTCAGCAGCAGCAGCAACAAATTTGTTATTCCAACACTTCTTCGGCTTCGAATAATCTTATTAGCATGCATAGTTTCAGCCCTAACTTTGGAGAAACAAACAGTTTTGAGCCTATGCACGAAGATCACGAAGAGGAGGAAGAGAGCCATGATCCTATTGCATTTGCTAATAATATTTTCCAATGATCATATATAATACATTAATTAAGGTTGATATTTGTAAGAAATAAATTAAATGTTCTTTCACGACTCTTCGGCAATAATCTTTGTGCCCTCCAAAAATAATGACTAATACGTGTAAGCTCATTTTAGAATGATTAATTAGTACTTATGTTTTGGGAATTTGTTAAACCGGTGTATATATAATTTTCCCCACATAATTTAGACACATTCTGGCGTCTCAAGTTTTTTTGGAGTGTACTAATTTATGCGACAATTGAATAAGGTGTCCCAAGAGTTGCAAGAATTTATTTGTCATTGTCTGAAGATGGGTAGCAAAAAAGTCTTGTACTTTTTTAGTTGGTGACTAATCCGTACTCTCAATTTTTTGTTTCCAAATAAGTGTCATATTTCAAAATTTGAGAGTAAAATAATGACATTCTTCCTATTTTATCCTTATTTAATGCTTATCGTAATTTGTTAATTAATTATATGTATACATTAATGATGGTAATTAATAATGTTACATAGGTAAATTTCTTTATTTCCTTGGTATGTGTAATTTGACGGTGGGGGACATTTATAAAAGAACGGAGGG
Organism: Agastache rugosa; assembly: GCA_031470985.1. Taxonomy (NCBI): domain Eukaryota; kingdom Viridiplantae; phylum Streptophyta; class Magnoliopsida; order Lamiales; family Lamiaceae; genus Agastache; species Agastache rugosa. The sequence continues at coordinate 19,868,820 of CM062603.1, read as the reverse complement.
AGTATTCTATAATTTATATTTAATTAATTTTTGTCATATTTATTCTTCAATTTCAATCTATAATGTTATAGTATAATTTTATAATTATAAACTAGAGTTCATCCATCCGAATAATCTTTATATATATATTTATTTAATTTGCACTTTTTAAATTTTTAATTGATTATTAGGATTCATTATTCCAAAATTAAGAAATATCATTTTTTTAAATTCCAATTTTTTGTAATAAATGTTAATTAAAATTCATTATATATATAAAAATTTTATTTTTAAATAAATATTTTTAAAATAGTGAGATATAGGGGATTAGACACAAGTTAGAGAACAAAGGATATCATTCTCTGGTTAATCTTAGAGGAATTGTAGTGATATGACATTATCACTTTTAAAAACATAATAGTTGGCACAAAATTGAAAAAACACAAAATATGACACTTTGAAATATTTTGGACCCTTTTGCCCGTACTTTCCACCAAAGTCACCTTTTACTCATCTCTCCTCCATCAAATCAGCAGATGCAATTTTTCTTTCTCTTCCCACCTTTTTCTATTTCTTCTTTCTTCTTTCTTCTCTCTCATCCTCTCTTAGCTCACGTTTTTTCTATTTTTTTCTTCTTCGTTCTTCTTCCCATCGATAACTCTCTCTCTATCTCAGTCAATTTTTTCTTTTCGATCTCTATTGATTCCGACGGAGGTAATTGCCTTGTTTTTGTAGTTTATTATCTTTCTTTCATGATCTATAGTATGAATAATTGAATTGATGATACATTTAGATCTAGTTTTTCGTCTGAAATTTTTGGTTATACAGTTGTTACGAATTATAGCTGGTACGATCATACATTTTTTCGTACTGCGTACCAATTACGGCATACTCCGATATGAATATATAATTTATTACCTCTTATTGGTACGAATATGTTCGTACCGCGTAGCTGGTACGAATATATATTTTTGTACCGCATACCAATCAACCAATTATGCCATACGCGGATTTTCATACCGAGTACCAATATAACCTGGCGCTATATGCGGGATGAATATGCATATTCGTACTACTTATTGGTACGATTTTGATCATTTTGCAACTCGACTGTTAATATTAGCAAAGCTGGTTGTCTCTTAATTGTATAATGCAGGCTAGACCATGGAAGAGTAACAACACATACCACCTAGTGGTATAATATTTGATGATTTATTGAGTAAGCTTGAAGTGCGACTGAAGAAATATAAGAACATGTATATGATTAAAGAATAATAAGAGCATGTATATGTTAGATCCAGTTTTTCGTTTGAAATTTTTGTTGATGTAATATACTGTTGCTATGAATTGCTAACTTTCGTTCCAATGTTGTGTACTGACTGGATTATGCATATCAGTACTCTGGTACGAATATCCATTTTCGTACTGCGTACCAGTACAACACGGCGCTGTACGCGGATACGAATATGTATGTTCGTACCACTTTTAGGTATGAATATCCATTTTTGTACCGCGTCTCGGTGCAACACGACACTATACTCGGGTACGAATATGTATGTTCGAACCGCTTTTAGGTTACGAATATATATATTCATACCCGCATACCAGTGCAAACGGTGCTGTACGCGGGTATGAATATGTATATTCGTACCGCTTGTAGGTACGAATTATGTCATTTCGTACCACGATTATATTATCAAACCTGACTGTCTCGTACTTATTTAATGCAACCAAAACCATCTTCTCTAGTTGTTATCCATGGAGGAGAATGGAATAACAACATATACGAGAGTGGGAAAAACAGTAAATAAGAATGAAGATAACGTATGATTTTGTGGGTTGTTTTACTTTTAATTGATTTTGAATATTTACACCCGAACTTGGCGAATATGATATATTGATGATTTGTACCAGTTAAACAAACTATTGGTAAAAATTTGACACATTGCATATCTAAATTAAAGAATACGTACTAATAATAGTAAGTAGTAATAAATTGTTTACAAACCAGAAATTGTAGCAAATTATACAATATTCACTAATATCTAATCCAACTCAATCGATCCCTATTGTAAGTGTTCTCTTATCCGTGCTGAAAGAATATATGCTCCTAGCTAAAATAATTAATTTCTCGAGTTCTTGTAGGACATCATGACCGATTTCTTGAGTCTTTCATATCTCTTGTAAATCCATTGTACCTTGGAAAAAAAGACAAAAAACAGTTAGGATATGGTACTAATATAAATCATTCGTACAAACATATCTGGTACGACTGGTACGAAAACACAATATTCGTACTAACATACCAACGTAGGCGCCGCGGTGTGATGGTACGCTAGTAAGAACTCATTATATTCGTACTAGAGTGCCAGATAACGCGATGTGTCCGCATGGTATGCTATGATAATCTAACCATTTTCGTCTCGACGTACCAAGTTTGCGTGATACTCTGGTATGAATATTGTATTTTCGTGCTAGCGTAACAAACCCTAACATGGTACTCTGATACGAATATGGTATTTTCGCACCAGCTTACCACGATCTTACCTGATACTCTGGTACGAATAGAGTATCTTCGTATCATGCTTTAACGTGGTTGCGATACAGAAAATATGATAAAAAATAGAGAGATAAACACATTAATTCGTAACAATATATCACGACAGCGTGCTACCAACATGTCAATTCGTACCGGAGCACCACGTTAAGGCATAATACGCCGGTACAAAGACACTATATTTGTACCGGAGTACCACGTTAGGGCGTGATAAACTGGTACGAAATATCATATTCGTACCGGAGAACTACATCAGGGCATGGTACGCTAGTATGAAAATAGGATATTCATACTGAAGTTTGCGTGGTACTCCGATACGAATATGGTATCTTCATACCGGCTATATCACGCCATAACGTGGTACTCCGGTTCAAATAAACCATGTTTGTTCCAACATACCAATGCATGACACAGTGGTACGAATACATCCGAACATACCAACAATCAAGCACGAAAATTACCCAGAAATACAACCAAATCAACAATATATAATCAAATCCCCTAGAAATAGAGCATGCAAACAACCAACTTTATCAAAAAATGAACTATGCAAACACGCAAAGCATCTATAAATCAAGCATGAAAATAATCAAAGCACGAAATCAAAATAATCGTACCAGTGTGCATGGTACGCCTGTACGAATTAACCATTTTCGTTCCAACAAACCAATAATGGGTTGCGCACTACTGGTACGAGTTACTACTGCTACGAATTCACTCATTTCGTACCAACTGTTTTGACAGCGAACAGTAATCTCCTGCAAAAACACAAACGAACCATAAATCACCACAAAAACACCAAAATCAACCAGAAATCAATCCAAATACACCATAAAATTACTAGAAACTATATGAAAAATACATAAATCATTAAAAACACGTACGAAAATAATCATAAATTAATGAAAATTAAAAAAAAATCATTAATCACCAATTTCAGATCTATTTGTGGATTTTGAGCATGAAGATGCCATGGATTCCGATGAGAAGCTTGCGAGCAGAGCTATGGTTTGTGGGGGGCGGCGGCTGCGGCGACGACGGCGATTTTCGATGAGATCCAGAATTTTATAGAAAGAGAAAGGGAGAAATCGAGGTAGCAGCGACGGCAATTTTGGTACTGCGACTGTTGGTGAGCGATGGTGGTTCGCAGTGGCATGGGCGGCGAGGATGGACGGAGTTTTGGAGGAGAACGGAGGGGATGAGTGTGATATCCCGATTTCTCGATAATTAAATAAGAAATAATTGTACTCTTCTAGGACTACAAGTAAATTAATTCTTGTCCCGGAGAAATTTTTTTTACTCCATTGAAGGTTTTACCAATTTATTATATAAAAATGAGATTTTATTTATATAAAAATGATTGGCTCAGTTTACTCAGTGTGATTATGTGCGATTTTATTTATTTAAAATCTAAAGTGCTATTTAATTATTTTACTATATGTGATTTAATTTAATAGCAATAATGTGACTTATGTGGTTATATTATTATTATTTGTGTAACTTTAAAGTTAGGATAATTATACATTAAAAGCCTATACTCACCACCTCATCATATTTTCTTCATCAGTCATCACACCTAATTAAACAAAGAATACCTTTTAGATTTGTTCCTTCTTTCAGTAGACACTCGACTGATATGAGAGAGAGGGAAAGAAGAGACGGTGGTAGTAAAATAAATAGAGAAAGGTTGTAGCAGGTTTAGAGAGAGATACAAGAGGAATAAGAGAGAGAAAATGAAAGAAAGAAAAGAGAGATGTATTGAAAAACAAGAAGAAGACGAAGAATAGAGAAAATCAGAGAGAGAATTTCCAGGAGTAAAAGAAGAAGAAGAATTCGACTAAAGAGTTTCCAAATGTTTTCAGGTCGTGGAGCAGGCGCAGGCAGGTGAAACTGAGGGTAGGATTCAACATTTGGATTTGCTTCCGCTAGGTTAAACTCTTTGAGATTAGTAGACTATGTCGACTTCTAAATTTTCTTTTTGAGAGTCATAGACTTGATTATATTTATGTAAATTATGTCAGTCTTTTGTTTTCAGATACGAACTAGGACTTCGATCCTGTAAACTTTTGAGTTGAATGATAGTAATTATTATCGTTGAACTTGACGCCCTTCTTATATGAATTCTCGTCTTCAATTAATGTTATAGTTCATCTTTTCTTTTTAATCCCGTCATACCCCGATCCTTCGTTTTTCGAAATTAGGGTGTGACAGAATGATATCAGAGCGGAGTTCTTTTCCGTGTCTAAGAGTAACAGTTAATGATATTGAGTCTAGAATATTGTCTCCAGGGTTCTAAGTACTTCAGTAATCCTCAGTTCACCTCCGCACTGCCCTCGACAAATAGTTTGTAAGTTGTTTCAAAAAATTTTTGTTAGTATGTGCGCTAAACTGCTATACTTGCTTTCATGCATATAACTTTTGTTATGCAATTACAGAATTTCATAAAGTTATGAAATATTTGTCGTGTTTGGAACTACCCGAATCCTTAACGACTATGTATGAAGAATAGTTGTCATGTTTGGGAGGAACTAAACCCATATGACTGAAATTCAACCTAAAGAATATGGTATGCTTGGGCAATTTGAAGCATTATATATGATAAGTGTTACAAGTTAAGCGAATGTTGTCGTATTAGGCCATTGGCCTTTACGATGTTTAAAAGTTAAAGTTTTCTCTCGAATTTGAGGATAAGTAAAAGTAAAGATATGTGATCAGTATAATGTCGTATATGGTGTTGAACCTATATGATAAGAAAAGAACGAAAGTGTTCTCTCAAAGGTTTGAGAACAAGCATCTAAGTATGCTTTTATGTTAGCGGTATTCGATTATGTGAAATATCTAGATGATCTGAATGTAATGACATTGTAAAAGGGTGTGATTATCTTGCAAGGCTCGAGAATCCACGTGAATGAAGGTTATTCAGGAAATTGTTAATTTAGTTTCAGTCAGACAATTTGAGTTTTCTAACTCTTTCGTAAGATATTGTGGTTTGCTCACTAACTTGTACATCTAGAACTTGTCATGCAGGTTTCCCTTGACCTTTATGACTCAACAAATATTAGTAGGCTGACTCAGTTTGTCGCCTAAGTAGCAAAGTGTGATCTTCTCGTAGTTAGAGAGATATACAAGTTATTGTTATAGAGACTGCAGAATGACATAGAAGTAGCGCTTTAGGTTAGAAGTTCACTTAGAGCTCTACAAGAACTAAGGAGTTGTCATGTTTAGGACTGTGCTCCCGAATGACTGAGAATCCGTTATGTTGGGCCTGGCCAGCCCAACATAACCAAAATCTCAGTGACTGTCGTCATAAGTTTCATGACCCGAGACATAGTTTATCTCATAGTTTTTATTCAGTTTCCAATTGGATTTTAACCATTTGGTCAGTTTTGTCGTGTTAGGATTGAAAACCCTTACGATCAGTAAGTTGTCATAATAGATTATCCTTAATCTTTATGACCAGCTTTGTTAAATGAATCACTTTAGATTACCAACCTTGTGGTAAAGTGTTATGTGATTAATAGATAGGAACAATAGAATGGTCATGATAAAGATTGTTTATCGTCTTCATAACGATAATAAGTTTAGTAGGTTGACATAAGTTGTCGCCTAAGTTCTAGCTCATGTGAGTGTTGTCTTCTCACAGTTAAAGATATACACGAAGATAGAATTCATTCCGAATTTCAGAACAATATATGAGAAGAACATAGAATAAAGTTTTGGGAAAGTAGATGATCCGCACTTTTGACAAATTTGTTTAAACTAAGATTTTAGGATCAGAGATTTATCTTTTTAAGACAAATTAATTCGTGTCATCAGTATAACGGAATTCAATAGCATTTTGAGGTCATGTATTGACTGTAGAAACTAGAACAAGCTCATAATTAAGGATAGACACTACATGAAGCCTTGTATAGTTGAAAAATCAAGAATACCATTTCATTAGAGTGAAGAAGTTGTTAGCCTTAAGGTCAAGACTAATCCAGAAAAAGGTCGAGAAAGTCGACCAGATCAAGCAAAAAGAATTAAGGTGGCCTATGTCACTAAGTGTCGAGCATGCTTACAGCTAAATATTGGGGATCTAGTTATTTTCCTCAAAATATTTCTTCTAATGGTAACTTTGTGTCTAAATGACAAGAGGGCTAAGTTACGCCTTAGTTGCATAGGACTTTTTGAGACCCTAAATGAAATGCGCCCAATAGACTATAAGTTAGGTTTTGCCACTAACTTTTGAAAATTTCCACAGTATGTCACATGCCTCCTAACTAATTAAGAAAGTGTACGTGTTTGATCTCAAACATGTAATCAGATAAGGTTCAAATTCTTCGAAGCAAGCAAATTGCTCAAGTTAAAAAAAAGAAATGTAGGAATTGAAAAAAAAAGAAAGATAAAGATGAAAGTTCAGTATCCTGAGTAACAATAGCAAGGTACGTCAAATTTCGAGGACGAAATTTTTATAAGGAGGGAGGAATGTGATATCCCGATTTCTCGATAATTAAATAAGAAATAATTGTACTCTTCTAGGACTACAAGTAAATTAATTCTTGTCCCAGAGAAAAAAAATTTTACTCCATTGAAGGTTTTAACAATTTATTATATAAAAAGGAGATTTTATTTATATAAAAATGATTGGTTCAGTTTACTCAGTGTGATTATGTGCGATTTTATTTATTTAAAATCTAAAGTGCTATTTAATTATTTTACTATATGTGATTTAATTTAATAGCAATAATGTGACTTATGTGGTTATATTATTATTATTTGTGTAACTTTAAAGTTAGGATAATTATACATTAAAAGCCTATACTCACCACCTCATCATATTTTCTTCATCAGTCATCACACCTAATTAAACAAAGAATACCTTTTTAGATTTGTTCCTTCTTTCAGTAGACACTCGACTGATATGAGAGAGAGGGAAAGAAGAGACGGTGGTAGTAAAATAAATAGAGAAAGGTTGTAGCAGGTTTAGAGAGAGATACAAGAGGAATAAGAGAGAGAAAATGAAAGAAAGAAAAGAGAGATGTATCGAAAAACAAGAAGAAGACGAAGAATAGAGAAAATCAGAGAGAGAATTTCCGGGAGTAAAAGAAAAAGAGGAATTCGACTGAAGATAGAGAGAGCTGCCGTGAAAGAGGGAGAGACTGATACGGCCAACAATTACGCGGAAGCAAAGACTCGAACAACGTCAACGAAAAGGTCGAATTCAATCCAACAACAAACTGAACTAAAAGAGATTAAAACACCTTATAAACTGATCTAAACCGAAATTTAAACAAGAAATAGAACAAAACACGAAATAAAGCCAAATAACGATTAAAAACCCTAGACTGAAACTCGATTAGAAGCTATAGCAAACCAACTCCGATAAAGCTCAAATTTTAACACGAATTATAAATTGAAGTCAGTAACAACATATCAAAAATTCAGCCAATTCGCACGAGGGGTTTGAGTTTTGGCTCGGGACTGACTTTTCGATCGAATAGGATAAAACTTGGGACGACGGAACTGCTGGGGCGGCGATCTGATCTGGGCGTGAGATTGGGGTGGATAAAGAGGTGGAATGGACTGTATAAGTTGGGTGGAAGGAGGACGAGATGGCTGGAAACGAAGAGAACGAAGAGAGGATGAAGAACTTACCCGAAACGAACCCCGGATCTACTTGAATCCGAAACGCGTCTGTGGAGCGATCTTCGTGGCTTGTCTAACCCGGATACGACTGGATATCACGAATTAGACAGTTGATTTCAAGCTTGTAGTTGCCAACAACAAACTCTACCAAGAACCGACGGAAAACGTGAACCGAAGCACGAAAAGTGAGACAAATCGATCAATTAGATTTCTGATTCAAAGTTGTCTACTGAAAATAGTGTTCTCCAAAGACTTAAATACTAGGGCTAATCCCTTGACCAATTCGAACTAGGTCTTATAATTGGGCTAGGACTATTGGGCTTAACTAATGAATTAAATTACATACCACAAAGTCTGAGCCCAAATAAAATAAAACATAAAAGAATTACACAAACAAGAGCCCAATTTTCGAACATCAATCCTGGGCACTGGTCAAGTTCACCAACTTGGACTGCTTACTCCCGATATCTTCATCTTCCAATTTCTTCCGGACAATGCACTGAAAATAGCCTTGCAGTTTCTTGGCTCTCAATCTTGTAACTGGACCTCTCAGTTGCAACTCCGGGTTTGACTCATCAGTGCTGGATCCCAGCTCATCAGAGACGATCAAGAGAGTTAAAAAGAAAGAGAAGAAAGCAGAGAGATTAGAAAAAAAAGAGCAGTCGAGAGAAGAAGCAGGAGAGGAGGGAAATAGTTAGCAAGTTCACTCATCCTTGAGTTTATAGAAGAAGGAGAATCCATACAAGGTTTATTAAATTCCCTCATCTTTAGCTTTCAATTTTCGAAATTAAGAGGTATTAAGATATGGATTTTCTCTCTAGAACTTTGATGAAATGATGTGAGAATGTTATTATTATTATGGTTAAATAGGTTTAATTCTTGTTTGAAGATGAATATTTGTGGTCTGAAAATATGCAAATATAGATGTGTGTATATGTGTGTATCTCTGTTATGAGGTTGTCAAGAAGATAAAGAAAAAGAAGAGAAAACTGACTTGTGAACATGCATGCCAACTGTTTGAATAAATGTGTAGAAGTGAAAGAGAGCTTTTTACTAAAAATTTATGCAGGAATTCTGCATATATATATATATATAATATATATATATGATATTGCATATATATGTATTTAGTATGAAAAAAAAAGATATACACATGTGTTTTGCTGAGTAAGGTTAGAGATGATAAAGAATTGAGAATTTAGAAGTGAGGCAAAGTTTTTGGATAGTAAAAGAAGGAGATTTATATATATATATATTATGTACGCTAAGCTTGATTACATAAAGGTGAAAGCGTGTAAATGAAATATTTATTACATGGTTGCAGACTACTAAATGAGGAAGATGGATGCTAGGAATTATGTAACTTCTTTTATATATATGCATACATGTACTCCTTCTTTGTTCTATGACTGACAAAGAAAGGAAGGATTCTAGAAATTATATATTTCTGTGTGTTGCATTTTCATGGGCATTAGTTTCACAAGAAATAATGGAGATGCAAGAAGTTTAAGTTAATATACATTTACTTTGGTAAAGAGGTTGCCGATAATAAGATACATATGTTAAGTGTAATTTATATGTTGCTGAAAATTTGCAAATATAGCCCTGTGTGTGTTGATAACCATGAGTTAAATATGTATGCTACTATGAAAATAGTGAAGTTCTAAATGAGTTTGAGTTTCATAAGGTACTCGTCTATGTGTTTGAATACAACTTTCAAATAAAGTTTACTAAGTTTCGAGCTAAGGTATAGTTTGTGCCTTAAGCCGAAATGTATCCTTTTAAAGAAAATGATTTAGTTGCAGAGGTCGGGACAATGAATCTAAGTTGAGAGATCTTAGTATCCTTAATGAGGTTAGTTTGGAAATATATTAAGACTAAAACTCGTCTTGTAGGATTGTCCTACTCATGAGGATAGTAGTGCTCGTCCCAACACAAGTTTACTACGGTTTTTACTTCAGATTCATTCTATCCAGGTGGGCTACTTTTTAAAGTTTATGTTTGAGTTATTAAGCTCTGATATTTAAGAAATGAAAATGCTATCCATGATGAAATGTTTTATGTGCGCTTTGTGTGTTTAAAGCTCTTATGTTATCGATCGAGACACTCTGATAACCTAACACGTTAGATGAGTGTTGTGTACACCCCAGAGTCATGTATTGCAATGGCCGATCACCATTGTGTGCTTGACACAGTTTAGCGAACTCTTGGAGCTACGGCTCGAGGTTCACCAGCTTATAAGAGTAACACAAGAACGTTACAAGTAGCAGCGCTGATTTAGAAGAAATGTTTTGTGAACTTAGAAGTTTTTTCGTTTTAAAACCTTCTAAGTATCACTATAGTTATGGATATGCTATGTTTATGATTTCATAAATTGCTTTATGAAATGCGATGCCCACTGAGTACATTAGTGCTCAGCCCAAAAGTTTCCAAATGTTTTCAGGTCGTGGAGCAGGCGCAGGCAGGTGAAACTGAGGGTAGGATTCAACATTTGGATTTGCTTCCGCTAGGTTAAACTCTTTGAGATTAGTCGACTATGTCGACTTCTAAATTTTCTTTTTGAGAGTCATAGACTTGATTATATTTATGTAAATTATGTCAGTCTTTTGTTTTCAGATACGAACTAGGACTTCGATCCTGTAAACTTTTGAGTTGAATGTTAGTAATTATTATCGTTGAACTTGACGCCCTTCTTATATGAATTCTCGTCTTCAATTAATGTTATAGTTCAGCTTTTCTTTTTAATCCCATCATACCCCGATCCTTCGTTTTTCGAAATTGGGGTGTGACAGAATGGTATCAGAGCGGAGTTCTTTTCCATGTCTAAGAGTAACAGTTAATGATATTGAGTCTAGAATATTGTCTCCAGGGTTCTAAGTACTTCAGTAATCCTCAGTTCACCTCCGCACTGCCCTCGACAAAAAGTTTGTAAGTTGTTTCAAAAAAATTTTGTTAGTATGTGCGCTAAACTGCTATACTTGCTTTCATGCATATAACTTTTGTTATGTAATTACAGAATTTCATAAAGTTATGAAATATTTGTCGTGTTTGGAACTACCCGAATCCTTAACGACTATGTATGAAGAATAGTTGTCATGTTTGGGAGGAACTAAACCCATATGACTGAAATTCAGCCTAAAGAATATGGTATGCTTGGGCAATTTGAAGCATTATATATGATAAGTGTTACAAGTTAAGCGAATGTTGTCGTATTAGGCCATTGGCCTTTACGATGTTTAAAAGTTAAAGTTTTCTCTCGAATTTGAGGATAAGTAAAAGTAAAGATATGTGATCAGTATAATGTCGTATATGGTGTTGAACCTATATGATAAGAAAAGAACGAAAGTGTTCTCTCAAAGGTTTGAGAACAAGCATCTAAGTATGCTTTTATGTTAGCGGTATTCGATTATGTGAAATATCTAGATGATCTGAATGTAATGACATTGTAAAAGGGTGTGATTATCTTGCAAGGCTCGAGAATCCACGTGAATGAAGGTTATTCAGGAAATTGTTAATTTAGTTTCAGTCAGACAATTTGAGTTTTCTAACTCTTTCGTAAGATATTGTGGTTTGCTCACTAACTTGTACATCTAGAACTTGTCATGCAGGTTTCCCTTGACCTTTATGACTCAACAAATATTAGTAGGCTGACTCAGTTTGTCGCCTAAGTAGCAAAGTGTGATCTTCTCGTAGTTAGAGAGATATACAAGTTATTGTTATAGAGACTGCAGAATGACATAGAAGTAGCGCTTTAGGTTAGAAGTTCACTTAGAGCTCTACAAGAACTAAGGAGTTGTCATGTTTGGGACTGTGCTCCCGTATGACTGAGAATCCGTTATGTTGGGCCTGGCCAGCCCAACATAACCAAAATCTCAGTGACTGTCGTCATAAGTTTCATGACCCGAGACATAGTTTATCTCATAGTTTTTATTCAGTTTCCAATTGGATTTTAACCATTTGATCAGTTTTGTCGTGTTAGGATTGAAAACCCTTACGATCAGTAAGTTGTCATAATAGATTATCCTTAATCTTTATGACCAGCTTTGTTAAATGAATCACTTTAGATTACCAACCTTGTGGTAAAGTGTTATGTGATTAATAGATAGGAACAATAGAATGGTCATGATAAAGATTGTTTATCGTCTTCATAACGATAATAAGTTTAGTAGGTTGACATAAGTTGTCACCTAAGTTCTAGCTCATATGAGTGTTGTCTTCTCACAGTTAAAGATATACACGAAGATAGAATTCATTCCGAATTTCTGAACAATATATGAGAAGAACATAGAATAAAGTTTTGGGAAAGTAGATGATCCGCACTTTTGACAAATTTGTTTAAACTAAGATTTTAGGATCAGAGATTTATCTTTTTAAGACAAATTAATTCGTGTCATCAGTATAACGGAATTCAATAGCATTTTGAGGTCATGTATTGACTGTAGAAACTAGAACAAGCTCATAATTAAGGATAGACACTACATGAAGCCTTGTATAGTTGAAAAATCAAGAATACCATTTCATTAGAGTGAAGAAGTTGTTAGCCTTAAGGTCAAGACTAATCCAGAAAAAGGTCGAGAAAGTCGACCAGATCAAGCAAAAAGAATTAAGGTGGCCTATGTCACTAAGTGTCGAGCATGCTTACAGCTAAATATTGGGGATCTAGTTATTTTCCTCAAAATATTTCTTCTAATGGTAACTTTGTGTCTAAATGACAAGAGGGCTAAGTTACGCCTTAGTTGCATAGGACTTTTTGAGACCCTAAATGAAATGCGCCCAATAGACTATAAGTTAGGTTTTGCCACTAACTTTTGAAAATTTCCACAGTATGTCACATGCCTCCTAACTAATTAAGAAAGTGTACGTGTTTGATCTCAAACATGTAATCAGATAAGGTTCAAATTCTTCGAAGCAAGCAAATTGCTCAAGTTAAAAAAAAAAGAAATGTAGGAATTGAAAAAAAAAGAAAGATAAAGATGAAAGTTCAGTATCCTGAGTAACAATAGCAAGGTACGTCAAATTTCGAGGACGAAATTTTTATAAGGAGGGAGGAATGTGATATCCCGATTTCTCGATAATTAAATAAGAAATAATTGTACTCTTCTAGGACTACAAGTAAATTAATTCTTGTCCCGGAGAAAATTTTTTTTACTCCATTGAAGGTTTTACCAATTGATTATATAAAAAGGAGATTTTATTTATATAAAAATGATTGGTTCAGTTTACTCAGTGTGATTATGTGCGATTTTATTTATTTAAAATCTAAAGTGCTATTTAATTGTTTTACTATATGTGATTTAATTTAATAGCAATAATGTGACTTATGTGGTTATATTATTATTTGTGTAACTTTAAAGTTAGGATAATATACATTAAAAGCCTATAGTCACCAAAACCTGCCACCTCATCATATTTTCTTCATCAGTCATCACACCTAATTAAACAAAGAATACCTTTTTAGATTTGTTCCTTCTTTCAGTAGACACTCGACTGATATGAGAGAGAGGGAAAGAAGAGACGGTGGTAGTAAAATAAACAGAGAAAGGTTGTAGCAGGTTTAGAGAGAGATACAAGAGGAATAAGAGAGAGAAAATGAAAGAAAGAAAAGAGAGATGTATCGAAAAACAAGAAGAAGACGAAGAATAGAGAAAATCAGAGAGAGAATTTCCTGGAGTAAAAGAAAAAGAGGAATTCGACTGAAGATAGAGAGAGCTGCCGTGAAAGAGGGAGAGACGATCAAGAGAGTTAAAAAGAAAGAGAAGAAAGCAGAGAGATTAGAAAAAAAGAGCAGTCGAGAGAAGAAGTAGGGGAGGAGGGAAATAGTTAGCAAGTTCACTCATCCTTGAGTTTATAGAAGAAGGAGAATCCATACAAGGTTTACTAAATTCCCTCATCTTTAGCTTTCAATTTTCGAAATTAAAAGGTATAAAGATATGGATTTTTCTCTAAAACTTTGATGAAATGATGTGAGAGTGTTCTTATTACAATTATGGTTAAATAGGTTTAATTCTTGTTTAAAGATGACGATTTGTGGTATGAAAATATGCAAATATAGATGTGTGTATATGTGTGTATCTCTGTTATGAGGTTGCCAACAAGATAAAGAAAAAGAAGAGAAAACTGACTTGTGAACATGCATGCCAACTGTTTGAATAAATGTGTAGAAGTGAAAGAGAGCTTTTTACTAAAAATTTATGCAGGAATTCTGCATATATATATAATATATAATATATATATATATATATGATATTGCATATATATGTATTTAGTATGAAAAAAAAAAGATATACACATGTGTTTTGCTGAGTAAGGTTAGAGATGATAAAGAATTGAGAATTTAGAAGTGAGGCAAAGTTTTTGGATAGTAAAAGAAGGAGATTTATATATATATATTATGTACGCTAAGCTTGATTACATAAAGGTGAAAACGTGTAAATGAAATATTTATTACATGGTTGCAGACTACTATATGAGGAAGATGGATGCTAGGAATTATGTAACTTCTTTTATATATATGCATACATGTACTCCTTCTTTGTTCTATGACTGACAAAGAAAGGAAGGATTCTAGAAATTATATATTTCTGTGTGTTGCATTTTCATGGGCATTAGTTTCACAAGAAATAATGGAGATGCAAGAAGTTTAAGTTAATATACATTTACTTTGGTAAAGAGGTTGCCGATAATAAGATACATATGTTAAGTGTAATTTATATGTTGCTGAAAATTTGCAAATATAGCCCTGTGTGTGTTGATAACCATGAGTTAAATATGTATGCTACTATGAAAATAGTGAAGTTCTAAATGAGTTTGAGTTTCATAAGGTACTCGTCTATGTGTTTGAATACAACTTTCAAATAAAGTTTACTAAGTTTCGAGCTAAGGTATAGTTGGTGCCTTAAGCCGAAATGTATCCTTTTAAAGAAAATGATTTAGTTGCAGAGGTCGGGGCAATGAATCTATGTTGAGAGATCTTAGTATCCTTAATGAGGTTAGTTTGGAAATATATTAAGACTAAAACTCGTCATGTAGGATTGTCCTACTCATGAGGATAGCAGTGCTCGTCCCAACACAAGTTTACTACGGTTTTTACTTCAGATTCATTCTATCCAGGTGGGCTACTTTTTAAAGTTTATGTTTGAGTTATTATGCTCTGATATTTAAGAAATGAAAATGCTATCCATGATGAAATGTTTTATGTGCGCTTTGTGTGTTTAAAGCTCTTATGTTATCGATCGAGACACTCTGATAACCTAAAACGTTAGATGAGTGTTGTGTACACCCCAGAGTCATGTATTGCAATGGCCGATCACCATTATGTGCTTGACACAGTTTAGCGAACTCTTGGAGCTACGGCTCGAGGTTCACCAGCTTATAAGAGTAACTCAAGAACGTTACAAGTAGCAGCGCTGATTTAGAATAAATGTTTTGTGAACTTAGAAGTTTTTTCGTTTTAAAACCTTCTAAGTATCACTGTAGTTATGGATATGCTATGTTTATGATTTCATAAATTGCTTTATGAAATGCGATGCCCACTGAGTACATTAGTGCTCAGCCCAAAAGTTTTCAAATGTTTTCAGGTCGTGGAGCAGGCGCAGGCAGGTGAAACTGAGGGTAGGATTCAACATTTGGATTTGCTTCCGCAAGGTTAAACTCTTTGAGATTAGTCGACTATGTCGACTTCTAAATTTTCTTTTTGAGAGTCATAGACTTGATTATATTTATGTAAATTATGTCAGTCTTTTGTTTTCAGATACGAACTAGGACTTCGATCCTGTAAACTTTTGAGTTGAATGTTAGTAATTATTATCGTTGAACTGACGCCCTTCTTATATGAATTCTCGTCTTCAAATAACGTTATAGTTCAGCTTCTCTTTTTAATCCCATCAATACCCCAATCCTTCGTTTTTGGAAATTGGGGTGTGACAATAAGACAGAAAGAATGTGAGAGTTGCGTGAGAGAGGAGAAGAGATGAGAGAGAATTTTGCAGAAAAGTGATTTTTTGAAATCAAAATGGAGTGAAAAGTAAAATTTGACCTTTCACACCTATGAAGGGTATAATGGTCCGAAAATTCTCAAAAATGTCATATTTTGTGTTTTTTCAACTTTGTGATAACTATTGTATTTTTAAGAGGAATAATGTCATTTTATGAGTTCCCTCTTAATCTTATATGAAGATGAAACCAAAGAAAGAACATAAGAAAATCAAAATCACAAATATAAAAACACTCAAATTGTGAGATGATATATATATATATATATATATATATATATATATATTTTGAGCTCGTCAAATGCTATCTTAATTCAATTGTTCCATGTTAGGGGTGCAATTAGAGGTGGCCACGGTTCGGTTCGATTCCGGAACCGGAACCGAACCGGCGGTTCTCAATTCCACCCCAAGGGAATCGGAACCGAACTGCCGACCACTTCGGTTTCGGTTCCAAACCGAAACCGCATGATTCGGTTCGGTTTGGTTCCGCGGTTTCGGCGGTTCCGAGGTTCCAAATCGGAACCGCATATTTTGGAATTTAATTTTTGTATTTTTTTTTTTCATTTTTTGCTACTTTTTCTTGTTTAATTGTAATTTTATGCATTCGAATGTAACATTTAGGTGAAATAAATATGAATCTTAACATAAATATAGATAAAAACATAAAAAATAAAAAAATATGAGGAACTAACAGTTCGAAACCGGAACCGAACCGAACCGAACCGAAACCGGCAGTTTCGGTTCCGCAACTTTGGAACCGAAACCAAACCGCCGTCGATGCGGTTCTCAGTTCCAAATCAGAACCGGTGGTTCGGTTTCGGTTTCGGTTCCGGAACCGCCGGTTTCGGTTCGGTTCCGGCGGTTTCGGTTTTTTTAGCCACCTCTAGGTGCAATCAAACTGAATATTCTAATTGATCCTTACTATTTTTGTAAATAAATTATTAGATAATTACATAATTATTTTTAATAAAAATAAAGTTAATTAAATTGAGAATTTTATACTTTTCGAGTTAGCTAAGAAGATCGAATATATATTTAGATACTTATTTATTCATTGTTGACCTCAAATTTTGAATTGCTTATATCATTAACAAGTCCCACATACTAATACTAATAAGAGCACCCGCAGCGGCGCCATTTTGTGATGGGCGCTCGCTGCGGGCGGATAGCGCATTTCCTCCATTTTGAAGACACGGGCGGAGGGAGGAGAAAGGCGACGTGGCGCGGAAGGATTGGGCAACGGATTGCCCATTTCAAACGACATTTTCAATTTTTTTTATTTAATTTCCTATTTTTCATCTATAAATGCTACCCTTTTTTCACTTCATTTTCATACATTTGTCTACATTTCTTCCTCAAAATCTCCTATTTTTTTGCATTTCTCACCTTCAATTCTCCATTGAATCATGTCGGGCGACAACGCTTCGTTCGGAATTAATTTTTTTTATTTCATGTTTTTAAATTAATGTAATGTTTTTTCTTTATTTTAATTTAAGGGTAATTTTCACTTAAATAGCTGAACTATTCAACTTTTCACAATTGTATTCCAAACTATTAAAAATATCAATTAAATGGCCAAACTATTGAAATTTTCACAATTGTATTCCAACTATTAAAAATATCAATTAAATGGCCAAACTATTAAAATTTTCACAATTATATTCTAGGTCAAAATTTCGCGACGGAAATTCAAGGTGTCACGTCGGAAATTTATTTTGGTTGAGTTTTGTAGGATTTAGAATTTTGAAATTCTAAATATGTTTCCGGCGTGTCACCTTGGATTTTCGTCGCCGAAAGTTTGACCTAGAATATTATTGTGAAAACTTCAATAGTTTGACCATTTAATTGATATTTTTAATAGTTTGGAATATAATTGTGAAAAGTTGAATAATTTGGCTATTAAAGTGAAAATTACCCTTAATTTAATAAAATTTGTATTTATAAAATAATTGTTATTTAAATTAGTAAATATAATTAATTATAAAATAAAAACATAAAAAAAAGGAGAACCCTCCAAGGCACCATTGTAGGAAAATTTTAATACTCACTTTAAACCCACAAATTAAGGTGATGCTCTCCACAATGGAGGGCACAATGGTGGATGCTCTAATAAATCAAAATTACCAATAATACTTGTTAATTTGGTTACAGTGTTAATATTAATTAGCCCAAGCCCAGCCCAATTGATTTTGGAATATACAGTTTCGGTCCAAAAAAATCCAATTTCATAGAAGAAAATCGTGGGGTTCAAAGTGCGACTTTAGTGACCGTAACCTACCGTTTCCCGCCACTTCCAGTCTCCCCCTCTACCCCGCAAATCTACACCATCGCTGCACAAAATCTGTCTTCATACTCACCTTCGCTGCATGTGTTTGTGGTGCGTGAATCTTGAAGAAGTAGAAGGAGGAGAAACTGCTGATTTAATTTGAAGAAGAGATGTTGTGGGTGGATAAGTACCGTCCCAAAACCCTAGACAAGGTTCTGGTCCACGAAGATATTGCCCAAAATCTCAAGAAACTGGTAATCCTTATCAAACTCATTCAAACTTTTATGTTTTGATCCGCCGAACCTTCGAAATTTGTTTGCTTTTCGTCAATAAATTCTGTTGTTTTGTTTAATTGCAGGTGACTGAGCAGGATTGTCCCCATCTGCTGTTCTATGGGCCATCCGGGTCGGGTAAGAAAACCCTAATTATGGCCCTTCTCAGACAAATCTTTGGTCCCGGAGCTGACAAGGTGAAATTTTAGTAATTTTTTTCAGTTCTGGCTGTCGTTGGACTTGTTTTGGTTAAATTTAGTTATTTGTAATTTAGGGATGTGCAAATTGGTTACATATAGCACTAGCAATGAGGATACAATGTGAGCATCTTCATAATCTGTTGCTTCTTGAGTTCTGTTGTTAGTAATTTGACCTTTTATTTAGTCGATGAGGATGTGAGAAATTCAAAATTTTGGTATAAGATTATCCCATCCAAGACTATTATATCTGATGAAGGATACTTTAATTTGACTCATTAACTGTTGTTCTGCAGGTTAAAGTGGAAAACAAAAACTGGAGAGTTGATGTGAGTATTGCTCACCCAAAATTTCTAGCATAATTTTTGGTCCGAGATGCTAATTCGGCTCTGCCCTAGAGTGTTTGCATGGATTGACTCTCTAGAGATTATAGTTTGAGCGAAAATTTAATTTTGCTTCTGCAGGCTGGGTCGAGAACACTTGATGTAGAGCTTACAACAGTATCAAGCTCGCATCATGTTGAACTGAATCCTAGTGATGCAGGATTTCAGGACAGGTATGTGGTTCAAGAGATAATTAAGGAAATGGCAAAGAACCGACCAATTGACACCAAGGGAAAGAAGGGTTTCAAAGGTAACTCTGCGCTTCTTGCCTGTATCAATGCTGTGATTAGGATTTGCTTGTGATACTTGTGTTCATGCTGTTTTAGCTGTTTCTTTTGTGGCTTATGTCATTGAGTAATACAACACAACAGATTCAGAATCAAGTCCGCAGTATCCTTTCCCTTTTTATCTTAATTTTCCTGAAAGATCTGTTAGGAATTATTTATGAATTTTTATCGGTTCTTGTTAGTCTTGTTCCGCTGTAGTCTGTACCAATAACATCGGATTGTGCATATCAGTTCTAGTGTTGAATGAAGTTGACAAACTCTCAAGGGAAGCCCAGCACTCTCTACGAAGAACAATGGAGAAATACAGTGCATCTTGCCGGCTAATTCTCTGCTGTAATAGCTCTTCCAAGGTCACTGAAGCCATCCGCTCTCGTTGTCTGAATATGCGCATAAATGCACCAACAGATGGGGAGGTCATTATCTCTTCTTTTTATCTTATTTTTGTCTCGCTTATGTTGCACGAGGTCATATTGTGCGCTAATCATGTTGGATTTTTGACAATCAATGTGTGGGATAGTTCTTCTGGCTGGAACTTGATGAAAGTATATAAATGGGTCCTGGCAATAGCTATTGCAGTGTTGTAGTCATGGATTATTATGAAGTCTTCTCTACTTTCTGTGCTCAAGTGTGGTACTGCATGTGATGGAAACTTTAATATGCATTTTCTTAGTATGAGAATGTCCCAGGCATTTATTATGAATTGATATTATGGATTAATATTTTCTACACTACTGATTTGTAATTTGTAGTTAATAAGTTGATGAAGTACGAGTTCAAGAAAATAGACTGGTTATATGCTAATTTACAATGTAATTTTCTTACTTTCGTTCTAGATAATGAAATTCCATAGAAAAATTTCTGGAGAAGCTTGATGATGAACAAAATGGTACATTCTGTCCATCTTTTATATATGTTATACACTTTGATGTGCTATAAGTAAAATACCTACTGAAGACTTTCTGATAAATACAAAACAAATTTCGTCCCACTTAATGTGGATTTATTATACTTACATAAAATAGTTATTTAAAGTATGTAGCAAAGTCCTAGTTGAATGTAATAACATCAGCGTTTTAACGGAGATGTAGTTTTATACCATGTGATTGTGCTAGAATTACTTTGACGGAACTTATAGTATTGTCGCATTTGTAGCATGTTCTTATATTTTTGTTCTGTGCTCATGTTGATGTATAATATTCCCATGCCAGATCATGAAGGTTTTGGAATTTATTGGCAAGAAGGAATCGTTGCAACTTCCGCCTGGATTTGCTGATCGAATAGCACAGCAATCTAATCGAAGCCTAAGGAGGGCAATACTATTATTTGAGACTTGTCGTGTCCAACAGTTGAGTTCTGTTTTGCATTTACAAATTTACATCAGATATTCATTATGATTACTTGACTGTGCGCTAATGCATGCTGTTTCAATTAGGTATCCTTTTGCACCCAACCAGGCTATAC
Source organism: Agastache rugosa (assembly GCA_031470985.1). Taxonomy (NCBI): domain Eukaryota; kingdom Viridiplantae; phylum Streptophyta; class Magnoliopsida; order Lamiales; family Lamiaceae; genus Agastache; species Agastache rugosa. The sequence goes on along the minus strand of CM062603.1, from coordinate 19,847,799 downwards.
CCCCTATGGATTGGGAGGAATACGTTTCTGAAATAGCATCTAGCATATTTAAGGAGCAGAGTCCTAAAAGGTTTGGCAATAAAAACTTTTATCAGAGGCACCTTAGGTTCAAGATTATTGCTAATTTATTTTTCATGCATAGCTTTGTAAATGCATAACTGCACATTATATTTTTATGTAGGATTGCAGTGATGAGATAGGCATTGCGGAGAACTGACTTATAGCTAAGCTATTTGTATCTTAGTACCCTATGAAATGATATTTCATGATAACATTTTTTAGGATGCTGTTGTTTTCCCGGAATGCTGCTTAGTTAAAACTTATCACAAACTCTGTGTGGAACATCCTCCTTACTGCTTTCTGCCCTAGAATGATTTGCTGATAGAAATATATAAATTTATATATCAAGAAGAGCCCAACTCACATGGTATAATTGTCAAATTATAATCTAGAATGTGTAATGATTTAGTAATAACAGATCTTTGCCGTTTTACTGCAAGATTTTTCTCTTATAAAATAGAGTTGAATAACTCTCTCTCTCTCTCTCTCTCTCTCTCTCTCTGAGGTTGCTGTGAAGTAATGCTTCTTATTAGTTTGACTCCTCTCCTGTTGGTAAATTGCCTCACAAGTTAGTGTTGCCTTTATATACTGTATATAACTGTCCTTTCTAATCCATTTATTTTTGTAGGTTGTTTGAGGTCCGAGGAAAGCTATATGAGTTACTCGTTAATTGTATCCCTCCAGAAATTATTCTAAAGGTTGACTTTTATTCGTGCTTTTCCAACCCCATTCACTTCTTCTTGTCAAAGGATTATATAGCTAATTCTGTATGAAACTGAAGAACATATCTTTTCATTGCAGAGATTGCTTCATGAACTGCTGAAGAAATTGGACTCCGAGCTAAAGCATGAGATCTCTCATTGGGCAGCTTATTATGTAAGCCCTGATTGCCCTATATTTTACCTCTCCCCTCCTTCTAATCGGACAAGTGATGTATATTGCAATGACTTTAAGAGCAGATTAGAGTTGGATTGTACTATTAAGTTTGTACTCAGCTGAGTTCCCTGAGATATTACTGAGGAATTAACTTGTTTTTGTCAGGAACATAGGTTACGTCTTGGACAGAAAGCAATATTTCACCTCGAAGGTATGTCACACATAATTCTCCAAGTGTTACTCTTCATCTCAGTTAATTAGATTGGATCAGTGAGATGCCGAAAAAATAGAGATTTGCAATTAACTTTCTTAATCCGAATACAATAATTCTTCCTCTTGGTAAACAGCTTCATATCGTGTAGTTTTAGCATGGTTTTGCGTATCAAAACATATTTTAATATGTGAATACTTGAATGTTAACCCGTAGCATTAATTATGATGTATTTGTAGTTTGTGATAGTTCCTTACAGGAATCCGGTAATTGATCATTCCATCCATGCACTTCTTTAACAAGTTGTTTTAGGCATCCACTAAATTAATTTCACCACCTCCAGCTTACAGCCTTCGTATGCTGAGTAATATGAACATTTTGATAATTTCTTTTCTAAGATAAACTTTTCCTAACACCTTATTTTGTTTTGGTTGCTCATGTCGAGGCAAGTTGCCTGGCTTTCAATGCAGAATATGTTATGCGACTAAAGCTAACTTGTTAAATTTTACGTTGTTGGTTCGATCAATTGCAGCATTTGTAGCCAAGTTCATGAGCATCTACAAGGGTTTCCTCATCGAGACATTTGGCTGAGCTCGTTCAAATCCAGATGGGAAGAGACAACATTTGGCAAACTTGAGGAAATGCTTATGGAGAGAGGATGTTTATACAATCCATCAGTTCTGCAGTGCAGTCATTCAGTTTAATTTGTTTCCAACTCATAAGAGTATGTGCAGTGTGATAATGTTTTAGCTTCATTTCATTCGAGATCAATTAATCTAGAGGAAGACTATTCTGATTCTCAGAAAATTTTAACATCCTCTGTGTTTGAAATCAATCGCAGTCTGAAATCAGTATTAGCCTTCTCGATTGAAACTTGCCCTCACCTGCATGATTTTGGTAGCTGCTATGACTGATTCTTGGTTAGACCCATCTGAGTTTTCTCGCCGATATCGATCTTTTTCGAGTCGACTTTGGCCGGGTGTGATTACTTTATTTACTGAAAGTCGTATTCTATGTTTTCTCTAATATTGTTCAAAATTCAAAGAAGAAAAAAGGACAAAAAACAATAGTAAATAGTGACATGAATTACTCCAACCTGACTGTGACTGAGATAGAAATGAATGAATTGAACATTATGTACAGTTTTTACTTGTGTTATATCATCTATCTAGTTAGTGAACTCAGTTTTGCTGAAACCTGCATTGGACAAATGAGGCTCCAACAATCTTCACAATCCTCAAAAAAGCTACCTATATATCTTGCAAAAAATGTCACCAAAAATTCCTCGGCAGAGAGGATGTAATGAGCTTTCTGTCTCCGGCGACCGTCGTTCGAGAAAGCCGAGTCTCCTGGTGAATCATCCTCTTCCTCGCCGCAATCTTCCTGGAGATGGCCTGCCATATCATCTGAACTGCATCATTCTCCCGCGACGGATACTGAAACTCAAAGAATTGCTCCACTTGTTTAAGCACTCTCCACATCTTAGTCCACTCCTCTTTAGTGATACTCCTAATGAAATTGATGAGATATTTGTCTTTCAAAGCATCCGACGTGGACACAAACACGCAGAACTCAGTGTAATCAAGAACGTCCTCAAACGGCAGCTCAATCTCATCGCTGATGATCACCGGCACACAGTGGCTGGCTATGGAATCGAAGAGACGGTTCGACGACGGCGTGTCCCCGGCGATGTTGAGGCAGAATTTCGACGACTGCATCCCCTTTGAAGCCTGGCTAATCCCATCATTATTTATAGTCCCAAAAGTGAAATGCACATCTTTTTCATCTTTCAATTTGTAAAACAATTCTTGCCTAATTAGACCACCCTGCAACAATATCAAGAACACGCATCAAATTAATCACTAATCAACCAAAATCATCAACCACTTGACACCAATCACAAAGAAGGCTCACATCTTTTCTGTACACAGCTCCTTGAAAATACAGCAGAATCGGACGAGTGTCGAAATGGGAGTTGTCGTCAAGAAAAGTGGGAATCAAATGTTTGTAAGGTGCAATAACATCTTTGTGAACATTAGCAACTGTGAGAGGATATCTCCCAAAATCTGCGAGAATGAAGAGGGCCGGCCATAGCTTCAATCTTGCATGCAGCAGACTATTTGGATGATGAGCAACGATTATATGATCCTTCCCACCAGATCTCTTCCATTCATTCTTACCTACCAAAATCTTTACCAAATCCTCCTGCAATTTCTTATCCCTATTATTCTTATTCTTCTTGTTATGATCTTTGGCGAAACGGTTGTAGCTGATGGAGGCGAAAAAGGGGACGAACACGACGTCGGCTTCGCCGTAATCATGAACCCTAACCGCGCTACGGCCACTCAGATTCTTGGAGAATTCAGAGCTCAAGATATCGAGAGTAAGCCAGTATTCGACGCTGTGCTGCAGATTCAGGCCGCCGGGATATTGGGGAACATCGCCGGAGCCGGCACGGAGGTCCGGCCAGAAGGTGCGATGGTCTTTGGCAGTCCATCCCAATAGGCCGAAGTGAAAATCTGGGGGCAGGTCGTACATGAAGACCTTGAGAATTTGTTTGTTGATGCCTCTGCAAAATTTTCTTGAAATTCTTTCCTTGGTTTGTTGATCCAGTTCGGCGGCTGATTTGTCGAGATTCGGGTTCGGCGCCATTGGTGGAGGGAGGACGGAGGTGGGCAAGGAAGAGAGATCGAAGAAATTAGGGGCGACGTTTGATCGGAACATGCATAGCGAAGAGATTGCGAGAAGTGTTACTGGAACGGCGCATAATACAAGAAGGAAAGATTGTTTAATTCTTGGCATTGTTCTCAAACCAGGATTAGTCGGACGAAACATTGTTAGTGGCGACAGAAACTGCGCAGTGAGAGGGGCAACGGAACGGCCAGGCTGCATGCATGGAGATGAGAGAGAAGAACAGATTATTCTTGAGAGAGAGAGAAGGATTTGTATGATTGGCTCTCGAAGAATGAAACCCAAATGGATTTTGATTTCAGATTGCCATATAGCAGTTTTAGAGAGAGAGAGAGAGAGGAATCGGAATATGAGCAGTTGGATGAGAGAGTTTTGATGGGGGTTTTGTTTTGTTTTCTTGTTTGATTTATTTTGGCATTTCAGTCTCGCGGTACTACTTGTTTGTCTATGTGAGCCTTTTTTCTTGATGAAGAAAAGAAAACTTTGATTTATTTCTTTAATTTTTCTTTTGTGGAAATATTTGAGTCGTCTATGTGTAGCGTGAGTGTAGGAAGCAGCATCTGAAGAAGCGGGCTCGTCTCATCTTCAATTTGTCCTCTAAACGTAATTAAACAAAGTTTTTTACTGCCAAATTACTGCAATTTTTTTTTAATTTTACGAAGCTTTTCTGGAAATAGCTACCGCTTGTGTTGTACTGGGGGAGGGCATTTTGGATTGTGTATGTATGTATATATAGCTGAATTTCAGCTATACGTAATAAAAAGTTCAAAAGAAAGATTAATTATTTCTTCACTAATTTTGGGGGATATCTTATATCTCTATCTGAAACAGAAACAGATATCTTTCCCGACCGAGAGAGAGAGAATTAGAATCATTCATTAAGTCTTGATGAGTGCATAGTTCTTTAAATATTTTTAATTAAAGATAATTCGAATTTTTTAGGTAAACTTTTAATTTGCATTTGTAATTTTCTTTCTTTAAATGGAACTTGAGTAATGTAAGTAGTTTGTGTCAAGGCAAAATGACGTAAAAACTCTCAGGAAAAGAAAATATGATACTCTCAGGATCTAAAGTTTTAGCTATGACAGTTACAAAAGCTTTAAATCTTCCACAGGTGTATCTAATACATCATTTTTCTTCCTAAAAATCCAAAAAAAAAAAATGTTCTTTTCATTTTTCTTCCTTGAAATCCCAAATATTTCCGCAAAATCTATAATATTTAACAATAAAAAAAACATAGAAACAGAGTCACATGATTATAAATAATTCTTGAGATCTGATATTGTATGACAGTTTGATGGTGTTATTAAATATTAACGGTGGCTAGGTGAGCAGGCGGTGACAGAAGTAAAATAAGCCAAAACCGTGAAGCTTGAAAGACTTTTGAAGAAAAATAGTCTTATTTATCTAACAATACACAAACTTGCTTTTAAATATTAGTATGGTCGGCACAAATTTCTATACTTTTTAACCAATACACAAATTTCTACAGTTTTTTTTATCTAATTCAAATGGTCTTAACCTAGACCTGCTTTAATTTCAAGAATTGTTAGATCCTAAAAAATCGCTCACTTATTTATTAGATCCTAGATAGGTGGTCTGGGTTATTTTTAGCTCAAGAAATCCCACAATTAAACTAGTAATTCATTTGATAGATTCTTTTTTTTTTAATTATGATTCCAAGGTTATTGCATCAATAATACATGTGATGCACCTGTACGTGAAGTGAAATACATATTTCCTATGTTCCATAATCCGTGTCATCAAAATTTTAAAGAAAAATGATACCAAATTTCTCATTTTACCCTTTACTCAATATAAATTTTTTAATTGTTTGATTTGCCATGTAATAATTAAAAATAAAGAGTAAATTTGACCATGTATTGTACAGGGATGCACGCGTACGTGAAAAGTTTCTATTTGATGCCCATACATATTGTAAAAATTAAGTCTATTTTCCAATTAAACCAATTCGAGTAAGTTGACTGAGTTTCTGTAGTTGGTCCTATTTCAGCCTGTATGAAGATTCGTTTTTTCCTTTTCCACAGTGCAAATAAATCCACATACCTCTCTCTCTCTCTCACACACACGCACACACACACAATGTTGGCATCACTCGCATCTTCAGATCAAAAACATTATGTGCCACAGAAAATTATTCAGATGAATCGACCTACCTAATGACTTAGCTCATGGAAAATCACTTATTTTAATGGAAGAAAAAAAAGGTTTACACTTTCTCAGCATTCATGTCGAAAAATAAGGGGAGAAATCCTAATATTACAAGGTGCAAATCAGAAGTGATTTCCCCCAAGAACGTGAAGAAATCAAGTCTCAATCATGACCAAACACTGAAGGAAAAGTTAGAATTGGAACTGCATCTCAGCTGAGTATTCGAGTGCCTCAAGATTAGCAGCCATGGCCTTGTTCATCGGAGGCGGACCGCATCTCAGAATCTGCAAAATCACAATAAAAAAAAAAAATTGTGCTTCAAACTCGATACCTATTTTTCCTTTTCTGATATGCTCGCGTAGCTAAATTCAAACCTTGATATCGGAGGCTGGAGCAGGGCAGTGAGCCTGAATCATTTCCTTTGACACAAAACCAACTCCGCCGTTCCATACTTCAGGAGGCTGTAGAAATTTATCGAACAATCAACAATCCATTAGTTGGGATATTATATGACATGGTCGTGTGCAAAACCTTAAGGTTCTACTATGGTACTACAAATAATTTTAGCTTATTTCATTTTAAGCATCCTGAACAGTCGTGCAATGAGTGACAAATTGCAGAAATCAATCGAATAAAAGTGTAATTGCTCAAATTGCGTCATACTAGGATTTGTGGATGGTAAACTTGCCTGATTAAGCACATAGTAAACTTGGAACTGGTCAGGATAGTTTTTGGCAAGACTATCGATTTCATCCTGCAGCAAGAAACAACAATTATTCAGGATCATAAAAACTTAAAACTAATTCATATTGTTCCATACTCTTAACCAAATATCCTTCGAATGAAATCCCAGAAAACAAGAACAATAATCTATTCCACTAAGTTTTCCCCCTATATTGTTGTTCTGCAGCTACCAGACATTGGTTTTTGTTCACCAAATTTATCAGACATTTCGAGTACACAAATTTCATGAATAATCCCAGTCCATATGCAACTGAGCTATGCCAAAATCCAGTTTATTTCAAATTACTTTCCTAAATACAGATTTTTAAGCATGCATCATTCAAGTCACAACTGGAGAAAAAGATGCGATGAATTACCTTTAGCAGAATGTCATCATATGTAACATTAGCATATATCAGTTGCACCTTTGTTCTGTCATTGGGGTTCTCCAGGATTGCTCTTGCAACCTAAAATGGAGACCAAAAATGTATAAAATGAGTCGATCATAATTTTATTGTTAAAGACATTCATCAAAGAAGAATCTATCTAGACATAATATATCATATTTAAAAAATATTATATATATATATATATATATTATATATATGTGGAGACGTTGATTATAAACCTGGAACATTGGTGTAATCCCAGAGCCTCCAGCAAGCATACCAAATGCTCTCACTTGGCCAGGTTGATACTTAAAACGGCCCTAATTTTGATAAAGGAAACAGAAATAAGAGTAGATTTCCAGATGCTGATGCATTACCGAATTAATTCCACATAAAGAAAAGAATGAGACTCAACACCACAAGCACATAGAAATGAATAACCAGGCCATTTCAGGTGGAATACTCACTTCACCATGTTACAAATTGGAACCTTACAAATTTTCAACTTTTGATCGTTTCAAAAATACGGAAGGATATCAGAGGGCGTTGACACTGATAAAATTGTAAATCACATTTCTTCATGCGGAATAGGCCTATAGATTACAGCATGTACCTTTGGTCCTTTAACAGCCATATAATCACCTTCCTTCATTTCTCTAAAATGATGAGACATTCTCCCTTGTGGATACATCTGTGATTGTGAAATGTCATAAAGCAAACCTAATGAGACCCGAGAAAACCAAATTCATGATACTGTATATCAGCATGCCAGCCAATAAACGGGTTGAAGAATATACAAAATGCACCTTTATAACTAACTCAAAGTATCCAACATCAGAATCTAAAGTAGTCGGAGTGTATGGTTTAATGACCTCTTCCCCTTGACTATCCTTACCCCTGTATCGATAAAAGCACTATAAATTACCAACCAATCACGCCTTAAGTACGCTTTCTTTCTCCTTTCATTGGTTGAAATCAATACAATTTGCCAGTATAGCAATTAACAGATACATCAGAAACCATGAGAACAAGAATTGAGTGTAGAAATTCAACCTGCAGCTTATGTGCTGTCCAATAGGAAGGCCCAATACAGAAGTAGGTGTAGGGAGAGCAAATCTGAACTTGGCCACATTATGGCTGATTTGTGTTTTCTTCACAAGCTTAAATTCCTTGAAATTCTCAGCATCCAAGCACACTGCCAATTGCCCAAAAATGGTATATTAGTAACGTATATAATATATTATGTAAAGAACAGAGATCTTACTTGTGTATAAAGACATTATCCTATCCCTTCGAAAACATCATGATTTTTTTGAAGAAATTAGGTCGTAAACTGAAGAAACCCCTAATTCAAACAGAAATTTGTAAATTTCAATCACTGCACTCATTTACGCACAATACTAGGCAAGATGGAATCTTTAACCCAAATAAAGATCTCCCTAATTGAGATGGAAGAAAAAAAAAAAACTTGCCTTAAGCTACATGCAAGTTACCAGACAATACTCAATACTCACTATTCACTAAACACACACACACACACATACAGAAATAAAAACATTAATGAAATGAAATTCAGATCACCAAACCTTTGGGCTTCTTGGAGGAAAACAAGAAGTAGGCAGCACCAATAGCTACGAGACCAACAGCAACTCCAACTACTAATTGGCCTTCAGATGTTGCCAGAAAATCCATAGCTCAAAGAACTTAAACCACCTAACAATTTTCACAAAGGGAGAGAACTTATAAAGTTCGAATTATCTCACAGAAATACAAATATATATATATATATATATTATATATATAGATATATATATTATATAACCTAAATCTTGACGAAATGGCCAAGAAAAAAAGAAAAACAAATGAGTGGGTGATTATTTGTTGTTTAATATGCCAATAGATGTTTTTTAGCAGAGATAAGAGAGCATACTTGAGAACAGAAATTGGAATATCGCTACAATCGGTCCAATTAAAAGAATTAAGAAAGCAAGTAGATGAAAATGGGGGAGAATGTAACAACAGTATGGATATGTGAAATTGCAATTGGAGTTGGTAGGGAAAAAGAAATTGCGGTAGTAGTATAGAGTGAGAAGAGAGAGAGAGAGAGGGAGATCTGGTGGGGGAAAGTATCACCTACCTACCAACCTACAGCCCTTCAGTTGAGGTCCCGCGCTACCCAACAATGTCTACGGCCCCTGGTTTCGTCACTAAATGGCTTTGAGAAACTAGCATTCTGCATCCACGTGAGCTTCGCTTCTAGATTTTCATTTTTAATATCGCCCATTTTTGGTTGGTGCGTCCATTATATTTTTATTAATTATAATTTATTAATTAATTATTTTTTAATTATTCATAATTTTTAATTACCCACCTAATCTTTCTTAAGTACTCTTTAATTAATCGACCGTACACAATTTTTTGCTTTTTTGGTTTGGACCTCAAACAAAATTGTGCATAAAATATTGAGTTTTCTTTTTTGGACTATATTTATGTACGACTATATTTGAACTCTTTCATAAATCTTACTTGAGCTAATGAATGGTGTAGATTGTGTGCATAGGTAAGAGTACAAAATTAATACTCATAAAGCTTATTTTGACAATATGTAATGTGTATGTATATATTGCAGATTATATTCGCTTAAACTGTAGAAAAAAAAATATTTTACAGATACTGTTGCATTAGTTAATTTATTGTTATAAGCTATTGAAAGTAACACATTCAAAAGTTGCTATAATATTAATTTCAATCAAAAAATATTTTGGTTAGATATAGCTTGATCACTTTAGTGATAACATATTAATGATTACCTATGAATAAGAGAACAATTACAAGTTAGTTTGATACTAATATTTATTTAAGGATCACTTCTGATGTTTATTTTATTTTATAAATCTATATAAATTTTAAATCTTAGCTTGTAGTTAGATATCTCTATACAAAATCTATAGTTGACTACTTAATTTTTGTACAAGTTAAATATGTATATTTATAATAATGTAATAGTGTAAGCAGCATGCCAAAACGGCCAGTTTTGTGCGCGCATTCACGCCCCGCTGGAACTGCGTCAAGGCCGGCAATTCTTACCGAATTTTGAAGATTATGAAGGCACCATTAAGCGCATTAAAATAATATGGCAAGGACGATGGTTTTAGGTTTTATTCAATGCGCACCAATAATAACAGTTATCGGTTCTACTATTAAAAAAAATGGACTTCCTCTTGAACGAAGAAAATTAGGGCCACCCAAATAATTTCACAGTCGCAATGTAAGCTGTAGCGGATTCCTTAAATCTATGCAAATTCTGTAAGATTTAGATTTTTATTTATTTCGATAAATATTACTGAGAATTTGTAGCATATTTATTAAGTATATCTTCGAGAAAAAAACATGCTTACTAAAATATTACGGTGTGTACGTGTATGAATGAATTATTACTGCAAGCTATGAGATTAGACAATGCCACTGTTTATTACGGTCATGTATGTACAACCGTTAGAATGTTAAAAATTCTAGAGAGAAGTTAAGAAAGCAGACTCAGTTTCTCCAAAATCATTGAGACTGCTGCTACCGAGGTTACCTGAAAAACATACTTCGAGATAAGCAAATTATAAATCAATTTTCATATGATGTTAGCATATGTAAAAGATTTCATTTGACTACCTTCATATGAAAAATAACTGCGCTTGTTGATGATTTCATTCATGAGTGCTGTTGAGTGTAAATCTGGCAAACAATTTCTGAGTTGCACGAATGTTATCACTAGTAAAGGCCAACACGACGTGGATTCGCATGAATTATGAATCAAAGCCAGATAATCTATAGAAGTAGAAAGTTTGAAGGATATCTTCTCGTCGAACTGGGGATCGTTGAGCAACAGCAGCTTATTGCTGTTCACAGTAGCTTGAACCAATAGTTCTTTGGCCTCATCAAGTTGCTTCCTCAGGGTGTCGCAAAGCTGCAGCAAAAAAATGATCGCCATCGAGGCATTCTTATATTTGTTAGTATCAATAATGGAAAAATGAAGAACTCCACAAATGCTAGTTTCTTCAATACTGGAATTATACAGGCAATCATTCTTACATCATCAAGCTCCTTGCTGAAAGCTTCAGCCAGTTTAATGTTGCTATCATATTTTGCCGCGGATAATTCCTCGACTTCTTTAGTCTTCACTTCATGGGGGGTGTAAAATGGCGTGACTTGGCAGTTTCCAGTTGTCCTTCTGATGCGATCATCTTCCATGCAGTTGTGGATGGATGTCTAGTAATTGGAAAACCATGAGACATCAAATTGTTTACCCTTAGGAGCTCTGTATTTTATTTGTTCCTTGCTTGCTTGACTGCTCCCTTGACTGATAAACGTGTTGCATATCAATGTTAATAAATTAAAATCTCACCAAATTACCTTTTTCTCCAGAATCTTTTTTGATGTTTCTATAAAATTCCTGCACAGATCGTCAAGCGTGAGTGTATAATCCAGAAAGTCACATTTTAACAAATTATAGTATCAAATGGAATAATGTGACACCTGCTTGTAGCTACAGATGGTGAAAGACGTTTAGATGGATGCAAGGCACTAGTATCTGCTGCATCATCCTGTAAGAGAAACCAAGTCCATTGGGAGTATGTGCATTATACGGTCGTAATTAAGATATCTCACATTAAAATATATTGCACAGATAACCCTATAGTTACTGGTCTTAATTCATTAAAGAAAGAAGGTACTACACAAAGATGAAAACAGTACCTCTAATGTTCGCTTCACAGATAGGGTAGAAGTTGTTTGCTTACACTCCGGAAGATGAGCAATACCAGATGGTGTTTTCCTTATTAAAACACTTTTCTGACTACTGTTTCCAGCTGATTTGCTCTCTCGCAAAATTGGTGACTTTGTACAATCAATGCTTAATCTGCAAGTTCAAGGATGAATAGACAACTTTATCAGTAGATATAATTCTCAATCTAAACCACAGCAAGACTCCTGAAGATTTAAAGATGATTTCACCTTGAAAGTTTCAGTCCAGACAGATCAGGGGGCTTCCTACCACCTTCAATTGTACGAGATCTGTGTTCTTGCACAAGAGTGTTTTTATTTAACTGTATAGATGCTAATACTTTTTGGTTTCCACTGTTTTCTGCTGCTTTACTATTAGTCTCCATACTGAAAGTAACAGGCAGCATAAAATATCCAGAAAGATCACAAATTAAATTCATTTAAAAAATTGTTACTTGTGCAATATAATCCACCATTTTTTGTACTCATGTCAAAGTGGTATAACCCTAGTACGGAATCGAATATAACGGCAATAGGCTTAGAATTTAGACCATCAGCACCAAACCAGTTCTGGCCTGGTTTCAAGTGCCAAACCTTTAAGTGGGAAAGACTTCGTTGTATGTCACAAGAAGAATATCAAATTGCTAGGTCTCCTGAACAACTTGAGAACGTAGATAGACCATATGGATGATATCTGAGAATTAATCTTTTATCGATAAAGTTCTTTCTAAGGAAAACATTGGCAAGTTTCTAGCATATATTGTCTTGATAAAGAACACCAAACCTGAGAGTATCCAGATCTTTCGTACACATGCCTCCTTGCCTTGATGCAGATTTTGTTTTCACCATGTCCTTAACTTGTTTTGTACTAGATTCATTTGATTTATTGCCATTTCGTAAGCCCTCAGTAACAGGGGTGTCCCTGCCAAATTTATAACCATGGCATACCTATCAAACTACTAAAAGAGAATTTCTTACTAGTCTTATTCCTAATCTGTTGATCAACGAATATATATAATACTACCGATTGAGTCTCACCCGTAAATCTCAAGACCACTGCTGCTTTTCTGACTCTGAATCTGGGGAATAATCCCCCTCAGTAATGTTTTAGAACATTGCAAGGATAGTTTTCTATCACTTTGAGTCGCATCTGCATTCCTGCTTTTGTTCAAGTCAATATGAGAGGGTGAACACATCACTAATTTATTTTGAACTATTAACATACGGACCTTCCTTTGACTAGACTTGGTTGAGCAAAGCCCATCTGCTTACTGCTTAATGAGGAAAAAGTACTCTGGGTTGAAGCCTTCAGCACGGGACTTTCAGGTTTCTCTGACTGAATTAAAGGTCGTGAGCAGTTAATAAGGGGTTCTTTTATGTTCTCAACTTGTTTTGCCACTGGATCAGCTGGTTGACTGCTCCATCATAGCAATCACAGATTAAACACCATTAGTATAAAAACTGAGTAGTACAAGATCATGAGTACAATAAAATTCATTTCATAAAAATCAATGGTCACTACATTTTTATAAAGAGTTGGAACAAGACAAAGAGAGCATATGTAGCCTTACCTGATTAATGAAGACTTGAGGATATCCTGAGAGGGTTCCTGATTCTCCCAGCTAGATAGTGTATCACAGGGTATCCCTGATACAGCACCAGTGATACATGAATTTTCAACATGTGAATTAGTTTGACCTAGTTCAGTTCTTCCTCTGTCGTCTTCCACATGATTTTTGATCCCATCCTGAGTCCTTTCGCCATTATTGTTTTCTGAGAATGCAACAGCCTGGTGGTGCTGTGAGGCTTTAGATGTATGTTCGTAATCACAGGTTGAACCAGCAACCAATGTCTTGTTAGCATCTTGTTCTCCATCTAAGTTGCTAACATTTGTACCCATACAGTTGACCTCGTGCTCTGCTGCCGATGAATTATCTCCACTTGTCCCATCAATGTTCTCTGAGACTGCAACTGCCTGGTGCTGTTGTGAGTTTCCAGATATTGTATGCTTGTAGTTACATGCTGAATCAGCAACCAGTGTCATGTTAGCATTTTGATCTCCGTCGGAGCCACTAGCCTTTGTATCCACACAGTCAACCTTTTTCTCCACTGCTGATGAATTGCCTCCACTTGGCTCATTCTTAGGCAGATAATCAGATGACAAGTCCAGCATTGCATCATATTTAGTACATACTTCAAGATCTACTTGTCCTGGGGAAGCCAGGCTTTTAGATGGACTGCTATTTGGCATTTCCCTGGAAATTTTTGTCTCCGGAGGACCTTTTACTTTATCAGATGCTCCTTCATCAATTGCAGCTGAATGTTCTGGAGTAACACCGTCATCCATTGCCAAATTTGAAGGAGAAATTTCCCTCGTGGGTTCAAGATCCATGTCAAAAGTAATCCGGCTCTCTGATAAAGATGGTTTTTGGGAGCCATCTTTTAAAGTACTCTTATTTCCAGTTTCATTTATGTGACAAGAACCTTCCTTATCTTGACAGTCACTTCCATTTGTAGAACTTTCTTTGTTGTTTTTGTCTTTCTGAGCTTTTGTACCTTCTTGTCTTGAGGTTGAGTCAAAACTGAAATTATCCAAGCTGAATTCAAGAAGATAAGTACAGAGTTACAGCAGGTAGGAATTATAAGGAAAACCTCCACAAAAGTGTAGCACAACAAAAGATATTTGAAGGAGTATCAGCATGCTCACTCATCAAAATCAAATCCAAAAGCAAAACGATCAGTTTTTTCTTTATTCTTTCCACTGGATGGTTCTTGTGACTTCTCCTTTGATTTTGCATCCTTTTTATGTGGTGGGGAGGAGATATCCAGATCTGACATATCCAAATTGAAAGATGACATCTTTCCGAAATCAGCGTCCAAGTTAAAATCCATATCCCTGCAATTTTGGCAGCAATTTCATTAGTCCTGGCTAAGACTTGCAACTTTCTAAGATGCTATTAAATTACAACTGTTTTGCCAATACAAACTTTACTAAGGACAGAAAGTCAGCAGAAATCCAAGAAATGTGGCTCAAGTAGATAGAGGGCAAAAGTATGATGAAAATCTTCCGGGAAGTTAACCCATCAAACCCAGATACATGCTAAACAGACCAAAAACCATTAAAATATCAAAAACACATTACTAAATGTATAAATAAAAATAAAAAATAAAGCTAAATAACTTAAAAATCGAATTACGCTTTGTCAAAGTTAAATGTTTTCTTATTGCCCTTAGAAACTGGGGTGAGGTCGAAATCCAGCACATCCCCCTCTGAAATCGAAATTGATTTCCAGGAAAAGAAATCGTTCTCCATATCCAGATCTGCATTGAGCATAATAGACAATGAAGGGAGATTTTACATCAGATAATAATACAAAAAGCACCAATATAGGTTTCCTTCAAACCATTAGGATTTAAGTTCTCTTCCATTTGTTAAAAAAAGTTATCTTCCGCATTAGGATTTCGATTCATCTATATTCAGCCTGACTACTGTTTTTCCCACATAAGTCGGTCAGAGGCCAACAGTGGTGGCTATATGAGATTTCTATTTCCACCTAACTCTATAAGTCCTCACTGGAAAGAAAATAGACTTGTTAGGCCCGTGATGCTATTCTCTCTAAAATGATGAAGTTAAATAAACAGATGCAACTACTATCCAACTCAACAATTATCTATCTATAAATTTCTCATAAATTCAAACAATATGATCATGAAAACAGATGAAATACCTTGCAAAGGATCTTTCTCCTTGACATTGACAGAAGAACAATTCTTCTTCTGAGGGTCTACCATCTCAGTCTGCAGCTATTAACGTCTTCGTTCTACAGTGACTATTCAATTTAAAAATAAAATAAGACAGGACAATAAATAATTATTGAAAAGAGTAATAGCTATCCATTGCACCAGATATAATGTAGATTGATAAACAAGTTCAGGCATAATACGAAAACAACCATAATTTGCTGATCCCTGTTATAAGTTAAAAACAATAATTTCAGACTTACAAAGATAGATTATACCCTCTTCAAAAAAATGCATTTATTATTTAGAGGTAAATTGACAGCATGTTCATTTGGGTACTGCAGGAAGTAACAACTGCGGGATTTATGTTCTTCATTTATATTACAAAGAATCCATCGAAAGCCCCAGAGTTGACAAGCAAACCACTAAATGAACACAACAGAATTACAACTTTTTAAAGGAACAAAGAGATACTCTCAGTTTTATAATCTAAGAGACAAGAGTTTTCTGATCTTTCTAGTGCCAGGAAGAAACGAATCACCGAAATTATAGCTAAACAGCATATCTACCTAAATGATCATACCACTTGAAGACTGAAAGCTCTAACAGTTAGCAATCTCTGAAGGCATTTGAGTATAAGGATAGAAGTGCAGTACACATTGGTTGTTTTGAAAAATACTATAGTTGAATTCCAAGCTGTACTACTTTCACTTAATCAAACACCCCTTGCAATAGCTGCAAGCAACAATTATTAGCAAAATGAAGTCTCAGGTTCCTCAACTTTTGATCCTTCGCATCGAGGTCATTTGTAGCATGAGGGAATGCTTTGTCACTAAATTCAAAATAGCGGTGTTTTTATGATTGAGTAGGTATATAGGAGCACTTTGCTAGTCATTAAAATTCTGTTTATTGAAAATCTACAGAAAATGAATTATCTATTTCTGCTATTTCACCATCTTTGGCAATTCTGATATTGAGCATGCTGCAAACAAAATGCATGCAGCCACTTTCTATTCATCTCATGCTTCTCTTCCCACACATATTTCTTAATTTCTCCTTTTCCGTATCCTCCTTTTTCCATAAATTGTAATTTTAGTAATCTACTAATTCAATTGATTAACTCTGAGAACAAATTATATAATGATTGGAACATCCGAATCCATTTCATAATAAGAAAATTGACCACATCGATGATACAGTTCCTTACATCTGTTTCCATAAAAAATACGTCAAACGAGGAGTTAAAAGAAAATGGAAGAGTAATAGCAATATATACAATTTAAATTATATAGACATCTAACAAATTCACAATAAAAAATCTGAGCAATAAGATAGAATCCAAATAGCAATCAAATGCATCCTTTGAGGTTAACATTTTGATGATTCTCGCACTGTCTGTACTTAAGAGTGATCGTCGAAGTGTTTACAGAGAAAATTTGAGCGGAATTATTTGTCGATCGAAATAAGATCAATTATAATCTTCCTTGAGCGAAATCACACAATTATATCGACCATTAGTCAAAAGTATAATAAATGCATGTTAGTATACATTGCAGGCAAAGTAGATCGCTCGAGAGAGAGAGAGAGAGAGCGAGCGACCTTAATTCGGAGCAATCAAAATTGCAAAAATGCGCGCACAGAGACTGAGCGAGAAGCTGCCACCGAATAGAACACGCGATGAACTTTTGAGTCGTAGGGTTTATATAGACATGAGCAAAAGGCGGGAGCCCCACTACAGAGTTCGGCCGGGTAAGATGCAACGGTTGTAGAAAATACTAGTACTGATTTTCTGGCTGATTTTATGTTTATATTTTCTCAACTAACTATTAGCTCAACATTTTATTTATTATTTCTACAACAATGCTTTTTATATTAGTTTTTCATTCCAATGACCTAAACATTTTTCTTACTTCTTATTGTCTATTTCAAAGTTACTCCCTCAGTTCCGCTCATTTTGTCTACATTCCTTTAAATGGACGTTCCACTCAATTTGTTTACTTCACAATAAGGAAAGAATTTACCCTTCAAAACCATTTAAAAGTGGTGAAACCTATCCACTTTCTATCTTTTTACCTTTATTCTTAATTTCCGTGCCGAACAGTAAGTAGACAAAATGAGCAGAACGGAAAGAGTACTAATAGTATGTAATATTTTTTTATTTTTTTAAAGTTAATTATAAGACCTGAACTTTGGCCTCATATTACGATTAAAGCCTTAAATATTACAAAAACATTCTGAACTTAAATATATTGTTCACTTCATAACAAGGGAGAGTCTGAACTTAAACATGTTCACTTCATAACAAGGGAGCCAAAATTCCAGAAAAATAAATATGACTCGAACTGTCAGAGTATGATGTGAAGATTAGATTTTCACCCCGACATCCAAACAACAGCAGCCCGAGTCTTCTTTCCGCCTCCAAAGTTTAGGTCTTGTGCCATCAAATGAATAACAAGCTAAAGTTCATGCTATTTTTATAATACTAGTAGAGAATTACGTGCGTTGCACGTATAACCTCTCATTTAACATGATTAATTTATGATAAATAAAATATATTTTATGATAATTTTTTTAAAATTATATTTGCCTAATATATCCTTATTATTATGTTTATTTTAAGGGCAATTGTGTAAATTTATATTAAATTTATTAAAAACATAATAAATTAATAACATAATCCTACTCCTATTATAACTCAACTTAATAAATTAATCAACAATATAATCCTGCATGTTCTATTACACAAAAGTGAAAAAGTAAAGACAATATAAATTTTGATAGCTCGAGATTACTTTATTGCGCTGAAATTTTGTTGAAGTTAATAGTCAAAATTAATAATATTACAATTTTTTTTTTAAATATATTATCTTAAACAAAAAAAAAAGCGAAGTGCTACAGAACTAAAATTCTAGGTATAACAAACTTATACTCAGAGCCGAACCTCAATAAAATATTTCTGGGTAAAATCAAAGTGGGAAAATCCCATAAAAGAAAAAGAGTGTCTAATTAATTAAGTGACCTTAGAAGAAACAAAAGTACATATTATATATTTTCAGCTACAATGTGATTAAGTTGCTTCCATCTTAAATATTCCCAATTTTTAGATCTTAAAGGTAATTATTATGATGACTTCAATTACTATATTTAAAAAAAAAAGAGTTCTTCATATGTTATTGATACTTCGAAAGTGAAGGAGAGTAATGGTATCAGGAAACTTTCTGCTTCAACTATATGACGTGGGATAAATTGTTCGTGATTATTTGGCGAGCAAAGATAAGATAGGTGACACATTTGATCATTTATTCTAGTTTAGATTAAGTAATTTTTATTTATTAGTTTCTTATTAGGATTTTGTTTCATTTTCGTATTAAGATTTATTTTTAAGTCTTTAAATATGTTCTCTTGATTTATTGTGAAGCAGTCTTTGAGAATGTTTGCCTTATATATACACCATCTCGTGTTAAGTGAAGACCTTTAGCTCTCTTATATAGTGATAGTTGATATACCATTACAAAGCCTAAAATTTTTCTACTATGCATAATTATACATTTAATATAGGATTAATTATTGAAAAAATACGTAATCTTTATCTTTATTCTAAATATAACTTTTGAAATTGTAACCATCACCCACCGTCCCTTCCTCCCTCACCCTTTCACAACCACCACTACCACCCGTCAGTACTAAATATTATTAACAGATAAGAACTGTAAAGTATAATAAATTACATAAATAAATAAAATAAAATAAATAAAATATAAAATAAAGTTTTGTGAAGAAAGGTTTCAATGATAAAGAGAAAATATTGAAATATAAAGATGAAATTTAATAATAAAGACTACAAGTTAGAGATAATAATTATTAAATTATTAACTTTATAAAAATGTAAACTTTTATCAAAATTAATATACAACCATTAATATCCTAATAAATTTTATCACAATTCTCAAAATTTATGTTGTCTTTTTTTTCTTCACTTTTGAGCTATAGTATAAGTAGAAATATATTATTAATTAATTCATTAAGTTGAGTTATAATAGAAGTAGGACTATTATTAATTTATTAAATTTAAAATAAATTTATATATTATAGATTTACACTATTGCCCTTAATATAAATATAATAATAATGATATATTAAGCAACCCCAATTTTGTAAGAATCTGCTCTTTTATAATAGGTATAGATTTTGAGGACCATAATCATGACATAAGTCTAAAGTTCAAGCCATAAAACATAAATTATGACATGAATGCCCACAATTGTCGCTCGAAGTTGGCACTGATTCAACCCCGTTCCGAAACTACTAGATATCATATTTGAAAAGCTGATAAGTGCAACACTGTATTCGACAAATGAAGAAAATTTGTGCAACTAGAAATAACCAAGGAAGATCAAACTGACAGAAGCACACAAAAATTGTCTTGAATAATTAATACAATAACAATGCCACACTATTTACAAGTTTTTTCGTACAAGTCCCATTGCTGGACTGGACTGAAGAAATTATGCTAATGAAAAACGTGCTATTCACAAGAGTATGATGATTTTCATCTGCTTTTCTTTTTTTCTTTTTTTTTCCTTATATCTATAACTGAAATCTGACAAAACAATGTTACACTAAGGCATCAAATGTAAACAGAGTTCGGCTGTGTTTCTCAGATCAGAAACACAAATACTCTGTCTATTTTCTTATCCAGGTAATCTGAGAGCCCAGATATGCCTCCAGCAGTTGTCGACTGAAAATCCTTGCTACTAAAACTACACGACTGTTCTCGAGAGGGATCGTCTCACGGGTGAGGTTGAGAGACGCTGTCGTAGATTTCATCAACATGAGCTGCAGGAACGTAGATCACGTTCTCCAACGAGCTGTGGTTGCGGCCATAGAAAGCATAAATGAGCGCACCTATTGCCAGCCATATTGATACACGCATCCAAGTATCACCGCTGCATATTCATCACATGGGATTTGTTATTTAATCTTAGTTATGAATTCAATATCGAAGGATAACTATTATCTAAATACTCACCCAAGGTTGATTAATAAATAGACATTGATCAGAATGCTGGCAATAGGTAGCAGTGGAACAAAAGGGCAAATGAATCCTGATACAGAAACGACACTTGTGTAAAAATTATGCTAATTTGGTCTGATTCTATGACACTTTTAACTCGAAACAGAAACTGTAGCAACCAAATGAACGCACAAATGAGTTTAGATCTAATCCTATGTACCTCCCGTGTGGCCAAAACTGTGCCTTGCATCATCTTGGTCTATCCAAGTAAGCAATGCCAGACCGGACAAAACGAGAACTCCACCAATTCCACAAAGAGAATACCGATAAGTGCTGGAATGAAATAGTTTTTTTTTGTTCAGAAAATTACTGGAGGAAATCATAACATACTTTAGTGATGTTGAGAAGTGATGATTGTGCCAAACGTACCTAAATAGGGCCGGACTTGAAGCAGCAGAAGTTAGAATGAGCACACCGACACACGTAGCAGTGATTGCCCAGCCAGCAATAGTCCGCCGATTCTCTTCATTTGTGAAATCTGCAATATTTAAAACAAACGTAAAAGTCAGAACCTAGATATAATAGTGGAGGAAGAATCTTTGGACATGATATTATTTTTCAATCAAGTTTAGCTTAAATTCAAGGCTGCAGCTGGAGATTTTAAGTATCCAACACTGGCTTCAAATACCACAATTACATTAGAATGCAGGTTTTACATTACTCTATCTCGATTGCTTTGAAAAAGGCCTATATTTAGCCAGTTCAGAATGTCCACTTAAGGTCACTTTATTTCACCAATATTTATCAACAGAATCGAGATTGATCAAATGCCTAGTGGAAACGATGAATATTCTAGCATTGGATGAACTTACAGTTCAACTGCGCAGCTTCTTTCTCGATAAGAGGATCTTCTAAAGATGTTTCTTTGCTGACTAGGACTGGAACAGGCTTCTCTGATGTAATAGCTTTAACATTGTCATCGTCTACATCAGAATTTTCAGGACTAGTGGTGTCCCTATACTTCAGAGAAACTGACTCTATTGCTTCCTGAAGTGATGATGGGATTGGAACCACATCTGGTGGAACATATCTCAGTATCAGAACGGAAATTGCCACCATTGTAAATGCAAGAAGTGTGCCAACACTAACCTGCAAGTGCAATCATTAGCTATAAAGACCAGTAAAAGAGTTCTAGAGAACAACGAAACAGGACATTTTCTGCTGGTTGATAAAAATAAAATTAACAGTAATTTCAACACACCCGGGAGAGAGAGAGAGAGAGAGAGAGAGGGAGGAATCTGGATGAGAGAGAATAGCAGCATACCATTCCAGACAACGCCTCCACATCCATAAAGAATGCCAAGAGTGCTGCAAGTAAACCGGTCACAATAGTGCCCTTCAGTGGAACTTGAGTTTTTTTATCAACTTCTGAAAAAAATGATGGTAGCAATCCATCTCTTGCCATTGCCATTAGTATTCGTGGCTGAATATACAAAAACAGAAACAAAATATTTTACAATCTCAAACTAGTCCAGGAATTGGTCTACCCCTGTTTGCTTAATCTCATGTGAAACTTTTGAACTGGATGCTTGAATAAATCTCACATACACTATCCAGAAGCAGTATCACATATCATTACACAAAATATCTTGATGTATAATGAAAAAAAGGCACATCTTTTGTCTGAACCTACTTACGAAAAGAGCAGCTATAACTCTATTCTCTAGGTGCAAGAAGTTGAAATGTTCCAAAAGAGAACTACCATACAAAATACAATGGCTTAATTTAAATACATTACTCAACCCAACAAGAAAAAGAAATTCAAGCTTTTTATTTAAAATGTATCGCCATCTTAGCAGGCAACAGAGTCTAACATGCACACGGGCACATGAAAAGAAATGACAAATAGTATTTAGCACATTGGGGAAAACTGCTAATGTTATTCACAGCACACATTTTGCCCATTTTCGACATCGAGAGAATATGAAATAGAGCACATCCCAACCTCATGCAACCAAGTAGGCCAGAAGTTTATATTTTCGTCAAGTTGCTGATGCATACCATTGCAATCAGAGAAGACTTTCAATGGTAAGGGAAGTGTGTGAAGGTTAACACATACCAGTCATTTTTAGGGAAAGTCATTTTTAGGGAAAGATTATAATTACCTGTGGAAGGATAGAACCCATCAATGTTGAACAAAGAGCAGTACAAGCTCCAATAGTTACTATATACCTGCATTACAGCCCAGAAGGACGTGAAAATTGAGCTCAGCATTTAAATGGACTAAGCTTAGAGAGATTCTAAATAGATGATCAACAGACAACTATCAACTTACGCTGCCCAGTTAACTCCATGACTAGCAAATGCCGAGGAGATGGGAGTGTCTGGATCCATCGCATAATACGGGACTAAACCAACAATGACAGCAGAAACCAACATGTACAGGATGCAACATATTGACAGAGCAAGACCAATACCCATGGGAAGATCTCTCTGAGGATTCTTCACCTGCAGACGGATAAAATTTATACTTTAGATTTCCATGTCATCAGGTTACAATCTTTACGTGAATATTTTTTTGAGATAACACATCATACCTCTTCTGCTGTACTAGCAACTGAATCAAACCCTACATACGAAAAGAAAACAGTTGAAGCACCAGCAAGCATCCCATCAGCCCCAAAAGGAAAATACCTGAAAAAAGTATTGGAAATTCATAACTAACTTCACTTTCCAAGTAGAGTTTCCTATATCAATAAAAAGATCAAGATATGGAAAAAAAGGGGGGGGGGGGGGATCAAATAATCAAGCAAGAAAAGTCAAATACCCTGACTGAAGTTGGTAACCAGGCCATCCAGTCTTGAAACCCAAATATCCACCGGCTATAATGACGAAGATCATGGCACATATATTTGCTGCAGTAACAATTCCTTGGACAAATGTACTCTGCAGAAATCATGGTATAAGTAGGTTACAGTTGTAATCAGGGGTAGCCGAACTTCTTAGAACAAAATGAGGATATTAAAAAGAGACCTCTTTGATTCCCACACACAAAAGTCCAGTCACCACAAAAACTAAGATGGCTGCACAAGGGTCGACTACAATGTCAATTCCAGGGATGGTCTGGCGAGCTATAAATAAAGGGAGGCTATCTGCTCCCCCGAAAAGCAAGGCCTGAAAGAAAAGGAGAAGAACAAAATCAAGATAATAACAATAGATCATATTTGCTTTTATCGATATGTTTGGACTCTAGGTAGCAAAATTTTGATCGCATGTGAAGCACAAAAAGTTTGGAGCCCTACTGGTTAGATCTCCCATTGGAATATAGCTCAGACATTCTGAGTCCAGTAATAGGCAAAGTGGCAGCTCGTGCTCACTTCACACATTGCAGTATGTCAGAAATCATTACACTCACAACTACACCTAATAAAGTGACAAAAAATCAGAGAGAAGGCACACCAGATTTGGTGATATGCCACGAGCAACTGCTGAACCTCCTATCGTGTATTCCAATATCAATGCCCACCCAATCAACCAAGCAACACTGCACGAAATGAGTGTGTTAAACCGAAATTGCGATAAGTCTAGAAGTTATCAAACTGGTCTTGCCAGCAGTTAGCAATTTCACCAGCGGTTGAACTAGTCCTATTAAAGTGACAAAATTTTTGAACTTCGTTACATTAATAAATTATTATTTAATAAGTTTAAGATATAAAAAACAATTAATTAATAAAAAATATTTACCAAGTATAAAATGTGAACAACCATGTATGTCTACAATATTTTCAAATATCAGCCCTTCGGGAGTGGCCGATTAGTGGATTTCGGGTGAGCTTGTAACCATAAGTTGCAAATTCAAATTCCTATCAAGACCTTTTGGGTCAAACTTTTGGCTTGCCTTGTGAGGGGGCTCCTCAAATATATATGTATATACAATCAAATAACAAAATTAAACTTCCTAAATAAGTAAGTGATTTAACTGATTTTGACTGATTCAAATTATTTTCTTAAGCATATCAGGACGGACAGTCTCTGATTTGATTTCAATCAAAACAATCATAATATGTATTTGTGGCATTAAGGAAGACACTGAGCATTGCTTGTTGGCAATTAACTAACACATTGGAATTTTGAAAGATGGAAGAAATCATATAAAACAAACATCCTATTTCCATTGTTCAAATGAATATAAGCAGGAAAATGAACTGCAGGATTGACACCATGAAATCTACATGTCATAAAGCCAGATTAAGGAACCATGATGGAGTATGTGAAACAAAAGACACCTCATCTATCCCCTTCTGCCAAATCCAAGAAACAATTTAAGAAAGTTCTACACGAGGCACTAATAAACAAAATTAAGCAAATCGGGCAATTTTAAACATGTACCCTTCTCCAACACAAATGTAAGAATAGTGATAGGCACTTCCAGCAGAAGGACAACGACTTGCTAGCTCCGCATAGCAAAATGCAGAAAGAGCAGCCGCTATTCCAGCAATCAGGAAGGAAAAGGTAAGCGCCGGCCCTGAGTGCTCTCTTGCAACAGTGCCGATAAGAATATATACACCAGCACCGATAGTTGAACCAACTCCTAAAAGTTCAAGCAACGTCCACAAAACATTAATTTAGGTAATTCAATCAATCTCTACATCCTTGTCAATGCATTTGTACCATACAATTCACATGGAAAAACTTATAATAGGAAATAAATCTATCAAAACACATATCACAAGATTTCTGGCAAAACGAGAAAAGGCCAAATCTATGAACCTATCAAAATCGAAAATTTTCCTTATAAAACAAAATCAAACTCCAAAGAATCAACACCTCCGCATACAACAGCCCATAAAACGGAGCTAAAACCAAAGGATCGAAAAGCAAGCATCAAAATACAATTATTCAAAACAAAACAAAAGGAAATCAAAATCAATAAGAAAAGGCAAAATTCAATTATACCTATCGCTATGAGATGAGGAATGGTGAGAGCCTTAGCCAAATGATGATGAGACGACGACCCCGATGACGATGTCTTGGTACGATCAGAATCAACCTGTTTCCTCCTCACGAGAGACATGAAACCCCCGACAGCACAGTTTCCACTACCATTATCATTCTGTGCATCATTAAGAAATCCCATCACAACCCACGAGATACCTCTCAATTGGGTGCCTCGAGATTCAATTTTCTTGCCAAATATGGATTTTGTTTAAGAAAAACTAAAAAAATTGCCAGGTTGTATATTTCAATATGATTTTTTTTCTTTTTTTTTTTTTGGTTTAGAATTCCATACAAGCAAGAAAATTCTTGAACAGGGATTATGGTGGGGGCGATTGAAAACAATAATTACAATAGCAGAGCAGCCCCAAAGTGAATAAAGATTAAATTTTATGACAGATTATGGCCTTTGGGGAAATTAGGAGGGGTGGGGGTTGCTGTTGCAGAGATTCAGCTAAGAGAGAGGAAGCGAGATTCTGACGGAATTTATGTTGATTTTTGTGGGTTGCCCAATGAAGTAAAAAAGAATGTGCACTATTTAACTCTGCTCTAGTCCACTCATTTTCTTTTTTCTTTTATTAGTTTCGTTGATGACATTCCCAATGGAAATAAAATAGACTTGATATACTTCTATATACTAATATTTTATTGCATATTTATAAATGGTTCCCAAAATACCTAAGTTTGTCAGATAGTATTATTTTTCGTCCAAAATCTTGAAACTTGAAAGTAAGTTTTGAGTATACTTCTTCTATTATATTTCAATAATTTTTTTTAAGAAAAAAGATGATTTTATAAATCAACAAGATTCGTCCAACACAATTGATAACACATTAGAAGGAATATTGCTCACTCCAACAAAACTTGGGCCATGAGGAATTAAATCAGCAGCTCTATTACAATTTCTTGGAATAAAATTGAAACCCACAACTTGTAGTACTCTACTAGCCATATCCAGAATGTCATCTCTCACAGTTATATTATATTTCAATAATTGTATCTTTCTTGTATTCGTTGTAGCTAGTTGACATAAATTAATTTTAATTGATACCACTGGTGTAGTGTAGACTAGGTGAAAGCTAAAACACAGCCTAAAAAGTATAATCATCGGAAACGAAATATCAGTTTTTTTTTAATCCTCTAAAAAAAGTAAAATTATCGGAGTATAAGTTTTTTTTTCTTTTTCTTTTTTTTGGGGGGCGAGGAGAATGAAATATCAGTATAAACAATGCTCTTTGAAATTGAATGGAAAATAATTTGTACCTCTCTTAACTACTCCCACCGTACATAAAAAGTGTGATCATATTTCATTTTCGTCGTCACCAAGAGTATGATTTTTTTTATTTAAGGACTCACATACTCTCTTATATTTTATACATCATATAAATTCAAAATGTGAGTCCTTTTCTGCACTCAAATAACATCTACTTTACATTTCTTAAAACTCATGCCACCATCAAAAACCACACTCTTGGTGGACGGAGGGGTAGTATATTAATATTTCGATTCATTTCCGGTGAATTCATATACGCCGTGAAATTTAAAAAGTATATATGCATGGACAAGATGACGCGGTGCTCGTTGTCCAATTATATATTTTATAGCTTTTGCGTGCATATACAGAACGAGTTTCGGTAAGTAAGAGTCAACAAATTTAATATTGCATTTAAATATTGGTTTGAATGTTTTTACACCTCTCTCTTGATTGGGTGCTTTGCGTAGAATTACTTTTCTAAAATAATATGGATAATAATTACAGGGCTCCTTAGGACTAAGACAAAACGAAGATTACAGGAGATAAACAGAATAGGAAAAATTCTATTGTGGGTGTACATGTAGTACACTTACCTCTCATATAATAATATTTTATTAATATAATTTATATTAATAAAATATTATAGATCCAGCTCTCGCTAAAAAGAAACTTGTATTATAATGTTTCAATTTTGTCATTTGAACTACATATGTTGATAATAATTTTACTATCATATAATACGGGGAATTCTATTATGGGTGTACATGTAGTACACCCATCTCTCACATAATAATATTTTATTAATATAAATTGATATCTCCTTAAAATTAAGGATATTTAATCAGAGTGCTTAATTTAAGCAGATAATAAAGACCCTTGTTGTTCGAAGAGTCTTAAGCTTCGTTTAGCGGATTTAAGAGTAGGATAAAAATATATCCTTTTTGAAACCTCTGGAATTTCAGAGTCTTCAATAGATTCAATTAAATAAGAAATAAAATTTCTTGTAGAAGATATTTTATCTCTAACAGTTAATTTATAATTTTTATAATGACCATAATCATAATCATGCGGTGCATTCCAAAATTCATATGAATTGCAGGAAGATTCATAAAACAAGAACTTACATTAATTCTTGAGAGTTTTACACTGGAATTATTACAATACGAAGAGAGGAAAGTAGTGAGGAAAAGAGAATATTACAAGAGAGATGAAAGCAGAGAAAGCATCAAAAGCTTGTCCTCAAAACATCTGAGGACGGGCTATTATATAGCCGAAAGTAAAAGAAACGACAAAGCAAAAAGCAAACACACTATTCATTAAATAGAAACAAACTATTCATGAATAGGAAAACCTACAAACTATTCATGAATAGGAAACCCTACTATTGATGATATGATTGCGTGCGTATTTCACATTAATTATTTTTGTTGTTCTCCTTCAAGAAGAAAACTCATGCAGTCTAGATCTTCGTAGGGATCTTGGGCTTCTTCAAAATTTTCAATCTCTTTCATTTCAGTATCTGAGATATTTTTCTCTACTGAAGAAGAGGAGGAACTTGCTTTAGTAATTTCTGGATTGTCATTTCCAAAAACTTCTTTCCACATATTATTACTGGAGTCTTTATCCATTTTCTAGAAAAGTTCTTTAAGTAAGGAGTCTGAGGAAGGAGTATGTGCATTGAGACTTCTGTAAATCTGTTGAGATGGTTTGATAACCAAAACTCCTCGTCTATCATAAGTTTTTCCTTCACCAAAGAAATCTTCTTTGGGCCACCATTTGATAAGAATTCTCCTAACTAAAATTGTTGGAGTGAATTGAATTTCATTCTTTTCTCTTTTTTGCTCTTGCAAACCATAGTCTCATCTTAAAATCAACAGAGTAATAGTTTGCAAATTGCAAAACTGCATTAAGACTTTTAAGGTTGTCATTAACCTGTTGAAATTTTTTCCAAATCATTTTTATTTTCTTAGGAAATATACAAGGTGATACCCCCCATGAAAAGAAAAATGTTGAAAACCAAATGGGGATGTATTGTGTAACATCATCAAGATCAAATTTAATCCACCACGAATGCTTTTTAGCATTATTTTCATAAATAAACAGATTATTCCAAGCTTTAATATAATAAAAAAAAACTATAAAAATTTGGGTGTGCTTTATAATTTTCAAGTTGTCTGTTTTGATAAAGAGGCAATCCCCAATCTGAGGAAGAAAGAGTTTTCTTAATAATACATTTAGAATAAGCGTATTCTTTACCGCGATCCATATGTTGAATTTCAACAGATCCAGTTTCAGTAAGAATTGCTTCAAAATATTCTCGACTTTTCTTTCCAAAGATTGGTAGCATATCTTTATTAAGATAGCTTTGTGCCAATTGATTTGGAGAAATACCTTTTAGATCTTTTTCAATTGGAAAACAATTAATATATCACAAAATAATATATGAGTATCTAATTTCTTCTTTTGAACCATTTTGAAGGAAGATGGCGTTTTGATAGTATTGAATTTCATATGCCATTTCATCTTCTTCAAATTCTTTGTTAGGATTAAATTTCGGAAAATCTTTTAGATCAAGAAACTCATCATCTGATTTTTGTTGATCATTTGATTTCTGTTGAGAACGTTTTTTAGCCATATTTGATGAAGTTGACTTTTTAGTCAAATTAACCATTGGTCTTTTGACCATGGACCTTTGTTTTACCATGGTGTTCCAAGCTTCTGCCCTGCAAGAATTCTCTGGTTAGGAAATCTGGTAATGAATTAGATTTTCCAGCAATATGTTCAAT
This sequence comes from Agastache rugosa, assembly GCA_031470985.1. Taxonomy (NCBI): domain Eukaryota; kingdom Viridiplantae; phylum Streptophyta; class Magnoliopsida; order Lamiales; family Lamiaceae; genus Agastache; species Agastache rugosa. Next base: position 19,818,113 of record CM062603.1, on the reverse strand, counting down.
ATCAAAATCAAAACATGTAAGAATGGATTGCCATCTAGCAAAAATTTGTTTTGATGCAATATTTTTAACATCTTTTAAAAGAATATCTTTAGCTGATTTACAATCAACTCTTATTAAAAAAAGTTTATTTAAAATATCACTTTCAAATTTAGTGACACATTTGACAATGGCAAGTAATTCTTTTTTAATGGTAGAATAATTCTTTTGAGAGTCATTCCAGTTTCCAGAAGTAAATCTGAGTAGTTCTTCTTTAGAACTGTTGGAATTCTTTTGTTTAAGGATTCCACCATATCCGATTTCAAATGCATCAGTTTCAATTATTTTAAATGCTTCAGGATTAGCAATAGACAAACATGAGAGTTCTTTAACTCTTTCTTTTATTCTTAAAACAGCTTCTGTATGCTTATTAGTCCAAGGTAAAGGGTTTTTCTTTAACATTTGGAATAATAACTTACAATCTTGTGCAAGATCTTGGTAGAAATCACCTATATAATTTAGGCAACCAAGGAAGCGTTGTAATTGATTAAGATCAATTATTTTATCAGGAAATTTATCCGCAAATAAAATTACCCGTTCAATTGGAATAATAATTTTATTCTCAATATAATGACCAAGGAATTTAATTTTAGTCTGAAAAAGTTTAACCTTTTTTATATTTATAGCAAAACCAGCTCTTTTAGTAGTTTGTATAAATATATTGAGATGCTTAAAATGTTGTTCTATATTTTCTGAAAATATTAGAACGTCATCAATATAAACCAAAATAAAATCCATATGAGGATTATAAATTTGATTCATAATATTTTGAAATTCCATTGGAGCATTTTTTAAACCAAATGGCATAACATTCCATTCAAAATGCCCAAAAGGAACTGTAAGAGCAGTTTTATACTCCCTCCGTCCCGCCGAATATGGCCTATTTATTTTCGGCACGGAGATTAAGAAAAATGGAATGAGGTGTAATAAAATGTTAATAAAGTAACTTTTTAGTTAATAAAGTGTTTTTTTAGTCAATAATATACGGCTAAAGTGCTTTTTTTAGTTTAAATTAAGCTCTAATTCTTTCCCAAAAAGGAAACATGCCATATTCGGTGGGACGGCCCAAAATGGAAAACAGGCCATATTCGGTGGGACGGAGGGAGTATTTATCTTCTTCTTTTAGAAGAATTTGATAAAACCCAGATTTAAGATCAAATGAAGAAAATATATTTCCTTTAAACATTCGATTAATTAAATCTCTTTTATTCGGTAATTGATGTTTTATCCATTTGAGAGCTTATTTAAGCGGTTTATAATTAATAACTAGTCTTGGAGCTCCTCTTTCAATTTCAGCAGCGTTTTTAACATAAAATGCTGGACAACTCCATAGACTTTTACTAGGTCTTATTAAACCCTTTTTAAGAAGACTATCAATTTCTTCTTTACAATATTTTAATAATCTTTCATTCATAGCAATAGGTCTAGCTTTAGTGGAAATATTATTTTCATCAAAGCCATCTATATAGGGAAGACTAACTTCATGTATTTTTCTATTCCAAAAAGCATTTGGAACTTCTGCACAAATTTCATCATTAATTTGTTGAAAAATATTTTTTATTTTATTTTGAATTTTTTCAGAATTAATTTTAGTAATAGGAACCGACGAAAAAGGAAAATGTAAATTTTTTCCTCTAACCTTTGCAAAAAAATCCTTTCTCATTAATTTTATTAATGGGGAAAAGCATTTGGAAAAAAAGTGTTCCTAAAATAAATGGAGTAGAAATATTTTTTGTTAAAATAAAAGATGTGTTAAGACAAACTCCTGAGTTACAAATAGTAACATTTGATAGTTTGTAATTTACGATGAGTGGTTGCTTATTAGCCGCAGTAATAAATTGAGTAGTTTTTGAATAATATTTTGAATGGATAATTCCTTCACTAATACAATTAACATCTGCTCATGTATCAAGGAGTGCATTAATAGTAATAGTAAATTCTTTGTTAATAATCAAAGTAACTTCAGAATACCATTTCTGAGATCGGATTTGATCAATTTTATTGACCCAAATTAAATCCTTAAAAATAATTTGATTAATTTTATAATCTTCTTCTCTATTGGAGATAACATCATCTTCTTCATCTGATGATGATGAATCATTCTTCCAATTGTTGGTTTTAAAAAGATCAAACCTTTCATTAAGGTTTTTAACTTCAGATTTTATCTGATTAATTTCTGCTTTTAATTCAGAAATTGTGGGTTCTCTTTTACTAAAATTAGCCTTATCTAATATTTTTTTATAAGAGTATAATTCTCTTTCTTGACTAACTTGTTTAGTTAGTTTAGTTTGTATTTGTTCTTGATTAGAACTAGATGATAGAGTAAGATAATGTTCTATAGCTTTTCTTTTTTCTATAGGATCTATGATTTGATCTATTAGATCAAGAATAAAGTTTTCTTCTTTTGAAATAACATTAATTTCAAGACCCATAAATTTTATAAGACAAACATTACTATCACAATATTCACCACAATCTTGTGGTGTTGTTTGTTCTTCTTCTGATTCATTATCAGAAGATTCAACAGAAGAATAATCTTTAATAATATTAACAAAAATATCATCTTGTTCTTCTTCATTGAGAAGAATACTACATAAAGATTCTTTTAAATCTCTATCAATATTAAGATTATTAATTTTCTTTTTAACATAACATTTATTTGCTTTGTGACCAATTTTGCCACATTTCCAGCAAACATGCTTAACATCATCATCTTTTTTAGTCTTTTTTATCCTTTTAGGATATCCTCTTTTAACAGACTGTTTAGAAGGATCTTTTGGATAAAATTTTTGTTTATTTCTAAACTTATGTTTTTTCTTTTTTCTATTAGGAAAATGTTCAGATTGTAATCCAATTTGATCACAGAAATTTCCAATTATATTTCTATTTTCATTCTTTTGCAATTCAAGCTGTCTTTTTAGCTTGATATCATTGCAAAGAACAATTCCTTCGCGTAATTTACGCGAGATATGTCTCCATAAGTGAGTTTTTCCCACTCAATTTTTCCATTAGAAAATTTAGTTTTGAGTTTATTAGAAACTCTTTCTGCAAAGAGTGGAGGAAGTCCTGAAATAAATTTTTCTTTCCAGAAATTCATACCACAATCATTGCGAGTTAGAACTTTAGACATAAAAATATCTTTATACCATCTAAAATCAGATAGTGTTGAACATCTAAGGTTCATAAGCTGTTCTTGAGATCTATCTATTTGAAGTTCATTAGCTCCAATAAAATTAGATAAAACAGTATAAATTAATGTATTAACAACATCAGATTCTTCTCTATTAGAGATATGATCAATAATACTGGCACTAAGAATTTTATTCTTAGCTTCTTTTGAGATATAAAAATCTCCTCAACCTTGTAGCTGACCAGTAAAACCAGTAATAATAGCTTGAGCAATTTGCCTATCATTATTACCTTTAATTTTAGCAGCAGAGGAATAAATAAGCATTTGCTTGACAATAGTTTTAATCTGATATTCAGATTTTCCATCTATATTTCATTCTGTAATAGATTCGCCATTGAACTGAGCAAAATCTTTACCTTCTTCAATTTGAAGATCAATTGGTGTAACTTTTGTATAATAAGGTTTAACATTAGAAACTTTAACAATTTTATTAACTTGCATTTCTTCATCAGAAGTTTCTATTGAAGAATTTTCTTCTTTAGTAATAACTGAGATGATGTTAGAACTACTCTCACCTTTTTCAGTTACACTAATTTTTTGAAGTCTATTGATTAAACCATCTAGAAAATCATTATCTTTTTTAGAACTTAATAAGAAATTTTCTTTTTTAAGATTCGGTGGAGGTTTAATCATGAGGGAATTATTATTACATTTTTTAATAGGTTTAGGACAAAGTAGTTCTTCAATTCTATTAGTTTGATTACCTACTGAATGTAAAGCAAGATTAGTAAAATTATTTTACTGTATTAAATTATCAAAATCTCATTTTCCAGATTCGATTTTAATAGGAGAAGCATAGATTTCTTTTTCTCCTGTTTTCAAAACAAGAGTTGAAAAGGGTGGATGAATTTCTTCTATATCTTCACCTGTTTCATGAATGTAAATTTTATATTTTTTCTCTAAAACAGATAAAAAGATTTTATTAGTAAAATCAGGAAATTCCTTTTTTCTTTGAGGGAAATATAAATTTTCTAACCAAAGGAAAAAATCTAGGTTAGAATTATTTATTATATTCCATTCATCATATCTCTTTGTATAAAGAGATTGTTGACCTGATGATAAGGAACAAAGAAACCATTTTCATTTTTCAACATTTTTAGTCTTATTAAGACTTTTTTCAATTCTTTTTGAAAAGAAAATATTATTTTTAATCATAAAAACATTACTACTATATTCCATATCAGAAAGAGTTGGGGATCCAGGTTTTCTCCTAGAATTCCTACTTTCTGGTATTTCAACCTTATATTCAGGTCGAGATATTTGTTCTGGAATTTTATTAATCGCAGAAATACTTATCCTTTCAAAATCGGATAAAGAAATAGAAGATGTAGAAGCTCTAGAAGAGTTTTCATCTAATTTTAGACAAAATTTTCTAGATTCAAACTTGATTTCAACATCACCATCAACATACTGAATAATGCTTTCAAGTTTTGTATTTTCTTCTTTTACAGGTGGGGTTACATTTTCAAGCCTCCAGATTTCTGGAAGAGTAACCTGATTCCACTGTATAATTTTTGGTACAACTATATTTCCTTTAGCAGTATCTGTAAGAAAAATAGTTGTTTCTCCTTTCTTAGATCTCATTAGATCTGCATTGATATTATAATTAGAAATAGTAGTGTTCATAACTTTATAGCAGATTCTATAAACAAGAACAATATTTTCAGAAAGAGATTTCATTTTAAATCATTCTGTTTTTATATTTAGAGTAAGATTATCTATAATATGTGGATCTGAAAGAGAAACTGGATAATTTGGAAAACAACTAAAAAATATTGGGCCATCACAAAGTGATGATTCAACAATTTCTAATAAAGAATCTTCTAGTTGTAGATGTCTTTGGTCTCTTACCATAATTAAAGCACTAACATTTAATCCATCTCTTGTTAACGGTTTTAATCCAATTTGGACCATTCCGAGATGAAGGAATTTAAACTTTTGTAATTTATGATCTTCAATTAGATCTTTTGTAAGCAAATTGAAAGAATCAAATCCTCCATTTAAGGGGATTGATTTTTTTATTGTTTTTACAACATAATTGCTTCGAAATTCAAAACTTCCTTTTTTATAAATTTGAGTTTGAGAAATATCTGGTAATTTTCAGTCATGTAAATGTCTCTCGAAATTTTTAGAAAAGATAATTTCTTTATTCTTGTAGTTCTCTGAACTACTTGAAGATGATTTCTTCATTGAGAATGTTCGTAATAATTTATTCATTAAAGTTATTGATTGATATTGTCAAGAATTTAATCTTACCTTACCCTTTAGGCTTTACAGGTTTTACATATACCTGATTTAGAGCAAAACTCGTGTAGAGCAATCACAAACTTTAATTTATAAATTTTACAAAATTCTTGATGAAGAATTTCTCTTCACGCTTACTGGCTCTGATACCACTTAGCGTGATATCTCCTTAAAATTAAGGATATTTAATTGAAATTTATATTAATAAAATATTATTATATGAGAAATGAGTGTACTACATGTACATTCCTAATAGAATTTCCCGATATAATACTAATGCGTAATCCATCAAAAGTCGTTAAAAAATTCTATTTCAATAAAATTATTAGACATAATAACGTGATATAATAATAAAAAAAATCAATACACACTTTTGCCAATTGCCATAAAGATTCCAAAGCATTGACTGACGATTAATTGATAGGTCCCCCAGTCATTCTTTAACGTTAAGTCTTAATGATTACAAAAGTTGGAAATGTGTGTTTATTTCGAAAATAAAATACTACTCCCTCCGTCCCAATAGCAAGGTCCCTCTTTTCTTTTTGGGTGTCCCAATAGCAAGGTCTCATTTCCAAAAATAGAAATAATTAACCCTTCAAAAAGTTTGGGACCTATCACCTTTTATCTTTTTACTCTTGTTTCTTAATACTCGTGCCCAAAAAAAATGAGACCTTGCTATTGGGACGGAGGAAGTATAACGGTTTTGTATAGGATAGTGTAGACCTCCCCATTTTTTATGAATCGGCAGGTCGAACCGGGGTCGAACCGCCAGTCAACGGTTTTTTAACCGGAACCGTGGTCAACGGTCCCGAACCGGAACCAGAACCGGCGGTAGAAGGGCCGGTTACGGTTCAAGCAAATGGATAATCGGAACCGGCGGTTAATCGACGGGCCTATAAAACCGGCGAACCGGCGATTTATGTGATTAACATGCGGTTTTCGGCTTAAAATATTATTTTTATTTTATTTAATTATCTCATATGTATATCTATAAATATATATCCCTTTGAGAATTTATTTATTCCACACAATTTCTACACTTTATCTTCTTGTATATATTAAAATTTTCATTCTTTTCAAGCATTCATTAGAACTTATGCAAATGTAATTATAAATTATGTAATGTTCATTTTAAGTATTAATAAAAAATGAGTTAATTTTCTTCATTTGTTTTAATGTTCGTTTTGTACTTCATTTACATAATGTTCTTTTTTGTAATCAAAATAATACATTTATATTAGAATATTAATGTAAAAAGTAAATAAATAAATAAATAAATAAACCAAAAAAACCAGTGGGCCGAACCGTGAACCGACGGTTTTAATCGAAACCGCCGATTTTTTGGTCCGGCCCGGAACCGGGAATAGTGTAGGCGGGCCGGTTACGGTTCACCCCCGGGGAAACCGTAATCGGCGGTTCAAGGCCTGGAACCAGCGGGCCTTGAATCGTGGGCACTTCTAGGATAGTGTCTCCCAATATTTTTGGTGTATCACACGTATTTCATTATTAAATTTATATTATTTTAATAATATTTATTATAAAAATAAAATTATTATAATATAATGAATTATAATTAGTAAATACAAAATTGAACTAAAATACAAGAAATTAAAATTGAAGATACAAATGGAAAAATAATTGGATATATATATATATATATTATATATATATATATAGAAAGAGGGTCAAATGAAAATACTTACTTCTCCAATGGTGGAAACCAGCTTCAGCTTCCAAACTGCCACATCAGCGCCATATCAGCTTTTGGAACCCACCTACTTTTTTATCTAAACACCTTCCGCAACAATGAAACCAGTTTCTATTATTTAAAGGGTCTCACTATAATACACATTACCTTTTATATATCTATACATATAATTTATAAATTATTAGCTTTGAACTTTAAAATGTCATTATTTGCTCGTCTCAAATCGGATTTTTACAATTTTTATGTCGAATTAAAGCTCTCGTCGTGATCTTTAATATAAGATATATGTTCGATATGTTTTAGACAAGCTAATAGGTCCGTATTTAAGAAAAACTACAAAAAAAATTTGAAATGAAAAAGGAGAAAAACAGGAAAAAAAAGTCAAAAAAAGGCGGCGCCCCCACGCGCGTGTAATGCACGCGCCAACCAGAGCGCGCGTGTCATGCACGCGCCGTGGGTGACGCGCGAAGCCGTCCGCCTTTTCGCTTGTGCCGCCCGCTTTTTGCCTTATGCACCCAGTTTCATTTTTTGAAACTGGTTTATGGGTTTAAAAGTAGAAACTAGTTTATTTTGTGTACAATGGTGTATTTGGTGGGTTCCAAATTTTGGAACCCACCGTTGGAGGTACCCTTAGGTGAGCAATAGAATAAATTTTGGGAGTTTATGATGTGAAATAGCCAATATGGGAAAGAAAAAGCAATATATAGCCATCAACCTGTAAAGTATAAATTTTGGCCAACAATTGCAATTTTGGACACAAATACCCTTAATGAGGCGCACGGGTCGTGGGTCAAGGCGAGGGCGGATTCAGGTCAGTTTGGTACATCTGATACATCTAGTACGAATGGGAGTCGTTTGTGCCAACTTGCATCAACAATTTTTCTGTTGCTATCTTTCTCTTTCCATCTAATGATTTAATCGTTTTTTATTTTGTTCATCACCTTAGGAAGTTAATTCCGATCAATTACATCCCAAATTTCGTTCAAATCACTCGAATTTTGGGAAAAATCAAACCGTGATTCAATTTCTAGGGTCTTTCATCGTCGGGCTGTTATTTCTGTTTTCCGGCACCATCGCCGGTTGTTTTTTTATTTCTGACGCCACAGTTGAGGCCGCCTTGATATTGCGACTCTGTTGGTGGTGGTGGTGAAGCCTCGCCGTCTTTCGTCGGAGTTATTTTCGTTGCGTATTTTTGAGTTTGTTGTTCGCGATTTGGTACAATCTGTACAAATGGATTCTATTCGTTCCAATTATACCAACATTTTGAAACAATTGGAACTAATTAGACCATTCATCCCAATTGTAGCAAAAAATAAAAATAATAAAATTCATTATCATAAAAAATATCATCGCAAAATCAACCTAAATATCATTAAATAAAAAAATTATAAATTATAATAAAAATTACTAAAATATGGAAATTTTCGCAATTGGTACAATTGGAATGAACGGGACTTATTTTGTTCCAAATCCGTCCTCGAACTGCCCCAACCCACCCGCGAGCTGACCCGATCCGCGCACTCCCCATTAAGGGCAATCATGTCTAGAATTGTAATTGTTGGTCAAAATTTATACTTTACAAGTTAATGACCATATATTAATTTTTCTTCTCCATATTGGCTATTTCATAATTTGCCTCTAAATTTAAACCCTTAATCTTTGTTGATCAACTGTTCAGATTTAACGGTGCATTAAATTATTGTAATTTATGCATTACAATGTTTATGCATCCCAATCCCACAATCTAAAACTCAAACACTCAATCAACTTGGATAAGATTAATTATGAGATTCTGATTTCCAGTCATAAATTTTTCGGTTGGAATTATTGTTTCTTAGAAAATTGTATACAAGATTTACTAAAGAAGCCGACGACACAATGACAATTTTAAATTATTCCCCTCTCTCTATGGTCAAGAAATTCGCATATTTGGAAATCATAATAGATTTTTATATAAATTGATTTTTCAATTAAATATACAGACTATTTAGAATCTTGAACAGACATTACTTCGACTTTATTTGTACGCATTCCATTACAAGCATGTTCATTTCTAACCCTAAAATGAAGTGACGTGAAAGGAAAATCTATTGCTTGCCACTGCATTATACTTAATTACAACTTATTTAATTTAGTCTTAAACTGATAAGGAACCCACGTTTGTTGCACCAAAAAGTAAAACGGTCAAATCAATTATTTTGAAATTATGAATGTTCTTTTCTTTTTTTTCTCTTCACTTTTTTTTTTTAATTTGGAAAAAAGGAGCGTTAGAGATTGAACTCGAACCCTCTCATTATAAAATAATGTAGTTTTAACGACGGAAAATTCCGTCGCTAAACAGCGTAATTCCGTCGCTAAAGACGCCTAACGACGGAACACGGTCGACGAGAAATCCCTCGTTGCTAAGACAACTAACGACGGAATTTCAACTCCGTCTCTAACGTGACGACGGAATAGTCGTCGTTGACCCTGCGTCACAGATTTCGTCGTCGACGGACTTGGCGACGGAAATTCCGTCGCTAATAGCGACGGAAGTAATTCCGTCGCTAGGTTTGGTTTATTTTGGAAACGGATTGGCGACGGAATTTTCGTCGCTAATAGCGACGAAATCTATTCCGTCGTTAATTCTGGATTTTTCGCGACGGAAGTTCCGTCGCTATTCCGTCGTTAAGTCTGGGACAGTGGGCAGTGTAATGCTCTATTTTTCTGTTCCCTTAAACAACAAACAAACACTAATTTCAAATCCAACAAATCACATAAATATGAACCTAAAACACAATATTAAAACTTAATCAAACACTAATTCATTGTTAAATTTCATAAAAAAACATTCAACATTCAACATTAACATAACATTTATGTCTAAATAAAAAAAACATCTAATGTCAACAACTATAGAGTTTTGAATGCCCTTGGCATCAACTATGGAGGGTTTTCAAATATCTCATTCCCTTGGCATCAACTTCCTTAGCTTTGCTTCCACTTCCTTCATCTTAGGCCTTTTACGAGGTTCTTTATTTAAGCATCTCTCTGCCAATACAGCCATCTCTCTCACTGCCTCAACATCTCCTTCACCAGCCATCTCTTCATCAAGAATCTCGCGGAGGCGCCCGGCCGTAGCCAAACGGACAAAATCTGAGGCCATATTTCTCCCTCCTGTCAGCAGCTCGAGCAAAACTACTCCAAAACTATAAACATCGCTCTTGTTGTTCAGCCTCCTTGAGGCAATGAGCTCGGGATCTCTGTAAACGTTGTTCTCCCGACCCGGTGGAGGAGGACTAATCAAGTTGGATCCTGCAGCATAAAATATCTTGGCATCAAATGAAGCATCCATGAGAATGTTGTCACTACAGATGTTCCATGTGCAAATTTGTTCAAATAGGCCAATCCTCTGGCCACCCCTGCTGCTGCTTTTACGCGCATCTCACATGAGAAACGTGCCTGGCCACGTGTGCAGTCGAAGAGCGTGGCAGCTCCACCACCATGAAGCTCATAAACTATCAATGGGGAACGTGTTTCCAAGCAACAACCTATTATTCTCATCACATTCTTCTCAAGGGGTTGAGAGAGGAAGATCAACTGGTCCACAAAATGCTAGATTTGGGATTGAGGCACTTTCTCAACCATCACCACAGCAGCCTTCGTGCTATCGTTGTCGGGCACACGTTTCACGGTAGAAAGTTCCCGGGCAGCATCCCTTTCCCTGCATTAGGCTTGTTGCACTGTAATTGTTTGTCATAGACTTCATGTCTTCGTCTGTGTATAAAGTCAGCTGCGTTTCTCCCCGCCTCGACACCAACAGTTTGCCACAATTTTGCTCGAACATCTCCTCTCGATGTGCTTGCAGCTTCTTCTGCCTGCCTGTCCATGCTATCCATGTAGCCACCAAAAATATGCCTAAAAACACCAGCATTAATCGGACAACAACAACAACTACTTACTCATAGTGGCACATTTGATGGAGTAATAACACGATAACGAGCAACAACATCAACTTTCTCATAGTGGCACATTTGATAGTATAGTAGCACAATAACGAGCAGCAGCAACAACAATTTACTCATAGTGGCACATTTGATAGGGCAATAACATAATAACGAGCAACAACAACAACAACATCAACTTACTCATAGTGGCAAATTTGATAGTATAATAACACAATAATGAGCAACCATAACAATAGCAACAACTTACTCATAGTGGCACATTTGATAGCGTATATTATAACACGTTAACAAGCAACAACAACAACAACAACAACTTACTCATAGTGGCACATATGATAGTATGACAAAACGATAACCAGCAGCAACAGCAACAACTTACTCGTAGTGGCACATTTGATAGTGTAATAATACGATGACGAACAACAACAATAACAATAACTAGCTAGTAAATGCCAAGAACATAACTACTGAACAATTTACCTATAGGAGAATAAGAGAAGGGAGAACAATTTGCCAGAGTTAACGAGAGAGAGAGACGGTGAAATAGAGACAGAGACTGGCAGAGAGAGAAAGAGAGCGAGAGACTGAGCTGACCTGACAGCGACAGACGGAGCGACGACGGCGGACTGAGCGGCGATGGCGGGCGGGAGGAGCGACGGGATGGAGAAGTAGTGAGTGAGAGAGAGTTGTGGACGGTAGCCTGGAGCTACAACGGCTCCAAGCGAAAACGCCGGCCAACGTCTGGCCGGAGAGACGACGGAAGCAGAAGAAGCGCGACGACGACGGATGAGACCCTAAGCGCGACGACGACGACGGCGGAACGATTTGGGGATTTGGGGGTTAGCGCTAAAGTGAACGAGAAAGAACAGATATCTGGAAAAAAATTAAATCTAACGACGGAAACCATCCGTCACTATTCCGTCGTTAGCTCACGAAAATAAAATTTTAAATCATTAATAAATCTAACGACGGAATAAATTTCGTCGTTAGATTAAAATTAAAATAATAAAATTATATTTTAATATTAACGACGGAATGGTCCGTCGTTAAACGAAATATTTAAATTTAAATTTTATTAAATAAAACTTACGACGGAATAATTCCCGTCGTTAGTATATTTAAAATAAAAAAATGAAAAATAAAATACTTACGACGGAATAATTCCGTCGTTAGGTTTAACGACGAAAATGCCGTCGCTAAAACCGTCGTTAATTTCACCGCGAAGAATCCCGCCAAAATTCCGTCGTTGGTTCCGTCGTTATTTTTGGCCAAGTGTTTCCGTTAAAATTCCGTCGTTAGTTGTGACAGATTCGATTCCGTCGTTATTTCGGCATTTTTTTGTAGTGTCTCTGATCACAAATAAGATTTATTACCGTTTGGATATACCCGAATGGACATGAATGTTCTTTCTTGAGTTGGAAATTATGAATGTCAATACAATAATAATGTTGAGCAAATTAATGAATTGTCTTCCATTAGGTTAATTCTTTTTTGAAGGAACTTTATTTCAAACTTGCACTTATGATAAACTACATTTGTGTATATGTGTACCATTTATTTATAGAATATAATATCCATACAGCTTAATCTCATTAAAATAGACATTTATTTGTGTGTGTATATATATATATATAATACATTTAAATTTCAATGTACATACATCTTTAAAATGTAATAATATTTCATTATATTTATTCACTTATTCATACTCCCTCCGTCCCATGATAAGTGGCTACTTTCTTTTGGGCACGGGTATTTAGGAGAAGAGTGTTTAAAGGGTAAAAAGATAAAAAGTGGTGGAGCCCACATCTTTTGTGTGAGAGAAGGTGTTTCCATATTAGTAAAGTGGCCACTTATGATGGGACATCCCAATAAAAAAATGTGGCCACTTATGGCGGGACGGAGGGAGTACTAGCTAGTGATGGTCATCAGCATATACATATATGAATATAATCGACATAAGTATCAATTTAGCCATTAGCCGTTGCATCAAAGGTCAACATGACTTATATTCGTTTATATGGTCATCATCATATTGCTATCATTTAATTAGCCCACTTTTTAACAGAATTATTTGGTTATGCAATCTGACATATTGTATGATGTGTCAACAAAAATTAAGTTCAAGAAATTACTGTGAAATTAATTAATACTCATATAATTGACAAACAACTTTGGAAAACTTCCTTAAAAATACTCATATTGAAATTATAAAAAAAAAGAATCAGTTTTTTTTTTTTTTTTTTTTTTTTTTTTTTTTTTTTACTATAGTGCATTCTACCAATTTATTTTAATTCGGAAGTTAATGAAACCGTGTCTGATTATATAAGAAGTTTAAGTGTTTAACTTTAACATGTATTTGAATCAAAACTAAAAGTTAGTAATCAAATTATTACTTATATCATATTATTATTACTGTACAAAATAAATACTCCATTCGTATCATTCGAAGTGTCTCATTTCTTTTGGAATATGTGTATTTAGGAGAAAAATGATTAAAGAATAAAGAGATAGAAAATGGTAAAGGTCCACAACTTTTTGTGAAAGAAAATAATTTACTAAAATAAACTGAAACACTTTAAATGAAACGACTCAATATAAAAAGTGGGACACTTTAAATGAAACATAGAATATAATTTTATGCTAAAAGTTCAAGATTAATAGAGTGATATAAAGATTCAGATGACTCTATGATTATCACGTGAAATGTCATGCTTGCCCATGCCAATACTAGGAAATAAAAAAGGGCTATCAAGATCACCTCATCCTGTCCCTACAATGTTTCGTCAGACCCATAAAACCATACTCTCCCGCGAGCAATAAATGTCACATATTTCTTTTTGGAATGTCTTACCTAAATATTTCATTTTTATTTATGAAAGTCACATTCTCTTAATAAAAGGTATGGACTCTATTATTTTTTATCTTTTTATTCTTTAAATACACACTTTTTTTTTTTTTAATTCTCGTACCGAAAACAAATGAAACATTTGTTATAGAACTCAGGGAGTAATGTACAATTTCCTTTTTGCTTTTCTTTTCTTTTCTTTCGTCCTTTTCCATTTATTAGGTATGGCCCTCCAATCATATCGAAACTCTTTGATTTCTATAATTACATTCTGCAAGTGGAAAAGGTCAATTAATCTAGTTTCTAAATATAAATATGCACGTGATGCGGGGTCAGGGGATGGGGACCATGAATTTCCATCTCATTCTCATATTTTTTATAGTAACAAAACAAATGAAAATTTTCAAATAATGAAATTTAGAAGACTGGAAATTTCATGAGTGTTGAAGGCTTGAAAGTGATTATGAATTTTAATACTAATTTATTGACAAATTCCGAAACCACCGTCTTTTAATCAACGACGGTCACTGTCTTCGTTTGAATACATTATGCTCATTTACTTTCATACGTCGTTTTATTCAAAAGTAATCACATAGTTAGGCCTATAAAAAAGAAACACGCAAACCGATATATAAATATATATTAAAATTATATTATTATTTAAATATCTAATCGAATCTAATATCGTAATTACTAATAAATATTTGAAAACTAATCGAATAAAAAGAAAATTTGAATTCGAATCACAAAATTTTTAATACGAATATCAAAATTCGAATACGAATATCAAAATTCGAATACACATCACGAATCAATATTTGATTTGATTTACATCCCTAGTCACAACCAATCGGTTTGCAATTAGAGACGTGGAAACTAACGTTTTGATAATTGCTGGACTTTCAAATATTTTTTTTGATTCGATTAATTTTCAAATATTAGTAATTATGATATTAGATTCGATATTCGTAAAGATTCGATTAGATATTTAAATAATAATATAATTTTAATATATATTTATATAATATACTTTCTTAAGTTAATTATGAATTATATACTTAAATCTTTAAATATATGTTAAATGTGTTGAGGTTAATTTGGCTCATCTCTAAGCCCATTCCAAAATAAGGTCAACATTTTTCTTAATAGATATGTATTGCATTAACTCTAATATCTTGAGTGGTACAGATGTAAGTCACAAGACTCACAACCTCTTTCTTTTTTTCTCTATCACTCCCTAATTTACATTGTCTTTCTATTCCATCGTTCTTACTATCGTGCTTCATCATATTCCTTCATAAATTTCCGACGAGTCATTCTTCATCTACTTCCTCTATGAATTCGAGTATTCGATTCGAATTCGTGAAATTATTAAAGTATTCGAATTCAAATCAAATTTAATATTCGACCACGATTCGAATTCGATTCGTGAATAGTAATTACAAATGCGATTCGATTAGAATGATATTCGATTTTATTCGATTCGTTTACACCCCTAACTGTGACTGACACACACACACACATTGGGTAAGACTTTTTCATGTACAGTACATTACCTTCCACCCTCCCCAAATCAGAGTCCCGTGCCATCAAAATAAAATAAAAAATTAACATAATTTTTTAAAGAATTTAAAAATAAAATATTTATTCATGGATAAATTTTATTTCAAAATATGACACTTATTCGGAAATGGAGAAGAGTAATCACATTACAGAAGGGGATAATTTGCCAATGGGGACCTTGACGATTACACCCTTTTTTGCAACAATAAAAAAACAAAACTTCCATCATATCTCAGATGCAGTTATTTTGAAGTGTTCATTTATGTACATTAAATAGGGATGTTAAATATCATCAACCTTGTCCAATATAAGGAACAAAAGTAGCTATACCCACCTTATTTCAAGGCAAAAATGGCTTTCTATGTCAAGTGGTACCAAACTACAACGACGTTACAAGACCTATACCTAACTCTTCTGCTAGCTCATCCCACACTGGGAGAAGCGTCATTACCACGAGAAAAATCGCGGTGGCAAACACTGCCTTTCGCCAAGTCCCAACCTCCGATACATCATTTAAGCATGGTTTTTCCGGGGTCCTCTGCATCATTTAAGACCACCCTTAGTTGGCCAACATGACCACTTCTATGATTAATTTTCATAATCCCAAGAAAAAAAATGTAATTCTGTATTTCCAATAATTTAATGACTATAGTATTCATTATGCTTCGACTGTCAGTGTACCTGACATAACAGCACGTATAATCCCCAGGGAAGTGATAAGGGTCCCCCTAGCTGACATGAAAACAAGATCTTAGTGGCAAATACTGTATTTTTATAAGAAAATATCACGGGAAGGTTTCCAAGATCAGGAATAGGTAAAATCACAAGAATGACAGCTTTTTTTTTGGGGGGATTTGATCAAAATAAATTTAGAAAAAAGAGAAACCTTTACTCATACTGACATCACATAATATTAGAGATCAGACCATGAACTTGACTGAAACTTGAGAACGCAAAGATGAAGCATACCACTCCTAAACCCAGCAGACTGTACGTAGCCAGACCAGAAGCAAGCAGCGCATTTTTTCCAAAAGCACCCTGACAAAAATAACAAGATTTATCAAATAAGGATGTGAAGGTTCGCACCACACACCCATACCTCCAATAGGTCATGAAAAACAAGGCTATAATCGGGCACATGCAGCAGACAGATTTCGGATTCAAGACACAAATTTAGGATCAGGAAACCATCTGATAAATGCTTAAATGCAGAGCCTTCAATCAATAATGAAAAGGTTTTTGCTCTTTTACCTTCATTTATAAACCACTCCTTCGCGAGACATGGCAGATTAAAGGAATCAAATCAAATGAGAGCCAAACAATTGGGAACTCTTGACCACGAAAATATCATATTCCAAGATTGCTCATTAAAAAGTAAGGTTATGGTATGAAGACCAAATGTGGACCAAGCAGTATTTGACATCTATGGTCATGATCAGTATGCAAGTGCATCCCAGAATTCATAAATAATTTCATCTATAATCAAATTCAACTAATTAAGGTAAGAAACTGAAGTGATGTGTTCTAGACTTAATTTTAAATTAATAGTCATTATCTCCATCCTGCACCTCAACAGGCATAACTTAGGGAATAGAAAACTGCTAAACCTGCATGGCTCTTCCGCCATCGAGACATCCGATAGGTAGCAAGTTAAAGGCTGATGTTGTTAACCCACACCTACAAAAACAGGAGCTGATCATTAAGCATGCTCATTAAAACATAACTTAGAATTTCATACAGCTACATTACCAGCCAGCAATCACCAGAGGATGAATTGAAACTGTTGATGCATGCATAGTCCTGTTGATATAAATGAGAAATGTCACTATTTATCTTGGGGCTGAAACTAAAAAAAATTAAACTGGATAACCTAGGTGACATAGAAAACAACACATGCTGGATGACCTTTATTTGGATAGAAAGCATCACCAACATGCATACACGAAAATAAGTAAACAAAAAGAAGATTGAATATCTCTTCTAATTGTGAAGGAGTATAAGTCATAGCATGCTAAGGTCTCATATCATCTCATAATGCAGCACTCTAGTATTACTATTACTATAATTACATAGTGGAGAAAGTTGTGTGAAAATTATTACTTACGCATAACCTAGGACAGCTCTGCTGATAAGCCCAAGCAGGAATGAACCCTGAAAAAGCATGCTTGGAACCTGAACCAAATCTCCTGCCATAGATGGGTCCGATGAAAGCAGCAGCCCAACAGCAAACATTGAGAAAGAAAAAGCAGCTCCCGCGAATGGTCCCGTCAAGGAAATATCTACTTTTGCTTTCCGATCAGGAAGAATAGACTTGAACTGCAAAAAAAAACTAACACATAAGCCCTATATTTTGCAATCATCTAATAGGCACAAAAGGAAGAGGACATGCATAGTGTGACAATGACGGAGCAAAACGTTGCTAGCTTTCAGATTGTCATAGAAGTGAATAAGATTGGAACATGATGAGAACAATGGAAAGCTTATTGACATCTTAATGGTACTTGACAATAGTTTCCATAGTTCCTTGTCAAGTGCAAGATGAGATCAGACTGATAGCTTTATGTTAGTCTTTTAGTAGGTCTCAGAAGAAATGACTGAAGACGGTTTTAAAGTAAAACTGATTCTTAAGTTCTTTGATGAATTTAGGTACTTGATACTACAATATCATATTAAAGAAGTTCATAGCATTCTCAAGTACAAAATGAGCTCTAACTCATAATTCATCTTCTTAAGGATTGTCATAGTAACTGCTGAGCTTTAACATCCTATTATCACACATGATTATGTCATGGCATCCTTCCTTCTGAAGGTCATAGCAGTATGTTTCACCAGTGAAAGGACCTAGGTCCAATAAAATGCCAAATGTGGATACAACATGAAAAGACCTTTGATGTGCAATGAAGAGATTTTTGAAACAGAAAAATGGAATTGTAACTAAACAGTTAAATCAATAACAAGACCCACTAAATTGTAAATAGATAGTTTGTGTGTGCACTTTGGATCAATTGGATCAGGTATGTTCAGAAGATCCACTCTGTGCTATATGCTTACCTGGGTGATCGCACCAAAACTCCCAAGGGTAATGTTCGGAATAAAATATGGAATACTTAATTTCACTTTCCGTGGAAAAGCAGCAAAAAAATGTCCAACTTCCTGCAGAAAACGAGTTCCACATAGAGTTCAAGAAAGGAAAACAAAGGACTTCAGTTGTCGTCATGGAGGGAAAAGTAAATACATACATGAAATAGCTGAACGCCCAATACGCCATAGGCCAGAGGCAATGCAGACTCCACAAATGGAAATAGCTGCTGTACATCTGGGGGTTCAACAGCATTGGGATCTGTGAAGTATTTCACTATCTCTGGAGGAAGTCTACTCACCTTCATTGAGAAAACCAAAACTAATTACGAATTTGATGCAGAAAGGAGTTCATATATTAGTAATTATGATATGAAAATTCACATATGCCATCAACCAACAAGTATTTTCATGCAGATAAACATACCTGAGATGCTATCCCCAGCTCCACGGAGGAACCAATAGTAAGAAGAAACAATAGAAAAGCAATAACATATTGCCAAAGCGTTGTTTGACCTGGCTCTGAAACCTCTTTGCGCAGCATGCCAAAACTCACGCGGGGGCCACCCCGAGGGTCTTCCTCTTCGGAATTAGGCTCCTCCACCATGAACAGGTTGTACTTGTCTCCCATTATTTCTTTCAGCTGAGTCTGAAGTTTTAAAAAAACATCTTCTCTCTTTCCCCGAAGATTTCCAAGAAAAAGAACGCCCTCTTCGAAATCACCAAAAGGCTCTTCTCTAGTTACCCAAAAGGTTGAATAACCAAAAAGCTTGTCCTTGATAACTTTTACATCAGCAGGGTCAACTTTTTCTGGGCCCAGTAATTCCATCAATTTAAAAGAGTCTACCTGGAAATTACTGTAAGCAGGTGTAAATGATGGTTCCTGAGGAAATAAAAAGTTGAGTTAGTAAAGGCTTCAGTTAATCTCAATTCTCAAATGGTTGGCGACGTAAGCTAAAAGTTCTTGAGACAATATTTAACCTTCTACTCCTAATTATGCAATATCCTCAGTCCATCAGACTGCAATTACATCTGTTCACAACCCAAAAGGATATCTATTCATTGAATGACAACCATTTAATAAGATTGTTTGTAATAAGGTTATTTGCTGTTCAGTGGAGCATACATGATTTGCTCGTATGCTTTACAGAGGTTTTCTTGTTCCTGAAGCTTCTTCGTAGTTATCTGTATATAAGTCATCAAAACTTTTGCAATTCTCATCCTTGATAAGTTGCAATATAGATTAAGATCACTCCTGAGCCAAGCAAAGTGGTTTGAATGAGACTCAACTCAAACTCAATCATGATAAGTGTGCTGAACCGCAAGCTTTTCTTTTTAAATTTATTTTACCTTGAATAGTATTGAAATTTAGCAAACAGCTAGTAATGCTAATAATTTCATACTCTTCTAAATTGCACCAATGATGATGATTCTAGTTTCTATTACATTAATCATTATGTTATTTCTATACATAGCATAACAGTTTTCAATTCTGTCATGAGTTTTAGGTTGCAATAGTACCGTAATCAGGGGGGTTAAAGAAAAAGAAATATATAAACAATAGCTAAT
Source organism: Agastache rugosa (assembly GCA_031470985.1). Lineage (NCBI taxonomy): Eukaryota > Viridiplantae > Streptophyta > Magnoliopsida > Lamiales > Lamiaceae > Agastache > Agastache rugosa. The sequence continues at coordinate 19,797,930 of CM062603.1, read as the reverse complement.
GACTAGAAAAGTTGAAAATACAATGCAAATTAGATAGAGTACCACACTAATAATTAATAATATAGGTGAGCTTGTTCTAAATATCTTTAAAATTGAGCTCAAATCCAAGTATTTTGAGACAAATTTGAGCTCGAACCTAAAAGTTATTATAAGCTCAACTTGAATCCAATTCATTCGCAGCTTTTCTCCATATGTTCCCGGTGCCATGTTCAATGATTCCTTTCCTAAACACTAAAGTTCCTAGCTCCTTTAACATGCATGACTGATATCGATTCACGAATTAAAAATCCAACTCACATTCACAGCACACATACTACCGCACCATTATAAATGGCACCATTATATATTCTACCCAGCAGCATCAAGCAACTATCTCACAAGAAAAACACCAGCTTTAACGCATAAATTCTGAAGAATTCTCTTACCCGTGAAGATTCAGAAGCCGGCGGATCATTGGCATTATCCTCCGATTTCTTCTCAGCAGGCGCCATCGTAGCCAAATTCGAATTCTCTTTGTTTTCTCTTTCACCGCTGCTGCTACTACTACTACTATCATCACTCTTATTATTTTCACCATTATAACAAGACCTAATTACAGAATTCAACCTCCTGAAATCCCCTTTCACGACCAATCGCCGTCGCCTCTTCAACAAAATCTCACCGCACAGTAAACATTTGGTGCGATTGTTCTGAAATTTATCTCTGAAACTACCTCCATTCGGAGAGATTAAACTGAAACTAAAGCTGGACAATGTTCCCATTTCAATGAAATTAACTACAGCTTACGCTTTAACTGAGCGTATCTATTGTGATTTGTTTCAGATAAAATCCGACAAAATTATATATTTGGATATAGGATGGGAGAGATAGAGAGAACTACGAGAGATTTATCTGAGGTTTTTTGTAAGTATATGTGGAAGCATATCTCTTCCGCCATTTCAAAATATCTCTCCCTTCTCTGACCACCTCATTTTCTTTCTTTTTATTAGGGTATTTTTTATTTTCAATTTTATATAGAAAATACAAAAATTATCGTGTGTAAAATAATGTGCGCCTGAATAGAGATGTCAACTGGGCCGGGGCGGCCCGGCCCAAGCCCGGTATGGACCGGCCCAGGCCCGGCCTGGTTCAATAAATGTATGGGCCTGGGCTTGGGCCAACCACTGAAATGGGCCGCATATGGGCCTAATTTTCAGTCCAGAATCGGGCCCTGCCCAGAGCCATTCCGGGCTTTGTTCTTCATGGGCCTAAAGTGGGCTTTATTCTTTAGGAAGGCCCGCTCCATTAATGGGCCTGGGCCGAGCTGAGCTACACACTAAAAAGCCCGTTCCGGGCCTGGCCCGACTGGGCCGGGCCGGGGCCGGCCCAGTTGACAATTCTAGCCCTGAATCATTTATAAATGTAATGTAATTATAATAAAAGAGGCACATTCATATGGGACCAATCAACTCTATCGTTGAACTTTTTTTAGTTTTTTAAATTTTAATTAATTAATATAAATCTTAATGGGATATTAATGAACTTTAATCAAGATTAATAAAATTTAATTTGAAAAAATTTAAAAAAATCAAAATATAAAATAAATTTAAAAAGGCAGGTATATGTAGGGCTGTCAAATTAGCGGGCCGGGCGCCCGTCGGGCTTTTTGGGATAATCGGGTCGGGCCGGGCCAAAAAAAAATGCAAGAAAAGTCGGGCCGGGCCGGGCCGATCCGGAAATTTTTCGGGCCTGAAAATGTGCGGCCCAGCCTGGCCCGAAAATACATTTATAGTGCAATTTATTCGGGCCGGGCCGGCCCGAAAAAATTTCGGGCCTAACATTGTGTGGCCCGGCCCGGCCCGAAAATGCTTCGGGCTTGAAAATTGGTAGCCCAGCCCGGTTTCGGGCCGGGCCGGGCCAATTTTGACACCCCTAGGTACATGTAGTACACGCTCTCTCCAAACGCGTCTATAGGGCATGTTCATCTCACCTGCCCATCAAAGTGGATGTGCCTCAACACTCGGTCATCCTTCCCCTAAGAGCATGGGCAATGGTGGGCGGGAGAGGATGGGCGGCGGGCGTTGGCGCCCGCATGCTGGCGGAAGGGATGGGCGAGTGAGCACCCTTTTCGGGTCGTGGGCACTGGAGATGGGGAGGGTTGACGTGGCGTGCCGTGATTGGGCGCTGCAGTTTTATTTTATTTTATTTACCTATATAAATACAACACCATATTTCATTCATTTTTACCACATTCTCATCTTTTCTCTCTCAAATTCTCCCAACAAATACCTCTAATTATTCAATTTTTTGCTACGAATGGATTCCAATTCCAATTGGTGTTGGTTCGGATCTAGTGATGCAAGTGACGATCCCAACAATCCAAATTTCTACGCCCAAAAAAAATAGCCGAGCAAAACATTACATTTTAATTAATGTAATGTTTTATTTTATTTCAATTCAATAAATTTGCATTTTATAAAATAATTCTTATGTAAATTAGTAAATAAAATTAATTATAAAATAAAAACATAAAATAATGGGCAGCGCCCACCATTTTAAGCACCTACTATTGTGGCAAAAAATAGCACCCACTTGGACAAAAAAAAACTAATTAAATATTGAGCGTCCACCCCTTTTAGCACCCACCATTGTGGATGCTCTAATAAGTCTAGGAAAAATGGTGTACGTTTTAATTAAGCAAAAAAGAAGAAGTTCATACTGGACAGAAAATTTAGGGGAAAAAATAATTTTTGAAAGATAAATTAATTTCCCGAGTTGTCTCGAGTTTAGAAATCCAATTCCTTCATCTAAATATGAAAAGGAGACATTTGAAACATTTAATTTAGATTTTGGAGGGATTTACTACGTGTTTTGAGATCCCAATAGTCTTTGTTATGGTTATATATTTGATAAGTATGCATACACAAAAATCATTTTTAGTGCTGTATTTTATATATTAGTATTGCATTGGGGTGTTTCAAAATATAGCTTCATGTAGTAGTGTAATGTTGTACAGATTCAAAAGGTTTTATAATGATGAACAAGTTATTTTTTACAAAAATGGGCTGGATAATAGATTGGGCCAGCTACGATTGTGTAGCCCACATAATTATGGGCTTCTACAGCATTACTTGGCCCAATTCTATAACTTCGTATGCGTCGAGCTCTGTAGCCGGCCAGAATTCTATATTTAAAATATAAATCCTAAAAAATGTAATGACTTCTATATTGTAACTAATATAATCAACCATAATAATAATAATAATAATAATAATAATAATACTAATTTCAATGAAGTTAATATATGATCATTTTCGTTGAAGTTCACCAAAAGCAAACAATTTCGAAAATGGATCGGCTTTTATTGATTATTGATGCAGCAATAAATCAATTTGTTATAATTATTGATGGCTGTTTATGATATTGTTTGGTGGCTATTAATTCCTGTTATTGATATTCTATTCCTAACAGAATAAATATGAAATTGATTTAATAAAATATTATTCCACGTTTTTTCTGCCTACTTTGAAATTAAAATATTAAACCACGATTAAATAATTAATGATACTCATAATCTTATGAAATGTGAAAAACAACTATAAGTTCTAATTATAGTGTCTTATAATTAGTCTAGTTCCACGATCTAATAAGTCCCTTAGAATGATCTTGTTGATGGAGAGAGACTTCTTTGTCGAATTGTCAGTAGTGTGTAAATTCAAAGTCTTTTTAACTCAAGTTAATTACTCAAAATGTTGTCAATAGTACTAGTAAGCTTTAAAAATAAGGGTAAATATAACTTTGTCTTAACTTAATTTGTCCGCTATTCTCAAAATGTACAATGTTTATTCAATTACATTTAAATAAAACTTTTAGAAAGTCACAAAAATGTCCCATATATTTCCACCAATGGAATTTTGACGTGTCACGCCGGAGTACGTAAATGTGGAAATACACGCGAAATATTCATAACCTTTTTGCAGAACTTTTGCCAACATTTAGACCACAATTTTATTTTACAACCATGAGAGCGTTGAAAGAATCATTAGGGCATTAATGTATAGTGTGTAGTATTAAATATTAATAATGTGACAACATTTATCTTAGCCATGTTGTGGCTACATATATCCATTATATACTGCACCTGATCACCAAATGAGAAATTGAAATGTTATCGACCTATATTAGAGAATCGGCGTGAAGACCCCTAATAATGACTATTTAATTTTATCGTCTCTCCCTGATTAATTTTAGATATTCATGCTATTATTTCACATAATTGACAGGCAGGTGCAAGAGATCTGGTGATCAAATTAGGTTCACTATTATTGGATAATTCAAAGTGATTTATTTTAGTATTTACTGGTTGAACTCATATTTGGGCCCCATTGGTATGTTATGGAAATTAAATTTAAGGTCAAATTTTGGGAAAAGTAATTATATATAAGGAGTGAAGAGCCACAGTACCTTAATTTTCAGAGTGACGAGGTAAAATATTGGGCATCTTCAACACTTAAAAAAACACGATTTTTCCCTTAAAAAAAAAAAAGAACACATGATCTTTTATTTATATTTTTTATTTTACTTTATCACCTTTTTTATAGGAATTCAAAATATGTAGAATTGCAATATTGCGTAGTTTTTTCACAATTCGATCATGCAAACAAGCCCACGTATGGTAAATTTCATTAGTGTTATTAATTCTTCATCTACACAAGGGTAGAGGTGCCCGCGGTTCGGTTCCGGAATCGGAACCGAACCGCCTATTACTTCGGTTTCTGTTTCAAATCGGAATCACATGTTTTTGGGGTACCAATTATATATGTTTTTTTTTCGCTTTTTTGCTACCTTTTCTTGTTTTATTGTAATTTCATGCATGCATTCTAATGTAATATTAAGTGAAATAAATATGAATTGTAACATAAATATAGATAAAAACATAAAAAATTAAAAAATAGGAGGAACTGCCGGTTATCGGTTCTGCAGCTTCGGAACCGAAACCGAACCGCCGTCGATGCGGTTCTCGATTTCAAACTGGAACCGGCGTTCGATTCCGATTCTGGAACCGCCGGTTTTAATTCGGTTCCAACAGTTCTGATTCTTTTGGCCACCTCTACACAAAGGTGATAAACTGAAAATTGAAGTTTGAAGTAACAAATTATTTTTCATCAGTAAATTCATATCACATCGAAATGAGACAAAATAATAAGTTGTTCACTACGCACAAAAATTTGGCAAAATAATTCTGACACTACTACTGCACTTGATGTCGGTCATTTATATACTACTATGTTGCACGGGTTGAGTGGGGCGGGTGCATGAGCGATACGATACGACTGGGTATGGGGATACAAAAATTTGAAATTACATAGTAAATGCGATTCGACAGGGATACATTAAATTATTAATATTTTATTATATATATGTTGTACTTATAAAATATATAGAAATTTAAATTTTCATAAATCAAATGTATGTATATTACATTTTCTATCACCCAAAACTTAAGTATTTTCAATTATGTAATTTAATTAAGCAATAAAATAACAATTTTAATATAATTAGCCCAATACATAAGTCATAATTTAAATATAAAGTTATCAAGTCAACCTCGTACATTTCTTTCATCCACGGGATTTGCAACTTTCCTGCATGAATTTCCGAATCTGGTTACTTTTTATTTGGAAAGATACGCCACATGGTGAATTCGGTGCGAATCTGACGAGAATCCAATGAGAATCGCAACCTAGCTAGTGAGAATCCGATATGGCAACATGGTATTTTCAGAAGAATCTGTGCATCATAGATATAGTATGTTTTCATGATGCCTATAATCGAACTTTATTATTTTTATCATTTCTTTTTTCTAACTGTGAAAATACGTTTGATCATTTGAGATATACTTCCAAATTTTGTGAAGGCATGTGTTATAAACCACTAAAATTCGGATACGAGATCTCCTGTTTAATTCATTATTATCAATGTATGTATTATGTATACTATGTGTACTAACATAAATATATGTGTTTTAATTAATATAATAAAATACGAAATATAATATGGAACATGTAAGTGTGTAATAGATCGTCGACATAGTACTAATGTACTGTACACATCTGGAAAAATAATTTGAGAAAGTTGCCTTGCCTCCAATTCGGAAATAAGTAGGTCAAAAAGGTTAACATAATTATAGAAGCCATGTGCAATAGCTATTGATCATTATTGGTTAATGATTTGTTTATTTGAAAAGTAAACAGAACAGATAATTGGGACAAAAATGAAAATTCTAATTTAATCTTCATCAAGCCTTGCCTATCATATTCTGGAGTCCTATTAAAAGGGAATAAGATAATTTTTGGAAATTTATGTTATATATATATATATATATCTAAAATAATTTATGAGTACTTACATGTATTTATTAACGATAAATATGATACTCGATGTAGCTATATAAGGTTTTTTCATTGATCGCATGTTATATAGTAATTAGAATATATGAAAAGGAATAATTGTTATATAGTAGTAAGATTTTTTCACTGATCGCATCGCATGTGATACAGATCGAAAAGCCTGTTTAAATTAAGATATAATTAAGCTATAATTTTCACAGGAATCTCATATGCAGTGCATTTAAAATGTATTGACACAATAAATTATTAATTTATTCGATTATTTCTTAATGGATATGAAAAATAAATATAAAAAGATGGCGATGAGGATGAGCCCCTACTTCCCAAGTTGTCAAAAGTGAATTAATTAAAATAACGTAAAAATTGATAAGTTTAGGAACGTAGCTTTCCGAAATAAATCAGAAATTAATAGAGAGTCCCTACGTGGCCAATGAAATCGGTTTTCGTCTCTCTAAAAGACATGGATTTTTTCAGGTGAGGTCGGTTTCGTTATGTGTCATCAAACTTTCATCTTCCGCCTTTGGATTTTCATCGTTTTCAACATAGGCATTTCTAATTTCTATAGACCTTGCCCTAAGTTAATGGCTATATATTAATGAACATAAATGCACAGTATCTATAAAATTAAAACAAAATAAAATCAGGGATATTTAGTAAATACTATTGTTTAAATATTTGGTTCATATAAAAACTAGTCATTCATGTAAAAACTACAAACTAATCTCAACCGTTGATCATGGTATGATCTATGGTTGTTAATAATCAAAACATGAAATAATATGTAAAAAGCATGATTTTATATAAGCATAATTTTTTATACAAAAAACATGAATCGAGAAAAATACTATTAAACATCATTGTATATAAAAAGCATGATTATATATTGAAAAAAACATGGTTTGTAGTTTGTACGGCATGATCTGTTTTTATGCTAACCCATCCCTATATATATATATATATATATATATATACTTTTTTTCAATTTTAAGTTGATAATTGATTACGAGGGTTGATATTTTCATAATTCGGAGCAATTTCTCTTTCATATTCAATTTTTATTTTTTTTTGGTAAATAGAATTTTATTTCACCAAATTTGCAAGAAATCCAGCAACTTACAAACACTCAAACACAAAATCACCAAACACACAGACCCCTACAACTGCATCATTCTAGAGAGTTTTGGGTCTTTGCTACAGCAAAGTGCAAGCAAAATCTGACTTTGTTTCACAATAGCTTCCACTTCATTTGAAACGTTTTGGAATTTTCTCTTGTTTCTTTCAGACCATATGTTATAAACAGCAACAGCAACCATGGTTCTATACATCTTCTGCTTGCCGGTTTTGGAGCCACATTATGTTACCATATAAACCTTCTCATCTTCCCAAACTGAGGCTCTTCTTTGCAACCCACATCAGCTTATAAGAGCTTTCCAAATGTTAGCAGAAACTTCACAACCAATAAAAAGGTGGTTGATGGTTTCATTTTCTCTTCCACACAGAATGCACAGTTGATCAACATGAATACCAATCTTTGTAAGGTTATTACATGTGACTAACCTATCCAAAATAGCAAGCCAAGTAATACAAACACATTTAGGAGGGGCAGCATTGCTACATACCATCTTGTTCCAAGGGACCTTGGGAGCTTCTCCTCTCAACTCATTGTACACTTTTCTGATAGAAAAGGCAGTGCCCTGTAGGTATCTTTCTCCATCAGAAATAGAACTCAGATAATCTCTAGCCACAATGATTTTCCTTATGACCCAAGAAGCAGTGGAAGGAACTGTCATGGTTGATAGAGAATGATTCTTCACATATTCAATTTTATGTTATAATAATTGACATCTATTTTAAGAATAATATATATGATCGTGAGATGCGAAGTAGAACATAGAAAATGGATAGAGTGGTTAATGTTCGAGACCAAAAGTCTCGAATTCAAGTCCATCATCATGCAGCTTTTAAAATTTCTTGTAGAATAATCCAAAAAATAAGAAAAAAAAGAAAAAATAGAAAATGGACTAAATGATATCATCACTTTGGAACATGAATACATGATAAGGAAAAAAATTAAGAAATAATTACTATAAGGAGTCAATTTAGACGTAGTAACTAACACATAATACAAGCGTAATTAATTTAATTAAGGGTGATGCTATTTGGATCAATTTGATCCATATCAAATGCATTAATTAGTCAAAATTTTAATATAAAAATACATTCTTACTCTTTATATATTTTTATTCCATAATTTTAATATAATAAATATATGTATATTGGAAATAAAAATTTCATTAAATATTGATATTTTCAAAATAGAATTGGAATTGGTATTTAATATAAAGTCATGCATTTGTAAAGTATCGTTATTCCACAAAGTTTCTCGTTAATTACATGCATGCACCTCTTAAAAATAATAGAATGATAATTTATAAGTATATATATGTATATAGGGATAGGATCGAATAGGAACTCATCATTATATGAGTCCTTAGGAACCATGCATTTTAATCACATAAGTTAATGCACAAATTGCATTACTTTATGCACAAATTCATGTTAATGAAAAAATTGAACCTTTAATCTTTTTTTACGTATTGGTGATATTTAATTTGTATATTATATCATTATAGGATGTGCATTAAAAATGTGTTAAATATTTGTGCATTGAGTTACTGAAATTTGTCCTTGTCATATTTGTGCATTAAAGTATTGCATTTTGTGCATTTTCAAAGTGACAAAAATGCATAGTTCATACAGACTCATATAAGGATGAGTTCCTACCATATAGGGGTTGGTTCACATACAAAGTATTTTTCCCGTAAAAAATGATAATAATGTATTTTATGTATTATTACAATGCATCGTCATGATAAACTATTTTTGGATTACTATAATGCATTGTTATGATAATGCATTCCATGTTCAATTATAATGCACCGGTAAATGACAATCGTTGATCTATAAAGATCAATGGTTCAGATCGCTTCTCATTTCTTACGGGAAAAGTGCTTTGTATATGATCTTTCTCCTATATATATATAGGAAAGTATCGAATAATATTTCATCATTCAAGTGTGAATTTGTATTTTTTGAAACTGAACCATACAAAATTATTGGAAAATCAAAATAGACAAATTCGAAAATTTTAACTTAAATTTGAACCGAATCGAACCAAGGAAACAGAAAAATTCAAAATCGAATTATTTTTTGTATTATTGATAATTTTATTTTAACTACAAAAAAAAATAATATTTCCTTCCATTTTTAGAAATATGTTGAATTATTTAAATAAAATTACAGCATATATATAATTCAGATTTCGATTTGTTCAACTTTAAAAATACCAAACTGACTGATCCGAGATATGAAATTTAAAAAACAATTCGAAACGAACCAAAAGCCTGAAAAATTTGAACCTAATTTAATATTCCGATTGGATTCGTTTGTATATTTAATTTTCGGTTATTTTTCTCACTCTTAGTGCAATGAACGCAATTGGAGTTCATTTGTTCTAGTCCAATAATTATAATTGAACTGCAGTTTCATTACTAATATATTACTCCTTAGTAATGACTATCAGTTAAACATCCCTCGCATAAATTTAATATTTTTTATTTATTTTCAAATCTTGCAAAATTTATATTATGATTTACTTTTTATATAAGAATTATTTGAACTATTGATCCCTTTTTTCGATAAGTTTAATAGTTTTGAAATTATGCCGACTTCCCAATTTTTAAATAAGATAACTACAATAAATATACATGATTCAGATCATACATATATTTATAATGTTTTTTTAGTTTCACAACACATGCATACATGAATCGAACACCCGATTTTAAGGTTGAAGAGAAGCATCTTACCATCTAAGTTGCACTTCAATGTCATATATATATATATATATATATATGTATATATGGATAGCTTCTAGTGAAAAGACCCCTTAAACTAAGAAATAGGAATAAATCCCAACCCTTCATCCACAATAGATGGATGGCCAGATCTGAACAGGGGCGGATTCGGGTCAAACGAGTCGGACCCGGTTCAACCCGTTGACTTTTCATTTTTTTTTTAGTTTCGATTTTTTTTAATAAAGTGTGGTGCATCTCAATACACTGTGTGATGCATCTCATTTCATGTTGTGGTGCATCTCATTACACAGTGTGTTGCATCTACACATTGTGATGCATCTCATTATACATGGTGGTGCATCTCATTACACATAGTATTGCATCTCAAAATGCATTGTGGTGCATCTCATAATACATGGAGGTTTATCTCATACACTATGTGTATGTGTATAACTATATCAAAATGAGGGAAAATCTTGGGGTGATTTGGTATGATGAAATCAAACTACTTTTCAAATCATTGTATTCATACCATATCAATAAGCAAGTGTTTTGGAATTTTTTTTGTCTCCGCCTTCAGCTCCGATTTTAATTTATAGATAATGATTGTGGAAACATTAATATTTTTTAGCTCGCTCCGAGGCCTTTGGCTCCCCTCGGCCGACTCTTGAAAAAAAATCAAAATAAAAAATAAAAATAGTGAAAAAGAATATTAAAAAATTAAAAAATTGTGCATCCCAATATACTTAGTGGTGCATCTCATTGCACATTTTGGTGCATATCATTGCACAGTGTGGTGCATATCATCTGACTCTTAAAAAAATTCGGAAAAAAAAATCGAAAGTCAATGGGTTGACCGGGTCCGACCCGTTGACTCGGATCCGACCTGTTGACTCGGATCCGACCCGGTTTGACCTGGGTCAGATCTGACCATCCCTTGTAGATCTATGGTGGAGATCTATTCCTATTTCTTAGGTTAAGATCCATTCATATATGATCATTTTCTTATATATATATGAAATATATATTTTATAAATCGTATATATATATATATATATATATATATAAATTGTCATCTTTCAAAAATATTCACAAAAAATTAACTAATAAAAATCGTATATAAATCATATTCATATTTAAATTGTTTATCATTTTAGTATTCATTTCAAATTTAATTAGTTTATATTCAAGTTGCTTAAGGAATAAGGATGTTCCCATAGTCATTTTCTTTTGCTTTTCATTTTACATAAAAAGGTCAATATTATAAATTTGAAAAAAAAATTAATAGTCGATTCATATTAATTCATCTTCAAGTTTTATTTTTGGAAGTTTTGAAAGATTTATTGACAAACTACAAAATCAATTAATTTTTAAATTTATAATTTAAAAATTCTTAAACTTAAATAAGGATATTATAAATAATATACATTTTTATTTTTGATAATTCGATACATTTAGTCCTATTGATCCGGATCAAATTGATCCCAATATATTTATCCTTTAATTAATATAAAGAGCACAGAGAATGCAAGATTCACTTTATTTGATTTGAATACGATAAATCATGGAATTTCTTTTTTCCACGATGGCATTAAAAACCCCAACGTTGATCTTGTAGCCTACCTTAGGCCCTAGGGGGGCTTAGCCAATACACCTCTATATATAAACTTCTCTCAATATTGCACGTAAATAGGGGCACTCCTCTTGACTACGTGGCCCTTTAAGTATATGCCACTTGTACTTTTGAAGTAAACATAATTTAATACTATTTGATTTCGAATTAGGGATTTCTTGATATATATAATGGGTCAATGAAAAAAAAATGTCACTTTTGCTTAATAAAAGATTAATTTTGATCACAATTTAAAAAATTATTAATTTTAAGTACACTTATGAAATTATCTCTGAAGCATCGCGTCTTCTCACATTCGCATTATGCATTTAATATTCTATCCCTATCACGCGATGATACGGAAAGAGGCACTGACACCTTATGATATATATATACGTGGAATGGTCCCTAAAACAAATATTTTTAAATAAATTTGGGGAAAAAGATGGGCTATTCATGAGAATCATAAGTTCATAACCGGGGGGGGGGCGGGGGGGGGGGGGGGGTTGGCTCACATGCATTGCCAACCCATGACTATTGTTAGGTAGCTTTGATGGAAGGGATATTTAATAAATTTTACCAACTTCTTTTTCAATTTTGTGGTCAATATCATAGTTGCACAAGTCTTTTAATCAAGTTTAGCTCAACACACGCACACACACTACATATCAGAAACATCGACTTTAGTTTCTTCAATGAGTTTTAATTAAAGGAATATATGCTTAATTAAGACCTTGTATGAGACGTGTGTATTTATATATATATATATGTAACTTACACAAAATAAATAAGATAATAGATTGGAACATTATAAAATAGTAGGAGTAAAAGGTTAGTTTTCTTTATAAAAAAAAAGGTTAGTTTTCAGAAATAACACGATGTTTAGACCCAAATAAAATTTATGAATTTTAAAAAGATACAATTAAAACACCATCATTTATTCTATATCTTTTTCCTATGATATATATCCCCAATAATTTTCAAGAAAGTTTATTTGATGTAGTCTAAAATTACACAATTTTACCGATGAACGACATTAATTATTGAAAATTTGGGAATGTTGTAAATGCAAAATAAATAAATTAAAAAGGAATGTTGTAATTAAAATATTTAAAAAATAAAAATTATAAATTTAGGTAAATTTTGTGTTATTTCCGACAAATTTTATAATTTTGACTTAAAAAAGAAAAGAACTATACATGCAAAAAAATATAGTAGTGGTCTACAATATTATTGCGCTATGTACATAGGCTATAGTCAATCATAACATTATGACAAAAGACTAAGAAAAGATAATTAACTGAATACCTAAACCTAATTAATGGTTTAATCAGGATGACCACACATTATATAAAAGTAGAATATGAATGGGTACACAAACGTAGAAAGCAACCAAAATCTTTTCCTACGCAAGTAAATAACCATATACAGTATGTTTTGGATTTCACATGAGGGCTTCTCGAAAATTATATGTAATTATTTTATTTTATTTTATTTTAGGAGGCCTTTTATTGAAACGGCATCTACTTAGTTCGGGTTTTTATTTATTCTTCAACAATTAACCGATCGAGCCTTCAACATACAGCACCCGAATTATCTATATTTCTCTTTATCTTGATTTAGTTTTTATTATTGGTGTATCATATGAAATGACAATATTATATGAGTATATATATAAAATGATATTATCAGAGCATGTGTATGAAATTTCATGGAGTAAATAAAATAAACATTTAATTATAATAAAAAAAAGGGAAACAAATTCCACGAAAACATGTGGTCAACGAAAATGATTTCAAAAATATTGCTGCATATATATTTCAAAAATATTGCTGCATATATACCACACACACATACAAATTCAGTGCACATGTATATGTAGTGGTACATGCGTGCTTTTCTCAACTATATATGTCGACTTTTATACTTCAAATCTGGTGAATCAATGTACATTTATTTAATCATGACCTCCATGCCATGATTTCCTTTTGACAAAATAATATTATATATATATATAGGGAGTGATTTCTATACAAATAATCCTTAATTATAAGAATACAAAATTAAGTACAGAGATTTGATGCATCTACCAATGCTATCTAGTGCATCAATTTTGTGCATGTAATGCATCAATTTTGGCACGTGATGCATCCCATTTTTTTTGTTTATTTCAAAATACTAAAATCAATTTTTTTCGTCTTTTCTCTTATTATCACCACCCACCACCACTCACTCGTCACCATCATCACTGTCACTCGCCTCCGCGACCATCGTAATTGCGCGTCACTATCGAGCACGAAAGTTAGAAAAAAGTAAAAACTATCAATATAAATATTTTGGTGCATCTCAGTGCACTGTCTGATGCATCCCGTTACACTGTCTGACGCATCTAATTTTTGAACCATATTAATCCTAATTAAGTCAAAAAAGCGGGTTTGACTAAAAAAGACGGGTTTGACTAAGAAAATGCGGGTTTCACCATAAGATTATGTCATATCCATTAGATCTTGTAGGATGGATGGTTTAGATCTATTCTTATTTCTCACTTTAAAATCTATTCTTATATGATCCATCTCATATATATATATATATATGTGTGTGTGTGTGTGTATATATATATATATATATATAGGGTTGTGTTGGTATAAAAACAATTCCTCCCGTGAGAACTTGAGAACCATGTTTAAATCAATATATAGTCATGCTTAAATCAATATATAGTCATGCTTAATAAGATTCATGCTTTTGTGCATAAACAATAATGCTTATATAAAATCATGCTTAAATCTATATATATTTATATTCATGCTTCAAATAATGACAACCCATAAATCATACAAAGATCCAGATTGATTCCTAATTCCCACACTAGGACTAGTTTCTATATGATCCAATTCCTATATATATATATCTTTTAGGTTTGATTGCCTTAAAAAATTCATACGTTTTAAGCATACATTACCTTCGAATACACTCAAGTGGTGGACCTCCGCTGTGTGAATTAAGAACGATGGGTTCAATCTCCATGTATATTTTCCTTTCCCGTAAAAAAAAAAAGCCCATAAATCTATTTTATTTTATTGAACAAAGCCTTTGTACTAATCTATCATAAAGAAAGTGTATTTCTGTTTTGTTAAGCCACAAAATAATTTTTCACATTATTAAAATTTTATGGGTCCCATTATATATTAATTCACATATAAAAAATAACAATTTTTATATCCTCCCATATATAAAACGCCTTTTGCCCTTTTCATTACAAAATCGTTAATCTTTCCAAACTGATCTGCATCAAATCTACATATCCAAAGCAACAATTTCTTTACAAACCGGCCGTACGTCTCCTTACCAAACTGTCAAATCAGAGATATATATATTCGCAGCCACAATTGTCAAATTTTATATTTATAGCAAAATTATCTTTAGAACTTCGTACCTATATAGAAGAATTAGCTAAAAAAGTTTACTTATTCTCCTTTTATTTTGAGTAACTATTTGAAATAGCCACTTAAGTTAATAAAAACAAAATACTAGCCACAAACTTAATGTTATATAAATACTAGTCACTATTTGTTTGAAAATACTTTTTTACCCTTTAACTTATATTTCTACCATTTTAACTAGAAGTTGCAATGTCATTCGCCCGGTACGCTTCGGGTGTCGAACATGGAGTGGTGCGAGTGAGGTGCGAGTGAGGCGGAAGCGGGGCGAGCGGCCCTCGTTCTGTACGCGAATGGGCGAACGACAGCCCATTCGACCCGTTCGCGCCTCCACCTCGCGAACTAGTGTGGCGCGAACGGCACGCACGGGCACCGGTCGACCCGCTCGCGCTGCTCGCACCGCTCATGTTACCCACACACCCGAGCAAGGCGCGAGTCGCGCAAACGGCCCTCGGTCGCCCTGCTCTCGCCGCTCGCCTTACCCAGACATCAGGCGCGAGTCGCGCGAACGGCCCTCGTTCGCCCGCTCGCGCCTAGATCTATTCGCACAATACATGGGGCGAGTAGATCCACTCGCACCCTACATGGGGCGACTAAATCTATTCGCTCCTTCCACCACCGCAACGGAGTTTTGCATCACAAATTAACACCATTAACATATAGATTTGTAGTAGGAAACTTACATCGGCGCCATAATCGTCGTTGGATTTCTGTTTGAGCTATTCGACATCGTCGGCGGAGATGGTGGCGCGGCAGAGAGAAAGGCGCGACGGGTAGCACGAGCGGCGGAGATGGTAGCGCGGAAGAGAGGGAGATGCAACGGTAGCACGAGCTGCGGAGATTAGACGCGAAGAAGCGAATGCGGCGGCAGAGGAGATGCGAAGACGGCGAAGGTGCGAAGACAGTGAGGAGGTGCGAAGGCGGCGGAGGAGATGCGAAGACGGCGGAGGTGCGAAGAAGGAATGAGATTGTGCGAAGACGGCGGTTCTGTTTCTATCTAGGGGTATTTTTGTAAGAGTGGCCAGTATTTATATAATATTAACTTAGTGGCTAGTATTTTGTTTTTATTAACTTAAGTGGCTATTATAATATTTCACTCTTTTATTTTCCTTGAGGCGAATTAAATTCGTAGTGGAATTATCGTCTCGGTAGAATATGGTGATGGTCCTATAATCCTATTAATCGAAAAAAGCTAGCTCGTTCAAACAACTCGGTTTTTGAATAGTCTACAAGTTATTATATTTATCTCATTAAGCTGTATTAATGCTATTGATTGTGAAATGAAAGCCCTATATATCTTAGATATGTGGATAATTATATCGATGCATGCATGTTGCCAATATTTCCTCTAATATATATAAATTTTTCGTGGAAGTTGACAAGGGACGGAGGGACGTTGGGGCCTGGGAGGCCACTGGGCCCCCAAATTTTTTTCAAAATCATCAATATATATTCAATAGTTTTCAAATTTAATATACTCTCTCCGTAACTTTATTCTTATCTCATTTCTTCTGGACACGAGTATTAAGGAGAAAAAATTAGGGATAGAGGGTGTGTTAGTGGAGTTTTTTTAATTGAATACTTAATAGGGTACAAATAGTGAAATAAAGTGGGTAGAAACTAGAAAGAGAGTGAATAGTGAACGGCACAAAAAATGATGGGAAGAATAGTGAAAATGTGGAGTAGTTAGGAGAGATAATAGTCACATTAGCAATTTAAATAGAGTTTTAATAACCCTTAATTTAGCCCAAAAAAGGAAACATGAAAAGAATAACGGAACATCCCAAAAAGGAATACAGAACGAGAATAATTAATGGGACGGAGGGAGTATATAATTATATTTGACACGATTTCTTTTTGGGCCGTCCCACTCAACTTGATACATTTAATTTTATGGAAATAATTAAGGTTCACTTAAAAAATCACTTTAAAAACACTTTACATCACTTCAGAAACACTTTATATCATTTCAAAAGTATTTTATATTACTTTATTCACTTCAAAAATACTTTATATCACTTTATTAACTACACTAAACACCACCTTTACACTTAATACCCTTCTTCTAATACCTGTGCCGAAAAGAAACGTGTCAAGATGAACGGGACGGAGGGAGTATTACTTTTGCTGTTTTATCATTGGATTGATAAGGGTAAAATTACAAATTATAAACAAGCAATTGTTCAAAATTTCGACACTCCTTTTCCCATTTTTTCTTTTGTCTTTTCTCTAAAATTGTTATAAGTTAAAAAATTATTTTTTTTAAATTAATATATTATTAGGATTTATTTTGGTTGGATTTGTAGTGGATATGTAAAAATTAAACCAAAATTCGGGTGGTATTATCTACATTGACATTTATAATTTATTATTTATATTGAATTATTTTAATTTTTTTAGCTATTGTTGATTATCTATTTTAGTTTTTTACTGAATTAAATTATTTATTTGCTATTTATATTCATCTATTCATTGACTGTTGTATTACATTAGAGAGAGAGAGAGTATATGATTTTTTTAATTAAATTTTTATTTATGTGGCATTGCACATAAGCATTCGGGCCGAAATTTGTCCTACGGACGCACAAATTAAAAGTTGGTGTCCTAAAAAGTCGGCCCGAAATTTTTTTGTCCTGAATATGAACTCAACCTTAGTTACTATCATAAAAAAACCTCTAGCTCAAAAATACATATATACCAAGGAAGTGGACAAATTATCATTTTTACCTCTTAATAGTGCATAGAAAACATAAAAGGTAGAGAATTTACATTGATGACAAGGGTAATGAGAAATTTTACACCATTTTACTCTAGAATTATGAAATTAGACAATTATTAAGAGACATTAATAAAAATTTTAAAATAAGACACTTATTTAAAGAAGGTGTGAGTAATAATTAATCACTTATAATTGAACAGCATCAAATCTTGTGTATGCAAATGATGATCAAGGCCTCTTTTCTCATGGACTAATTAATAATTAAAGTTCACTATATAGGCAAAAGTCTTGAATATATAGTAACCATGATATATGTAATAATAATATACAAAAATTTGGAATATTTCCTACGCCGAAAGGTGAAGGAAGCTCACATGTTTCCCTCTTGGTTGAGGGATAAATAAGGAAATGAACACGGAGTTATTTACCATATTCAGTGGCAAGAATTTCGTGACACTGTGCTGTCCAAACATATCCTTGCTGTCCTTCTACTAGTTTCTTCTTCACACAATCATGTCTCATTCTTGGCATACTTTTTGTGACAACCCTAACTAGTAGTATATTTATAAATCGGCCATTCAATACTTCCGCATGCAACCCTAATCGGGCCCGGGCCGGATCTCCTGAAAAAAATTGATTTTTGATCATTTTAAAATTAAAAAAATAATATTTGTGATTCAATCTCGTATTTATTATTGACTTTGATATCGGAGAAGTCATGAGGTGCCAAACCAAACTAGCTACTGATTAACTTCTAGATTGATGTGAAATTACATGCACGTGAACTTTATGAATAACTATAATAGTTAGATTGTAGGATGAAATTTATCTCGTATATTAATGGAAAGTTGGCGTGAGAAATTGTATTTAATATTTACTTTGGTTTTAATTTATTGTGGGGCTGCAGCTAAGTGAAATTCAGCAAATTGATACACTACTACTCCCTTTCGTTGGCCATGGATATTTAATGTAGTGCTTTCCGTTTATTCAATGTAGTTCTTTGAAGTCGCCATCTCTACCGTCGGCCTAATAAATATGTCTATAATTGCAATTTCAAGATGAATTTATTTATTTACTCACTTGCATAAAGAGGACTCAAATTAGTCAAATAATTAGGCAATTATTCAGCTCTATCCATTTCCGTGACATCAAGTTACATTAATTTATGCTAAAAAAAAGTTAAATCAATTTACCTCTTTTTGTTTAAAAACAAATAGAAAACTACCTAGTACATGATCAGAATTCAAAATGAAAAAAAAAAAAATGCTTAGTGCATTGAGCAACACTGACTATTAATATCAAGTTACAATTGTTAATGAAATTAAAATTAAATACTAAGTAAAAAAAAGTAGCAGTAGAGTGATCCAACTTTTTGGAACCCTAGTAGAAGATAAGTTTCTGAAAGTTTTCAGATGCTAATAATACTTCCATTTGTCTGCTAATATTAATTAATCTCTGATCTCAATATGCAAATTAATTAATCAGACTCAAGAAAATCAAACATAATTTCCCCTTAATTCATTTTCCTTAACAATCTGACTAAAATATTGGTGGCAATTCCATCACTCCTTCAACTTGAGCTGCACTTTCATCCAGCAACCATTTCTCAAGAAACGATAATGGCGGATTACTGCTGTCGATTTTCGTCTTCTGTTCGTGCGCGAAACAAGCCTTATCCTGATCGATCAACCCACTGCTGTCCGAACCCTTCTGGCTAGAATCGCATGATGACTTGTCATAACCCATGCCGGTCAAGTTGTGATGATCAAAACCCATCATCCGTTCAAAATCATGATCGGACGGCATCCCGTTCGCCCCCTCATGCTCGATTTTCTGCGGCCTGTAGCACTGGATCATTGAAGCAGAAGCAGAAGCGTCACTGTTTTCATGATTAGGGATTATTTTGGGAAAATCGGCGTAAAATTTATCATGATGATTTCCGGTTAAGTAGGAGGTGCTAGTGTTAGGCTGGAGAGGGGATGATCTCATCCATCCTTCTAGAAGCCTCGAGATATTCTCTGCGCTCGAAGCATACACGGATGAATTTTCTCCGATTCTGAGGCCGGATTCATTCTTGATGATGCTGTTGTGATCGAGCACTCTTTCGCCATAATTCTTCGACATGAATTGATTATAAGCCGTCGGATCGGATGCCATCTGAGGCTCCAAACCGGATTGGAATTTCTTGAGCTTCTTCTTCAAGTGCGTGTTCCAGTAGTTCTTGATGTCGTTATCCGTTCTTTGTGGAAGATATGTAGCTATAGCAGCCCATCTATCCAGTAAAATAAAATAAAATGATGATCAATGGAGTATTAATTAGTTTTCAATAAAAAAAAAAAGTTGTGATTTTGAGGAATAATTACTTGTTGCCTAATAAAGCTTGGAGATGGATTATCATCCCTTCTTCATGGGGGGTGAAATTACCCCTCTTGATCCCTGGTCTTAGGTAGTTCGTCCATCTCAGCCTGCAGCTCTTGCTGCACCTCAACAAGCCTTAAACAAAACAAAACAAACAAAAAAAAAAAATCAAAATTAACAGAATAATTCATCAAGTATATACAACTAATATTTTTTGATGAAGATGAAAAAAATAAGTATAAAAAAAAAACGAACGAATTGGAATAATACCGGTATTAGTAGGTACAGCTCTCCAATTACCGGGACCATGTTCTTGAATATAGGACACCAAAATTATATCTTCTTCAGGAGTCCAGGGACCTTTCTTGATGCCAACTTTGTCACAGCATGGAGGCCGTCCCATTTTTCGCCTTTTTCGTTACGTCGAACGTGGTTGCCGATGGGGCGTTGGAGGCCTCTTTAAAATGACATGAATATATAAGTGAAGTGTTGAAGCATAAAGATAGAGGTGATATATATGATGATGATAAGGTGCCAAGAAAAAAGGGGCATTCTATGTTGCTCACCTGGCTATTGCTGTGCCTCTGTCCCTTTTTAAGTATTTGAGAAAACAAAGGAAAATATATAAATTGAAGTCAATGTGGGATGGCATCATAATTTATTGGCAAATTGTTTTTTAGAATTTCATATTTTTCCCTCTACTGGGATCACGTGGTGGCACGGCAACTCTTTTATTTTTCTGTTGACCTAAATTAAAAACTTTGCATGTGGTTTTAATTTTGCAAGCTTGATTATTATGTCCATAATTGATGAACATTAATTTATATCTTTTTCTTTTTTCTTTTTAATCAACAGTGGAGTGCCTTACTGTTAGTGAGTAAGTGACTTAGTGTGAGTGTAGTGTACTCTCTCTTTCCCCCTCTCTCTCTCTCTCTCTCTCTTCGATTTTGAGAAGCCAAACCGGCCCCCCCCCCCCTCACAAGCCTAGACATTGTGTGTAATCTATCCTAGTATATATCTAGTGTGTTTGACTGTATCTGTATATTATGGCAGTTAATGGCGGTTGTTGAATTGGGGATGTGGGCTTAAGCCCATTCCTTCATACCGTTACTGGGCCATCAGGCCCAACTATAAGATTAATTCCATGAAAAATCATAAATTTTAGTAGTAGTATTTTAGTATTGATAGTAATGAACAACTCCACACAAATTTATGTTTGGCGAAAACATTGTGAAATTTCGCTAAATCTTTGATTCATCTCGTGTTTAAATCGATTAGTTCTTAAGAGCATGTTCTTACGTAAGTCAAGAACATATGAAAGAACATTCACTGCAGCTTGTTCTATATAACAAGCATACGAATGCAAACAATAAAAGCATTAAATAACACGAGAACTTGGTAACCCGGTTCGGTGATAAAACACCTACGTCTGGGAGGCACAGTCCAAGGAAATAATCCACTATTACGGAGCAGAGATTACTTAGGAACTTATATAAAAGAGTATCACCTTATGACGCCTATTTTCACCCGTTTACAACTCCATTTTTCAAGTGTGAATTATACTATGAGAACCACCCACAGTCAGGCTTACAGCTACCGGCAGATAGCACCTGTTCCTTCTCTTGTTCTTCCTCACCGAAGAACAACTCTAAGAACATACAAATATCTGAACGAACATTCGTTCTTCCAACACCTCCATTAGACTGTGAGGACACAAGAACTCTAGCAGGAAAACAACATGGCGAGATCAACTCTTTAACCAGAAGAACAACTAAACATACAAGTGTTTATTAGACAGGACCTCTACTAGACTGTATGAACAAGAACTCTAGTAGGAAAACTATGGCAGCCTCCACTCTCTCAACTCATGAAATCTAGAGAGAAAAACATAAACTGCGCACTTGAATAAAGATCTTCAAGTCTTCTTATATTTCTGCCACCATTAGGAAACCCTAGGAGAATTTCCTTGTATAGTATAAATAAAATCCTATCTCCATATATATCTTCAACCTCCAAAGATTGTGTCCATCAATATATCCAGGCAATCTTTCTTTCCTTATAAGAAACGTGTAACAAAGGAAGTTTCCATAAATAACCAGTCTTCTAGAAAGTCAACAGAGTAGACATTCAGCAGCGGAAAGAACACACTTTCAAAACCAAAACCCTTAAAATTTTGGATACATAAAATGCCAAACCAACACATAAGAATCGTACACGACAGTTGCACTAACACATTGCCAACGTGTTGGCAAGTACTTGTCCATATCGTCTTCCGAGTCGTATTTCGTTGCGGCATCTCCCTATTAAATTAATTCTTCTCCTAGAAATAGTGGAGTTTAAATTCGAAACTTTTGGATCTTATACAGTCCACTTTATTACTAGGTCATCATTTCCAAGGGGACTATTCTCATAGTTTTATTGTAAAATGAAGTAGTTTTGGTATGAATTTTTGAACTTTGAATGTTGTCATTTTACTAAGTCCTAGTTTCAAACTCTACAAGTCCTACTAATCATTGATTTGCACCTCTCTCTTTCCGGTTGAGACAATCGAATGAAATCATGTTACTCAAGTAATTCCTAATTTCAAAGTCTATAAACCCTAGTAACGAAGGAAAAATCACAATTTGCTCTTCTGTCTTCTTGGTTGATATACCATATCTTCCCAGAAAGGAACCTCACAAGTATTTTGTATTCATTTGGAAGTATTACTTGAATTGATCCCATACGTTTTCTTTGAATTATTTACTGATCGAAGTTGACAGAGTTCATTCTTAATTATATTATAATTTATATAATACACACCCACACACCCACACACACACACATATATATATAATGTGGAGGTCGGGTTTTAGACTATCAATTAGTGTGACCGTGACCTGACCTTTACTACAATATTTTTGAACTGTAGTATTTTTGGTAGTAGTGAACTCTATTCAATTATATTAATTTTCTTTTTCTAAATAATAATAATAATAATTAATTTTCTTACAAAAATAATTTTGATGCAATATACATTTTTTTATAAAATTTAAACCTTTTGAGAAGTAACAAAAATCTTTAATACACTATTTTACGGAGTATATAATTTCTGAATTTTATTGCTTTTTGATTTCAAATATTTATGTACGTAATTAAGATAAATGGAATGAAATTATCCATCGGATTCATAAATAAAAGTTGGACTAAAAAGTATTGATTGGGCATTCGAATCATACTGAATTTCCAGTAGTTGTACAATTTGATGAGGTGACCAAATCGTTAAAACCTCAGCAATTTGATTCATTTATAGATTGTTAATTGAAGAACAAAATATACATTATGTCTTTTGGAGAAATATATCACCCAACGCTGAAGCAGGCTAAAAATCTATACTATATTAATCTGCATGCATTTTCCCGCCCAAATTACCATTTATCCCGCGTAAAATGCATACATGTTCAGCCTATTAATAAATTCATGCGCCTCTATAAATTTTAACACACCGAGTGTGGCTACTGGCACTGCTACCAAATTAATAAGTAATAATTAAGCTTTTTTATTGGTAATTGTACATATTTTCATATTTCAACTAAAAACAACATAATATATATTTAATTTTCACCGATTATTTACAAATATGCGTCTATCTTGATTTACTCAATTATAGGATTTGACGAGTTCAAATATATTTATATTTACATAAAAAAAATTATACTTTTATATCCACATTAAATATGTCATTCTAAATTTCTGATTAACATTTTTTTTATTTTAGATATTTTAAAATAACAATTCTTGAATACCATTGTACAGAAACTCAATTAAATAATTGGATACTTGCAATGTATACGTATTTTAACATAAACTAAAATTATATAACTTTTTTATTTTTTCGAAAGGACCATTTTTCTATTTTGAATTGCATATAAGTTGAAGGAAATATTCAATTATATATAAAATAAAATATCAAATTGAATTCGCGTAAGTCTAAAATTTTCTAATAATTCAATATAAATAATAACATATAAATTTTCTATATATATAAATTTGAGACATTTCAAAACAACACATTAATTATTCTTTATTATGCAGCGCAAAGCGCGCGGCTTAATGTATGGAGTTGGGAACTCTAAACTATACTATTAAAATTGGATATTTATCTATTTTTTGAGGGAAATATTGGATATTTATCTATTTTTTGGGGGAAATATTGGATATACCTTATTTATTTTATTTTTTTGAGGAATATATACCTTATTTTCTACCATGTTTCTTCCTATTTTACAGAAAATCCAAAATACACATCTTTCCTGCCCTTCGCGAAGTAGATTAAACTAGTAATCATCAAGAAAATTTCTCAAATCATTACCAAAACCCAAATCGATACCTCTGCCAAAACTCAATACCACCACAGAAATTCCTCTGGAGTTTGCCCATATTTCAATTTTGCAAAAGTCAAAAGAATAATTTTCTGATTCCTGCAATCATGTCTGAGGGCAAGGACGATTCAGAAGTCAAACACCCTTACCAACCTCTACCCGTAAGCTTTCATGTTGATTTTACTGCTAAAATTCCGATCTTCTCTGTGAGCTTTATACTATCTTTTAGGTAGGTCGTATTGTTCTAATCAGGTTCAAGAAAATGTATTGATCTAATTTTCAAATTTGATGTAGTTTTTAGAGGTGTTGTGCAAGAGTTCCGGCAAAATTAGGCGTTTTGCCTCCGGAACTGAAGCGGGGTTTGCGGTTAATTTGATAAACAAGAAGCTGCTTTCCAATGACGGCGCCGATGGCGGTGGAGGGAATTGTTTGCTGGCAACCCACGTTGAGGCAGTTAAAGAAGGGGAAGAAGAGCCTGTTAGCTTTGGTCCTACTTCTCTGCTTGTGGGTTACGGATCCGATTGGAAGTTGCAAACTGTGATTGAATCTAATGGTGAATCTTTTTCCTGTTCTTGACCAATTCTAGGATTTCTTGAAGACCTAACCTAGATTTTAGTAGGATTTGGAAGACTTTCGTATTGATTTCTGTTTGTTTGAATGATTTGTTATTGCTAAGTCTTATTTTTATGTTTCTTTTGATCATAGGTAATAAAGAAGAGGTCCATATTGGCAGGGAGAGATTGCCGAAAGCTAATGCTCATGTATGAATATTTCATTTTTGATGAATTTTTGAATTTGTACTTGATGAGGATATATGTGTTTATTCAAAAATAGTAGTAGTAAGTAATGTAGGGATAACGAAGTGTGGATAGTAGTTGGGAAGCATATGTATAGTGTGTGGTTTTAGAAATATGTTAGGTCCAGATTATGATCGATTTTGAGTTTTCGTGGACTTGTCATAATGTCATTTGCTAATATATTGTTGTGATTATGAATACATAGAGATCACATAACATAAGACATCTAAAGTAAGCGGTGGTTTTGTTTTGTTTCCTACTAGGGATGTAGTTGTGAACGCGTGATATTCCTGATGATGGTAATATGTTGTAGGTATCATGACAAGATACAGAACTGGATATTATAGTATATGAGTTTACCCTATTTTGTCAATGCCACCTTTATTGGGCATAATTTAAAGTTCTCTGGTTCATATCTACTGCTGAGTGAGTAAGAACTTTTTCACTTCTACTGTAGTTAATCTTGTGTTATAAAAGGTTTGAGTAACCCTTGGTTTAATTCCTTTTTCTCCTGTGTTCGTTTTGTCATTGTGAAAAGACATCTACTAAATTAACTAGAATTTTCCTAATCTACTTCCTTTTTGGTTTTGGACTTTTAATCAGAGTTTTGATGAGCATTTTTCATGAGACCATTATACTATGAGCCAGCTGCATGGAGCAGAATTTCTGCTATTTGATTCATGGGTTTAACCAGCATTTCATATTGTTATTATGTGAGAATGTTATCATAATAGAATGACATTGTCCAATGCTGTTTCTTAATTTGAACTGACGACTGCACGACTATAAGCATTTCCAGACGCAAGTTTAATGTTGGGGTCGTGCTTTTGCAGGGTATCGATGATCATTCACATCCCAGTATGAGCAGACAGTCATCACCCATCAGTTTTGTGTACATTGGAAAGATAGTGCTAGCCTTTCTTCTGTTATTCGTGTTTGGTGCGGTTTTCACTCTGTTTCTGGAAAATCTTCCTCAATTCATCTTGTACATAAACTCTTCAATATGATCGGCACTTAACTCAAATGTGAGTTCCTTTTCATTTATAGTTATTATTATTTCTTGGATGTGAACAGCTGCTGCCAATAATGTGATCCAACTTAAATTTGAATATTTATTATTTACAAAAAAAAGCTGCAATAAAAATCTCACTATTTGTGTTTCGAACAGGTAGAACAAAAGGATTTCAAGTAAATTTGTATCTGGGCGATTATATAAGTTAAAATCCATCTAATTCAACTTGGTTAATTAACCCCAATAATCACATCCTCATGTTTGGATTTACACGGTTTTAGTAATATAAGATTTTATTAGGTATAAGTCCATATCTTTCTTACAATTCAAGAACTCTACTAATTAAACACAAAAATTTGTTTCTCTTGACGGATCAAGATCTGTCAAATTGTACTCATATTCCAATCCAATCCATCAGACGTACCCACATTTGGATGTCGGTCTTGACGGATCTTGACCCGAGACTTCCCCTTTATTAAAAATTACATATTAGGAATTCCAAAGGAATCCTTCTTTACTCAATCGTTTACCATTGAGGTATGTTTCAACCTGTTACTTCTAACTCGGCATCCACTCGACTTCCCTTCCGAGTTTCCAAAATCTCGCAATGGATGGTATTTCACGGAAGCCAGCTCTTCTTCAGAAGCACGACGCCTTTTTTTCTCTACTCGCTGCAATATGACATGAAGCGAAATCAGTGGAATGTTCTACACAGCATTCATTGTCTGTTAAAATGAAGGATCTTACAATGGCATTATCAAACGCTGCGATTTGTTGCTTGCAAAGGCTAAGCTCCATCTCGAGAGCATTGATCCGAACATCAGCTGGCACATTGGTCTGTTGAACCATCTCTCTCTGTCTGCTACGAATTATCTCTGGCTGCCAAACATTCACTGCAACAGAAGCTTGTCTGAGAACAACACAAGTTCAAGATTTTGGTTATAGGCAAAGGATATTTTGAATTTCAGATTGACTTGGAAGGACAAGGAGGATGAGTTTACAAATAAAAGATCACAGCAAAGATGAGATACTAAATAGTAAGAGGCCACAAACAAATTAAATCCAACATTGAACGTATTATGTGACAAAACGATTTGGAAATGCAGCATCCTGATAGACTCAGAAAATCAATTTATGAACAAATTCCAATCCTATAATTGAAACCTCTTCAAATAAACTACTAAACAAAATCCCCCTCAAGCATCATAGCTATTTGTTCAATGTATTTAGCAACAAAATGATCAAATCAACTGATTAGGTTCCCCACTGCTCACCACATGAGAAATATCATTCTAAACACAGCTATGATTGTCTTCTACTCTTATCAACAAAGTAAGTCTCAAATAGCTCTAATTCATCCACACAATCACGAAAAGAACAAAAATCATATATGCAATTCGTCTATCTCCTCAAAACAAGAACTTCATTACCTTATCCTACGCAGATTGAACAACTCAGTAAACGCCTTGTTCATTTTCTTTTTCTCCTCGAAGGACTGGAGCTTTATCTCCCGAATTTTCCTCAAACGCTCACCTATTTCACTCTCAATTCTAAGAACAGCTCTTCTGTGTGCTAGGCGCTTTTTTTCTCTATCCTTCTCATACCTGTCATAATTTTTGCAATCAATCAATTGAAATTAAATTTTTTGATGTCATCCGTAAAAGAGCAGAATATGTAATTATGATCAAGTTTAGCTATTCAAAAAACAATCACCAGTTACTCAACATAACTACTAATACACTTCCAATTTTCAATTATTTTCTCAATCATCCTTATATACATAGGCCAAAAATCCGGTCTTTATTTTTAATCGACTTAATTTTAGTTTCTTTGCGATTTCTGTTATTCAATCTATCATCTTAATATACCTAAACGGCTAAACCAAAAATCTGGTTTTTCTTTTCCTGAATCGAAAAATCCGGTCTTTATTTTCAATCGATTTTATTTTAGTTTCTTTGCGATTTCTGTTATTCAATCTATCATCTTAATATACCTAAACCAAAAATCTGGTTTTTCTTTTCCTAAATCGAAACAAGTTATGGTCTACATACAACAAAATCTTATTACTTCACCAGAAAAAAGGCTAAAAATATCCAAAAACAAATACCTAATTTGGTAGAGGCTCTTAACCATGCCGCTGGAAGTTAAATACGAGGTGAAATTGCTGTCTCCAGTACCGATTTTCCTATCACCATCACCCGAATTTAAATTGTTTACCGGAGAAGGGAAATCGGAGAGAAGAAGACGCGACCAGAGAGAATCTTCGGCGGCGAGTCGCCGGAATCGGCGGCAGGTGATGGAGAGGCAGCATAGATTCTTGTAATCTAGGGCTTTGATTTCAATACCAATTTCCATTATGCTTCTCCACAACTCGTCTGGTAGCACCGACATTTTGTTCTACCTCCACAGCTCTCTCCGACCGTCAACTGTCAAATTTAGACATATGATATGATCACTCCTCAAAATTCAAAGATTGGCTTCAAAAATACATTAAAACAAAAAAAAAATCTCGATTGGGCCGCTCATCATGGATCGGGTTATAAGGCCCATTAAGAAGATATGGGCCGTAATTTACCCCACTTATGGAACATGTAAATTTAGGGGGTGTATTCAATCAAGATTTTGTGGGAGTTTTAAAGAGTTTGGAAAGTCTGTGGAGTTTTGAAGTTGATTGATTCCTTGTGGAGTCTTGAGGAATTTCTGATAGAGTTCGCGTGGGATTTAGACGACTTTGTTGGAGTTGAAGTCGATGGAGTCTAGCGCCGGCTGGACCCCAGCGGTCCCGGAACTTAATGCCAGCTAGCGCTGGCTCGCCGCCGTCGCTGGGACACGACGGGATGAAGGAAAAAAAATGATAATACGTGAAGTCTGGAGAGTTATAACTTGGAGACATTTCAAATTTCAGTCGGGGTTGGATTCGGCCGGGATTCTAATTCCAGTAGGTCGGGTTCAAATTTGAGGGCCGAATATAGCCCAGCCATTTCTGGGAAGGCGCCGGCGCTGGAGGTCATGGAATCTCAAATTCTCGTGGTTGAAGGTCGGAATTCGTTCAGTACAAAAAATGCTTGAAATCAAGATAAATTCCACCAGAGTCAACAACTTTAAAAAGTCAGTGAAGTTTTGAATACCACCAAATTTTTATGGAGTTCAGAAAGTTGTGATTGAATACCACCAGTGTTGGTCCCAAGACGGATACCTTGGTGTAGAGGGGGGGGGGTGAATACACCAAGGTTTAAAAACTTTTCCAAGTTAAAACTCTTTTCAGAGAGCTAGCTGTGTTCGATCCAGCTGGATGGCAGCTTGATCGACACAGCTGGCTGTGTGTGTGTGTGCGGAATGTGGTGGATTTGGAAAGTCCGTCTGTTGCTTCAAATTATATTGCAAAGCTCTGTTTCACTTTTCAGTTAGTCAGTTTATGCAGATTGAAATGTATGCTTATGAGAGTTAGTAACATGCATAAAACAAAGCGATAAATAACAAGAGCATCTTTAACGTGGTTCGGAGTAACCCCTCCTATATCCACGACCAGATTCACTGGTAATCCACTACCACTTGGTTTCCAAGTACCAAGCAACTTCACAACTCTAACCCGAGCTGTGTTCCAACAGTTTGCGGGCACTGTCAAGCCTACACCTTCGCTCATGGGTACTGAAGAACCTAACCACTCGAATTACACGCTTCGAGCAAGCGTACCTTTACCTAACCTTTCTGGGTTTGGGTTTGGGTATGGTTTTCCAACTATGAACGAGTTCTTACAATGAAGAACAAGGAGTATGATGAACTCGTTCAAACTAGGCTTAAGATATTTATTCTGATCTATTCTGCCTATGACTGAATATGTGAACAACTAAGAACACAGCTAACTGGCTGGGTGTTCTAGAAAGATTTGGCTTTGAAGATCGTTGTTCATTTTTCTGTTTTCTTCTATTTCTTCAGTCGTCTTGTCAGCCCCCTCACCAGCATCTTCTTCAATGGTGGAGGAGAGATATATATAGGTGAAGATTCAAACTAGCCGTTGGAACCGTTTGAATCTTACCTACTCTTGTTGACTTCTGGCCTTTGCCTACGAAGTAGGTCTGCATCTGCAGAAGCTATTCCTTCTCTGATTTGACTGCGTCAGACAAGATCTTCTGACATCGGGATCTTGTCTTGGAGAAGGTCTTCGTTCTTCGAGCTGCTAAGCGTCTCTGCTGTATCTTCAGCGGTTTGGACTCTGCTGTGTCTTGACTTCTGAGCTGTGTCTTAGACATGTGTTGTATCATCAACCTGAGCTGTGTCTTCATCCTGAGCTGTGTCACTGACCTGAGCTGTGTTTTAGACCTGAGCTGTGTCATCGACACTAAGCTGGGTCTTTTACACTGAGCTGGGTCTTTGACACTGAGCTGGGCTTCCGTCACTGAGCTGGGTCTTGATACTGCAGGATCTTTGACTCTGCTTGGTCTTGCTCTGCTGAGTCTGCTCTGCTGAGTTCTTAATCTGTCTGCTTAGCTGTGTCTTCTGCTGTCTTCAGCTGTCTTCAGTGAATCTACCTGTAAACTAAGAAACTCTATAAGCTCAAACAATTGGTGGAAACAACACAAAGTTTGTACATTCATCTACTCGGTTGGGGTCAAGTGGGTTTTTGGTATCCAATCAAAACTCTATTAATTTTCCCAACAATTTCCCCTTTTTGATGATGCCAAAACCTTTACAAACTTTTACGAGAAAAACACAAAACAAAAATCCTAACTAAACTCTTCCCCGGCTGCTCCACATGCCTTGACGAGAGTTTGCACTCTTTCTCCAGTTGTCTTTCCAGCTCGCCATTTGCCTATTTTAGATTCCTTTTCTGTTCAATCCTTTCCCCCTTTTTATTTCCATTTTTCTGTCCTATTCTTTCACTCTTTCCCCCTTTTTGGTTCATCAAAAAGATATTGGGAGGAAGGAGAGTCGAGGTCTGGCGGCGGCGTTCTGGCAATAATTTCTTCCCGTTTGAGGTAACTCCGCCGCCTTGGAGTTAAAACCAATCGATGCATTTTGGCTCTTTCTTTTTCGGCTGATACCAATTGATGGTTGTATGACTCAGTTTGGATTGAGTCATCTTGTCTTTCTTTCTCTGCTGAAAGACACCGTTTGCGAGGTTCCTCAATTGGATAAACCAATTGGGTTTTATCACCGGGTTTGATTCCCCGACTTGATAAATTCATTTTGAAATCCTTGGGGTTCTCGCCGAGTTAGTCCAAATCGTGTCCGATTCCTTCTTGATGACACACGGTGATCCGAAATTTGAGTATTTCCTCTCGGATGCTCTTCTTGAAGATCTTGTCGGATCGGGATGAGATCAATTGTTGATACCAATTGATGGTGAATCCGTCGAATCGAGTTCCCCTCGCCTTGATTCCTCTTCTGGATTCTGCGATCCATGTTTGATCTAGCTTTGTTTGATATCCAGAGGATGACATTTGATAGTTCAGCTGGATTTCTCTCTTGATTCTCCACTTGAATATTCTGCTGGATTGACTTTGCCCTCAGCTGATATCACAGCTGTGTCGATTTCCAGCTCGGTGGAGTTCCCCCTGAATTTGATAGTAGGTGGCTTTCTTTTCTCAGCTACTTCCTACTTCACTTGAGCGAATTTTCTCATCACTGGCTCAATTCTTTGATAAGGTCAGCTGCTCCATGATTAGCTGAGTTCATTGTTGCTTTGCGGGGTAGAGTATTCAATTTCCTGTTCTTTGCATTGCATTCCTGCGCATTGAACTCACCAGGAAAACCGTAATCACAACAATTGGCTGATGGACAAAAGATTATGCTACAGTCCATCAACATAAGAGACATTTGATATTATTATTGTTTGTCTCAAATGAGCTAAATCCTTTGACGTATCCTTTCGAGATATCACCAAAGGTTACCTGGGGACCAGTACGCTTGACATATTTTTTTTTTTTTTTTAAAGAGCTTTGAGGTGAGTCATGAGCTTTGATCACCAGCTGTCTTTCTTTCACAGTACGCTTGATGACTCCTCAAAACGCGCATGTCCCTCTTTGACCTGTTATCACTCCTTCGCCACCCAGTTGTGATTGGGTCCGACTTTGTTGTTGAGGGTTCCATTGATAACCCAGATTTGTCCTTATCTTTTGTGAGTGATACTTCAGATTGGTCCTTGAAATGGTCCTTTCTTCTTTGGACCTTGTTGACTCCATTTTGATGAGGTCCAATTCATAGCTGGAGTCTGTCAGCTTGATATCTAGCTTGATATCTCGTCTGCTGGAATCTTGTTGTGAAGCTCGGTTGATTTTCAGCTTTATAACCAGCTGAGATCCTTCTCAGCTGTCTTTTTAGTTGACCTTGATGTCTGTGCTGGATGACATTCTGTCTTTGATTTTGATTCCAGTCAGCTGGATTTATCTGCTGCCTTTGAGCTCTGTGATCGG
The DNA here is from genome assembly GCA_031470985.1 of Agastache rugosa. Lineage (NCBI taxonomy): Eukaryota > Viridiplantae > Streptophyta > Magnoliopsida > Lamiales > Lamiaceae > Agastache > Agastache rugosa. The sequence goes on along the minus strand of CM062603.1, from coordinate 19,764,972 downwards.
GGAGTTCTTTGTTTTTCTTGGGCTTGGAGTTGCCGAGCAGCTTTTCTTCTTTGATAGATCGAGCTTAGAGAGCCGGCTTGATTATGTACGACCTCTTTGGTACATCCTTGGCTTGGTTCCAGCTGTTGTTTGTATTGGCTGGAGTCATTCTTTGATCTGATTCAGCTTTGGCCATCTTTAGCTTCTTGATCAGCTGTATTTTCTCATCTTCAAGCTCCTGATCATTCTTCTTCTTGTGCTCATTCCTTAGCTCCGAATTCTCGGTAGCTAGATTTCAAGGATTTCTAGTAATCTCTTGAAGTCGTTGAGCACTTCTTCGATGAGGTCTCTTTAGCATGCAAAGGAGTCGTGCCATGTCCAAATTTGGGCATTCTACTTGATTTTGCTCTCTTTCCACTGTGTAGAGTTCCTCCTTGAATTGATAGTAGGTGGCTTTTCTTCACCGCATCCTACTTCCTTTGATGAGGTCTCCGTTTGTATAGCAGTAGACAGGTACATCCCCAAATCCGATGATTCATCCGTCGCTTCTCGATTATTTTCTTGAGACCAATGTACTCAATGTGTGATCGGCCGAGTTTTTAGTTTTGTATCCAGTCTTTATTTCACATGGGTCCCCGTCAATTTGGGTTTCTTCATTTTCTTCATCACTGGGTTTAAGAGTCCCATGAAGCGATATCTTTAATAAAATGCTTCATCTTCTGAGTCGGAAGAAAATACTTGATCTTCTTCTTTCTTGCTCGACTTGAGCTCTTTATCTTTTCTTCGGGAGGATGACTCAGCTGGGTTTCTCTTTGGGTAAAGTTGCTTGTCGTGATGAACCTTCACGATCTTCTTGTACCTTTCCTTGCTGTGTTCCAGCCTGTTAATATTCCGTACAAGCATGGCAACTTCTTCGTTCAATTCTTCTTTGCTCATATTTCTGCGCTCCTTGTTGGTCCTTCCAAGCTGAGCTGATTGAGCTAATCTTGATTTTGCACTGAGAGCTGTCTCTTTTTCCTTGGGAGTCAGCTCCGTTTCATTCATCCGGCTGGATGATTCTCCGCTTGAGATCTCCAGATCAAATTCGTTGGCCTTCAAGATGGAGAACAATTTTTCAGTCTCCATGCTGCCAATATCAGTTCTGTTTTGGTGAACCACCTTGTGTGTACACCATTCTGAGGAGAGAGCTGCAAGAACTTTCAAGTTCTTATCTCGAACTGTATATTTCCCAGTTCGGATCGTCTCGATCTCGATGACGAGGTTGGAGAATCTTAGCTCCATTTGATCAATGGACTCGTAGGGGAGTTGCTTGAAGTCATCGAACTTCTGGCATGCAACTGAGAATATGTTCTCTTGAATTTCCTCTGAGCCTTCACACAGCTTGGCTAGAGTGTCCCACATCCCCTTAGCTGTCTCGCAATTGATGATCTTGCTGAGATAAGCCGTCCGTCACCGTTGAGGAGATGACGTTGCGAGCGTAGCTGTCCAATCCAGCTTGTCTTCTTTCTTCTGGAGAGTACTCCCTTTTGGGCTTCACAACTTGCCGGAGTACTGGTTCAGCTCCAGGTAAGGTTTCTGCTTGTCTTTCTGATTTCATGATGATGATGGGTCCGTCAGTGATAACATCCCACATCATGTCGTGATGCGCACACAGAAAGCTTTTGAGTCGGAACTTCCATATCTGATAATCATCGACTGAGAATGTTGGAAGATTCCCGCGTAGAAGATTCCATGACAGTATGCAATATAATGATTTTTTAAAAAAAATTTGAAACTTTGAAGGATCTGTTCAGGTGACCATTATCAGCAATGAAATGCTGACTTGACAGATACAGTGATCTTTTGAACCACTGCTCTGATACCAATTGTTGGTCCCAAGACGGATACCTTGGTGTAGAGGGGGGGGTGAATACACCAAGGTTTAAAAACTTTTCCAAGTTAAAACTCTTTTCGAGAGCTAGTCGTTCGATCCAAATTTGGATGACGAGCTTGATCGACACGGTATGTGTGTGTGTGTGCGGAATGTGGTGGATTTGGAAAGTCCGTCCGTTGCTTCAAATTATATTGCAAAGCTCGTTTCACTTTTCGTTAGTCGATTTATGCAGATTGAAATGTTTGCTTATGAGAGTTAGTAACATGCATAAAACAAAGCGATAAATAACAAGAGCATCTTTAACGTGGTTCGGAGTAACCCCTCCTACATCCACGACCGCATTCATCGGTAATCCACTACCACTTGGTTTCCAAGTACCAAGCAACTTCACAACTCTAACCCGAGCTGTGTTCCAACAAGGTTGCGGGCACCGTCAAGCCTACACCTTCGGTTGCGGGTGCGAAGAACCTAACCACTCGAATTACACGCTTCGAGCAAGCGTACCTTTACCTAACCTTTCTGGGTTTGGGTTTGGGTATGGTTTTCCAACTATGAACGAGTTCTTACAATGAAGAACAAGGAGTATGATGAACTCGTTCAAACTAGGCTTAAGATATTTATTCTGATCTATTCTGCCTATGACTGAATATGTGAACAACTAAGAACACAGCTGACTGGCTGGGTGTTCTAGAAAGATTTGGCTTTGTAGATCGTTGTTCATTTTTCTGTTTTCTTCTATTTCTTCAGTCGTCTTGTCAGCCCCCTCACCAGCATCTTCTTCAATGGTGGAGGAGAGATATATATAGGTGAAGATTCAAACTAGCCGTTGGAAGAGAGCCGTTTGAATCTTACCTACTCTTGTTGACTTCTGGCCTTTGCCTACGAAGTAGGTCTGCATCTGCAGAAGCTATTCCTTCTCTGATTTGACTGCGTCAGACAAGATCTTCTGACATCGGGATCTTGTCTTGGAGAAGGTCTTCGTTCTTCGAGCTGCTAAGCGTCTCTGCTGTATCTTCAGCGGTTTGGACTCTGCTGTGTCTTGACTTCTGAGCTGTGTCTTAGACCTGTGCTGTATCATCAACCTGAGCTGTGTCTTCATCCTGAGCTGTGTCACTGACCTGAGCTGTGTTTTAGACCTGAGCTGTGTCATCGACACTAAGCTGGGTCTTTTACACTGAGCTGGGTCTTTGACACTGAGCTGGGCTTCCGTCACTGAGCTGGGTCTTGATACTGCAGGATCTTTGACTCTGCTTGGTCTTGCTCTGCTGAGTCTGCTCTGCTGAGTTCTTAATCTGTCTGCTTAGCTGTGTCTTCTGCTGTCTTCAGCTGTCTTCAGTGAATCTACCTGTAAACTAAGAAACTCTATAAGCTCAAACAGGTGAGCTGGAAACAACACAAAGTTTGTACATTCATCTACTCGGTTGGGGTCAGCTGGGTTTTGGTATCCAATCAAAACTCTATTAATTTTCCCAACAACCAGATTTTTAAGGAGTTTGAAAAGTCTGGATTGAATACACCCAGACTTTCAAACTCCTAAAAAATCCCACAGAGTCTTGATTGAATACACCCCCTTAGCAAAGATACCTCAAAAAAAGAAAAAAGAAAAGAAAATATAACTGCTAGGGAATTGCCAAAAGATACCGAATAATTAGTTGATGAATTTTTTCCAACTTCAGTTACTGAATATCTTTATCTCAAAAAATAGTGCTTATTACGTCACAATGTTGTCAAATGTCTGCCATGGCGCCTGTTGGGAAAATTAATAGAGTTTTGATTGGATACCAAAACCCAGCTGACCCCAACCGAGTAGATGAATGTACAAACTTTGTGTTGTTTCCAGCTCACCTGTTTGAGCTTATAGAGTTTCTTAGTTTACAGGTAGATTCGCTGAAGACAGCTGAAGACAGCAGAAGACACAGCTAAGCAGACAGCTTAAAGAACTCAGCAGAGCAAACCAAGCAGAGTCAAAGACCCAGCAGTATCAAGACCCAGCTCAGTGACGGAAACCCAGCTCAGTGTCAAAGACCCAGCTCAGTGAAAAAGACCCAGCTTAGTGTCAATGACACAGCTCAGGTCTAAGACAGCTCAGGTTAACGACACAGCTCAGGTTGAAGACACAGCTCAGGTTGATGATACAGCTCAGGTCTAAGACACAGCTCAGAGTTGAGACACAGCAGAGTCCAAGACGCTGAAGATACAGCAGAGACGCTTAGCAGCTCGAAGACGAAGACCTTCTCCAAGACAAGATCCCGATGTCAGAAGATCTTGTCTGACGCAGTCAAATCAGAGAAGGAATAGCTTCTGCAGATGCAGACCTACTTCGTAGGCAAAGGCCAGAAGTCAACAAGAGTAGGTAAGATTCAAACGGCTCTCTTCCAACGGCTAGTTTGAATCTTCACCTATATATATCTCTCCTCCACCATTGAAGAAGAAGCTGGTGAGGGGGCTGACAAGACGACTGAAGAAATAGAAGAAAACAGAAAAATGAACAACGATCTACAAAGCCAAATCTTTCTAGAACACCCAGCCAGTCACCGTGTTCTTAGTTGTTCACGGATTCATAGGCGGAATAGATCGAATAAATATCTTAAGCCTAGTTTGAACGAGTTCATCATACTCCTTGTTCTTCATTGTAAGAACTCGTTCACGCTGGAAAACCATACCCAAACCCAAACCCGTAAAGGTTAGGTAAAGGTACGCTTGCTCGAAGCGTGTAATTCGAGTGGTTAGGTTCTTCGGTGCCCGTAACCGAAGGTGTAGGCTTGACAAAGTGCCCGCAACCGTTGGAACACGGCTCGGGTTAGAGTTGTGAAGTTGCTTGGTACTTGGAAACCAAGTGGTAGTGAATTACCGATTGAATGCAGTCGTGGACGTAGGAGGGGTTACTCCGAACCACGTTAAAAATGCTCTTGTGATTTATTGCTTTGTTTTATGCATGTTACTAACCTTCATGAGCATACATTTCAATCTGCATAAACTGACTAACTGAAAAGTGAAACAGAGCTTTGCAATATATTTGAAGCAACAGACGGACTTTCCAAATCCACCACATTCCGCACACACACACACAGCCAGCTGTGTCGATCAAGCTGCCATCCAAATTGGATCGAACAACAAATTTCTTCGAAAAGAGTTTTAACTTGGAAAAGTTTTTAAACCTTGGTGTATTCACCCCCCCCTCTACACCAAGGTATCCGTCTTGGGACCAACACTGTTATGGTGGATGGCGGTGGCGGGTTTTTGACGGGCCGCCATAATGTATGGCGTAACATGGCCTTTTTTCATGGCGGCAAATGGCAGCCGCCATCTCATGGCGCCATGGCGGCCGTTACGGCCGTTACATGGATATGACGGTTTAAATACCAATTTAAATAAATATATATTTATTTATTTCGGGTCAATCCAGTTGACTCGACCCAAATCCTTTTGATTTCTCTAGATTTAAGTTTAGCAATTAGGGTTTTAACTAGGGTTGTATACGAATCGAATAATTTTGGTTCGGTTCGGTATTCGATTCAAATTTTTGATATTCGAATTCGAAAATTTACAATTCGAATTAGTTATCAAATACTTTTTTCGATTCGATTAGTTATCAAATACAAATTCAAAATCATGATATTCGATTCGATATTCGAAAATATTCAATTAAATATTCGATTATATACATATATATTTAATATTCACAAATACATATTTATATAGATATATATACATGTGTTGTTTGACCCATCTTTAAGCTCATTTTAAAATAAGGTCAAAATTTTCCTTAAGGGATATGTACTGCATTAACTATAATCTCTTCATTGGTGCGGATGTAAGTCACAGTCTTTCTCTCTCATCTAACTATTTTACATTGTCTCGCATCTACCATCATTCTTATTATCGTTTTTCATCGCATTCCTTTACAGATTTATGGAAATTTGTTCTTCATCTCCTTTCTATATAGATTCGATATTCGATTCGAATTCGTGAAATTATTCGAATATTCGAATTCAAATCAAATTTAATATTCGAATATGATTCGAATTCGAATTCGAATTCGAAAATGGTTTCATGAATTCGATTCGTTTACAATGATATTCGATTCGATTCGATTCGTTTACATCCCTAGTTTTAACTGCTGCCGTTTTTCCCTCTCTCTCCCCCCCTTCTTTCTCTCTTCAAATTTCGGCCACCCACCCACCGGCGACCCACGCTCCGGCGAGCTGCGCGACTGGTAAGTCTTTTTTTCCATCTTTTTTTTCAATTTCTAGTTCTATTTTCTGTTCTTTTTTTTATTTTTTTTAATTTTATTTTCGAACTTCTTCAAAATCTAATTTCCAGCAGCATGCTTTTTTTTTTCTTTTTCCGGCAGCATGTTTTTTTTTTCGGGCAGCATGTTTTTTTTGTTTGAATTTCCATGCTGAAATTCAGAGTTTCAAATTTGTAAATCAGTTTATTTTACTAAATCTTTGCATTATCTTCAATTTCAGATTTCAGAAGAGGAGGAGGGGTTTGCTCCTTTCGATGAAAAAGAAGAAGATGACTATATGGAGCTTGATGAGGATGACTAATCATTTTATTTCTTATTAACCCTTAGACATTATTATCTATATATGTTTTATGCTTGAACTTAAGTTATTGTGTTTGGTTATGTTTGAACCTATGATATTTTGTTATATTTGAACTTAGGCTATTAAGTTTTTAATTATATTATCTATTTTGCATGCTTTAATGTCATAATTTGTGTATATATAATTATTTATAATATTTTATAATTATTTTGCCATGCGTCCGCCATATCAATATGGCGGTTTTTTAGCCGTCCGCCATAATCCGCCATCGATAACATTGTTACGTCAAGACTTCACCTTTTTCCCTATGAAAACATCTCTCATAAGTAAAACATAGTAAACAAAAACAAAAGATTAGTCTGTTAAAGTGATCTAATCAATCACAATGCTATCCAACTTTAGTGGCGGCAACTCTTCTCCATTCACAAGCATCTTCAGACCAGCTTTTAACTCTGATATTCCCTCTTCCAGAACAGCACAAACTGGGAAAATATGAACACCATGCACTCTTTGCCTTAATTCTTCATACACTTCTTCTGCCCCTGCTTCGTCAATTTTATTCGCCACGACTAAGGATGGTCGACCGGAGAGGCCCTCATGATAATATTCTAGTTCCAACATCAATTCCCTCAGCTGTTCCCATGGAGGTATGCCCTTCCGACCATCTATGGCTGCAGCTAAATCTACCACATAAGCCAACACTTTGGTGCGTTCAATGTGACGTAGAAAGGCATGTCCAAGGCCCCGATTTTCATGTGCTCCCTTTATAAGGCCCGGTATATCAGCCACAGTAATGGAAAGATCATCAAAGTTTATGTTACCTAAATTAGGTCTTAGGGTGGTGAAGGCATAATGACCAACTATAGGTTTAGCTCTTGATAATGCACCGAGAAGAGTGCTTTTACCAGCATTTGGCATCCCGACAAGGCCCACATCAGCAATACTCTTGAGCTCTAACAAAAGAACAGCTTCAGAACCAGGCAAGCCGACTTTAAGTGCTGCATGGTCATCATCATCAGAAACATCTGTTTTCGAGTCAGCACCCTTTTTGTACGTCTTAGAACCTTTTCCAAAATGCAGATTGCCCAGGCCACCATCACCTCCTTGGGCAACAGTGATTTGTTGGCCAGGCTCCGTTAGTTCAGCAACATTGTACTGTATTTCCTGTATGTCTTCCAAATCTTCCTCAAACTCTGATCCAGACACGCTCACTTCACCATCCATATCTTCCCAATCGCTGTAGCCATGGGGCTTAGGAAAGAAATCAGATTCAGTTTGACTTCCGGGTTTACCTCTGGAAGATGAAAATTGAGGAGAAGGTGGTTCTTTAGAGTCTTCTTTACTTGAAGGAGATAAGTCTCCATTAGCACTGTCTGTTTTATCCATCTTTGCTCCTACCTCGGAAGTAGATTGCTGGGAAGATTCAGAACAACTAAATTCAAGTGTACCAGGGATGTCCCAAGGATCCAATATTCCAGAAGACTTCTTCTCGACTTTCTTCTCGACTGAAGAAGGAAGTTCGCCCTCAATCAGATGAATAACAGTGCCAACAGGTACCATAACAACCTACCAGAGAAAAGAGAGTAGTGAATTATAAGCTACATAGAGAATGAAGCTGTACCACAAGAACGTGCGAGTCATAAGTTTAAATGCAACCTTGTCAGCTCCTCGGCTTCCTATCATATTCTTGGCAGTCCCATTCCCTCCTCTCTTTGCATTCTGGGAACATTTTAAAATCATTAATACAAACATTTAGATGCAATAACTTCAGAGGTGCTATCCTCGAAGATGAAAATAAATTTGGTGCTAAATGGTGTCCAATAATATAAAATATCGATCGACATTAGAGAAAAGGTAACGCACAACATGATGTTGCAGACTTCTGAAGTCCCAAACAGCTGTGGAACATTCTAAGATAACATCACCACCTCTGCCACCATCACCACCTGCATTATGCAATTACTCGATATAAGGAGGGGACATAACTGCAAAGGCAATAGAAACAAACTATCTGTTTGCTACTTGATTCTATTGGTACATGTGAAAAACCACATCAGGGGATTAGAAGGGGTTCATGAGTTAAATCAGAAGCAATGAAATATCTACCATGCTTTTTATTACAATTTAATTTGAGTCCGTACAATCTGACTGTCAAAACTACAATGTAAAACATGGATGTGCTTAAAAATTAGAATAATAGTAACATATTTATTTTGTTGTTTAAAGAGGGCTGGTGTGTTCTAGCTGAAAAGGCAAAGGGTGACACATATAAGGTTGAGAAGCACCATCATCTCACTAAACCATAAGGCGGTAGAGAATTTCAAATCACTGCAAGTCCAGGATAACGAGAAAGACTTACCATCAGGTTTACCACGTCGGTCATGACGGCTGCGACGAATGCTGATACAACCACTTCCTCCATCACCTCCTTTAGCACATAGCCTGAATTGATCTATCATTTTGCGCTCCTATGAAAAATAAAGGAGAACGTAGATAGGGAAAGATTAACCACTAGCATAAGCATTTTCCTGTTTGGGCGTGTAACTAGGAAAGAAACGTAAAGTTAATACACAGATTCAAAATATTGGTATGATATACAACATGCACAAGAGGAGAGAGAATTATATACCTGTAAAGGTGCAACTTTCTTCCTCACGTGAGAAATGTCTGAATAAGAGCAAGATGGAAAAAGCCATTGTGATCTTGAGAATTTTGTGACAACTTCCAAATATGTGGTTGTTTTCCTGCTCCACGACCACATCTCTTCTCAATGCCTCGTCATTCAGGAGATCACTATCTTTGGGGTCTTTTGACAGAAATTGAATTCCCAACAGCACTGACTTGCAAGGCCAAGCTTACTGAAGTCACACAGATGAATTTTTAGATAACAAACTTTGAGTTATTATCAAGTTCACTGCAATTTTTGAATCTAAAACTGACTAGGTTGGGGAAACAAAATGGTCATAGGTCATTTGTAAAATTCATGAAAAGCAAGGTAAAATACGAGCAACACAATTAGCAAAGCAAAAAGATTATATCTTTCATCAACCGGAGAGAAAGGGATACCAGTAACTCAAATGCGTAACAAGGAAATCAACACTGAACACATTGAACAGCATATGATCGAACATTTCATTCGAAAGAATTCATCATAACTACTTTTAGCAATTAACAGATTACATAGGCTGTGGGGAACTAATCTCAGATGCATACAACATAACTGATCAACACCTGAAAAATGAACATCAGGTCAAGTCATCGATATCATTGAAGCATTTCGTCGAGCAGGTAATACGCATGTATTTCGAAGTAACATGCATTTAACAGGAAAGAGCTTGTTCCAACTCGAAACACCCAAGCCACATTTAAAGCGATTATTATCAAACTCGATAGCAAAATTATAATCACCAAATTTTTATAACAAAATCCCTCAGAAAAAAAAAAAAGTTATTAACAAAAACAAAAGAAGATCAAAGAAAAATTCTCCACCCAAATTTAAACGGAACTCGCAGTTGGGCTCGATGGATAAGCATAGGTGGCTGCAGTGAGCTTTATGGAGGGTTTAAGGTCGGTCCGGTTGAGGAGCAGCGGTTTCTCCAAAAACATTTTTGAGCTTTATACAAAGTACTCCCATGCGGTTGCACCGCATGGTGCGGTACCTTTTTATTTAATTTAATTTAATTTATTTTATTTTAGAATTAATTAATAATTAATTAATTATAATTAGGACTTAATCTAAATGAGGATTAATAAATTATAATTAAGGATTAATAAAAATTTAAAATTCGTGATTAATAAACTTTAATAAATCCTAATTGTATTAATAAAGTCTAATTGTGATTAATAAATCCAAATTACTTCTTAATTACTCTCAATCCCTTTAATTATCCCTAATTACAATCAATTTTATTGGTGGTACCCAAATTTTTGAATCAGTTTTATCACTTGGACTAGCTTAATCGAGCTTTACAAAAATATTCCTCTTTAATGTAAAGTTTCTTGGACTTTCCTTCTTTTTTCAGATTATTTTGGACTTAGTGCATGTTTGGTTCGGTAATTTTTGGGCATGGAAAGAGATTCAATTAATTGAATCCATTAATTCTTGTTTGATTTGGATATTGGGTTAACCATTACCCTTACTTAAGGGTAACTCAATCCTTCAAAATGTCACCCTCCAAACTAGAGCGGTAACAAAATCCTTTCATTCCCCGAATCATTTCACAAGGTGATCTTTCCATTGTTGAACCAAACATCCAATAAAAGTTACACTTATTGTTACCATTCTTCCCCTCTACTTGATTCCATTCCCTTTTCATTCAACTACTCGAACCAAACGAGCACTTAATTAGTTTCAATAATGTAACACCTATCATATGCTTAATACACACACCTGTAAAACAAAATAACATTCAATTCTAGTACACATCTTCAGTGGAGGTTGCACATTATTTATACTCTTTATAAAAGAATAACTATTAAATTTTGTTCTGAACGAAATATCATATAAAAAAATTTGTTTACATGTGACAAATGCATAAATTTTAATGTTTAACTTAATTTTTATAAAGTTGGGTATATTGATTTTTTTAAAAAAAAATTGTGTGTATATTTAAGATTTGAGAAGTTATGCTAGATACGATGGTGTAATAATCTCACGCATTGCATCCTTAAATAAATCTAATCTTTGTAGTTTCTACTTTATTTAAATGATTAAGTTATTTTTTATTATTTTATGAAAATGTTAAATTATTTTTTCTTTTAATATATAACAACATAACTGTATCAAAACTTCAACACTACAATTTAGAAAATTAAAATTCATGTTTGGAAAATAAGTATGAGTAGAAGAAAGAAGCATTGTTTCATCTTTATGGTCATGCATGAATCATGGAGGCTATCAGCCACATCCCACCTTCCCCCTTTTCTTTCATTCCCTCAAAGTCGGAAACCAGCTTCATCACCACCATACAATGGAGTTTACACCAACACCGTTTATCTAATTCCACATAATAATGTCAACAAAATTTCCCAAAAATGCACTCTCTCCTCAAGTATTTTCGTTCACTTTCCTATTTCATCGCAATCCCTTATTTTATTTTTTAATTTTAGTTACTTCACTCGACCACTCCAAAAGGTGGCTGTAATCCTTACTATAATCTGTACGTTAATTGATATAGGATCGATTTTTGTTTTGTTGTTGGAATAATGCAGATTGAATCTTCGTCACAGTTAATTTCTGGTTATACTCTGTTGTTGAGAGGGGCTTCTATTTTTAGCTGCCGTTATAGATAGGCACGCCCGTTGGCCTACGTATCGTCATTTTCTCTACCTATCAACCCCTCTCTCTCTCTCTCTCACAAAACACGAGCGTGCTTTTATTTTTCTCTTTCAGAAAATTCTTTCTTCTTCTTCTTCTTCTTCTTCTTCTGTCAAGATCATTTCTTTTTTCCTACCTTCTTCACATTCAATCCTGTTATATCATCAGTGTTGGCAATTTTTATGTTAATAATCGAGCTGTGCAGTGATTATTGGGTCGTATGTTTTTTATTCGTTTTCAAGCGGGCTCATCATCGACATATATAAGGTGATTAGCATACCTACATTCCTTTATTTATCGTTTCGTATACCTTTTGTTATCAAATTTTGCTTTTGTAGATTTTAAGAGAGATTAAAGGCTTTGCATTTCTATGCTGTAGCTATATAAATATTGAAACTTGATGATCGCCGGGTAGCTACAATTTACATCTGGAAATGCATGGATAATTTGGGACTTGTGAAGAGGTGTCGTATTCGTGTCTACGTAACAATGTCTTTTTTGGTATATGCTGTCTTTGGCGCAGAGAGTTATTATTTTTTAACTTAAAAGAGAGGTTCCAAGTTTAATGATCAATTCTGTAAAAAGATGGTAAGAAGTGAAAGGGATTGGAGGGATGAGAGGATCTCTCAAATAGCAGATCTGCAAAGACAGAACATTCTGACATGAGCTAGTTTGGTGATTTTTTATCTCTCTTTTTATGGATTCGAGATGTCTTATATTTTATAGGTGCCTAGGTTGATGAATATCAATATAAATCAATACCGGTCACAAATTTGGTGTTTTTGTGAAAGTTGTGTGTCTAAGGGATGCATTCACTAAGAGGTCAAGTTTCTATAAATTATTTAATTTCTTTTATGTAATTTGGACATTGTATTGACCAGTTTAGGGGAATACCTGCAGACCAAGAATGATAAATAGTACCTTTGCCTAAGAAACAAATGATCACAGTTGTGAAGTCTGCATGATTAGAAAGTCATTAGCTCTAATTGGAGCATTTAATGGGTGGGATGAAAGCATTTTCAAAATTTAGTTCAGGCTCTGGGAGTGCTTTAATGGGTAGGAGTGAGAGGATCACTGACATGTGTATGGCCCAAGAGTTTTTACCTGACGTATACTTTCCTAAAAATATTGTTAGTTGCTCATAAAACGAGATCTATTCTATCTCACGTGCTCCCTTTTCCCTACTGTGTTCATGTTTGCTTCTAACATTGTTAATTGTTCTCTTAAGTCTTAACTATTCACAAATTAGTCTTTTTGTTCTGTTGTTGATCTGTTATTTATCAACATCAATTATTAGGTAATCTGTTGTCTTTCTTTAGTACTTTGAGGTAGTAAGTTTCACAGTTAGTGCAAATTTGTGTTTACTAACCTGTACGGGATTAAAGAAAACTGAATCTATTGTTATTATTTTCTCAGGACCACTTCCAGAATTGACAGTTTTAGAGAAGTTGGGAGGAAATTATGTCTATGTCAATGAAAGATTTGGATCCTGCTCTCCAAGGGGCAGGACAGAAACCGTATCCTGATTCTACTATATTGAACTATTTTGAACATCACTATGAAATTGTGATTCACAATGTTTGCTCATTTCCCTTTACAAAATGAGTTCCTATCATATAAGGGCCTATTGGATAGAAGTTTATATAGCTGGAGTAAAATTAATTTATTTGCAATCATTTCTGGGATTATGCTCTTATATCATGTCTATACATGTACTTGTCTCCTTGACTTTATATAGCGGGATTGAGATTTGGCGAATTGAAAATTTTCAACCTGTTCCAGTCCAACAATCTTCACATGGAAAAGTTTTCACTGGCGATTCTTATGTGATTCTAAAGGTAAATTTGGATTTTTGTGTTCTGGTAAAAGCTTCTTGCGCACCATTTAACCCAATTATATAGCACAAGAGGCCAACTCAGATGTAAAATAACAATGTTTTAGCTCGATCTTCAAGCACAATACCACCTGCACATCTCTCTCTCTCTCTCTCTCTCTCTCTCTCTCTCTGTTTTCTTTTCATGTGATTATGATGGAGAAATTTGTTTGCGCTAACTTTATCTCTTTTCTGTAGACCACTGCCTTGAAGAGTGGCGCTCTTCGTCACGATATTCACTATTGGATAGGTAAAGAAACTAGTCAGGTAAGTACTACTTTTATCTTGATCTATAATATTTACCTCACCTGGTACAAATCATTCCTTGATTATTGATATATTGTCCTATTTAGGATGAAGCTGGTACTGCTGCCATCAAGACTGTTGAGCTAGATGCAGCGCTTGGTGGGCGAGCTGTTCAATATCGTGAATTACAAGGCCATGAAACTGAGAAGTTCCTTTCCTATTTTAAGCCATGTATAATACCTCAACAAGGTGGATTTTCCTCAGGCTTTAAGCATGTTGAGGCTGAAGAGCACCCAAACCGCTTGTATGTATGTAAAGGGAAACATGTCGTTTATGTGCACGAGGCAAGTAGAACTGTTGATCCTTATACTGTCCCGTATAAATTCATTTGATCTAACATCACCCTTTATCATAGGACAGATTCCTTTTGCTCGGTCGTCTCTAAATCACGATGACATCTTCATTTTGGATACGAAGTCTAAAATATTTCAGTTTAATGGCTCAAACTCTTCTATTCAAGAGAGGGCTAAAGCACTGGAAGTTGTTCAGTACATTAAAGATACTTATCATGATGGGAAATGTGAAATAGCAGCTGTTGGTAACTATGCTAGTACTTGCATCCTTTTCCTTTTCCTTTACTATTATCCAGAAAAGTTTGCACAACATCTTCCTTGTGTTTGACCGCAGAAGATGGAAAATTAATGGCTGATGCTGCAACTGGAGAATTTTGGAGTATCTTTGGTGGCTTTGCTCCACTTCCGAGGAAAGTATATTCCGGTCAACCCAAGAGCACCCAAGTTGTTCCTTCTAAGCTGTTCTGGTGTGTATTTTTTTCCTTCACATTCTTCTTCTGCTCTTTCTTTTCATGTTATGGACTAATTAGTTGTCTTTTGGTTAAATGGCTAGTAATGTTCCTGATGTTTTGGAAATTCAAACCCAAATTAAATGTATAAGGAGATTCTGTTTGTGTTTACATGCAGATAGAGGTTCTTCATTGTAATCCTTCAATTACATTAATTATATTTGTTCATCCTATTTTACATAACTATACTTTTGTCCTTTGTGTGCATTTGGCCGAAGGCTATGATATTAAAATGTTACTAATGCTCATCTTATAGGCCTTAAATGGATTGTAATTGCACATTTGACTTAACCCAACATTTTATGAAAAGGAATCATAAGTTCATTTGGAAATGTTGATGCAAGAATGCATAAGAACAATGATCTGTCATGATGATTCATAGAATTTAAGATGTAAGTGCTGATATAGTCTCTAATGTTTAAGCATTGAGAAGGGAGAGGCAGTACCTGTTGAGGCTGATTCTTTGGCGAAGCAGTTATTAGACTCAAGTAAATGTTATATTCTTGATTGTGGGATAGAAGTCTTTGTTTGGGTGGGCAATAGTACTTCGCTTGAGGAACGGAAATCTCTGAGCAGCACGGTTCATGTAAATCTCACTGCTTCCTCTTCTTGATTTTCAAATTCTGCCATTGTAGTAGCTCAATGATGTCTTTCATTTTATAGGATATACTGCAAAGGCTAGACAGGTCTAATTCTCATATAATCCGTGTAATTGAGGGCTTCGAGACAGTGATGTTCAAGGCAAAGTTTGATTCCTGGCCCGATACAACCAAGGTCTCTCAGTCTGAGGATGCTAAAGGGAAGGTAGCAGGTCAGTAATTCATGCGGCAGATTTTAATATCCTTCATTTCCATGTAACTAAGTACTTTAGCTTTTCTCTTTTTGTTGTAAGCAAGACTGTCCAGCACATTTGTTCCGTTAGTGTGCTAAGTTCTTATCTACGCTCTTAATTTTGATGCTTTGTAGCACTTCTAAAGCGCCAAGGAGTTAACGTGAAAGGTCTTGTGAAAGCAGAGACTCCCCAAGAAGAAGAGCCTCAACCTTTTATAGACTGCACAGGCGATCTACAGGTGATTGCAAACAGCTGCATGCTTGATGCTTCATAAATTGTTCTATAAAAATTAGCATGTTATTCGCTTTGTGCCACCAGATGTTTGACTTCAAGAATTAAGTGAAATATTAGAACTTGAGTAAGTGTTCCATAAAATCCAATCCGATTTAGGTGTCCTTGGCATTGTTATTTGCATTCTGGGAGATTTCTTAAATGCTGACTAGGAGATGTTTTTTAGAAGTTTCTTAGCAAAAAAAGTAGTATTTCCTACTGTTATCAATGATTTTCTCTGTTTTAGGAATGCACAAATCCTGTAAATCACAGTTACGTTTCTTTTTCGATGTTTCAAACATGTACTAACTTATTGATTTTACTGCTTGATTGGGGCAGGTTTGGCGCGTGAATGGTCAGCAGAAGACTCTTCTTGAAGGTCCTTCTCAGTCAAAGTTTTACACTGGCGATTGCTACATCTTCCAATATTCTTATCCTGGGGAAGATAGAGAGGAATATCTCATAGGAACATGGTTCGGAAAGCAAAGTGTTGAGGTGATCATTAGTTGCTTAATATCTTGCTTCTTTTTTCATTTACAAACATTACCATATTTTCCCCATTTAACCAGTTTTTGACAGGGCAATTCCCATAAGAAAAGGACAAATAATAACAATGAAAATAGTATACAATCAGTTGAAATATCAGAAACTCATTTTCTGAATCTCCTAGGCATTTATATATTGATTTTATGGTCATACGGTAAAATAATCTTCATTTCTGGTCATGAGAACTTGTTACCAAATAATTTCGTAAGTGACAGTAAACAATTATAACTATCAGCATTTACATATTCAATATTGAAAAGATTTGTGTTCCAGTTTGTTACTATCTTGAGCAACCAGTTCTTGAGATCATGCATCATTTTCTTAAATCAATCATAGTAATATTGATGGGATAGTTGACCATGCTATTCATTCTCTATAGGAAGACAGGGTAGCAGCAACTTCACAGGCTAGCAAGATGGTTGAGACTATGAAGTTCTTCCCCACTCAGGCATATTACCTTGATAGCGTTATTCTGATCTCTCTTAATGCTATAATCTCTGCATTGTTATTATATACTGATATTGTTCTGCGCTTTTTTCTAGGCTCGCATTTATGAAGGACACGAGCCAATTCAATTCTTTGCCATTTTCCAGAGCTTCATCATCTTTAAGGTTTGGGATAATACAAATACAAATAAGCACTCTCGAATTCATTTCCTTTGGTGTTGTGAATTCCATATATTTCACATTTTTAATACGGTCCTTGATATAAATGTCTGCAAATCACCAGGGTGGTCTTAGTGGGGGATACAAGAATTACATTGCCAAGAAAGGACTTCCAGATGATACATACACAGAGGATGGACTTGCATTATTTCGAATTCAGGGGACTGGGCCCGAAAATATGCAAGCAATACAAGTAGATTCTGTAAGTCTTCTGCTCCATCTCTCTCTCTCTCTCTCTCTCTCCCCGTGTGTATGTGTGTGACGTTTCTGGAGATATGATACAAAATGAGCACTTGATATTTCCAGAAGGAAGTTAAGCTTTGGCATTTACACTTTCTGCTGCTACCTATCTTCCTAAAATACTATGCCTTCACTTTGTAAATTGTCATTATTTATTCTTTAGAGGGGAATATGAAAATATTATTTAATTGATTCAGGTGTGCTCATCATTGAATTCCTCATACTGTTACATAGTACACAGTGGGGCCACTGCTTTTACCTGGCTGGGAAGTTCTACGACGTCAGAAGAGCAGGAGCTTGCTGAGAGGTGGATGGATATTTTGAAGGTGTGATACATGTGTATTTTCCCATTAAAAATCTCAGTGCCACTCATTGCAAGTTGATCAAATGTTAAATAAAATAATTGAAGTACATTAATTTGAAGGCATGATCCTTTGATTGTTACCATTCGTATTTGCAGCCAGAGGCACAGTCTAGATTTCAAAAGGAAGGTGCAGAATCTGAGCAGTTTTGGAGTTTGATAGGTGGAAAAAGATCTGAGTACCCAAAGCAGAAAATTACAAGAGTTACTGAAGGCGACCCTCATATGTTCTCATGCACTCTAACCAATGGCATGGCCTCATTTTTGCCTCTAATTTTTTTTTTTATTTACATGATGAATCCAAAACTAACTTGTTTCTTTTATCATTCTTGTATAACCGTGGTTGCACATCCTTCTTCTGCTCTTCAGGAGATATGAAGGTGTGTGCAGAAACATACAATTCCAGTACCTCTTTATTATTGCTTTCTCTCATTCAATTAATTATCCTCTGACAAATTTGAGTTGTGATTCTATTGCAGGTGGCTGAGGTATACAATTTCAACCAGGATGATCTAATGACTGAAGATATATTCATTCTTAATTGCCACTCAGACATTTATGTCTGGATCGGGCAAATGGTTGAAACTAAAAATAAGATGAATGCTTTAAATCTCGGAGAGGTAATGCTTTAACTTCGTTTTTTCACTGCTATAACTGGACTTTGGTTCTAGTATTTATTTGTAAATAGATGAAGATGACGTTTAATGAGAAAAATAATCAAGATAATTTAATCATCTTATTAATATTCGCATGAGGAATAATGCAGATTCTCATCTTATTTGACCTCCTATTTTCTTCTGCAGAAATTTCTGGAGCGTGACTTTCTTCGTGAAAAGATATCTAAGCAAACTCCAATATATATTATTACAGAAGGGAATGAACCTGGATTTTTTACACGTTTTTTCACTTGGGACTCCAGAAAATTTGCAGTGAGTGCTCTCTCTCTATACAATCTGTTTTGTCTTCTTTGACTTAAAGAGGTTTATCAATACTTATTTACTCGTATGTTTACAGATGCATGGTAACTCTTTCCAAAGAAAACTGGCTATCGTCAAACATGGGGGTACTCCAATGGTGGAAGTAAGTTTCTCTCTCTTCTTCTCTCTCTCCATTCTCCTAGTTATCTCAACACATGAAGAAATGAAACATAATTTGAGTAAGTCTTGCTTTCTTTCCTTTTCTACTCTTATATATAAACTTATTAAAACGGCAGAAACCAAGAAGGAGAATACCTGTAGCAGTAGCTGGGAGGTCCGGAGCACCAGAAAAATCGCAACAACGTTCTAGAAGTTTGTCAGTAGCCCCTGAAAGGAACCGTGTACGAGGAAGATCTCCTGCATTCAATGCTCTAGCTTCTGCTTTTGAGAATCCTAATGCAAGAAACTTGTCAACTCCTCCTCCAATGGTGAGCAAGCTTTATCCGAAGGCGGTGGTCCCGGATGCAGCCAGCCAGAGATCAGCAACTATAGCAGCACTAAGTAAAGGCTTTGAACAACCCGGACCTGCTCGCCAGTTAATCTTCCCTCGTTCTGTTAGAGGTATATATATTTCCATCATTGATGAAAACTGGTTGATTCTCGAAGCTTCCAATTGATCTTATTTTTTTTTCATGCTGAAGCAGGCCGCGACGTCCCCAAGCCTAGAAATGAGGAGCCGAAGCCAGAAACCATAGAAGAAGATGTGAAGGAAGACGAAGCTGATGATGACGAAGGACTTACAACATATCCATATGATCGTCTCAAAATATCATCCACTGATCCGGCTCCAGACATCGATGTCACTAAGCGAGAGGTATGCATTTGTGTTTCTATTTTTTATTATTCATTAAATTTTATTCTTTGTGATGGTTTGATGATTGTCTGAGATTTGGACAATGGTTGTGTGCAGACATATATGTCCCCGGAAGATTTCAAGGCCAAATTTGGGATGACCAAGAGTGCTTTCTACAAGTTACCGAAATGGAAACAGAATAAGATTAAGACGGGTCTAGATTTGTTCTAAATCCTCGTACAAACATCCTACAGCATAGGTTGCAGATAAGAGAGTGTGCATGAAAATTTAGAAGAGAATTTCAGTCGTCGTCTAATCGCTTCGTTCCAGACACAGTTGGTAGATGTCTTCTGCTTCATACCTGCTACAGAGTTGGAGATGAGCGAACTTTGCTCTTCAGGTTCAAATGCTTAGGAATCTCTTGATTTTTTTCTTTTCTTTTCCAAGATAGTTTTCTTGGTGCCTGTTATGGCTATAGTTTTATATTATGTGCCTGTCCTTTTCCTTTGGCCTTAACAGCAATTCATTTGTTTTCTTATAATGGTTTATATAGTAGAGGTTTAGGAAGTTGCAAATACACAGATTTTAGGGTGCAAAGGGCGGGAAGTGTGTACAGAAATGTAAAACCACTCCACTCATTATTTGGCTAGTCAATAAAATTCTAAAAGTTTTCTGTTTAAAACCTTTGTGACTTCGTCTACAAGATTAATCTTTTTATTGAGTATTTACAGAAAAAAAAGTTGCAGATTTTTGTTGCGTGTCGGTGCATAAAAATTTGGAGAATTGCAAGTACATAATGATGGCGGCCCTTGATTTTATTTTTCCTAGTAAAATAATGTTAGATCTTATGTAAATACTCCATCCGTTTTCAATAAGTGTGGTCTTCTTTCTTTTTTTCATCCATGTACGATAAGTGTGGTATTTTCTTAAATGAAAATTACTCCACTCACAATAAACATGGGTCCACTCTCCACTCACAAATCACAATATATCTATCTGATCTACTCTCTCATTCTTAAAATTCGTGTCATTTCTTCCGAACCACACTTATCTTGGACGAAGGAAGTATTTTACAACAATCACCCTACTAGGCCCAACAATGCCGGCCCTTGATTTTCCTTAAATGGAATCTACATGTGATGAAACGAAAATAGAATTACTCAAATAAAACCACTTTTCAAAAGTAAAGTGCAACTTTAGCCACTTTTTTTTTTTAAATGAGCAATAATGACCTCTCTTACTATATTGCACTTCTTTCAATATCTGGTTAACAGTCAATGGTCGTGCATGCCGTGTGTGTTGATATGGTCGTGTGTGCATAGTCGTGTATGTTGATATGATCGTGTGTGCTGGTCGTGTATGTTGATATGGTCGTGTGTGTTGATCGTGTGTATTGATCGTGTATGCATGGCCTTGTAATTTTCTGACAACTTTTCCGGCGAAATTTTTTTGGCAAAGCACACACGACCACGTGTGTGCTGATATATTGTGTGTGCATGGTCGTGTATGAATTGGTTGTGTATGAATCGTCGAAAATTCGTCAGAAAATTTTCGCCGGAAAAGTTGTCAGAAAATTTGCACACACGACCATGCACACATGACAACGCTCACATGACCATATCAACACACACGACCATATTGGCTCGCTGGAAAATTTTCGTCGACAAAAGTTGTCGGAAAATTTTTGCCGGAAAAATTATCGGAAAATTTGCACACACGACCATATTGGTCGTATGTGCTTCGACAGAAAAATTTCGTCGGAAAGTTGCTGGAAAATTTTCCCCGGAAAAGTTGTCGAAAGATTTGCACACACGACCATGCATACACGACCAGTACACACGACCAAGAAGGACAAAACAGTAAATTTACCAATAAAATTCTGAAAGTGACCATATTTGATCATTTTAAAAAAAATGGCTATAAGTTCACTTTACTTTTGAAAAATGGCTATATTTGCTTTTCACCGAAAGGAAAATATTCCACTTCTTACTCATGATTCTTAGGAGTTGTTTGGTAGGGTAGATTAAGCAAGATAGCTAAGCTATCTAGACTTATCATGCCGTTTGGTAGACGAGATTACTATCACGGGCGGCCCGGTATTATACCCGGCCCGTGTTTATTTCACTGTTTCACTTTAGAAACGGTATCTCACCAAATTGGTGAGATACCTTGAATCTGGGTTGAACAGTGCCATTATCTCTCTCTCTCTCTTTCACTCGCGTTCTCTCTCTCTCTCTTTCTCTCGCGTTCCTCTCTCTCTTTCTCTCAGAATTGATCCCGTCGCCCTCTCTCTCGCGCTCTCACCCTCTCTCCCGTCGCCCTCTCTCTCTCTATCTGGACGGAGATGACACGGTGTCGGAGACGAGGGGTGTGGTGGTGGTGGCGGCGGAAGTAGATCTGGTGGTGGAGATGGGTGGTGGCGGCGGCGGCGGATGGTGGTGGTGAAAGACGATGGGAGAGAGAGAAGAGTGGTGGTGGCGGGTGACGGTGGTGGAAGGGATGGGATGGTGTGGCGGCGGAAGTAGATCTGACGGTTGGTGGAGATTGGTGGTGGTGGTGGTGGCGGTGGCTGCGGATGGTGGTAGTTGAAAGACGAGGGGAGAGAGAGAAGAGTGGTGGTGGTGGTGGCGGGTGACGGTGGTGGAAGGGATGGGATGGGATGGTGTGGCGGCGGAAGTAGATCTGGCGGTTTACCCGGTGGTGGAGATGGGTGGTGGCGGCGGCGGATAGTGGTGGTTGAAAGACGAGGGTAGAGAGAAGAGTGGTGGTGGCGGGTGACGGTGGTGGAAGGGATGGGATGGTGATGGTGGTCGAAGGATGGGATGGTGGTGGTGGCAGACGAGAGGAGAGAGATGGTGGTGGTGGTAGGTCGGCGGTGGCGGATAGTGGTGGTTGAAAGACGAGGGGAGAGAGAGAAGAGTGGTGGTGGCGGGTGACGGTGGTGGAAGGGATGGGATGGTGGTGGTGGCGGATGGTGGTTGAAGGGTGGGATGGTGGTGGTGGCAGATGAGAGGAGAGAGATGGTGGTGGTGGTAGGTGGCGGCAGTGATGGTGGTGGCGGTGATGGAGAGAGAGACGAGCGGCGGCGGTTGAGGGGCATGGTGAAAGAAGAGAGAGCGAGAGGGGCATGGTGGAGGTTGTGGGAGGGGGCGGCGGCAGAGTGGAGAGAGAGGACCAGGAAATTAATTCAAAATTAAAAAATAATTAATTATGAGGGATATAATTGTCATTTCACACCTAATCTTAAATTTAATCTAGCGTACCAAACAACCAACGTGTTATTCACTATATTTATCTTGACCCTATCTTATCTACCAAACACAAAAGATACACAACAATCACCCCTTATTCACTATATTTATCTTGATCTTATCTATCTCACTCTATCCTAACCTACCTACCAAACGAGCCCTTAATTTGGTATATTATATATGTCATCAATTTTATAGATATTTGTAAATGGAATCACTTTTACAGATATTAGTGAAGTAAATATAGAAATTGTACTAATGAAGTAATGATACGTATCCGCAAAGCTCAACACTAGATTGGATAGAAGAGGTTAATTATAATTTATGACATTATATTTGTCCAGAATTTTAAAAATGGTCTTATTTTTAAAAAATGTAAAAGAAATCCCGACTTTCATCAAATTTTCAAAAAATAACATGGGAGTGATTTTTCAGTACCAGAATGCTAAGTTTTCAGATTTTAAACACCAAATTAAATGACTAAACATGGTCTGACCTTAAATTTAAATATGTAATTATAAAGTCCTTGATGAGACGAACAAAACAGTATAAGAAATTGCGTAATAACAACCGAAATTTTGACTGGAATCGAGTACCGAAAGGTCGAGTCTTTTTTCATTTTATTTTTTGATTTTTAAGGTTATGTCATTTTTGACACTCGGGCCAAGGTTGAAAGCCATGTGATGTATAATTAATCCTTTTTTTTTTTGAGAGAATGTACAATTAATCCTAAAAAATGCAATTAAAGATCCAAATAATGCGTTCAAAATAGTGCAAAAATAGTATTTCATACAAAGCGCTTTTATTACAACGACAGACATGACTAATTAATACAAGCGCCCTTCAAATGTATATCAATTGCTAATTTAATAATACAACAAACCAAATCATTTTCAAATTGATTACATAACAATTTCCGTCATGTTATCTAGCAAAACAATATATCATGACATACTCGAATAGAACAATTTAACACGAAAAAATGACTGCTTAGAGTCCCAATAAAGACCAATGTAGTCATCCACCTTCAATTTTCTCTCTCTCATCAAATCCATGCATGTAAGAACGTAATTCTCACTAGGGGTAATTTGGAAATAAACGTCGTTTCCCTCATATTTCCTTGGCTGCTTTTCGTTAGTAACATCCCACACAACCACAGCAACTCTATGCCCTAAAATGGCGATGTGGTTGGCCATGCAAAAATTCCAATACCGGAGGATGAACTCAAAAGTATCGTTGAAAGGTACGGCGATTTTTCCGGCTGTGATCTCATACTGGTTTAGGGTTTTCTTGATTTGCCACGGTTGGTGGGGGTCTAGTACCGGTGGTGACCGAACATCTCGTATCTCGACCAGCATCCGGTGGTACCGGAAGCCGGTCGGGGTGGGGGTGTCCTCATCGGACTTGGGAGGATAGAAGTTGTAGAAGTATGTTTTCTTCAATGTGATGTGAGTTAGCATTGAAGCCATTGGATGGTGTGAACTAATTTTTTTTAATTTTTTTTTTCGTAATTTCCTCTTATTGAGATGATGGGTTGAATCTTGGAATTTTAGGAATTATTTATAGGGGCCATGCTATCTTATTTAGGAATGTTTGAATTGTCTATTTTATGATGTTAATATCAAGAATCCAATTGGGATATAAAAGCGCTAGTCTAATTAGGCAAAACATTAAATTTTGTGAAATTAGACTTGTTTCTTATTTTGGCATTCATCGATGGACCTACTAAAAATGTACATGTGAGGATGAGACCTGGTTTGCCTCCTTTTATTATTTGCAAATAAGTATAGTTGTAATTCCATTGTTATTGATTCAAGAATTGATTTCTTTTTTGCTTGTAGGGATTCGACATTTGGTTTTTATGCAATTTTGTTTTGGATTTTATTAATCTTCTTACCTTTAGGGTATAGGCGGGGTTGGTGGCCGGACTTGGTGGCCGAATATACGTATTTTAAGAAAAATACATTAATCGCTTACACGCTGTAACGTTTAATTCTGTATCTGAGTCGCTCCATGAAATAAATTACTTGCACATTTTAAATCTTTTTTGTAGCCGCTATACAGTTTAATTTCGTATCTGAGTCGCTTCATGAATTTAATTACATGCATAATTTGAATCGTTTTTGTAGTGTAGCTCGTAAAATGTTATTTAATCTGAAATTTTTTTTTATTGATTAATATTATGGTTCAGTAATAAATAATGATTAACATAATTGAAAAAATAATTATTATGACCACTAGTATAATATATTTCTGTAGCATATCATTATGGTTGTAGTTAATAGAAATAAAATATAACAATATTTCTAAAATTATGTTGATTCAATTCAATTGTTTAGAGATCAATTAAAAGTACTTCATAATCTCGCAGAATTTAGTTTATTGTGTGTTCTCGGATTATAAAATTGACATGGGCTAATTCTTGGATGAGCAATGACGGACTCTTTTATTTTATTTTATTTTATTTTATTTTATTTATTTATGTTTTTTTTTTTTTTTTGAGAATTCCTTTGGTTTATTTTTACATTAGGAGATTTTCATTTTATCTTGATAGAAGATGCGTTTTATTTTACATTTTGTAAAAAAACCCGTGATGCCAACACGCACTAACAACATGTAATATAGAATTCTTAATTATAGTGCTTCGTTACTAGCTTTAATTTAGAATAACTAATGAGAAATTATTTTTAATAAATCATTAATCAGACTTCTGCTAGCCACTAGGCGCACACACACAAAATCTCGTACACCCGATGAAATTACCTGTATGGATGCGTGAATGCATCATTGGCTTGTGATTAATTTGACCTTATTTAAGTTATTTTTCAGTCCAGTTAGATAATTATCAGTACTATTTTTTTTTCATAGTTTCTATAGAAGTACTTGAGGCTAGGGTTTACGTTTTTATTGTATTAAACAAGTTTTTATCAGTAGAAAGCAAAGAAGGATGCATAAAAAAAGCTCATCCTCCACAATCTCGTCGGGGGCCATAATCGTCGCCAGCGACGACTTATTGATAGTAACCTTCCTCTTCCTGCCAGCAAACGGCCGTTTTCATTATCTGGTGATCTCTTTGGAGCCGAACATGAAGAGTTTGATTGTGTATGAGATGAATAGTGATGATTATGGTTGGTTTGACAAGTATAATGAAGATTTCAGCCCGATTTCGGCGGAACTTTCTAGAAGGGAGGTGTTTCTATATTACTGTGTGATTGAGAAGAAGATTTGATGATGTATGCTGGCATGGTGAGATTTTGATCTACGGATTTTTGGATAAGGTTTTTGTGGAGATCTTGGCATGAACTTCTTTATAATGGTGATGTATCCCCCCTTAATAAGGCCTTTTTAAGGGGAATTGAGCCCAATATCCAATTCTATTATGGTATCAGAGCCAGCCCAATCCAATAATGGGGGTCACCCAATATCGTTGTCAACAGATGGCGTTGGTATTGTCCACGCTGCGCATGAGGGAGGGTGTTAAGGCCTTTTTAAGGAAAATTGAGCCCAATATCCAATTCTATTATATCCCTTGATTATGGACTGTCTTGCCGCAGTTTGATTAATATTACTGCACTTTTGACTATTTCCCGTCTAGGCATTTCATCAAACATTTGGGATATGCTTCTTTAATTTTGGCATTCTCATTAGTGGAATAACCAAGCTTTCGTTCTATTTCTATGAGAGAATCCGTTCAACATATCATAGACAATTTCTCATTCAGGTAGCCTTTAATTACTTATTGTTTGGACAAGGAGCTCTAAGTTCAGTGTTATAGGCATTTCGTCGAACACTTTTAATTAATATTGGAATGAGGACATGTCTTCGAATAAAGCTTTAGTTATAATTATTTATTTAATTATATAGATTATGTGCATGAATTAAATAGTATATACTCCCTCCGTCCCTAAAAAATATGTCACAATGTGTGTCACGAGTTTTAAGAAGTGTTTGGTAGATGTTTGTTGAGCGGAGAAAGAGATCCAACACTTTAAGAAACGTGTAGTAGATGTTTGTTGAATGGAAAATGAGACCACCATTTTAAGAAATAGGAATATATTGTATTCCCTCCGTCCACAATAAATTTGCCACATTATGGATGACACGGGTTTTAATAATTTGTTGGTTGATTGTATTGTGAGTGGAATAAGGGTTCCACTTTTATATAGTTTTAAATTGTGTTGTGAGTGGAAAAGTAAGTGAGGTGTGTGGGGTCTATTATCATAAATGGATGTGGCAAATTTTTTGTGGACGGACCAAAAAGGAAATTGTGGCAAATTTATCATGGACGGAGGGAGTAGATGTTTGTAAGGAGTTGTGTGGAATCATGTCCCAAAATAAATGTGATACACTTTTGAGAAACGGACAAAAATGGCATTAATGATACATTTTTCAGGGACGGGAAAGTATGTCATATGTATCTGGTATACACTACTAATAATTATATAGTAGGCCTATCTTAGGTGGTAATAAATCAAGATAGTTACTTTGCATGCAAAAAAACATTAATATTCAGCCATCATCATAAAAATCTCTAATTTTTAGCCACTTAATTGACACGCTAAAGTTTAAAATGCTTTATCAATTAGTTAGTCGAACACATAGCATGTTGAGAGGTGAATCGGATCCTCTATTGCCTCTCCATGTTTCATTTTATATTGCCTTAATAAGGGAGTGATACGTATCTTTTTAGTTCTTCTAAGCCATTAAATAGAGGATCTAGATATCTCTTTTAAGTAGTATAAATTTTGAGTTCCTAGTGTATTCTGAATCAATCAACAAGAATTAATACAAGTCTCTTTTATTCACCTCTCCACAATATTTTTTCTCTTCTACATTTTTGAGGATTTCATTTTCTGTTGTTAATTACTACTTTTTTTTTTACATAAGCTTCATGGAACTAATGGTGGATTACTAAGGGATCTATTTTTGTTGATAATGACTGAAAACAAAAGTCGTGAAATCGGTTTTGAACGATTGTTAGTTTATTTCTTGAATTTTCATGCCTTTCTGATTCAATCGACATAGCTGTTTGGAAAAGAAGAAGGATGTAGAAGGTAGAGAGAAACTGGAAGTTAGAATTTTGATATCAACAATATTTTTTCTTAAAATTCTCGGCTTTTACAGAGAATCAAACGTTTTTAACTGAAACTATTATGATTTTCCGAAAATTTTGGATTCAGTGTGGAATTCTGGGCGTGTCAACTCTGCTAGTTAGATTCATACTTTCACATCACTTGTTTCGATATAAATTACTCCCTCTGTCCACAATAAATTTGTCACATTGTGGATAACACGAGTTTTAATAATTTATTGGTTGTTTGTATTGTGAGTGGAATAAGGATCTCACTTTTATATAATTTTAAATTGTGTTGTGAGTGGAAAAGTAAGTGACGTGTGTGGGGTTTATTACTATAAATGAATGTGACAAATTTTTTGTGGACGGACCAAAAAAGAAATTATAGCAAATTTATCGTGGACGGAGGGAGTATATATTTATGTACATTTTCGGCATCGTTGGTCACCCAAAAAGTGGAATATAAAAAAATGATCTTTTCATATTTTCTGTGCAACTCTGTTGAGTTTGCCTGTTCTTTATTTACTCTCTCCGTCCCATTATTGTTGGCCTGTATTCCTTTTTGGGCCGTCCCATTAAAGTTGGCCTGTTTTCTTTTTGGGAAATATCCTTCTCTCACAAAAAGTTGTGGGCTCCACCATTTTCTATCTTTTTACCCTTTAAACACCCTTCCCCTTAATACCCGTGCCCAAAAGAAACGTGCCAACAATAATGGGACGGAGTGAGTATTTTTTAACTTTTCTAATCATGGTGCAGGATTGAATGTGATCTTAATTGCGAGAAGTCCTCTTTTATTAATGGGTATATATTTCTAGCCTAAAAATAGTGAAAACTTTCCCTCATCATCTTGAAAAGGCCATCCACCGTATTGAAAAAAAAAAAGCAGGATGTCTTCGAAAGATCATCCTCCACATCATCATCATCATCAGCCGCTATTTTCGAAGGCAATTACGATTTGTTGATTGAAGTCCTCTTATTCCTACCCAGAAAATCCCTTTTTAGGTGCAAAGTGGTGAGCAAACTAACAGAATTCAGAGAAAGCTCCAAGAAGAAGATAATTCTCATTTCATAATATGTTCGTACAAAGCTTTCTCTCAGCTAGGAGAGATATTTATAAGCAACAAAAGAAGCTGACTAAGCAGCTGACTCAACTATTCACTAACAAAAACGTGATAGAGAAGGACAAACTAACAAATATGAAATGCGACTCTAGTAACAAAAGATTAAGAATTGTTGCGCTGCCACTTTATTCTTTATGCACAGAAACTAACTCTTCAACACTCCCCCTCAAGATGGCAAGAAGATACTGGTAAAATCCATCTTAGACAAAATTCCTTTCAGCGCAGGTGCAGGCAAAGCTTTTGTAAAAATGTCTGCTAGCTGCAATGTGTTCTTGATGTTCACCGGTTTGATCAATCCCAACAAAAACTTTTCCCTCACAGTATGGCAGTCTATTTCAATGTGTTTTGTTCTCTCGTGAAAAACCGGATTAGAAGAAATATGCACTGCCGCTTTGTTGTCACAGAAAAGGGGAACAACCTTTGTATGATCAAAACCAAAATCCTTCAACAGATATTTGACCCAAGTAACTTCACAAGTAGCTTGCGCCATTGCTCTGTATTCTGCTTCTGCAGAAGATCTAGATATAGTATCTTGCTTCTTCGACCTCCAGGAAACCAGTGAAGATCCCAAGAACAAGCAAAAACCTGTAATCGACCTCCTAGTATCAGGATATCCTGCCCAATCTGCATCAGAAAAAATAGCCAAGTCTAGTGTTGTATCCTTTGCAAAATGCAAACCATGACCCAAAGTTCCCTTTAAATACTTCAATACTCTTTCTGCTGCAGCCAAGTGACCTGTGTGAGGATTAGAAAGAAATTGGCTGAGCTTGTGCACTGCAAAGGTAATATCAGGTCTAGTAATACACAGATACAACAATCTCCCAATTAATCTCCTGTATTGCTTTGGATCTTTAAGTTCTTCTCCCTCCTTAAGGCTGAGTTGTTTTCCTGATTCCATAGGTGTTGCACAAGGCCTACAACCAATGAGGCCAAAATCATTTACAAGATCCATTGCATACTTTCTTTGGCACACAAAAATTCCACCATCATTTCTAGCAACCTCCAAACCAAGAAAGTATTTAGGTTTCCCCAAATCTTTATACTTAAAATGGTTTCCTAGAAAGGTCTTGAAGCTGTCAACCATCTTCATGTCATTGCTGGCAAGCAATATATCATCAACATACACAACCAGACCGAGAAAAGAGCCATTCTCTTGTTTGTAGAAAAAAGAATGATCATGTGCTGACTGTTTCAAACCAAAAGCACACAGCACCTCAGAGAACTTAATATACCATTGGCGTGAGGCTTGTTTGAGACCATATAATGACTTCTTCAACTTACACACGGTCCCAGCAGGATAAGGCTCCCCCTGATTGAGCAAACCGGGAGGAAGCTCCATGTAAATATCCTCATCCAAATCACCATACAAGAAGGCATTGTTAATGTCAAGATGAGTGAGACACCAACCATTGACAGCAGCAAGAGCAAGCATAAGTTTGACAGTGACTAACTTAGCTACAGGAGAAAAAGTATCCAAGAAGTCAACACCGGCCTGCTGAGTATACCCTTTAGCTACCAAACGAGCTTTATAACGATCAATAGCCCCATCAGCCAAGAACTTGATCTTATATACCCACTTACACCCAATAGCCATCTTACCAGGTGGCAACAAGGTGAGAATCCAAGTGTTATTACGAATAAGAGCATCTAACTCCAACTGCATAGTTGCTCTCCATTCAGGGTACTTAGAGGCTTGGTGATAGTAAGTAGGCTCAGGAACAAGAGAAATAGCACAGATAAAACGCAGGTAAGCTGGACCAAGTTTAGCATAGGAGAGAACATCTTTGAGGGGGTAAGCAGTAGTAGCGGAAGTGATTGAGTTGCAAACAAAATCATTGAGATAAGAAGGTGGTTTAGTAAGGCGACCTGACTTAGTGGTGACAGGAACAAGAGAAGGAGCATCTGAAGTAGGAGCATCGGTGGAAGGAGATGCAGAAGAAGGTGCAAAAAATGTGATAGATGGAAGAGAAGTGGCAGTAGTGGGAGAATGACTACTATCAAAAACAGAAAAAGTGGTCCCGGATTATGGAAAAATAGAAGGAGGAAGAGATGAAAAGGGAAAAACAGACTCATGGAAAACAACATCCCTGCTGATATGAATGACATTAGTTTCAAGATCAAGAACTTTGTATTCTTTATACCCTGTGGGATAACCGAGAAATACACACTTTTTAGCACGAGGAGAGAATTTTGTTCTATATCTAGATAGAGTAGAAACAAAACATAAGCAACCGAAGACTCGAAGATGAGAATAAGATGGGGTTTACCAAACAACATCTGAAAAGGAGACAAGTGAGCAGGTAAAACAGAGGAAGGGATGCGGTTAATAATGTAAGATGTTGTAAGAACACATTCCCCCCAGTAAGCAAGTGGTAGATGAGATTGAAAAAGGAGACTTCTAGCCACATTAAGAAGTTGTTGGTGTTTTCTTTCTACTCGAGCATTTTGCTGAGGAGAAGAGACACATGAATGTTGTACAATGGTACCAAAGGCAGAAAACAAAGAAGGAAGATGAAACTCAGTGCCATTATCACACCGAATGACTTTGATATGCTTCTGAAACTGAGTTTTTATGGTATGAAAGAATTGTGTAAGAACATGTTTAACTTCATGTTTACTTTGAAGCAAAAAAGTCCACACAAAACGTGAGTGATCATCAACTATGGTGAGAAAATAATGATAACCTTGAACAGTAGGAGTACTATAGGGACCCCACAGATCACAATGTATAAGATCAAACATTGCATTAGAAACATGTGTAGAATCTGGAAATGGCAATCGTTTTTGTTTGGCCAAAGGACACACTTCACGCAAGCTATGTTTACAAGAAGAGAGAGACAAATCTCTAGACAAAAGTTGCAATTTATTTTGTGATAAATGCCTTAAACGGCTATGCCAAGTGTCGACAGAAACAGTAACAGCAACACTGGCTGAATCTAAAGAAGATGAAGTAGGAACATCTAAAACATACAGCTTGCCATGTCTTCTACCCCTCCCAATCAAAGTCCCCAGTGAAGCTTCCTGGAGAATGCAAGAATCATTGTTAAAAACCACAGAACAGTTGGATGATAAAGTAAGGGAGCTAACAGAGATCAAATTATAGGAGAAACAAGGGACATAAAGAACTGAAGTAAGTTTGATGTGAGGACCAAGATTAACAGAACCTATGTGAGTGACAACAGCACTACTTCCATTTGGTAGATTCACAGAGGTGTTTTCAACAGAAGAAGAAGTAGAGAATAAGGACATATCGCAACAAACGTGAAGAGTGGCGCCAGTATCAAGGAGCCAAAAAGAAGGAGGTAAAACAGTGGAACCAACAAAAGGAGTAAGAGTGAGAGTACCGCTAAATGGAGGTGTAGCTGCAGTTGAAGTAGCAGGAGCACTAGATGTGGAAGCACTTGGTGCATTTGATGGAGAAGTCTCAGGAGGAGCACTCATCTGCATCTGATTCTGCAAAAAACTAATCATCTGAGCAATATTATCTGGAGTCAAAGTAGGCAGAGGAGAAGTATTAGAACCAGATCCAGTATGAAATCCATGAGAAATAGCATTTTCACTTTGAGTATAAGAAGATTCTCCAACTTGATTCACAGATCTGTGATTATGATAATTTCTAGGAGCATTATGTGAGAATTGTCTGCTCCTGCCCCTTCCAAAACCAGGTGGAAAACCTATGATCAGGAAACATCTATCCACAGTATGATTGGTTTTACCACAGTGTGTGCATACAATTCCATCACGTCCACGATTGTAACCAGCAGCATTAATTAAGGAAGACCGCTCACTGCTATTTTGAACCAAAACTGGAGTATAACTCGTATCAATTGTACGTTGTCTTTCTTCTTGCATCACAAGTGCAAAAATCTTAGAAATAGGAGGCAACGAAGTAACAGATATGATATGTGACCTCAACTGAGCATACGATGGATTTAATCCAATTAAAAATTGCATGGCACAATCCTGTGCTTGATAATCACTCCACACCTTCGC
Source organism: Agastache rugosa (assembly GCA_031470985.1). Lineage (NCBI taxonomy): Eukaryota > Viridiplantae > Streptophyta > Magnoliopsida > Lamiales > Lamiaceae > Agastache > Agastache rugosa. Next base: position 19,732,146 of record CM062603.1, on the reverse strand, counting down.
ACTGTTGCATCGGCAACCGCCACAGGAACACCAGCTCGCTGGCTGAAAATCACGAAATTCATCCCAAATTATTCGAAGATTGGTATAATACGTACTCACATCCTGCGATCCTTGTGTCAAACTGAGTAATTGCTGTCGTAATTGATAAATTCGAGCAATATCTCCCTGCGAAAATCTCTCACGTAGATCATTCCAAATCAGTGCTGCTTCATCAATGTACATAAGACTGGAGCTTATTGCTGGAATAACTGAGTTCCTCAACCATGAAACAACCATCGAATTGCATCGAATCCACTGCGGATAGAGTAGATCCATCGGATCTGGTTTCGGCAACGATCCATCAACAAATGCGAGCTTATTCTTAGCGAGAAGAGTTGTGATCATCGACCTGTGCCAATTATTGTAATTTGCGCCAGTGAGCTGCTGCGTAACTAGCTGAACACCTGGATTGTCGCTTTGTGGAAGATAATACGGACTAGCTTGATCTTCAACATAAGAAACGAGTTCGCGATGATTGATATTATTTTGACGCACCATCGCGATCAACCAAAAATTTACAGAGAAAACAAAAGGAGAAAATCAGCAGAAGCAATGTTATGCTCTTGATACCATAACAGAATTCAGAGAAAGCTCCAAAACTTGGAGAAGAAGATAATTCTCATTTCATAATATGTTCGTACAAAGCTTTCTCTCAGCTAGGAGAGATATTTATAAGCAACAAAAGAAGCTGACTAAGCAGCTGACTCAACTATTCACTAACAGAAACGTGATAGAGAAGGACAAACTAACAAATATGAAATGCGACTCTAGTAACAAAAGATTAAGAATTGTTGCGCTGCCACTTTATTCTTTTTGCACAGAAACTAACTCTTCAACACAAACAATGGCAGTCGCTTATCTCCGCCCCTTCCTTTTGCCGTCGCCACGCTGTCCATCACCACTGATGTGAAACTCAAATCTTGCAAACTCAGAAACAATTGAAAGTTGAGGAATTTACAGGCAGAATCTTTAGGTGGAGAGTAAATAAGAAATTGCTTGAGGAATTTATGTTTGGGAAGATTGTGATTTATAGGTTTTGTGATGGTGGTTTTGAATGTAGTTGACTGTACTAGAATTTCGCGAGGAGGACGGATTTTGGAAAATCGAGGATGCCCATCACTTCATCCACACTCTTGCTCCTGTTTGATCATCTCTCTCTTCCTTTAAAAAAAAAAACTATCAAGATCATTTTGCTTGTTTGTGTTGTGGGGAGGAGTCTTGTGTGTGAGATCTCTGTTCTCAAGGATGATGGAAGTATTCTCCCACTTGGTTCATCTCTCATTCGTGTCCCAATATAAACTTAGCTTCTTCTTCTTCTTTTTTTTTTCCAATTTCAATTTCAATTATTTCTGTTGTAATTTAATTTTAGAATTAATAATCGGAATTCATTATATCTATTTATAGTTTATAATTATTTTTTAACATTTAATTTCAAAAAAATTAATTAATACTCCCTCCGTCCAAGTAGAGCCACCCTTATGAATGGTGGGTCAATCCCGAGTGAGTACATTTATACCTATATCTACATATAATATTACAAAAATAGAGGAATGATATGTCGCTCACCTTCCGTGAGCACCTTTTGTGGGTACTGATTACCATTTGTCTATATTAGCATCATTCTTTTTAATTTTTTTATTAATTTATATTCTAATACCCTAAAAATTAATATTTGAATAATTAAATATACAAAATACATAAAAATCAAAGCTCAATTTGTTCATTTTCCTATACATTTGCCCCACCAAAAATTGAGAGAAATAGGGGCCAAACTTAAAAGGTAAATAAATGGAAAATTGCGTTAAATGTATACATGGTTCTTGCATGTCATGTTGAGAGGGATTGAGATAGACCTCAACTGAATTCATTTAATCAATCGACTTATTTCGTCTTCTTCGTTAAAAAAATAACTCCTTCAAATGTTTCTGTACTTGTTTTTTTTTTCTTGTTAAAAATTTACTTCAGATTTTCACACTGCCTTCCATCCCCTCATTTGGTAATGTGTATTTGAATTTTGATGACATTGATAAATATATATATACTTGTTTTTTTTCTTAATTTTGTATTTTGTATGTAGAGTTAAGCGGTTCATAAAAAATAGATGGTGTCGCCGACATTAGTTAATTTTGAAGGGTTTTAGTTTTTATAACAATTAACTACAAATAATCATCAGCAAGTGCATGCCTCTTCAAAGGAATTTCCAGTTAAAGATTGTAAAAGGCCGGCTTCGAAATATAATGGGATGAATGATTGTTCAGAAAGAAATTTTTTTATATAATTTATAATGAATTGATAATATATCGTTTTTAAATATGATTAATCATAGGGAATTATTGTAATTTGTAAAGATATTTTATTATGTTATATTTATGTACAATTATTTTAGTTATTATAAATTTTTTGCCCCCTACCTTGGGGGCTTGGCTCTGCCACTGCCTCCATCTCACTAAGCATGTCTCATACTTTTTGGCACGGAAATTAAGAATAAGAGTAAAAAGATGGAAAATGGGAGGTCCATCACTTTTGAAGAGTTTAAATATTTATTTTTTTGGTTTGAGACATTATTAATGAGACACATAAAAAGATAGTGTGATATGTTTAGTGGGACGGAGGGAGTAATTGATTATCAATGGTATGCAACATACAAGAAAATTAGAGATGTTGTAATTACCACAAATTAAAAGATATTGCTCTTCCCTAAAAAAAAACATAAGAAGGTATTGCTCTAAATGAAACTTTTATTAAATAATTTGTCGTAATTACAGATGGGGTGTGGATTGTGAAATTTACATTAGTAATGTTTTCCAATAATTTCCATTATCCTCTTGACAAATAAATAAATAAATAAAACATTACTTTTGTGGTTACCGCACTTCCAATACTTCTATTAAAATCATTATTAACTCTAAATTTAGGTTAACATAATAAAAAAAAGAGATAAAAAGGTTATCCAGCAGATCTCTTAAATTGGGTATGACCACAAAAATATTTATACCTCCCTAAATCTTCTCTCAAATTTACTCCTCTGTAAATTTATCCTAGCTCACAAATTGAGTTGAGCCATAATTTTTATAGAATAATTAGTAGAAATTAGAAAAAGTGTTGTATGCATTTTTAAAATAAGATATATAAATAGTATAGGAACAACTTTAAGAACAAATTTAAGAGCAAAATTTTGAGAATTCTGGTCGGGTTAAACTCCAGGCGACTCAGAAAATCAAAGTATCAAACTTTAACTTTACTTTTTAAAGACGAGAGAAAGATGTGGGCGCGTTCCACGTCACTTTCCGGCCAAAGTTGAAGACGCATTTAAGCCCCCACGGCCAACGCTGCTTCTGCTGACTTCTCCGCCCCTCGCCGCCGTCAACTATCGCCGTTTCGTCTCTCTGTAGAACCCGTCTGGACACCTTGCACCGGTCAGTATATGTGATATTTCCCATCCGAAGCAAAAAGCCCCAATTTTCAAAACCCTAGTCATGATTCGTACTTGATATTTTGTACGTCTTCATCAATTTGAATTGTACTTGTATATTTTGTGCCTTGCTGTTAATGGCTGAAAATAAATTTTATTAGATGGGTATTTTTTTTTTTCTTTTTATGATCCATTATGAGTTGTGACTGAATTTTTAAATTGATGGTATCATAGTAAAGATTGAAATATTTTTGGGTAATGGGAGAGTAACGAGGGCTCAAACTTTGTGAAGACAGAAACGGGAAGCTAGAATATTGATCATCATGTCTTGATTTCCTTTTTTTGCAACTAGCATTATTTAGGATTGTAAACACGCTATTTTGTTGCAACTAGCATTATTTAGGATTTCTGTAATTTTGGCAAGTGTCTTTGTTTAGAGAAGCACTATGATATAGAAGGAGGAGTTGGAATTCAATATCAGTATATGTATGCTTTATGTAGCCTTTGTGTACACTTGCGAACCTGTGGAAACTTTGAAGGACTGCTTTTTAGAATTGTGATTATTTTCTTGATCGTGGCCTCGTATGCAATCCCTCTTCCATATAGCTGGTTATATATTTGTCACTTTCTGATGTTATGCCCTTGATTGCCAGAAATAATATGAATTGAGATTATTGCTCATCAATGGATAACTGGCAGGGCAGTCCACCTCTGAAAAGAATGATGTGTAAGAAAAATTCATCATCTGTACAATCAGTGGCAGCAGCTATCATCGGAGGAAATGACGATTTGTTGATTGAAATCTTCCTCTTATTGCCGCCAAGATCCCTAATAAGATTCAAATTGGTGAGCAAACACTGGTGCTCGCTTATCTCAACCCATTCCTTTGCTCGTCTCCACACTCTCCACCAACCTCTTCGCGGCCCTGAACCTCAAAAATCATTCATACTCAGCGGCTCGTTTCCACAATTTTTCATCTGCCATTCGTCCATCAAAAGATTAGTCCCGTTTCATTTCAAGCTTCCCTACGTGAGACTATTGCAGTCTTGTAATGGCTTACTATTGCTAGAGTGCAAATATTCCCCATTCGGGGCCACATTGGTCTACACCATTTTCAATCCAGCAACAATGCAGTCTAGGATCCTGATAAAACGTGAAACTCCACTTCTACTCGGCTTATTCTTTGATCCATCCAAGTCCCCTTATTACAGGGTTGTTTGCTTTGAGAGAAGTAATGCTCATGATGACACCCGCCAGCTATCTATATACGACTCTCAAACTAATACATGGAAGGAAGAGGGTACATCTCAGATACGTTCTGCCCAATTCTCGAATGGGGTTTATTGGAATAACACCGTTTATTTTTTTAGATATCTCCGTAGGTTGTTCTGTTTGTTTTCTGATGGTAGCTTTAGTTATATTGCTGCTCCGCCAATGGCCCGCCTTAGAGGAGCAGAGATTTTGCGGTACATCATGGAAGCAGGTGGCCGTTTGCATTATCTGGTGCTGTCCTTAAAGAAGAATGACAACTGCTTAATTGTGTATGAGTTGAATGGTGATGGTTCTGATTGGCTGATAAAGTACACTGCTGATTTCAATCCAATTTCTGCCACTGTCAGAAACTTCAAGTGTTCTCTGATCGGTTTGATTAGGGGAGAGGGGGAGAGAGAAGATTCAATGGTGATGTTTCATATGCCAGGTAAGATTATGATTTACAAGTTTGTGAGAAGAAGTTTTAATCTGCTAGTTAACTTAAAAACTGAAGAGTATTACGAGGAGGGAGGAGAATTGCAGTTTGGGTTCGCGAAACCTGCTTTCCCCTTCATTGGAACTCTTGCTCATGTTTGATCTACATCTGTAGTGGCGTGTTTGTGTTTGTACGAATCCGAATATACTTGTAATTTCTTTTTTTGTCTTTGTTAGGATATGAATATATTTGTAACTATGATTATATTTATTTGAGTTCCTAATATAAGTTACTGTAAGTAGGTAGGGTGCTTATGAGTGATTAAGCTAGAGCCCTTAAAAGTTGCGGGCCAGGCTAAAGCAAAAATTAGATCTGGCCCGTTCGGCCTGATCATGTATTGGGCTGCCAGATTTTAGCCTAACTTATTCCTGAACGGGCCAAACCTGCCTAATATGGCCCACATTCAATCTTAGCACAATCCAATCCCGCACGGGCCATCGCCAATATGGCCACATTCAATCTTAGCACAACCCAATCCTGCACGGGCCAGGGGGCGGTTGGGCCAGGCCCGTGCAGGTGGGCCAAACCCGTCCCAGTATGGCACATATTAGTGGTATTTAAATTAATTTCTACTTATATACCCGATGGAATCCTAATCAAATTAGGACATCCTAATCAGGATTACTTCCATGGTTAATATAAGAGTAATTCTAAACATAGCCCTTTTTTACTCTTTGTAGCACCCCCATTTAAAATTAATAATAATAATAATAATTGTACTATTTGTACCTATAGCCCCCATTACAAATTCTAATCAAATAATAGCTACATGTTATAGCCCCCAATTATAGTTCTAACTTCTAACTAAACAATAACTACATACATTCTATACATCTGTACGTGTGCAATTATGTTTGTGTAATCCAATTCCAATCCAAAAAAAAATTGAGTGAGGAAGAAAAGTAGCAAAATTTCTTAGAGAGAGGTATGCGTACGCGTAATACAACTTTATTTGATTGAACGATGATTTTTACAACCGCGGATGTCAAAACCCAGAAATTGCAAAAACAAACTTTAATTGATTGAAGGATGATTTTTACAACCGCGGATGTCAAAACCCAGAAATTGCAAAAACATAAACTTGATAAACAATCAAATTACACACACATTACTGATTTCGAGAGAGAAACGACTGCTGTACGGCGCGAGATAGTACTGATTTCAGGTTGGAAAAATTGAGGTGGTGGTGAGGGTAGTGATGTTTGTGATGACTGGTGGTGATACGGCGGAGGTTGTGTGGAAAAAAAATGTGTGAAGAATTCACCATCAATCCTTCTTGCCTCTGCTCAATTGGCAATTGTAACTCTGTTTTTCTCAATTCATTGCACATTTATCAGATTCAATATATAATATATACTATGCGTGTATAATTTGATTGTTTGTCAAGTTTATGGTTTTGCAAATTTTTGGGTTATGAGATTATAAACATCATTGTGTTTCTCGGTTCTTCACAATTTTGGGGTTTCATTTGCATTTTTTTCTTCATATTGTTTGGAGCTATAATTATTATTTAACTACAAATTGTAATGGGGCTATAGGACAAAATAGTACAGTTATTATTATTTTTTAAATAACAGGTTATATAGAGAAAAAATGGAGATATATTTAGAATTACCCTCGTTTGGTAGGGGTGATTAGGGTGTATAATATGTCTATGACATCCTAATATCTTGTTTGGTATGAAGTATACGGCCCTTTATAAAGTTCGGGCCCGTATGAATAATACTTACTTTTGTTGTTATGTATACTACCTATGAGGTGGTATAAATAATACTGCAACAAATTATAACAATAAATTACAATAATTACTATGTGTTGCAGAGAATTTAATACTTCATACCAAACGGAATATTAATTCTTTATAATTATAAGACATCTCAGTCAAACATATCAGGCTTTATCCCATACTTCATACCCTCTTATTATAAATAGCTCAATATTGTACATCACAAATTCTCTACTGGCTTGTCACCACCGCTCCAAGCCTCCAAGGAAGAAACTAGGTAAACAATTTGTGCGTGTTCTGTTCGGTTTATTTTATTTCTAACAAAAAAACATAATTTTATTTATATTATTATATGAATATATATTCCAAAAAGTGGAATTAATCAATATAAAACCCTCTCTTCATAGATATTCTGTGCAACTCTGTTGAGTTTGTAAGCATCTATATAATTAAGATCGAAGTTGAAGGATTGAGTTCCGTTGCTTGTTTAATTATTTATTTTTGTACTTGTCTAATTATGGCGCAGGATAAATTGGTTGTGTATGATGTGTTCCAAAAGATCATCATCATCTGCAGCAGCAGCAGATATAATCGAAGGCAATGACGATTTGTTGATTCAAATCCTGATACTCTTGCCCGAAAAACCTCTTGTTAGTTTCATAGTGGTGAACAAACGGGGGCGGTCGCTTATCTCCGACCCTTTGTTTCGCCGTCGCCACACCGTCCTCCACCAGCGCTGCCGTGAAAGCGAACCCTCATTCAACCTCGGCAGTACTAATGGATCAAAATATATGGTTTGGGTGTGCGTGTGTTAGTTTAGTGATAGAGTGATTAATACTTGAGGTCAAAGCACCGTCATGCGGACTTTAAAATTTCTTATAGAACAATTCAATATATATATATATATATATATATATATATATCTCATATCTGGTTTGGAATTCTACAACCCGTAGATTATCTCCACTCCCACAGAAATTTCGTTAGGAGGAAATACGGCGTTCCTGTAATGGATTATTATTACTTGGGTCAGAGAAACCAAAAGGGGTTGTATTCGCTACTATGTCTTCAATCCCACCACCATGCAGCAAAGGGCCCTACTGGCTATGTTTCGGGCATTTATTTACTCTCTGATCACCTTATTACAGAGTTGTTTGCTTCAATAATATCGCAAGTATGAATGTTTTTATGTACGATTCCGAGAGCCATAGATGGAAACGTGGAGATGAAGCTATTGATAGCGTGTCACAAAGGGATTAACTTCAATGGCGGCATCTACTTTCACAGGTTTGGTTCTTATTCTTCGACTCGTTTCATCCCTCAACCTGAGGCTGAGGTCATTCCTAATCCTCCTCGCCATCATTCTGGTGGAAGACAGAAGAAGTATGTTATGGAATCAAATGGATTTCTGCTGTGTTTAACTTTATCTTGGAAAAATGGGAGTAACCTATTACATGTGTCTGAGATGAAAGGAATTGAGAGTGGATGGAGTATCAAGTACCGGGCTGATATGAATCCTATTTTGGCTGAGGGAGTAAACTGCATGTGTTGATGCTATGGATTTGCTTGGTGTAATTAGGGGAGAAAGTGAACAAGATTCATTTGTTGTTCCGTTTGTATAGGAAGATTATAGTTTATAGGTTTTGTGATGGTGTTTTTGAGGTTATAGTTGATTGTAATAGTGGCGAATTTCAGAAGGAGAACCCATTGTGGTGTGTCAAGATGTCCATCACTTCATCACTTCATCACTTCATCCCTTCATCCATAGTCTTGCTCCTGTTTGATCTTGTTTTTTTTTTTTTTTTTTTTTTTTTTTTTTTTTTCCTTTATAGCAAACTAGCTTCGTCGTTCTCCATCTCTGGTGTCTCATAATCAATTTTGTTATTTTAATATTATTTATTATAAAAATAAGTATTATTATATAATAAAGCATAATTAAAATATATGACTAACGCAAAGCTTTAAAAATTATATACCGTAATTATGGAATAATCAACTTAATGAAAGCTTTAAAATGTACCGTAATTATAAAATAATCAACTTAATAATTAATAATTAACTAAAAATTGTAAATCAAATGTAAAAAATAATTTTAAATCCTAATTGGATTGATGAATCCTAATTAATATTGTAAAATTAAACTAAAACAAAATTAGGAAACTGATTAGAGCATCCACATTGGATTGTGCCTTATGCTTACTAGCTATGATGAACGTACATTTGCTTGTTAGTCAACAAGGAGTATATATGTTAAGATAGAGGGAAGATCAAATAGAAACTAAATTTTTTATAGAATCTAGAAACTTTTTTAGACCATAGATCTAGGCTAATCAATGGTGATCTATGCATTGAATTTTATATTATTTCGTAATATTTCAAGGAGTAATAAAGGTTAGTATTGTCTTTACATTTTGATTTGTAACCGTCCAAGTGCTGTAATTGAGGAAGACTTAATATTTACCATTATTTACTAATCATGTTTCTACTTAAATGATGACAGTTTCTAAATGCAATTTATATATGAATGTTCTATCTTCTTGCAATTCATCTCATTACACTTCGTCCTTCATTTTTTTCTTGGCTTCGTCATTAGGATTCTCTACGCTCATCTAAGAAAATCAAAATGTCAGGTTAGTTAAAATATTTTTATATTCCTTGTAAGCTGATAAACATTTGTTTTCTATACTTGTTTTGTGAGTTTGTTACGGTTTATTTACTTATTTTTTCCATTTTTATTATTTTATGTATTAGTATATATTTTTTATTAGTTTATGTCATTACTTTACCGCTGTATTATTTGTAGTTTTGTATTTTCTGATGTGTCATTCCAGTTATAAAGAAACTCATACGCATTATGACATAATTATGAACTGCGACAAGTATATTTTTTATTTACCATGTACTGGATGATTAATTAATTTCTTGATTCATGCATTATCGTGGGTTTAAATATGCAATATCAGTGTTTAGTTATGGTCATTTTAACTTATGACATACAGATGTTCATGATGGTATGTCTCATGGTGAAATCGAAAACTCTTCCGGTTCATGCGATGAGTATGTGCCTTTATGTAGTTTTGATATGAAGCCTTATGTTGGACGCAAGTTTCGAACAATAGAGGATGGTATAGAATTCTATAAGTCATACGGACAGTTAACCGGATTTGATGTACGTCTCGGACAAATAAAAGGGCAGTAGATGGCACAACAATAATACAATATGTTTATTGTAATCGAGAGGGCGTCAAGAATTCTGCATCCAATGAAATAAATGATGATTTTGAGGTAAAAAATAATAGAAGGAGGAGGGTTTCGTCAAGGGTCTCGTGCATGGCAAGAGTTATCTTTCGTTTTGCTGGTAGTGATGGTTATGTTGTTGATATCTTCAATGAGGGGCACTCACATCCTCTTATCTCTGACAAGTATAGACATTTCATGAAATGCAATAGAAACCTGGATTATGGTCATCAAAACTTTATATTGAATTGTGCTAGAGCCAACATTGGCCCTATGAAATCTTTTCGTCTTTTCAAAGAGTTAGTTGGAAAGTATGACCGTGTCGGGTGTAGCAGTGTGGAATTCAAGAATTTTACACGTGATTTGAGGGCTTATGCTGTAGGGGTGGATGCACAGATTTTGCTCAACAAATTTCACAGTAGGCGTGAGATCTTCAAAGAATTTACATTTGATTATTGTGTCGATCAATCTGAGAAGTTGACTCGTTTGTTTTGGGCTGATTCGACTTCAATAAGGAACTACCACGTGTTTGGTGAGGCTGTATCTTTCGATGCTACGTACAATACCAATAGGTATGTATTTTCATCATTTTTATGTATTTCAGCTTATGTTCATTAATTTAATATGGTTAAGATATTGTATTTTATTACAGGTATAACATGATATTTGCGCCATTCACTGGCAAGGACAATCATGGTAGATGTGTGACATTTGCTGCCGGTTTGCTTTCTAGGGAGGATGTCGAATCTTATTGTTGGATTCTACAAAAGTTCATGGATTGCATGAAGAAAAAACCAAATATGATAATAACAGATCAGGATCCAACATTAAAGATTGCAGTTGAACGTGTGTTACCTGAAACAACACATAGATTTTGTATGTGGCATATCATGCTTATGGTTGCTGACAAATTACATGTCTCTTTACGAGACAGTGAGGATTTTGCCAAAGAGTTCAATAATATCGTCTGGTCTGAATTTATTGAGCCGTTGGATTTTGACCTGCAATGGAAACACTTGCTCGAGGAGTATGATTTGTTACGTGACAATTGGTTTGATGCAATGTTTGAGCTACGGAAATACTGGATTCCTGCTTTTTTTAAAGATTTTCCTATGGGTGGATTGTTTCGAACAACCTCAATGTCTGAGAGTGAAAATAGTTTTTTCAGAAGGTACAACAACAAAAATACCAATCTGATAGAGTTTTTCATGCATTTTGAAAGTGCCATTGATGCACAAAGAAATGCACATGACAAGTGCAGTAGCGTTGATGAATCATGTTTTCCAAGTTTGCGTACAGAGTTGGTGTTTGAGAGGCACGCTGCTGCTGTTTATACAATGAAGGTGTTTATTCAGGTGCAGGAGGAGATTACATCAGCTAGTTTTGTATGCTGCGTTTTAAACATTAATGTGGGTCCGACAGCCACTGTTTACGAGATTGATGACATGGTTAATGGAAAATTTAAAGTGGAACATAACATCTCGGATCAGTCTTTCATATGTGAATACAAACACTTCATCAAGCATGGCCTTCTATGTCGTCATATTTTTCTGGTTTTCAAGAATATACGGCTTCAGAGTATTCCTGAGAAGTATATTATTACTCGCTGGACCAAGTATGCATGTTCAAAACTTGTTGGGGAGAACAACGGTGTTGATTCCAGTTCAGAGAATGACAAAACCTTTGTTATGAGAACAACGGTGTTGATTCCTGAGTCAGTTGTTTAGGAATGGTTGAAGGAAATTCAGATCACATGAATGATTTGTTGGTTGATTTGAGGGAGCTACAGGATAAATATAAGAGTCTGGTCGGGTGTTCTACTGATGTAAACGGCAAAAAGAAGATGTTCGAGCATTTCTATGGGTCTGCAATTCCTGATGTTGTCACTGTCTTGCCGTCTGATCCTGTTAAAACAAAAGGAAGTGGTAGTAGATTGAAGACAAGAAAAGAAAAAGCCTTAGAAAAATTGAACAGGCCAAAAAGGAAGTGCAGCAACTGTAATAAAATGGTGAACCATGATAAAAGAAACTGTGATATGGTAGTTTGAAATCATGCGATTGTTTTGAAGTGTTTAGGTAGACATCTTTTTACAATTACTGAATGTTATTGATTATCAATTGGTTTGGTGATTTTATTTTGTTTTGTTTTTTCCTTATTCGGAGAAAAATGTCTTATGGCTTGTTTTTTTTTTTATTTTGCACTACTTATGGCGTAAATATGCATTATAGAATGCAACATCCCAACTAGTAAAAGTAAAATATATTCATGCAGTATATATGTATACTTTTATGCATTATCAGAATCAAATTTGAATTTTGAAATATTTTGAAAGGTACGGATAGGGATGTCAATCGGTTAACCCGTTCGGATTTCGAGCTAGCCTTATCGAGCTAGATATTTTTGGCCCTAATCCTAAACCTTCGATTTTAGGCTACGGAAAAAAATTTGCATGTATAAATTTTCTTCATGTCTATATTATTCTAACGAAAAATTAAGTCGTATTTTTCTTATCCAATAAACTCAATCTTTTATTCGATATAAAAATGTGTGTCGTTTCAACTTCATTTATAAAATAAGTAATAAATAAATATGTGAGAAGTTAAAGTTTGACATACATTTCTACTTAAATGGTTATGATAACCGTTTAAGATCGTGTGTAATAGCTATTTTGTAGTAGAAGCTATTTCGAAGTAGTACACGCAACTAGCATTTATATTAATTAAGAAAAAAGAATTATGTAATTCGCATTTTTACTATGCTCAAATCAACTAACCTATTATGCATTATTGGTACATAAAAAATGCACTATTATAAATATTATAATGCATTATCACAAAATAATCACATAATCATATCATGCACGATGCAAAAATGGAAACTAAAAACTGCATTTTATTATGTCCGAAAATGCATTTCCATAAACATTATTTGAAAAAATCCCACATCCCAACGACATTGATGATCCATTCAAAGTAACTATATCAAAGTTTTTGATCAGACCAGATTAGGCTTCACACATTGGGTAAATTTACTTTCCACTCAATCAATATATTTTCTATATCCAATTCTTTGCCTTTGGTAATCATACGACGATGACACTCTGCTTTAAAAATCACTGTGTCCTTGAGGATGTTACAATCTGCACAAATAATTGCCGTACAATATTTCACTCTCAAGCATTTCATCTATTTTTTTGATGTACGACGAAGTCCTGTTTTCCACTTAAGTCCAATTTCACCCTTGAATGTCTCCATGTGTCTCATAACGTAAATTCCACAATCACAGTCATTATCCTTGTCAACCCATGATAGACACACAATGTGTATATCAGCATTTGCAATCTTTTTGGCATTTTCTTTGTGATCCTTATCACCGAGGAATGAGGAAAACATATCTCTCTGCATATAATGAATATTTTACAATGTGTTAGTGCATAATCATATTACAAACAAAATAACACATTAATTAATATCACATATAAATTATATAATCATATTTCACAAGGTATTAGCGCTTAACAAAAGAATATTAAATAGTAATTGTAATAATCACGTTAAAACTTTTAAAAAATTATTTATGAATGTTTGGCGTTGAATTCGATAAATATTAAAAAAAACTTTAAACTTACCAAGATAGTTGGTATGTTGTCATACTTATCAGCATTGCACTTCCTCTGCGTATCATTTTCGTTGTCAATCACAAAGACTTTTCCCTTCCTCATGTCAATGCATATGACATAAAAATGATAGTCCTTCCATATCGGAAAAAAAAACTGCACCACCAGAACAAAATAATAAATAACTATATTTATCATTAATTAATAGCTTAGTGGAAGGAGATTATGTTTTTACCAGATGCACCTTGCTAAGTTCCAATTCATCAACTTTGTCGAGCTCACTTTCCAATTTCTGACTAAATGCTGCCATTATTTTACGCTTTGACCAACCTGGGGGCTTATTTACAAATGTATGCATCTACATCCCAAATGTATCGATTAATAAATTTTATGAAGGGTGATAGTTGAATATGTAATTAACTAAGTTTGTTAATAAGTAACGCAGCCCACAAATAAAGGTGGATTTAACAAATTGTGCTTAAACTTACACAAGGTTCAGATGTGGCGAAGAAAGAAAACGGCGTTGACCCCCGTGCACGAAGCTTCTCCTTGTGGTTCAATATAATGCTCCAAATATTAAGGACCTCAATGCTAATGAACAACCCTTGACGCATAGTCATTAACTCATGTTTACGTAAAACAACATCGCCATATCTGAACATTTCATCTTCTCTGCACGTATGTGCCAAAAAAAAAATTAAACCCCAAAACCAAAACAACATACATCACCCTATGTAATCATCATAAAACTATAAATCACATTTTCGTACCTGTCTCTCTCATTATCAAGCATTATTAAGAAGCCCAAGTCACACTCGATTTTTGTGAACTTGTTGGATGTATCAATGGGTCTTACTATATATGGGGAAACAAGGTTGTCCGTTTTCTTCAGATTTCTCTTACCGTGACGTATACAGTGTTCTTGACCCACCACATTATTTAGGTTCTGCCAAGAAAAACAACATTAATGATGCATTATGAATTGTAACAAAGTTAGTTAAACCACAAGTTCTTCATAACATAAATATTGAAAACACAAAAAAACTTCATAATATAAATAAAACCTCATCATTTTCCTCAGCAGATTCCTCATTCATTCTTTCGATTTCCGCTTCATCATCCATCTCAACAATTACATGTTCATCAGCATCATCATCTTGCACAACACGCTTCAATACGAATGGTGTGTGGTATTGAAACCCATCTTCAGTTATTGCATTCACATTTGGGTTAATTACATCCGAGCCCGACATTTTGTTCGATAATTGGGTAATACCGAGGCTGAAATTTGGCATGCCATACATTTTTAAAAAGTTATTACCCCTCACCAGTGCAAGTTCAACTTCAGCAACAACGTCTTCTCTGTCCCAGAAAGGATCTAGAGTTGGTGTGTTGGAACGTTGTGAAGGTTTTTCACTCGTAGTTACAAATGCACCATATTCAAATTGCATCCAAGAAACTTCTGGGTTGCCTCACTTGCTTGCTGAACATAGATATTATTGACCATCTGCTTTGGTGCTTCATTAATCATACTCAAGATCTTTATCATATTTTCTGCAAGTTGTCTGGCATTTGATATTAAATCTCTGTCATACTTCACGGTCTCTTGGTTAATAGTATGTAAAACCACATTCTCAGGTGCCCCACTTTCTTGGTTAATATCAGATACATCCAAATTTTTAGGCGGAGTATCATCTTCAGAGATATCTGCATCATCATATTCTACATTTATGGGGTCAAGTGCGTACCCACCTCCAAATCCACCCGCTTTGATCTCAGCATTTTGACGCACTTTGAGGATAGAATAATTCCAATTTCCACAAAGTGGAAGAGTTCTGGGTACTTCCATATTGAAAACAGTAATTCTATCTGCATATAAAACCTGACAAAATAAACATTCATTACATTTCAATATATTGTATAATGCATTTTTCTCGTTCTAGTAATGCATTATATATTAATTCAATATTCCATACCTACAAAGAGCAACGACTATAAATAAATTATTTAAAAATATCTTTTATAATGCATTATATGACTAAATAAAAATGCATAACTTATAAAAACCAATGTTAATTAAACTGAAAAATAAAATGTTAATGCATAACATAAACAAACTTACTGCCAAGAATAGTGTCGCTCCAACGAATGCTTTGGTCTTATCATCTTCCAATTTCTTTCGGTTCTCGATAAGACATGTTAGTAGATACTTGCACCAATTGAAATCCTTCAGCTTCTGTACATCATCAAGGTAGTTCATGTATGTGGGACTAATGTATCCTTGTTTTGAGCCCTCAATCAAGGAGCTTATCAACAACACCATGAAATGGCGCTTAAACCAATCTCCTCTATCTTCTTGTTTAAGCATAACCTTGCCTAAATCTCCTGGCACAACCTTCTTTTGCTTATTTCCAAAAAAGTTCCTCCATTCATCGAGCAATGGACACGGACTAACCCTTCCGTTTCTAACTATTTTGACTTTTCCAAGGGGGAAACCAAAAACCCTATGAACATCCATAGGTTCTATGCGAATTCTCCTTCCATACTGCAGTTTTAATTCGCAACTCACTATATCAAATTGGTCAACAACCCAATATGCAAGCTTCGATGGCACTTCATTGATACTTAGCAACAAAATTTTCCCAAATCCAATTTTTCTGATTGCATTCCTTTGGTTATCATTTAAACTTTTAAAGGATTCCACTAGGCTGAATGGGCTGGTTCTGGAATGCAGGTTCGGCCATTCATTATCTTCTTGCAAATTGGGTTTTTTCTTTTTTTTCATAGATGTAGTGTCAACGCATTCTTTCTTTGTAGCCTTTGTATGGATTTTTTCAGCATTTCCTGGCAGTTTCTTATTCTTTATTGCAGCATTTACAACCTCAAAATCATTATCATTATCATCATCATCATCATTTATGCTCTTTAGATACCCTGCTTAGTTTAAAATAATTAGTCATATATTGTATATAAAAACTACTATGGTCATACACATCAAATATTATGGGCATGTGCATAAATAGGTGTTCAAATTAAATAATATAGATGTGGCACTTTCAGTCTCATCAACACTTTATATATATATTTTCACCGTAAACACATAAGAATTTTTGTAAAAACTAAAACCCATATACAACTAAATAGAAATATGCATTATTACATTTATGAAAATGCATAAACATAACATATGCATTGCATTATGCCCGCAACAATCTAAAAAATGCATTACATATATAATGTACATGCATAATCAGTAAAATTGGAGTAACAGTCTCATGTGCATTTGCCAAACATGAACCATCAGATTAAGAATGCAATTGCAAACTAAAAGTACATGCATTGTAATATTAAATCTCACCTTATGTCTCACACTCCCTTTATATCTATATATATCTCTATCTATGTGCAACATAACTCCATATTTCTACTTGCTGAATAAAATTTTAACTTATTAAATCGAAATGCGTAAACAAGCAAAACACAAATAACGACAGTAATAGGTAAATACATGGTATATCCAAGGAAATCAAAATTATCAAAACAATCAAAACACAAATAACGACAATAATAGGTAAATCCATGGTATATCCAAGGAAATCAAAATTATCAAAACAAGCATAACAAATTATTTTCAAAATGTGAAAAAATATCAAATATATATAAAAATGACAATACTCTCCTCTACCCAACTTTGCTCAATCAATTTTTACTCATACTGGGAGTGATTCACACATTACGTCATATTATCGTTTGTACAACACGTGTGTTTAATGCGCGCGTGAGGTAGATGAAACGTTTTGACTTCTGCCTCGGAACTCCCATGCTTCAGAACTTTGCAGACTTTTAATTAAATTCGATTTGATACGATGTGATTGAAACCTTTATTTATTATCTTTTCTGAGATATGCAGAATAAAGAAATATATATATATATATATATATATATATATCTTTTAAAGAATAGAGTTTTGATATTGCAAACCTCTCAGCTGATCATAGTAGTCAGCTGATACCTCTGCTGTGAGTTGATATATTGAATGAGTTCTTTTTCAGCTGGGTTTAGCGTTGAGTTCCTCCTCAGCTGAGTACTCCTTTAATTTTGATGTCCAGCTGAGCTTGGTTCATCCTCAGCTGGTTTCTCCTTGAAACTGAGTTTGACATCCAGCTGGGTCTGCTTCCTTTCAGCTGGATGTATTTTCTTCATCTGAGTTGTGTAATCCAAGTAACCCACACAACATTTTGAATCTTGCTTCCACCAGCGGCTTTGTAAGAATATCAGCACGCTGTATGTCTGTGTGAATTTTCACAATAATGACATCATTCTTTTCCACATGATCTCTGATAAAGTGATGACGCACGTCCACGTGTTTGCACCTTGTGTGATGAACTGGATTTTCTGAAATTGCAATAGCACTTGAGCTATCACAAAAAATTGGAACTTGTCCAGTCTTCACTTCGTAGTCATCCAGCTGATGTTTCAGCCAGAGAATTTGAGAGCAGCAGCTTACAGCTGCCATATATTCTGCTTCTGTCATGGAAGTTGCGACGCAAGTTTGCTTCTTTGAAAACCATGAAATCAACTTGCTTCCTAGGAACTGGCATGTTCCTGATGTTGACTTCCAGTCAAATCGATCTCCAGCGAAATCTGAGTCTGAGTATCCAGTCAGCTGTAGATTATCATCAACTGGGTACCACAGCCCAACATTTTGAGTTCCTTTGAGATATTTGAGAATGTTCTTGGCTGCTTGCATGTATGCCTCCTTAGGATCAACTTGAAATCTGGCACATACTCTGCAAATGATATGTCTGGACGACTGACTGTAAGATACAGCAGGGAACCTATTATCCCTCTGTATTTGCTGGAATCTACTGATTTTCCTTCAGTTCCTGGTTCAATCTTCCAGTTGGTGTTCATCGAAATCTTTACTGTTATGCTGGATTGAACTCGGTATTTGGCGATCAAGTCTTTCACGTACTTGGATTGGTTTATGATGTTTCCTTCTGGTGATTGCTTGACCTGAAGTCCTAGGAATAAACTCATTTCTCCCATCATAGACATTTGGAACTGTCTTGACATCATTTCTCCAAATCGTTGGCATAAGAATGTTGATCTTGATCCGAAGATGTTGTCGTCCACATAGATTTGAACAACGAGGCTGTCTTCTCCCAATTGATGGTAAAGAGAGTGTTGTATACTGAGCCCTTGTTGAATCCTTTGGATACAAGGAAATTTGATAGAGTATCATACTAAGCTCGAGGTGCTTGCTTCAATCCATATAGCGCTTTCTTTAACTTGTAGACTTTGTTTCCTTCCACTTCAAATACTGGTGGTTGTTCAACGTAGACATCTTCTTTGATTTCTCCATTTAGAAATGCACACTTAACATCCATTTGGTAGACTTTAAATCTGTGATGTGCTGCATAAGCGAGAAATAATCTGATTGCTTCCAGTCGACCTACTGGAGAAAAAGATTCTTCAAAGTCAATTCCTTCTTGCTGTGTATAACCTTTGGCAACGAGTCGAGCTTTATTTCTGATGATGACTCCATAAGTATCCAGCTTGTTCTTGAAAATCCATTTGAGTCCAATGACCTTGACTCCTTCAGGTCTGTCGACCAATTCCCAGACACAATTTTCTGAGGATTTCATTTAGCTCTTCTTGCATGGCATTTGTCCAGGGCACGCTCTTTAAAGCTTCTAGAATGGTTTGAGGCTCTGGAACTTGAGCTACGTAACATGCCATTAGAGTTGTGTCTTCATCATACACTGTCAGTTCTAGCTCTACTGAGAGTTGAGCTTTGTCAGCTGCTTCTTGATGATTTGATGTTGTAGCTTGAGCAGCTGAGCTTCTGGTTCTAACTCGGTCTGATGGTTCTCCAATGTTGGCAGATGATAGATGATCTTCAATACATCTTCTCCTTCTACGAATTTCTTCTTCCAGCTGATTGATGCTAGAAGTGGCTAGATCTCGTCTGGCTTGGAGTTGTTCTGGAGTTAAATCTTGAGATTGAGATTCCATTTGATATGGAATTGAGTTTGATCCTTCTTGTGGTGATTTCTGAAAGAATTCAGCTATAGAGGATGCTGGGGATTCAGCTGCGTCTGGATTTCCAGCTGATGGCATTCCCCCTTGATTTGGCGTTGGAGGTTCCTCTTGATTTCCAGCTGGGGGAACTTCTACTTGATTGATTTGAAGTTTTTCTTCTGGCTCATCATCCCATATTAATGGTTCGGCCATATTTCTGATTCGAGTCTCTTGAGCTCTTGTTTGAATTTGCCTTGAAGATTCTCATTCATTTCTTCGTTTGATTGAATTTCTGAATTCGAATGAAGATTCGTCAAAAGTAACATGAGGAGTTACTTCGATTGTTTGAATTCTTCTGTTGAAGACTCTGTAGGCTTTGCTTACTGCGGAGTAACCAAGGAATACTCATCGGTCTGTCTTTGTATCTAACGTCTTTAGCTGGGTTTTTCCATTGTTTAAGATGTGACATTTAGATCAGAAAACCTTAAAGTATCCGATGTATGGTTTTCTGTTATTCCATAGCTCGTACGACGTTTTTCCTTGCCTTGATGTGAGTAGAGAATGATTCTGAGTGAAGCATGCTGTGTTGATTACCTCGGTCCAGAACTTCTTCGGAATGGTAGAGCTGGCTAACATTGATGAAGTCGCTTCTTTGAGTGTTCTATTTCTCCTCTCTGCTACACCATTCTGTTGGGGTGTGCGTGCAGCTGAGGTTTGATGTTGAACTCTATTTTTTTCGCAGTATTCATAGATCGTTTCATTTAGAAACTGCGTTCCTTGATCAGATCTGATTGACATTATTTTGCACTCCTTCTGAGTTGTGAGCCTTTCCAACAGGATTGGCAGCTTGGTTCTGGTTTCGCTTTTCTGGTACAGGAACGACACCCACATGAATCATTAGAATTCATCCACTATGATCAGAGTATATTTTCTGCAGTTAAAACTTGCTGGAGTCACTGGATCAAAGAGATCCATGTGTAGGAGTTGAAGAACGCGATCTGTTGATGGCATTGGCTTAAGATAGAATGAAATTCTGGTTTGTTTTTCTTGTTGACACGCGCTGCACATATGACTTTTGTCATATACTTGATCTGGAATTCCATTGGCGAGCTGGTTTCTGGCCAGTTTGTTGATTGTCTTGAAGTTGAGGTGATTCAGCCGTCTGTGCCACAGCCAGCTGATTTCATTGCTGCTTTTAGATACATGACAAGTTTCTGGAGGGCTGCTGTTCCAGTCAGCAAAATACATATTTCCTTCTCTTTTCCCTCTTAGTAGTATCTGCTTGGTTTCCATGTGCTTCACTGTGCATCCATGTGCATCAAACTTGACAGAAAAACCATTGTCGCAGAATTGGCTAATGGAAAGCAAATTATGTTGCAGTCCGTGTACATATGAAACATTAGATATTTTAACATTGTTAGTTTCAAATGTACCGTAACCTTTGGTTAGACCTTTAGAGTTGTCACCAAATGTTACTTGGGGTCCTGGATGCTCGATGTACTCCCGGAGTAGATGCTTCAGGTGAGTCGTGTACTTGGAACATTCACTGTCCATGTATCATAGTGTTCTCATCGACTTCTCAATGATGCGTCTTTCCTTTGTGACTGTAACATAAATCAAAATTTAGGTTCCAAGATTTAATTGGGTCCTTGTGGGTTAGTTAGAGATCCTTTCACGACCCAGATCTACTTGATGACTCGTATTGGTTCATTAGATCTGATGATTCTTCCAGCTGTGTCGATGTACATATTCTTTGTGTTATTGGGTTGTTGTTGCTGGCAGGGTCTTGGTCTCTGTGCTTTCCCAGTTTGATTTCTCTGCTGATATCCAGATCTTTTTTGATTTCCAGTTCAGTATCCAGCTGAGACGTTCATTTGTCTCTGCTGTCTTGTGTGATATATGTGCTGGAATTGGTACTCCAGCTGGTGATCATATGACTGATATCCAGTTGAGAATCTTCTTTGATATCTTGGTTGATATCTTGCTACGTGCTGCTGATATCGCTAATATCTGACTAGTCCAGCCTGCTGTCTGCGTTGCGGTTAAGCACGTTGCTGTCTGATTTTTGCTTGTGGTTGCCTCACAGCTTTCTTTTTCGAAGCTTGATGTGTTTTTGTTATTTGTTGCTGAGCAGTTGGAGTTGGGTTCTCTTTTGCCTTCACAAACATTACGTTCGTTCCACTTGTGGAAGCAATATTTGTGACATCTTTTGATCCAGTGTAACCCAATCCTGTCTTGAGTGCTGCTTGACGCTGAACTCTTATGATTTTGTCCATTGTTGTGGTAGCTTTGATGAGTGTTACCATCTTCGTAGTTAGCGCTTCTTCGGACCTTTTCAGCTCCGTGATCTCTGCTGACTTTCTTTCTGATTCAGCTGTGGTGTTTTTCAAATCATTCAACAGCTGTTTTCTTTCGTAGTAGAATTTTTTCATCAGTTGATCCTGTTTCACTATCTTGTCCTTAAGTGAAACAACCTCTTCTTTGAGCTGTGTAGCATCAGCTGCCTCTGATGCTCTTTTCTTTTCTAGCTCCACTTTTAGCTCGACATTCTCACACATGGTAATATCAAGGATCTCTTGTAGCTGCTTGAAGTCATTCATAACTTTCTCTACTAGAC
Organism: Agastache rugosa; assembly: GCA_031470985.1. NCBI lineage: Eukaryota > Viridiplantae > Streptophyta > Magnoliopsida > Lamiales > Lamiaceae > Agastache > Agastache rugosa. The sequence goes on along the minus strand of CM062603.1, from coordinate 19,709,728 downwards.
CCCATTCAGGCAGTTCTGATTCTGAAACCTGTGTAGATTGTTCGTGTAATGGTGAGGGGTTAGATAAATTTTGAGTTCTAGAAGTTACCTCATCCTCGTCGAGTCCGTCAGTCTGTCCCATGAAACAAGTATCCCATTCTGGTTCATCATGGGCCATGAGTGTTTCTTCCTCTAAATTTGAGAAAGGCATGTTGTCATCCATTTTGTTGCACTCAGACTCCTTGTCAGCTATGTAGGCTCTTCTTCTGTCAGCTGCCTTAGCTTTCAGAAGCTCTTTTTCTTTCTTGGACAGCTTGGGACAGTCCTGCTTGTAGTGTCCCGGCTCCTTGCAGTTAAAGCAGCCTTTGTCTGTCCCTTTTGAGGTGTCAGCTGACTTTTCATCGGCTGTCGTGTACTTGTCTCTGTACGTTCTTGTGAACTTCTTGTACTTGCTCTTGCTGGTGTTGAGTCTGTTGTAGCTTTTGACCAACATGGCAATTTCTTCGAGTAATTCTTCATTGCTCATGTCCTTCTTGTCCTTCTTCTTCTTAGAGGACTCAGCTGACTGCATGTGTGTAGATTTTTCAGAGTTGGCTCTGAAATCTCCTTTGGTGTGGGTGTCAGCTCTCCATCATTTTGCTTGCTTGAAGACTCTTCCATGGTGATCTTTAAGTTGTATTCGTTAGCCTTGAGCAGGGAGAATAATCTTTCTATTGATAGATCACCCAAGTCACTTCGACTTTGGTGAACTACCTTGTACGTATTCCATTCAGCTGTGAGTGCTGAAAGGACCTTCAAGTTTTTTTCTCGCTGGGTGTATTTCTCAGTTCTGATTGTTTCAATTTCAACTACGATTCTTGAAAATCTGAGCTCCATCCCTTTGATGGACTCGTTGGCTAGATGCTTGAAGTTATCAAACTTCTGGCAGGCGATTGTGAACTTATTTTCTTTAATCTCCTCTTACCCTTCGCATATGTTAGCTAGGGTTTCCCACATCTCCTTCGCTATATTGCAGTTGATGATTTTGCTGAGGTAGATGTTTTAGACGCTTGATGAGATGGTATTTCTTGCAAAGCTGTCGAGACCAGCTTGCTTCCTCTCTTCTGAAGTATATTCACTTTTAGGTTTGAGGATTTGTTGATAAACTGGATGTCCACCATCTTGAGTTGGTACAAGCTCATTTCCTTGCTTGTATATAAGAATGGGTCCGTCTGTGATGACGTCCCACAGCATGTCATGATGCGCACATAGAAAACTTTTTAATCTGAATTTACAGATTGCATAGTCATCGACTGAGAATGTCGGGAGATTCCTGCTAAGAGAAGAATCCATGAAAATATGCACAATATGCAGTAATATGAGTTTTTTTCAAAATGGATCTGTTCAGTTGAGCACTGACAGAGAAAGATCAAGATGAATCTCTTGATTCAGAAACAGCGGTCTTTTGAACCACTGCTTTAATACCAATTGATGGTCCCTGAGCGGAGTCTTTGGTGTAGTGTGAATACACCAAAGATAAAAGTTTTTCAACTTTTTATAAAGTTAAAAACTATGAGTGAGGGCTCAGTTATAAATCCTGCTGACTTCTTTGACGAAGACGGTCAGCTGGACCGATTACTCAGCTCGCGATGCGGAAAATGGTGGTTTAAAAACTTAGCTCGTATACTTAGAAAAACTCAGCTTGAAAATATTATTTATAAGTTTTCAGCTTAGTCAAGTTGTGCAGTTTTTGAAAAACACAGCTGGTCTGAGCGAACAGCTGAGTATGCAGTTTGATGAATATGATATGCTTGATGGAGTTAGTTCTTTAGCTGAAAACACTGGAAATAAAGAACAGAAAAAGAACACGATATTTAACGTGGTTCAGAGAATTTCTCCTACGTCCACGACCAGATTAACTGGTAATTCACTACCACTTGGTTTATGAGTACCAAGTAACTTCAAAGCTTGAACTTGAGCTGTGTTCTAACAGTTTACGGGCACTATAGAAGCCTGAACTTTTCAGTTTTCGGGTGCTAAAAAAACCTTACAAACACTTGAATTCCGTGCTTCAAGCTGGCGTAACCTTAACCTAACCTTTCTGGGTAAAGAAGGGGTTTGGTTTTTGGGGTTCCAACTATGAACGAGTTCTTACAATGAAGAACTTTGAGTTTAAGTTAACTCGTTCGAAATCTAGGCTTTGGATATATAATGAATTCTGCCTAGGGATCAGACGAAAAACTGGGCAGTTTCTGAACTAGAAACACTTTAAGATAAAGTGTTCATTGAAAGAATAAGAACTGCTAGAGAGCTTTTGAATGCTTGAGAATTTCAGAAGATGAAAGCTTGTAGAGCGTTATTCATTTTGATCCTGAGGTTGAAGACTGGTATTTATAGGTAGAGATTCAAAACTAGCCGTTGGAAGAGCCGTTTGAATCTCACATACTCTCTGATCTTCTCGATCTGCCGTTGGGCGTATCTTTACTTGTCTTCGTCAGTGTCAGATCCTAGGTTCTGCACTTCAGGATGCTGATTTGTCAATTCCTAATTGGTCGAGGTAAATTGTCTTCATCTGACATCGGGATTTTTGACTTCAAGCTGGTTTTTGAATTTGGAGTTGGATCTGCAATTCTGACTTGAATTGATGTCTTCAGAGTTGACATTCTTTTGGTCTGGACAGCTGGATTGGTTCAGTTGTGTCTTTTTAGCTTTGACTCAGCTCGGTCATTCTTCAGCTTGATTCTGCTCAATTTTGAATTCTGCTCAGCTGGAAACCTCCTCAGCTGATATTTTGACTCCGGCTGGTAACACAGCTGGATCTTCTGCTATCTTCAGCTTCCTTAACCTGTAAAATTAGAAAATCTAAAACTTAAACATGCGAGCTGAAAAATACTACTTAGGTTGATGCAATCATCTACTCGGTTGTAGTCAGTTGGGTTTTGGTATTAAATCAAAACTTAGAATTTTCCCAACAACTCCAGCTGATAACACATCTGGATCTTCTGCTGTCTTTAGCTTCCTTAACCTGTAATTTCTAGAAAATCTAGAGCTCAAACATGCGAGCTGGAAAACACTACTTAGGTTGATGCAATCATCTACTCGGTTAGAGTCAGTTGGGTTTTGGTATCAAATCAAAACTTAGAATTTTTCCAACAATTTCCCCATGTTTGATGATGCCAAAACCTAACTGAGAAAAACATGAAACTTCTCCCTAAATCTAAGAGCGGGAGAAAACCTCAGCAGATTAATTAAGTTCAGAGTTCAGAGCCTGGATAAAAAGTTATTGTCATCAGGGTGAGCTTGAGCAAAAAGAATTTCAGTCTTTAATATCAAGAATTACAACGATTACATGATAAGACAGAGAAAAATTAAAGTAACAAAACTTCAATTCTTCAATCTTTAATCCCAGCTTGTTGGGTCTTCACTTCTGCATCCGCTGCTTCATTCTTCATCTATCAGAGAGCCATTGCTGATTATTTTGGCTTTTCTGATGCTGCTCTGCTGTCTTTGTCTTGACTCCATTTGTCTTCCTTTTCAGCTTCAGCTGGTTCCTCTATTTCCAGCTCCACAACAATTTCATTTATCGCAGACTGAAGTATTTGAACTTCTACTTCTTCAGTTGCAGCTTTGCCTTTGCTCATTGTTGACATTTTTCTCGTCTCACTATCTTCTCCCTTTTTGGCATTATCAACAAAGTGGGAGAGACGGACAACTGTCTTATTGAGCTGTGCAATTGCTTGAATTGCTTCAGCAATCTTTTCTGTGTTGTCTGCTATTGCGATGTTGAGCTCTGTTGTACTGCGGTTGTCAGCTCTGAACTATTTGTACAGATCTTTGTAGAGGTTGTACAACTTGTGAATATTCGTGTTGTAGGATAGATTTCTCTGTGTGATGGCATCCAGCTGGCTTGAGAAGGTTGACAATTTTTCATCCAGCGGAATTTGGATTCTTGAAACAATCTCTGGTACTCTCTTTTTCAAGATGAATGGATTGATCAATCCTTTGAGAGATGAGAGACTGTCGGAGATCTTCATCTGTGCTTTCCTGTAGATTCTGGGCAAATCGATGAACATCATCGATTGATTGGCCTTGCCAGTCAACTTGTCTTTCTACAACTGAGATTCGCATAAGGGTTTCTTCGACTTTCTTGGTGATCTCTTCCTTTATTGTGACTGAAAGTACTTGGGTTGAATCCATTTGTCTCATGAATTCTGACGTACTGGGTTTTGATGTCTCGATCTCGACCAGAGTGCGAGTGTCATTGGCAAATGGACTTTGTGGCTCAACTGTTGCATTAGTTGGCTCTTCATCAATAGTCGTTGCCTCAGCTGTGATCAGCTGGAATAGGAAGATGAAGTGGTGGTGATGGTGATGTCCACACTGGCACGTGAACTTCTTCTCCACCGTAAGAAACCACCGCTTGTGGTCCTTCTGCTCTTCGGAGAGTCATTATGAATTTTTCTCTCGATATCAGCTGGCTTCTCAGCTGATTGGCTGGGCACCTTGAAGTTGAGTCTTCTCTTTGAAGACGGTGCATCAGCTGGTCTTGTCTCCTCGCGTTGTTTCATCTTCCCTGCTTGGGAGGAAACAGGTGTCTGTTGCTTTGTCTCCTGCATCTTCTTCTTTCCTTCAGGTGCTGCTTTCTTCAGCAAGTCAATTAGCTGACTTGGCTTCTCAAAGAGTATCCTTGAGTTTGAAAACTCTTCCGGATTATGCCACCTGATGTTGCGCGATCTGGCAATCATTTCTATGATGTAAATGGCTTTGGAACACAAGTAGATTGTCTCCTTACAGCTGTACCGGGTGCATTCTTTATCCTTGAACCGGATTTTCTTTGATTCATTCTCCAACTTGTCCAAAAAGTAGGAGAACCAGTCCACAGGGTCACTTCTAAGGGTGGCTATCATCGGCTTCAGCTTGGGTATGCTAATCTCTCCTTGAGATCCAGTCATACCGAGAATGCACTTCTGAGTGATGTCCAGAAGTAGTCGGTATTTAGGACGAAGCAGGAGCTTTGATATGCTTGCTCTGAACGTCTCCGGTTTTATCAGCATATTGTCCAGTTCTGACTGGACTTCCTCTCTGGTGTATCTCTCAGGAGAGAGATTCCGGAACGTCTTAAGATTGAATTCCTTGGTCAGAATTCTATTGACGTTGATCTCAGCATCCTAGGGAGTTATGTGTCCCATTTTCTCTTTTATCTTGAGAGAAACATTGGTGCGGAGACGGTCCTTTTCCTTTGACATCTCCAGGAAGAACTCGACTACCTCATGAAGAAGAATATTCTTGGGTCTGGCGGTCACCCACTGCGTTAGACCGGCTCTTTCGATGAGTTTCATTACCTCCTGAAACTCCGATTTCTTGTGGTTCCTGAGAGTTAAGCAACTCTCAAAATGAAGCTTTGACAGTAAGACTTCATGCTTATCGACTCCTGGAAGTGGCTTTTTAGATGTCATGTTCTTCTTCTGTAAAAACTTGTTAGTAGAACGAGTAATATATGTAGAAGAAGATATGAAGATGCCGATATCAAAAACTTTTTAGAGATAAGTATGGTGAGGATTTGCGTATCTATATATATATATATATCAACTGCCTTGTTGGTTGAACGGTCAAGATTGTGGCAGTTTGATATGAGGACCTACAGCTGGGAGTGATTCACGCATCATGTCATATTATCATTCGTACAACACATGTAATTAACGCGCTCGTGAGGTAGATGAAACGTTTTGACTTCTGCCTCGGAACTCCCTTGCTTCAGACCTTTGTAGACTTTTAATTAAATTCGATTTGATACGATGTGACTGAAGACTTCATTCATTATCTTTTCTGAGATATGCAGACTTAAATTCAAATATTTAAATATATATATATATATATATATATATATATATATATCTTAAGGAATAGGGTTTTGATATTGCAAACCTCTCAGCTGATCATAGTAGTCAGCTGATACCTTGGTTGTGAGTTGATATGTTAAATGAGTTGGTTTAGCGTTGAGTTCCCCCTCAGCTGAGTAATCCTTTAACTTTGATGTCCAGCTGAGCTTGGTTCCTCCTCAGCTGGTTTCCCCTTGAAACTGAGTTTGAAATCCAGCTGGGTCTGCTTCCTTTCAGCTGGATGTATCTTTTTTATCTGGGTTGAGTAATCCACACAACATTTTGAATCTTGCTTCCACCAGCGACTTTGTAAGAATATCAGCACGATGTATGTCTTTGTGAATTTTCTCAACAATGACATCCTTCTTTTCCATGTGATCTCTAAAAAAGTGATGACGCACGTCCACGTGTTTGCATCTTGTGTGATGTACTGGATTTTCTGATATTGCAATAGCACTTGAGCTATCACAGAAAATTGGAACTTGTCCAGTCTTCACTTCGTAGTCATCCAGCTGATGTTTCAGCCAGAGAATTTAAGAGCGGCAGCTTCCAGCTGCCATATATTCTGCTTATGTTGTGGAAGTTACGACGCAAGTCTGCTTCTTTGAAAACCATGATATCAACTTGCTTACAAGGAACTGGCATGCTCCTGAAGTTGACTTCCTGTCCAATCGATCTCCAGCGAAATCTGAGTCTGAGTATCCTGTCAGCTGTAGATTATCTTCAGCTGGGTACCACAGCCCAACATTTTGAGTTCCTTTGAGATATTTGATAATATTCTTGGCTGCTTGCATGTGTGCCTCCTTAGGATCAACTTGAAATCTGGCACATACTCCGACTGCAAATGATATGTCTGGACGGCTGGCTGTAAGATATAGCAGGGAACCTATTATCCCTCTGTATTTGCTGGAATCTACTAAATTTTCTTCATTTCCTGGTTCAATCTTCCAGTTGGTGTTCATCGGTATCTTTACTGTTCTGTTGGATTGAACTCCGTATTTGGCGATCAAGTCTTTCACGTACTTGGATTGGTTTATGAAGATTGCTTATGGTGATTGCTTGACTTGAAGTTCTAGAAAGAAACTCATTTCTCCCATCATAGACATTTGGAACTGTTTTGACATCATTTCTCCAAATTGTTGGCATAGGAATATTGATCTTGATCCGAAGATGATGTCGTCCACATAGATTTGAACAACTAGGATGTCTTCACCCAACTTGATGGTGAAGAGAGTTCTGTCTACTGATCCCTTCTTAAATCCTTTGGATACAAGGAAATTTGATAGAGTATCATACCAAGCTCGAGGTGCTTGCTTCAATCCATATAGCGTCTTCTTTAACTTATAGACTTTGTTTTCTTCCACTTCAAATTTCGGTGGTTATTTAACGTAGACGTCTTCTTTGATTTCTCCATTTAGAAATGCACACTCAATATCCATTTGATAGACTTTAAATTTGTGATGTGCTGCATAAGCGAGAAATAATCTGATTGCTTCCAGTCGAGCTACTGGAGCAAAAAATTCTTCGAAATCAATTTCTTCTTACTGTGTATAACCTTTGGCAACTAGTTGAGCTTTATTTCTGATGATGACTCCAAGAGTATCCAGCTTGTTCTTGAAAATTCATTTGAGTCCAATAACTTTGACTCTTTAAGGTTTGTCGATCAATTCCCAGACACAATTTTTGAGGAATTCATTTAGCTCTTCTTGCATGGCATTTGTCTAGGGCACGCTCTTTAAAGCTTCTAGAATGATTTCAGGCTCTGAAACTTGATCTACGTAGCAAGCCATTAGAGTTGTGTCTTCATCATATATAGTCAGTTCCAGCTCTACTGAGAGTTGGGCCTTGTCAGCTGCTTCTTGGTGATTTGATATTGTAGCTTGAGCGGCTGAGCTCCTGGTTCTGACTCGGTCTGATGGTTCTCCAATGATGGCAGATGATGGATGATCTTCAATCCATCTCCTCATTCTACGAATTTCTTCTTCCAGCTGATTGATGCTAGAAGTGGCTAGATCTCGTCTGGCTTGGAGTTAATCTGGAGTTAAGTCTTGAGATTGAGACTTCACTTGATTTGGAATTGAGTTTGATCCTCCTTGTGATGACTTCTATAAGAGTTCAGCTGGAGAGGGTGCTGGGGATTCAGATGTATCTGGATTTCCAGCTGATGGCATTCTCCCTTGATTTGGCATTGGAGGTTCCTCTTGATTTCCAGCAGGTGGAACTTCTACTTGGTTGATTTGAAGTTCTTCTTCTGGCTCATCATCCCATATAAGTGGTTCGGCCAGATTCCTGATTCGAGTCTCTTGAGCTCTTATTTGAATTTGCCTTGAAGATTTTCCTTTATTTATTCGTTTGATTGAATCTCTGAATTCGAATGAAGATTCGTCAAAGGTAACATGGGAAGTTACTTCGACTGTTTGAGTTCTTCTGTTGAAGACTCTGTAGGCTTTGCTTACTGCGGAGTAACCAAGGAATACTCCTCGGTCTGTCTTTGCATCGAACGTCTTTAGCTGGGTTTTTCCATTGTTTAAGTTATGACATTTGGATCCGAAAACCTTAAAGTATCCGATGTATGGTTTTCTGTTGTTCCATAGCTCGTACGGCATTTTTTCTTGCCTTGAAGTGAGTAGAGAGCGATTCTGAGTGAAGCATGTTGTGTTAATTGCCTCGGCCCAGAACTTCTTCGGAATGACAGAGTTGGCTAACATTGATGTTGCCGCCTCTTTGAGTGTTCTGTTGCTTCTTTCTGCTACACCGTTCTGCTTGGGTGTGCGTGCAGCTGAGGTCTGATATTGAACTCCATTCTTTTCGCAGTATTCATAGATCGTTTCATTTAGAAACTATGTTCCTCGATCTAATCTGATTGACATTATCTTGCACTCTTTCTGAGTTGTGAGCCTTTCCAGTAGGATCGACAGCTTGGATCTTATTTCGCTTTTCTGGTACAGTAATGACACCCATGTGAATCTTGAGAATTCATCCAATACGACCAGAGTATATTTTCTGCCGTTAAAACTTGCTGGAGTATCTGGACCAAAGAGATCCATGTGTAGGAGTTGAAGAACGCAATCTGTTAATAGCATTGGCTTGAGAGATAATGAAATCCTGGTTTGTTTTCCTTATTGACACGCTCTGCACATATGACTTTTATCATATACTTGATTTGGAATTCCATTGGCGAGCTGGTTTCTGGCCAGTTTATTGATTGTCTTGAAGTTGAGGTGATTCAGCCGTCTGTGCCACAACCAACAGATTTCATTGCTGCTTTTAGATACAAGACAAGTTTCTGGAGGGCTGTGTTCAAGTAAGCAAAATACATATTTCCTTTTATTTTCCCTCTTAGTAGTATCTGCTTGGTTTCCCTGTGCTTCACTGTGCATCAAACTTGACAGAAAAACCGTTGTCGCAGAATTAGCTAATGGAAAGCAAATTATGTTGCAGTCCGTATACTTATGAAACATTAGATATTTTAACATTGTTAGTTTCAAATGTACCATAACCTTTGGTTAGACCTTTGGAGTTGTCACCAAATGTTACTTGGGGGCATGTACGCTCGATGTACTCCCGAAGTAGATGCTTTAGGTGAGTCATATGCTTGGAACATCCGTTGTCCATGTACCACAATGTTCTCATCGACTCCTCAATGATGCGTCTTTCTCTTGCGACCTGTAACAGAAATCAAAATTTAGGTCCCCAATTTTAATTGGGTTCTTGTGGGTTACTTAGAGATCCTTTTACGACCCAGATCTGCTTGATGACTCGTATTGGGTCATTCGATCTGATGATTCTTCCAGCTATGTCGATGTACACATTTTTATGTTCTTTGGTTGCTGCTGGCGGGGTCTTGGTCTCTGTGCTCTCCCAGTTTGATTTCTCTACTGATATCCAGATCTTTTTCGGTTTCCAGCTGAGTATCCAGTTGAGACGTTCCTTTATCTCTGCTGTCTTGTGTGATATATGTGCTGGAATTGGTACTCCAGCTAGTGATCATATGACTGATATCCAGTTGGGTATCTCCTTTGATATCTTGGTTGATATCTTGCTACGTGTTGCTGATATTGCTGGTATCTGATTTGTCCAGCCTGCTGTCTCCGTTGTGGTTGAGCACGTTGCTCTCTGATTTGCGCTTGTGGTTGCCTCACAACTTGCTTTTTTGAAGCCTGCTGTGTTCTTGATATTTGTTGTTGAGCAGCTGGAGTTGGATTCTCTTTTGCCTTCACAAACACTACTTTTGTTCCACTTGTGGAAGCAATGTTTGTGACATCTAGTGTAACCCAATCCCGTCTTGAGTGCTGCTGGACGCTAAACACTTATGATTTTGTCCATTGTTGTGGTAGCTTTGATGAGTGTTACCATCTTCGTAGTTAGTGCCTCTTCGGACTTCTTCAGCTGACTTTCTTTCTGATTCAGCTGTGGTCTTTTCCAAGTCTTTCAACAGCTGTTTCCTTTCGTAGTAGAATTTCTTCATCAGCTGATCCTATTTCACTATCTTTTCCTTAAATAAAACAACCTCCTCTCTGAGCTGGGTAGCATCAGCTACTTCTGATGCTCTTTTATTTTCTAGCTTCACTTTTACCTCGGGATTCTCACACATGGTAATGTCAAGGATCTCTTATAGCTCCTTGAAGTCATTCATAACTTTTTTTAGTAGACTCCAGTCAGGTACTCCTTCTGACTCTGAGACCTGCGTAGAGTGTCCGTATGATGGTGAAGAGTTAGATACGATTTGAGTTCTAGAATTTACCTCATCCTCGTCAAGTCCGTCGGTCTGTCCTATGAAGCAAGTATCTCATTCTTGTTCATCGTTGGCCATGAGTGCATCTTCCTCTGAATCCGAGTAAGGCATGTCGTCATCCAATTTGTTGCACTCAGATTCTTCGTCAGCGATGTAGGCTCTTCTTCTATCAGCTGCCTTAGCTTTCAGAAGGTCTTTTTCTTTCTTCGAAAGCTTGGGACAGTCATGCTTGTAGTGTCCTGGCTCCTTGCAGTTGAAGCAGCCTTCATCTGTCCGCTTTGAGGTGTCAGCTGACTTTTCTTCAGCTGCAGCGTACTTGTCTCTGTATGTTCTTGCAAACTTCTTGTACTTGCCCTTGCTAGTGTTGAGTCTGTTGTAATTTTTTACCAGCATGACAATTTCTTCGAGTAGTTCTTCCTTGCTCATATCCTTCCTGTCATTCTTTTTCTTTGAGGACTCAACTGACTGTATGTGTGTAGATTTTTCAGAGGTGGCTCTGAAAGCAATCTCTTTCGGTGCAGGTGTCAGCTCTCTATCGTTTTGCTTGCTTGAAGACTCTTTCATGGTGATCTTCAAGTTATATTCGTTAGCCTTGAGCAGGGAGAATAATATTTCTATTGATAGATCACCCAAGTCACTTCGACTTTGGTGAAGTACCTTGTACGTATTCCATTCAGCTTTAAGTGCTGAAAGGACCTTCAAGTTTTTTTCTCTCTAGGTGTATTTCCCAGTTTTGATTGTTTCTATTTCAACCACAATGCTTGAAAATCTGAGCTCTATCGCTTCGATGGACTCGTTAGCTAGCTGCTTGAAGTTGTCGAACTTCTGGCAGACGATTGTGAACTTATTTTCTTTAATTTCTTCTGGCTCTTTGCACAGCTTAGCTAGGATTTCCCACATCTCCTTTGCAGTATTGCAGTTGATAATTTTGCTGAGGTAAGCGTTTGAGACGGTTGATGAGATTGTGTTCCTCGCAAAGCTGTCGAGACCAGCTTGATTCCTCTCTTCTGAAGTATATTCACTATTCGATTTGAGGATTTGTTGATATACTGGTTGTTCACCATCTTGTGCCGGTACAAGCTCATTTCCTTGCTTGTATATAAAAATGGGTCCTTCTGTGATGACGTCCCACATCATATCATGATGCGCACATAGGAAACTCTTTAATCTGAATTTCCAGATGGCATAGTCATCGACTGAGAATGTCGGAAGATTCCTGCTAAGAGAAGAATCCATGAAGATATGCACAATATGCAATAATATGAGTTTTTTCAAAAATGGATCTATTCAGTTGACCACTGACAGAGAAAGATCAAGACGAATCTCTAGATTCAGAAATAGCGATCTTTTGAACCACTGCTCTGATACCAATTGATGGTCCCTAAGCGGAGTCTTTGGTGTAGAGGGGGGCGAATACACCAAAGATAAATACTTTTTTTTAAACTTTTTATCAAGTTAAAAACTGAGAGTGAGAGCTCAGTTATAAATCTTGTTGACTTCTTGACGAAGACGGTCAGCTGGACTGATAATTCAGCTGGTGGTGCGGAAAGTGGTGGTTTTAAAACTTAGCTCGTGTACTTAGAAAAACTCAGCTTGAAAATATTATCTTTAAGTTTTCAGCTTAGTCAAGTTGTGCAGTTTTTGAAAAACACAGCTGGTCTGAGCAAACAGCTGAGTATGCAGTTTGATGAATATGATATGCTTGATGGAGTTAGTTCTTTAACTGAAAAAAAATACTGGAAATAAATAACAGAAAAAGAACACAGTATTTAACGTGGTTCGGAGAAACTCCTCCTACGTCCACGACCAGATAAACTGGTAATTCACTACCACTTGATTTACGAGTACCAAGCAACTTCACAGCTCGAACCTGAGTTGTGTTCTAACAGTTTACGGGCACTGTAGAAGCCTGAACCTTTTAGTTTCCGGGTACTGAAGAAACCTTACATACACTAGAATTTCGCGCTTCAAGCTGGCGTAACCTTAACCTAACCTTTCTGGGTAAAGAAGGGGTTTGGTTTTTGGGGTTCCAACTATGAACGAGTTCTTACAATGAAGAACTTTGAGTTTAAGTGAACTCGTTCAAAATCTAGGCTTTGGATATAGAATGGATTCTGCCTAGGGATCAGACGAAAAACTGGGCAGTTTCTAAACTAGAAATACTTTAAGATAAAGTATTCTTCGAAAGAGTAAGAACTGCTAGAGAGCTTTTGAATGCTTGAGAATTTCAGAAGATGAAAGCTTGCAGAGTATTTTTCGTATTTGATCCTGAGGTTGAAGACTGATATTTATAGGTAGAGATTCAAAACTAGCCGTTGGAAGAGCCGTTTGAATCTCACATACTCTCTGATCTGCTCGATCTGCCGTTGGGCGTATCTTCACCTGTCTTCATCAGTGTCAGATCCTAGGTTCTGCACTCTAGGATGCTGATTTGGCAATCCCTCATTGGTCGAGGTGGATTGACTTCTCCTGACACCGGGATTTTTGACTTCAAGTTGGTTTTTGAATTTGGAGCTGGATCTGCAACTCTGACTTGAACTGATGTCTTCAGAGTTGACATTCTTTTGGTCTGGACAGCTAGATTGGTTCAGCTGTGTTTTCTTGTCTTTGACTCAGCTCGGTCATTCTTCAGCTTGATTCTGCTCAGTCTTGAACTCTGCTCAGCTTGAGATTTGACTTCAGCTGATAACACAGCTGGATCTTCTGCTGTCTTTAGCTTCCTTAACCTGTAATTTCTAGAAAATCTAGAGCTCAAACATGCGAGCTGGAAAACACTACTTAGGTTGATGCAATCATCTACTCGGTTGGAGTCAGTTGGGTTTTGGTATCAAATCAAAATTTAGAATTTTCCCAACAGTTTTAATATGTGTAACAGAAGAAATTAATTAAATAGAGGGAAAGATAAATATGAGATGTGATTAATAAATAAACATGTGATATTTCAAGAATATGAAATTAATAAAATTTTAATTAATAAAACTAAAAATTAGAATATATATATATATATATGAATTAAAATTGGACAAATTACCAGAATAAAGGAAAATCGAAACGGAGCACCGTGGATGAGACAATTTTATTTTCCTATTTGTAATAGATAGTCTAAATCCTAGCATGATCAATAAAAAATAAAAATGTGAAATTGATTAGATATTAGCAAAATTCAAGTTTTTTTAACTGTTCTGGTCACAGCCCGAATAAAATAATTTATATAAATTTATTTATTTTTTATTTTCAACTCGGGGGAATTGTTGAAAATTTTATGTCGAGTTTATGTTAGTCTAAATTTTTAGTGGGCCGATTTCACTTAATTGCCTTGAATTATGAATTGGATTAAATCTTTATAAATTAAAAGAAACCCTTGGTCTCTGCGACTGCGCAGCTGCTCATCTTTCTCCCTCCGTTTTTGCGACTGCTTAATTCCCTCCTCACCCTTTCTCTCTCATGCTTTAAAAAGATGTCTTCCAAAATATCATCCTCCTCCTCTGCACCAGCATCATCAGATATCAATATCGGCTGCTACTGTCGTAGGCAATGACGATTTGTTGCTTGAAATATTCGTATTCATGCCCGTAAAATCCTTGTTAGGTTAAAATTGGAGAGCAAACGGTGGCGGTCGCTTATCTCCGCCCCTTTGTTTTGCCGTCGTCACACCGTCCACCACCACTTCCGCCGTTCTGAAACTCAACACTTACTCATCCTCTGCGGCGGCCGTTATGGTCGAAAATATCTTGTTTGTGATCCTACAGTCCCAAGATCGATCATTTCCACTTCCATTGAGTTTGGATTTCCCCTTCTGCAATTCTGTAATGGAGTAATATTACTGAGGTGCAGAAAAGGCAAAGTCAATCGCTACAGATACTGCGTTTTGAATCCGACCACAATGCAGCAAAGAGAATTGAGTTGTCCCCGCTACCCAGTAGTAACGCTGTTGGGGGAATTTATTTAATTAATGTTTATCACCCCATTACCATTACAAAGTTGTTTGCTTTGTATATGCTAACATGAGGACCCTTATTTATGTGTATGATTTTGTGTTAAACATAGAGTAAACTGTATGAACAAGATGAGAGGAAGAAGAAGAGAAGAGAAGAAGAAGAAGAAAGGTGCAGAGTTTAGGGAATTTTCTCTCTATTCATTTTATCAAAAACTGATTTACAAAAGAGGAAAAACGAGCTATAAATACAAAGACTCAAGCTAACTACTCTAAACAATTTTGACTAGCTAACCGCCTTTGACTTGCTGACTCAGCAAGGAATATAACAGAAAACCAATAGAGCTAACTAACTGACTTCAATATTCTGAGACGCATAAATGGAAGGTTGGAGGTGAATGAAATAAATGGGCCACGTGCTTCCATAGCCTTAGAAATGTGGCCGTTGCTGTTGCTGCTGCCGCCGTGGACCACAGAGGAAGAAATCCCAGCGAAGATGATCGTAGGCACGACAAGGATATGGTATTCATAAGCGGTGGCACTTAGGAATACATTGAGAGCTCCACCTTCAAATGTGTAGAGCATCCACAATAGGAGCATCCCGAGGTGTTCAAACATTTCCAATGGAGTTCTCTTCATTATTTTATTAAAAATAAATAATTAAAATCAACCAATAGGAGAAAGCCACGTTGCCAGCAATCATAATCTCTACGTGATCGCCGCAGCGAACACGCAACCGATCGACGGCGATTTCCTCACCGCGATTGCTTGCTGAGCGATCATCCGCTACGGATGCTCTTAGTCCCAGTCGTACGATTGTTCCTCTCGATATCTATCACTTTATCTATTTAGAGAGACAGCATCAAGTTTCTAATGAAATTTTGTCCTCCCATTCAAAAAAAAAAAAAAAAAAAACTCGACTCATTACTACATGTCTGAATTAGTAGTTCTCAATGTATGATTCCAAATAATGCAAACATTACATCTGGGAAAATTTCATCATTTATGATTGTACCTAGATTATAATCTTAATCTTGGGCATTGAAGCTAAAACATGAGTAAATTGTGACAGTTGCAATATCACGAAGAAGGCTCCAACTAATTTCATGTGAGAGAGAGGGGAAAGGAGAATTGGTATGTTTGGGTACGGTTTTGTAGTTTTGTTGTTCTCGTTAACAAACTTGAATTTAAATTGTATGGATTTATTAGAGATGGAAATGATATATTTGTAAAGGTAAAAAAAGAGATAATTATCATATTATGAAAAAAATGAAAGTTTGGTAATCATTTTGATACAAATTTTAGTTAGTACTACTATTTTTGTTATAAAAATCATACTCCCTCCGTTCTTTTATAAGTGTCCCCCACCGTCAAATTACACATACCAAGGAAATAAAGAAATTTACCTATGTAACCTTATTAATTACCATCATTAATGTATACATATAACTAATTAACAAATTAAGATAAGCATTAAATAAGGATAAAATAGGAAGAATGTCATTATTTTACTCTCAAATTTTGAAATAAGACACTTATTTGAAAACAAAAAATTGAGCTAAATGAGACACTTAAAAAAGAACTGAGGGAATAGTTTGGTACCCTTTTAAGAACTTATCCCTACCTATTTAGTAATTTTGCCCAGATTAATTAAGCACGAATTAAATTAGAAATGAGTAAATTAAGCGGGAGTACAACTTTTGTTAAATTGTTCTAATAAAAATCAAAGTCGTTTGAAATTTCTCAAAAAAGATATACACATCATCTATATTGTTGTAAATATATTTTTTAGATATGCATGATAGAACCCCTAAAGCCCTAGCTCTCTGTACCACTATAAATAGAGGCCTTTAGTCCTCATATTGAATACACAGAACTCTTATTCTCTCTACTTTATTCCCTCTTCTCTCTAGATTATAACACGTTATCAGCACGATTGTTCTACTCCTCCTTCGATCCTAAAAGTCTTTCGATCATAGAATCACGATTGTTCTATCCCTTCTCCGATCTAGAAGTTCTTCGATACTAGAAGAAATTCAAATGGAATCTTGTGATATTTGTCTTGCCGATAGTGCCACTACACACACCATTCTCCAAAATAAGAAATATTTTCTTAAGTTAACATTAGCTGAGGATAATGTTAACACGATATCAGGTGCATCAAATATCATTGAAGGCTCCGGAAGAGCTTGAATCATTTTGCAAAATGATACTAAATTAATTATTGAAAATGCCCTGTACTCTAGTAAGTCTAGAAGAAACTTACTAAGTTTCAAGGATATCCGCTATAATGGATACCACATCGAGACAATAGCAGAAGGTACTAATGAATATATTTGCATAAATTCTTTTGTATCTGGCCATAAGCTAACAAAAGAAAAATTATCAACACTACCTTCTGGAATGTATTACACATTCATAAAGGTAATTGAGACAAACCATGTCATGAACCCGAAGTTCAATGACACAAAAAGCTTTATGCTTTGGCAGATAGGTTTGGACATCCTGGAGCAACTATGATGCGCCGAATAATTAATAATTCATATTGGCACAATATAAAGAACCAGAAGATTCTTTTAACAAATGAATTCTCATGTGATGTTTGTGCGCAAGGCAAGTTAGTCATTAGACCTTCATATACGAAGGTTGATATTGAATCTCCATCTTTCTTAGAAAGAATTCAAGGAGATATATGTGGACCCATACATCCACCATGTGGACATTTTCGATACTTTATGGTATTGATTGATGCTTCTTCTAGATGATCACATGTATGCTTGCTTTCTACTAGAAATGCAGCATTTGCTAGACTGCTTGCTCAAATTATAAAATTAAGAGCTCAATTCCCAGACAATTCGATCAAAAGAATTCATCTTGATAATGCTAATGAGTTTACATCCCAAGCATTTGAAAATTATTGTATGGCTATTGGAATTGAAATTGAACATTCAGTTGCTCATGTCCATACTCAAAATGGTTTAGCAGAATCGTTTATTAAACGCCTTCAACTTATTGCTAGACCATTACTTATGAAGTCAAAATTCCCAACTACTGCTTGGGGTCATGCCATATTACATGCAGCAACATTAGTTCGTATTAGGCCAACAGCCAACCATCAATACTCCCCAATGCAAATTATTTTTGGTCGAGAACCTGATGTTTCTCACTTATGAACTTTTGGTCGCGCGGTTCAAGTTTCAATTGCACCCCCACAACGAACAAAAATGGGTCCCCAACGAAGGCTTGGGATAAATGTTGGATTTGATTCACCGTCGATTATACGGTATCTTGAACCTTTAACGGGTAATTTATTTACTGCACGTTTTGCAGATTGTCATTTTGATGAAATGATATTTCCAACATTAGGTGGAACAAATCTACATCCAGAAAAGCACATGAAAATTTCTTGGAATGAAAAAAGTTTGTCACATTTTGATTCCCGAACTAATCAATGTGAACAAGAAGTTGAAAAGATAATTCACTTGCAAAAGATTGCAAATCAACTTCCTGATGCTTTTGTAGATACAAGAAAAGTGACACAATCTTATATACATGCTGCAAATACTCCAGCTAAAATTTATGTCCCTGAGGGACAAATAACTTTGGCAGCAAATGAATCTAAAGTTCGTCAAAAACGTGGTCGACCAATTGTTTCCAAAGATTTTGTGCCTAGGAAAAGAAATAGGCAAGATGGAAACCAAACAATGACGAAAATGTTTCATCAATCAAATAAAAGTGATGTAATTCCTGAAGAATTACAAGTGTTTGAAAATCATGAGATCTCAATAAATTATTTATCTTCTAATCAGGTACTGGAGAGAGAAAATATCATTGTGGATGATATATTCGCCTTTAATATAGCACATCAAATTTTAAATGAGGATCCTGAACCATGCTCTGTTGAAGTATGTAAACAGAGAGATGATTGGCCAATGTGGAATGGTGTTATACAAAGGGAATTAAATTGCTTAGAAAACCGGAAAGTTTTAGGACCTATAGTTCAAACTCCGGAAACTGATATCCATGTAGGATACAGATGGGTCTTTGTTAGAAAGATAAATGAGAAAAATGAAGTTACGAGATATACAGCAAGACTCGTAGCTCAAGGTTTCTCTCAAAGACCAGGAATTGATTATGAGGAAACATACTCTCCAATAATGGACGCAATTACTTTCAGATTTTTTATTAGTCTTGTTGTGTCACAAAGGCTTGATATGCGCCTTATGGATGTAGTAACTGCCTATCCATATGGGTCATTAGATAGTGACATATATATGAAAATTCCTGAAGGCTTTAAAATGCCTGAAGCATTTAAGTCAAAACCCAGAATCATGTTTTCGATTAAACTACAAAAGTCGTTGTATGGGCTAAAACAGTCTGGACGTATGTGGTATAAGAGACTGAGCGAGTATCTATTGAAAGAATGATACAAGAATGATGATATATGCCCGTGTGTTTTCATAAAGAAAACCGAAAATGGATTTGCAATCATAGCAGTTTATGTTGATGATTTGAATTTAATTGGGACTCCTGAAGAGCTCAATAAAACTGCTGAATATTTGAAGAAAGAATTTGAGATGAAAGATTTGGGAAAGACAAAATTTTATCTTGGTTTGCAAATTGAACGTGTTCGTGAAGGAACGTTTATTCATCAATCGACATATACAGAAAAAGTGTTAAAACGTTTTTACATGGATAATGCATATCCATTAGCATCACCAATGGTCGTTAGATCTCTTGATACAAATAAAGATCCATTTCGACCTATTGAAGATGGTGAAATGATACTTGGTCCTGAAGTACCATATCTAAGTGCAATTGGAGCATTGACTTATTTGGCTAATAACACTAGACCAGATATAGCTTTTTCTATAAATATTCTCGCAAGATATAGCTCTGCTCCCACTTTGAGACATTGGAATGGTGTTAAGCACATTCTACGTTATCTAAAAGGTATTGTTGACCTTGGGTTATATTATCCAGAGAATTCTAATAATTCTCTAGTGGGATATGCGGATGCAGGATATTTATCCGATCCACATAAAGCCAAGTCCCAAACTGGCTACGTTTTCACATGTGGTGGAACTGCTATATCTTGGAGGTCTGTGAAGCAAACATTGACTACAACATCTTCAAATCATTCTGAAATTATTGCAATCCATGAAGCAAGTCGAGAGTGTGTATAGTTGAGAAATATGACAAGTCATATCCAAGAGTCGTGCGGATTAGCTTCATCAAAGGTCAATCCAACTGTTTTATATGAAGACAATGCTGCTTGCATCGCGCAACTCAAGGAAGGATACATCAAAGGTGATAGGACGAAGCATATCTCTCCCAAGTTTTTCTACGCACACGATCTCCAAAAGAATGGCGATATCAACATTCAACAGATTCGCTCAAGTGACAATTTGGCGGACTTATTCACGAAGGCATTACCAACATCAACATTCAGAAAGTTAGTTCACAAGATTGGTATGCGCCGACTCAAAGATCTACAATAATCTTAAGTTCAGGGGGAGCAGTTGTACTCTTTTTCCTTCGACTAGGTTTTGTCCCATTGGGTTTTTCTAGCAAGGTTTTAATGAGACAACATTTGTTATAGGAATGTTGACCAAGTAAACCCCTAAAACCCTAGGTCTCTATACCACTATAAATAGAAGCCTTTGGTCCTCATATTGAATACACAGAACTCTTATTCTCTCTATTTTATTCCCTCTTCTCTCTAGATTATAAGATATATCGAATTTAAAATAAACATTTTTTTTTGACACATGGATCAAGCCACATAACTCATCTCAAAATGAAAGAAACGTTCTTGTTCACCAGGCCCAAATCATATAAGCCCAATTCAAATTCAAATTGAAAAAAGCCCTTCTCCTCCTTTTTCCTGCACCCAGATCTGTTTTATTTCATTTCAAAATGATGAAAATAATCAAATTATATTGTTTAAACATTAAACTAAACCAAACCTCATAAATACGATTTGTTTTTAATGAGTTTACTACATAAATAAAGAAAGAATGGCTAATAATATCAAAATTTTATAAAAAAAAATAATGTCAAAATTCTCAATTTATCTTTGTCTTCATTGCAAATTCAATATGTTCATATAATAATTAGAGATAAAAAGAGTAAATTTATCTATTTTCTTGATATTTTATTTTTTGACGGCATATAACATTTATTCGGGGATAAATGAAGTAAGGGTTAATTTGGTATAAAACCATAAAGAATTCTCAAATTCCGGTTTTTCCCACAAACTTTTTATTTTGTTTCTAAAACCATAAACTTTCAATTTTTCCGGAATTTCCCCCAAAATCAAATTCGGGCCAAATCGAAATGATGTGGCACCGGAAATTGCTGACATGTATTTTTTATTAAAGAGTTAATTTGGTATAAATCCATAAACAATTCAAAAATTCTGGTTTTTCCCATGAACTTTTTAATTTTGTTTCTAAATCCATAAACTTTCGGTTATTTCATCATTTTTAAAATAAATAGATTTTATATGCTAATTACTAAACAAACATGTATTGATTTAGTCATGTTAATTTGTATGTTAATTCTAAATATCGTCCTTATTTGTATGAATATGTTCTTTGAATAAATGAATAATTGTATCTTAGGACGACAAAAAGAAGCAAATCAACGACATTCATTTTTATATAATTATTGTATGTGTATAACATACAAATTAATATGGCTAAATCAATAAACGTTTGTTTAGAATTAACATGACAAAATCTATTTATTTTAAAAATTTTGAAAAAACTCAAAGTTTATGGATTTAGAAACAAAATTAAAAAGTTCATGGGAAAAACCGGAATTTTGGAATTCTTTATGGATTTATACCAAATTAACTCTTTAATAAAAACGTACACGTCAGTAATTTTCGGCGCCACATCATTTCGATTTGGTCGGAATCTGATTTTGGGGGAAATTCCGGAAATATTGAAAGTTTATGGTTTTAGAAACAAAATTAAAAGTTTGTGGGAAAAACCAGAATTTGGGAATTCTTTATGGTTTTATACCAAATTAACCCATGAAGTAATTTAGTCCACTACAAAAAAATGTCATTTTACCAACTGAAATTACCGACGGAAACCGATCCGTTGGTAATTACCGACGGATTAGTGACGGAAAAAAAACGAGTTGACTCTGAAGAATTTTCCGACGGATTACCGACGGATATGCCGTCGTTAACGTTGCCGACGGATATTTCTGTCGGTAAATTTTAATATATCGAATTAAAAATAATATAAAACTACCGACGGATATATTCGTCGGCAATTACCGACGGATTACCTTCCGTCGGTACATACCGACGGATTGATCCGTCAGTAACATTAATTAGACGAAAAAAATAATAATTAAGCAAACATATAATTTAACGACGGATTTATCCGTCGGTAATTGCCGATGAAATGTGAACCGTTGGTAATTATCGACGGATAAATCCGTCGGTAATATTAACTAGAAAAAAAAAATCTAACATATTTAATTAGCGACGGATTTTCCGTCGTTAATTACCGACGGATTGTGTTCCGTCGGTAAATCCACGATATATACAGCAGTAAGATTATTTTCTCCCTCATTCACAGCCCTAATTTCCCCCCCAAATCCCACCCACCGTCGTCGCCATTTCCTTGCCGCCGTCCGCCGCTTCTCCTCCATCGTGCCGCCGCCTCTCACACTCGCTCTCTCTGTTGCTCTCGCTCTTCCTCTCGCTTACTCTGTCTCACTCTCTCTCTCCGCTGCTTCTCCTCCGCCGTGCCGCCGCCTCTCCACCGCTTCTCCTCCGCCGCCGTCCGCTGTCCTCTCTCACTCGCTCTCTCTGTCGCTCTCGCTGACTCTCTATCATCCGGTGAGTTCTCGCCTCCCTCTCTCTCTCTCTGAATTCTTTTTATGTATGGTGAGTGAGTATTTTGATTGTGCAACAGGGAGCTAGAGTGCGGGTAATGATGTATCCTAGCAGCATTTGAGGTATGGAGTAATGCGTTTTGCTATGTTTGCTCAGTTTTTTTTTTTTTTTGTCATCAGATGTTTTAAGTGTGAAATTTTGTGTTCTTGATTTGGTATGGTATATTGTTCCTTAGATGATGCCTCATTATTTGATTTCTTTTTGTTCTCCAAAATTTTGTTTTTAATCCCTACTGCTATGAGTTGATGAATCAAATTGGTTTACTTTCACATAATAGGGATATTTCGTTGATCTAATCTTCATATTTGGGTTTATTTTGTTTGAGATTTTGGGTGAGGGGTATTTGTCAGTAGTATTTGTTGCATAGAATTCCTTAAATTAATTATCATCTTTCCATTTAATATGATTTTGAGAACATCTTGGTTGTATTTATAAATTATAAGATATTGTTAGGCTCCAGACTAGTTGAAGCGTTCGAGACTAGTTAAAGCTGTTGAGGAAGGAAAAGGTGCAGCAGGTGAGAAAGAGATGTCCGCCTAGGCGAAAGATTAATATGCATGTCGATTGGATCAACTATCAAAAAAGAGCTAGGCCATCTTGACACCACCAAAAGGATATGCAATAGTCCCAGTGGGGATGGCCTAGTGGTGGAGTGGTTGCCTGTTGACCAATAGGTCAGAGGTTCGAGTACTCTCGGCCACAAAAAAACCCTAGGTGGGGTGTGTGAGTTTAATATTTGTAATGATATTCTAAAAAAAAAAAAAAGGATATGCAATTTGTGGTTGAAGAGGCGGCGAAAGTAGAAGACTGAAGAGATGAAAAAGATAAGCATTTGATTGTTCCGAAGAAAATCATTTGCTTCATTATGAATGCTCGAAGAACTATTGTTATTATATAAAATTTCGAAGACAAATTTATGCATACATTATGTAATGAATTAACAAATTTATATATTTGGGTTTGATTATATCTTTTGAGTTTGGTTTACAGATTTTGATTGTTACATCTTTATTAATGATAATGAAATTAAAAAAATAAAAAATAAATAAAAATAAATAAAAAAATATTAAAAATATTAAAAAATATTTAAAAATCCGTCGGTAATTACCAACGTTCCGTCGGTAATTACCAACGGAAAATCTGTCGGTATTCCGTTGGTAAATTTTGGCAATGATTTTTACGACAAAATCGATGGCGACGGAAATTCCGTCGGTAACAGTCAACGACGGACGGAAATCCGTCTGTAATAATTTAGCGTCGAACGATTTTACGACACCGACGAATTTTTTGGATTTACCAACGGAAAATTCCGTCGGTAAAACGCGTTTTTTTTGTAGTGGTCCCAAGATTGTTAGTTAGCAACAATATGACAAGAATAACTCACAACTGTTACACAACCGCTCTATAATATTTCCTCCGTCCAAATAGCAAAGTCTCACTTTTCTTTTTCGTCTGTTCTAATAGTAAGGTCTCATTCCAAAAATGAAACAATTAAATAGCTCAAGAAAAAATAGATATATTTTCAACGAAATCCGCCAAGTCCAGTCAGCATGTGTTGGCAGGATTTTCGTCAGATATTTATATTTGTCGAAGTATGCATTATTGTCATTTCTGTTGGACTATTTTA
Source organism: Agastache rugosa (assembly GCA_031470985.1). NCBI lineage: Eukaryota > Viridiplantae > Streptophyta > Magnoliopsida > Lamiales > Lamiaceae > Agastache > Agastache rugosa. The sequence continues at coordinate 19,685,674 of CM062603.1, read as the reverse complement.
AGATTGAAATTATAATCCATCCCATTTTTAATGGCTAAATATGAAATTTTAGAAGACATAATTATAATTCAATAGAATACAAGATAAAACATCGCTTTGAGATGGATTCTTTCGTTTGTAAGTATAGCTAGCAAAATGAGTTCAGCCACCACATTAGGCTTTGAAAATACAGGCCCCAAAAAAAAATAAAAAATCGACCTAACAAGCTCGCCTAGATAACCTTTGGGCTAGCCAGCAGGCTTCGGGAGAAGCCACCCCCCTCACATATGAATAAATAATAATTTGTCGGATTGCTCATTACGAATTTAATTGATTTATTAAAATTAGTTTTTAAAATAAAAGTCAACTAATATTATACGAACTTTCGCCACTATCTTCCATCATATATTCATTATTGGTGAGGTTGATAGTTTCGAGTTAATATAAGTAACAATATTTATATTAAACTGACATAAATAGTTGGGAAGTCTTCTGTATTGTTTATAGTCTGATTAAGAATTTAATAGTTGAAGCATTGCAGAAAGAGAACCGGGAGGGCACTTATTACATTTATTAGCGCTGCTAACCACAGAATTATTTAATTTAACAATAAATTTTGAATAATAATGAGATTTAAAGTAAAATTAGCATTTATTGTGCGATGGGATCGCGATCGATCGCTCAATATCCAGGAAAGAGAAATGTGCTATTGTTTATTTTTCTTTTCTGTTGTGTGCTATTTTTTTCTACTTCACAACAAAAGTTTTTTTTAAGACTATTTAACATAACAGATATTAATCATCCAGTTATCAGACGAGTTGAATATCTAATTCAAACATATATCACATGACATATATATTTATAAAATTTTGCTTTTTATGTCAAGTATTAGTCTTTCTTATAAATCTTGATCCGTTAAACAGTCTTTCTTATTAATCTTAGTATCTTACACAAGATTCATCTTGTCTTTCAAGTGTTAAAATACTTTAACCATGATAACTTATTGAGAAATGCTAGTTGCGTATTCTTTCACACCTAACCGTTTTCTATAATATGTTTAATCAATCAATTAATTAATTTATCTCGGCGTCCATTGGGAAACAGAATAAATTAATACAATATAAGAAAGACAATAGTACGTAGAGGTGCCCGCGGTTTGGTTCGGTTCCGGAACCGGAACCGAGCCGGCGGTTCTCGGTTCCATCCCGATGGAATCGGAACCGAACCGCCTATTACTTAGGTTTCGGTTCCAAACCGGAACCGCAGATTTCGGTTCCATTCGGTTCCGCGGTTTTTGCGGTTTCAAACCGGAACCGCATGTTTCAAGGTAATAATTTTTATTTTTTTCGTTTTTTTGCTATTTTTTCTTGTTTAACTGTATTTTTATACATCCTAATGTAACATTTAGGTGAAATAAATATGAATTGCAACATAAATATAGATAAAAACGTAAAAAAAAAAAATAGGAGGAATCGGCGGTTTGGAATCGAAACCAGCGAGTCTCGGTTCCATAGATTTGGAACCGGAACCGAACCGCCATCGATGCGGTTCTCGGTTCCAAACCAGAACCGGAGGTTCGATTTCGCTTCCGTATTTAAACACAATTCGAATGGGTTCTCTCAGCTAGTCAGCTATAACCAAGAAAACTTATTGAAGGACGCACGGTGCTAGTTGCAGTATTCTTTTAATTCTTTCACATCTTACCATTTTTGTATGTTTATCATTTAATTAATTAACTTATCTTTGGTGTCCGTTGGGAAACAGGATATATTAATATAAGAAAGTCAAATATTTAAACACAATTTGAATGGGTTTCTCTCTGCTATAAATATGTTCGTCGACAATCAATTTGAAGGAGAAAAGATAATAATAAAGCAAAATGGATAAGACAAGTAGAAGAGCTGTGGTAGTGATGATATTGATGATGATGGCTCTCCTTCTCATCTGCTCCACATCAGGTAATTATGTTTATTGATTAGTTCTCCATCGATTCTTAATCTTCTTTTCTTTCCAATTTATCGGGCTTTACTTATATACGTACATATACAACACAAAAAACTGTGTGAGGCGGGTGTCATGGTGAGATGGACCACATATCCAATGACATATTTTTAATCCATTGAATATAAATTTTAATCCGGATATAAAAGTTTCATAAACCCTAAGTATCCTGGTCAAAATTTATTGCCCATTGCATATTTATTAAAATTGTAACTCAATTATAAATATGAATTTGGATAAGGATACTAGACGCATCTCACTGTGCTACGGTCTTACACGAGACTCCGACCCCTATTACTGTTGTCACAATATTTCATTATTGTTGTCGATATTCTCCGTTCTGTATTTCATATTACTTTGATATGGAAACACAAGACGGGTCAAATTAAGATCTGAATTCAAATCCATATATGATTTATAACTAAAAATTGACCATTGAATATGTGTTATGGATCTGAATATGTGACCCATCTTACCGCAAGACCATATATCTGACACAAATTGTTGTGTTTTATTGATGTATTTGCAGCATCTTCAAAGATGCAATCGCAATGGAATCCTACAAGAAAACTGCTACAAACTACGTGTGGTTCAACTTGCAATTTCGATTGGCAATGTAATAGTCCAGAATGTCCTTATTGCTTTCTTTATGCAGGTACTATTGGTTTGTGTTTCGACGAACCTAATTCGCCATAGTTTCTTCTTCCCCATGCTGCCATGAATATGTTACCATCCTGGGCTCTGTTCCACTTCGTTTGTGGACACTGCGAGTATATAAACTACTCATTTAATTTCGCCAAATTTAAATTTGACGTGTTTGGTGTATAAGTTAATTGTGTGTATTAGATAAAATGTCATTACTTAATAATTGGATGGGTGCAGGGGCAGCATGTTTATCATTTGATTTGTATAGTAAAGTGGTTATTTATTTCCATGCTATGAAATCTCCTTTAATTTGTATTGTAAAATCAGTTATTTCTTTCCCATGATATGATCTCGATCCTTTGATTTGTACTGCAAAGTCTGATGTTCATATCTCCTTTGATTTGTATTCTCAAGTAAGTTATTTCTTTTCATGGTATGAGATCTTCTCTATATCTTTCATTCTTTCTCATATATTTTGTCCATAGAGAAAAAATTATGAGAAAATATAGGATTATATCACTTTTAGGAAAAACAAAAACACTAATAATAGCATCAATTTTTAAAAAGACAAATAATAGCACTTTTGGACATTTTCACCCCTAATTCTTTTATCTCAATCTATTTTCATCTTTTTATTTATTTATACGTATCTTCTTTATTTTTTTCATACATGTCGATCTTCTTTCCGCCGCCGTCGTTGATTTTAAAGTCGTCGTCACCGACTCACATGGCCTAATCGTCGTCGGCGTCTCCCTTTCTGCGACCTCCTTTCTTATGCGTGACATCATATATTAAAATTTGTGAATTCACAAATTAAAACTCGTGAATTCACAAATTAGAATTTGTCAATTCTCGAATTCATATTTTAAATTTGAAGAAGATGTAGCCTGAAATCACAAATTAAAATTTGAGAATTCACAAATTTGAATTCATGAATTTTCAAATTCTAATTCGTGAATTCACGCATAATGATGGAGAGATGGTGGGATGGAGGGGTAAATATGTCCAAAACCAAAAGTGCTATTATTTGTATTTTTTAAAAACATGTGCTATTATTAGGATTTTTAATCTTAAAAGTGCTATTATACCATTTCTCCCAAAAATTATTATCTATTCTAAATAAATTTTGCTATCGTACAATTGTCTACAAATTACCCTAAAAAACGATAGAATCTACTTAATAGACATTTATAATTAATCATTTAAAAAAAAAAGACATGGGATACTAGTCACATTTATGTATAAATTGAACATGAATTAAGCGTTGTGCTAATATTCGTTAAAAGAGTCAAAGCATAAATATAAGCACTCCTAGACATCGATATTAACACTAATATAATATTAAAATCTATGATATGATCAAAATTCATGTGTAGCTAGCCACCCAATGTGACCGAATTAGACCCGATCCGCACGTGCAACAAGCACGTTTTTTCAACCAATTAATAAGACCGGTGCATGTACTGCACGTGCCCGTCTTTTTTTATTTTATTATTATTTTCATTTTTTTGTTTTTTTTAATTCTGATTTTTTATTTAATTCTTTTCGTTACAGTTTATTAATTCCCAATTAGGATTACTAATTTTCAATTAGAATGTTTTCATTTTCAATTTGGATTTATTAATTCAATAATTAGAAGTTATTTAATCTCAATTAGAATTTATACTAATTGAATTTTTTTTTTTAAGTTAACTTCAAGTGTTGAACGGATCGAATCTGACCCAACTTGGATCCGGCTCCAATTTAGTTTTAATAGTACATCCCAAGCACAATCGTACTTTCTCAGTTTATCTCTCAACTTGGATCCCATAAGACTGGCCTTAGAAAGTTTTAATATAAGCAAGAATGTGCGCCTCAATTCATTACATTTATTAGCGCTGCTAACTACGTAATAATTTTTATTTTAACAATAAATTTAAATAATGAGATTTTAAAAGTAAACGTAGTATATTATTGTGAGATGGGATCTCGATCGCTCGATGTGCTAAAATGCATTGACCAGCAACACTTATTGAAGGACAACGCAAGTTGCAAGTTGGGTATTCTTTCACAGCCAAAGATTTTTGCATATTGAATTTTCTTGGTTTCCCTTGGGAAAACAGAATAAATATATAGAAAACGAAACTAATGTAATGTTTAAACACAATTTAAATTGGTTCTCTCTGTTGTAAGTTAGTTCCTCGTGGACAATCAAATTGAAGGAGAAGTATTAATCTATAGCTATTATAAAGAGCCTTATTTATAAAATTTGATTTGCCTATTTTACCTTTATTAATATTTTATTATTAATACTATTATCATATGATTATTTATGTTTAACATATATATATTATTAAAATTTATTAATATTACGTGCTTCGCACGTATGACTCTATTAGTTAAGCAAAATTGCGAAGACAATTAGAAGAGTTGCTGTAAAGCCTATAATTATGATGTTGATTATGATGGCTCTTCTTCTCATCAGCTCCACATCAGGTAATTATGATTGTTTTTTTTTTTTCAGATTAGATAATTATGATTGTTGATTAGTCCTTAATTTCGTTTTAAGTAATTATGGATGCATGGCTATGACCAGTGTTATTGTTATGCTTAGGCCATGTTAATCTTCCATCGAGAAAATCTATTATGCTTGTACATATAGTATGCCACTTCTCACATGAATATTTTATTAATTTTTATTATGTGAGAGGTGGATAGTATTAATAAAATATTTATGTGAGGTGGGTACTACATGTACATCTATAATAGAATTTATTTGTTCTAATTTATCTGGCTTTTATTTCTTTTATACAAAAAAAATACAAAATTTGTGTGAGACCGGTCTTATCCTGAGACGGGTCAAATATCCATCGACATATTTGTAATTCAATTACAAACACACTATTGGATATGAATTTGGATCTGTATATTTAATTTATCTCAAACAAGACTCTCATAAACCCTAAATTTCATCATCTAAATTCTCATCCGATAACATATTTGTAATTCAATCATGAATATGCCACTGAATTTGGATATTTGATATGTGTCTTCTAAAAGTAGGAAAATCAGGGATAATCATATATTATCCAAATATTTTATTGCTCATCAAGGCATATAATATTCTTTAGGAATATTAATTATGTGCTACTTCAATAGCATCAATATATATAATCTATTAATATTATTTGTAAATTCGTGTTTCTTTGGAAACAACGATTATTATAACATAAGAAATATAAACATAATATATTGTAACAAATAAACAAGATGAAGATCTCAATTAATATTCAAATTATGTTTCATTCTGAGTGAAACCAACAATATAATATTCAAATCAATTTCATCAACTAATGATATAATATTGAATTTATTTTTTCATTCATATGCTTTGCTTTAGAATTAAAGACTTTACGGGAATCATATGACTTACTCCCACCGTCCCTGATAAGTGTGGTTCAAAGGGAGGGGCACGAGTTTTAAGAAGGATGTTAAGTAGATGTGTAGTGAGTGGAGAATGAGACCCACTTTGTTATAGTGTTAGTTACTTTTAAAGGGTAAAAGGGTAAAATTTTAAGTGTGGTCATATCCATTTAAGGAAGGACCATACTTATGGGGGACAGACGAAAAAGAAAAGTGGACTACACTTATCAAGGACAGAGGGAGTATAATTTTGGACTTAAAAAAATCGATCGTACCTTCAACATAGCGTGCTTTTGTAGGATCAAACAAATATAATCAAGGAGGTAGAACATTTGTGCTAATAACGTATTATAAACTAGAGAGAGAAGAGAAAATATAATAGAGAATAAGAATTTTGTATATTCATATGTATTTAAAGTGTGTCGAAAGTGTGTAGAAGATATATTCAATATGAGGACCAAATGCCTCTATTTATAATGGTACAGAGCTAGAGTTTTACGGTGGATGACTTGGTCAACACTCATATGATGAATATCTATCACTACAAAAAAACACTGTAATCTACGAGGAAAATATTCTGCCGTTTATTAACAATGGATTAACGACGGATACGACGAAAGTATGCGTGTATTTCTGCCGCCACTATTTACGACGGAATAACGACGGAAATAACGACAGATATATTTACGACGGAACAAATTCCGTCGTTATTAGTTTTAATTTTAATTTTAATTTTTTTTAATGATATTAACGACGAAAGGAACAACGACAACATATTCCGTCGCTATATTTTAACATAATATCGCTTCGTCAGCTTTCTCTCTTTCATTTTTCCCGTCGTGCCCTAATTTTTAAACCACCCCAATTCAATTCTGCCGTGCCGCCGTCGTCTTTCATCGTCGTCGTGCCGCCGCTCGCCTCCCTCACTAGCGCCGCTCACCGTCTAAGGTACATTCTCTCCGTCTTCCTCCTGATTGCGTCGTTTTTCTCCTCGCCCTCCCTAACCCATTCGGCCTCGGCGTTGATTGCAGAGCTGCTGTCTGCCGATCGGCAGCTTCGGCCTCGGTGCCCGCTGCCGGCTGCCCACCGCCCACCGGTCGTTGGCCCGCCTACCGTCCATTGACCCGCCCCATTTCGCCGACAGCCCTAGGTACATATCCTCTCCATTCACTTTTTCTCTCTCCCCTTCTATCCCTCTGTTCATATATATATATATATATATATATATATATATATATATATATATATATGAATCTGTGTGTGTGTGTGTGAAATATGCAAGGGAAATTGGATGACATTGGGATGAATCTGTCCATATTTTTGTTTGTAGTTTACAACACAAGCAAGGATGAAACTCCACTATGATTTGTCAGTGTGTTTGTAATTTTTAAACCACCCTATTTTGAAATATCTTGCGATAGTCCAAAAATGGTCGAAAAAGTAGACACCAATCAAACATATACAAATGGTTGTCAGAAAGTGCCAAGTAATTGTAGGTCTTAAATGGTGGCATATCTTTAATGTAATTTCTATTTGTCAAACTTGAATTGTTGATTCTTGGCATTGAATTAAAGTTTTGGTGAAATAATTTGTATGCTTATTCGTGGCAGCCACAACTCTTCTCTCTTTCGGCGGCATCGGAGCTACTGGAAACTCATCTCTGCCGCCTTGCTTCTAAAGGTTAATTACACATTCTATTAATATGTATATTTAAATTGATTTAATTTTCTAGTTAGGTTTGAGAAAATAGCTAGGATTGTTCCACGGGCTATAATTGGAAACATACGCCCGATGAAGTGAAGGCCATATATTGGGAAGAATTCAAGGTAAAAAGCTTATTTATGTATATATATATATATATATATATATATATATATATTTACAACCATCCCCTATATTTGTTAACTTATAATTGGTAATATATACTTGTTTTATTTGTTAATTGCAGCGACAGTTCGTGTGGGATCCTTCAGAGGAGAGAGTTATATACGATAAGTTCATGGAGAAGGCGACAAGGAGATTAGGGGTGTGCATCGGTCGGTCGGTCCGACCAACCGATCAAAATCTCATAAACCGAAAACCGAACTGATCAAAAAATCCAAAACCGAAACCGACCAACTTCACCTTGGACCGAACCGAAACCGAACCGAAAAATTCGGTCGGTTCGGTCGGTTATATGAAAAAACCGACAGTTATAAAAAAACAAAATATTTATATTATTATATAATTATATTATATATTTATAATTATATTATATATATTATTATATAATTATATTATTTTTTTCCTATATATATTTATATTATTATATAATTATATTATATATATTATATATGTTCGGTCGGTTCGGTGCCCGACCGATAAAATTTTGCGGAACCAGGACCAAAACCGAAAACCGAATTTTTGCAAATGGATGGACCGAATTGAAAACCGACTAATATAAAAACCGAACCGAACCGACCAAAACCCTTCGGTTCGGTTCAAGTTTTTTCGGTTCGGTTCGGCCCGTGCACACCCCTAAAGGAGATACAAGGATTTGGTCAACACACTAAAGAATGTGAGGGACAATCCTAAGAAAGGAAGACCACCTTACATTCCTGAGGAGGTGTGGCCGAATTGGCTAAGCTACTGGGATTCGGAAGAGGTAAAAGAGAAGTCGGAGAAGGCGAAGAAATGTAGGAAGTCTGAGCCTTTAGGACCTTGAACTGAGATAGTAAAGCACAAAGAAGGTTCTAGATCCGTTGTTCAGTATGCTGCAGAGCTGGTTAGTATGTTTGTGATGGTCCCTGAGCTGGGTACTTGGTGTAGAGGGGGGGGTGAATACACCAAGTAGATTTTTCAAAACTTTTTCAAGTTAAAACACAGAGTTGGTGAGCTCAGTTATTGATCCAGCTGGGGAGGGTCAGCTGGGTAAATAACTCAGCTGGCGGTGCGGAAAGTGGTGGTTTGAAAACTTAGCTCAGTTACTTAGAAAAACTCAGTTTGAAAATATTAACTTAACGTTTTCAGCTTAGTCAGGTTGTGCAACTTTTCGAGAGACACATCTGTCTTTGGAGAGCAGCTGTGTGTGCAGTTTTGAACAAGTATGCAATGATATGAAGGAGTTAGTACACAGCTGAATATAAAGCAAAAGTAAAGAGATAGAGTAAGAAGCACGCGAGTTTTTACGTGGTTCGGAGTAACACCTCCTACGTCCACGACCAGGTTCACTGGTAATTCACTACCACTTGGTTTCCAAGTACCAAGCAACTTCACAACTCTTACCCGAGCTGTGTTCCAACAGTTTGCGGGCACTGTCAAGCCTATACACCTTCAGTTTCCGGGTACTGAAGAACCTAACCACTCGAATTACGTGCTTCGAGCAAGCGTACCTTTACCTAACCTTTCTGGGTTTGGGTTTGGGTATGGGGTTCCAACTATGAACGAGTTCTTACAATTAAGAACTTCAGAGTATGATAAACTCGTTCGAAATCTAGGCTTAAGATATACAATGAGTTTGGCCTAGGGAACAGACGAAAAACTAAGCATTTTCTTAACTAGAAACACTTTAAGATAAAGTGTTCTTTGATCTATGTAGAACTGCTTGAGAGCTTTTGAAAGAATAATGATTTCAGATAATGAAAGCTTGTAGAGAGTTTTTCGTATCTGATCCTGAGGTTGAAGACGGGTTTATATAGGTAGAGATTCAAGACTAGCCGTTGGAGGAGCCGTTTGAATCTTACCTACTCTTCTTAAATACAAGATCTGCCGTTGGGCGTATCTGCACCTGTCTTCATTTGTGTCACATCCTAGGTTCTGAAGTCTAGGATGCTGATCTGGCAATCCCTCATTGGTCGAGGTAGGTTGACTTTCTCTGATTCCGGGATCTTCTGCCTTTAGAGCTGGCTTTTGAATTCAGAGCTGGACTGTCTTGAAGTGGAGTCTTCAGAGATAGTTCCTTTGTTCTGTACAGCTGGACCAGCTGTGTTTTGAACTCAGCTCGAATTCTCTTCAGCTTGATCAGGCTCTGCTGGATCACTCAGCTGAAGGTTGACGTCTGCTTTCTTTTGCTAGCTGACTCCAGCTGGGTCGACTGCTGTCTTCCGCTTCCTTAACCTGAAATCCTAGAACATCTAAGGCTCAAACAGGCGAGCTGGAAAACACTATTTAGGTTGACGCGATCATCTATTCGGTTGGAGAATCAGTTGGGTTTTGGTATCAAATCGAAACCTTATAATTTTCCCAACAATTTCCCCCTTTTTGATGATGCCAAAACCTAACTGAGACAACTTATGATGCAGAAAAACTTGTGTTTTATTAATGTAAGAAAATACATTATAACACAGGAAAAAGAAAGAAGGAAAAAAAAAATCTTCAAATCTTCAGTCTTCAATCCTTCGCATTTTCTCCCTATTGGCCGGGTCTTCTTCTCGCATCCGTTGTTTCTTTCTTTTGACTCGTCTCTTCTTCACTGATTCTCGATTCACTGTTCCTCTAGCTCAACAGTTTGCCTCTTCATTGACTTGTCTCTCTTCTCCTTACTTCCCCTTTTTGGCATGATCAAAACGGGGTGGGAGATATACACCATCGGCCTGTTGCGATGTTTTAGTTTGGCGAAACCGTGGTTTTCAGCTACGAGCAATGAGGTTTAGAGTCTAAGTGGCTCGAATTTGTTGTGTTAGGCGCTCTTCTTCGTTGCATTAGCCTCGGTGTGATTGCGGACACAACGTCCTTGGCACGATTGGTAGGGCGGTCCGGTGAGTGCTTGGAGGGATGAGTTAGCACGGGAGATAGCATCTTCTCGAGTCGGGCATAACTTCATTCCTTGCAATTTTGCTTCTTCGTACTTCTTAGATTGAATGAGAAAGTCGATTCGGCACTTGAGGACTTGTATTCAGCTCATATCATCATCATCCAGGAAATTTGCGGTGATCGTTGGCTGGGTGATGTTTCTCATTTGAGCTTGGTGCAGGGACTTGAGCATCTTTTATTGAAAGATCTCGAAGAAGGTGTCCCTGTGGAGCTGAAGGAAACTGAGGAGAAGGCGGTTGAAGTATCCCATCTGTCTTGGGGTTTAAGCTTGGTTGTTCAGCTAGAATACTCTGTTGCGGTGTTGGTGATGATTATGTTCACGCAGGGATGTGAACTTTTCTTCCACCGAAAGAAACGACCGCTTGTGGGCCTTCTGCTCCTCGGAGAGTGATTACGAATTCTCTCATAATGTCAGCTGGCTTCTCTGCTGACTGACTGAGCACCTTTGACTTGAGTCTTCGGTTTGAAGACAGTGCTTCAGTATATTTTGTCTCCTCAAGTTGTCTCCGATTCCCAGCTGGGACGGAGTTAGATGCATGCTGCTTTGTCTCCTGCATCTTTTTCTGTGCCTCCTGTGGCGGGGCAAGAGCTTTGACATGACTGCTCTTGAATACTCCGGTTTTATCAACATCTGGTCCAGGTCTGTTGACGTTGATTTTTGCATCCTAGGGAGTTGTGTGTCCCGTTCTCTTTTTTTTTTTATTATGTTGAGAGAAACAGTGGGGTTGAGGAGGTCTTTTTCCTTTGTCATTCCCAGAAAGTTTTCTGCACCTTCCTGGTGGATGACGTTCTTGAGCTTTGCAGTCTCCTACTGCGCTGGCCTAGTTCTGTCGATGGGCTTCACCTTCTTCTGGACTTCCGTCTTCTTTGAGGTTCCTGAGAGTTAAGCAACTCTTATCTTGAAGCTTTGACAGATTCTTCAAGTTTGATCGGCTTCGGGAGATATCTTTCTGGATTCTATGTTCTTCTGTATCTTTTGTTAGTAGAAACAAACAATACCAATTGATGGAAATAAGAAAGAGTGCTGAAAAACTTTCTAGGGTTGATGCGTATATCTTCTAGCATATTTAAAGAGTTTTCTTGATGAATGGACGATCAAGATTTGTCTATTGATAAGAAGATCTACGACTGGGAGTGATTCTCGCGTCATGTCAATTTCTTGATTAGAGGATGTGAGTTAATGCGCAAGAGAGAACGGTTGAGGCGTTTTGACTTTTGCCTCGAAACTCCCATTATTCAATTCTTTGCAGACTTTTAATTAAGATTGATTAGAAATGACAAGATGTGAGTTGACGGAAAACGTATTGAGTAGGAGTAATTAATGTTGTTGCAAACCTCTCGGTGATCATTGTAGTCGGTGATACCTCGGTTGAGTGGGTGTCTTTGGGTCATCGTGGTTCCAATTTGGTTCCTCAATTTGAATAATCCTTTCCTTTCAGCATCTGGTTTAGTGAATTCTTTCTCGGTGATATCGGTGACATTGATTCGAATTTCGGTTGATCGCTTGTATTCACTGGTCGTCTATTCAGTGGTCTGCTTCCGTTCACTCGTCTGCTTCACGTTCAGTGGTCTGCTTCCATTCAGTGGGTCTACTTCCGTTCTGGTCGTTCCATTCAGTGGGTGAAGCATCGTCCGGGTTGAGAAGTCCAAGTAATCCGCACGCATTTTGAATCTTGCTTCTATCGGCGGTTTTATGAGAATATCGGCCCATTTGTATGTACGTGTGAATTTTCTCAACAATCACATCCTTCTTTTCTACGTGATCTACGATGAAATGATGTCGTACGTCTACATGCTTGCATCTTGTGTGAAATCTTGGATTCTACGAAATGGCAATCGCACTAGAGCTATCACGAGAAAATTGGAACATGTCCGATTTTACTTCATAGTCATCCAGTGATGTTTCGACGGAGAATTCTACGAGCGGCGGCTTCGGCGGCCATATATTACGCTTCGTCGTGGAAGTTGCGACGCACGTTTGTTTCTTTGAAAACCATGAAATCAACTTACTTCCTAAGAACCGACAAGTTCCCGAAGTTGATTTTACGTCCAATCGATCTCCGGCGAAGTCGAATCGAGTATCCAGTCATTGTAGATTGTCTTCTACTGGGTACCACACCAACATTCTCGAGTTCCTTTGAGATATTTGAGAATGTTCTTGGCCTTTTGCATGTGTGCTTCCTTTGGATCAACTTGAAATCGGCACACACTCCGACCGCGAAAGAGATGTACGGACGACTTCTTTGTTAGATACGGCGGGGATCCTATTATCCTCTCGTATTTGCTTTGGAATCAAGCTGACTTCCTTCGAGTTCACGGGTTCAATCTTCCAGTTGGTGTTCATTGGAATCTTTACAGTTCTGCTGGATTGAACTCCATACTTGGCGATCAAATCTTTCACGTATTTGGATTGATTTATGAAGATCCCTTCTGAAGATTGCTTGACTTGAAGTCCTAGGAAGAAACTCATTTCTCCCATCATGGACATTTGGAACTTCTAGGACATTATCTCTCCAAATCTTTGGCATAAGAAGCTTGATCTTGATCCAAAGATGATGTCGTCTACGTAGATTTGAACAACCAGGATATCTTCTCCTGACTTGATGGTGAAAAGAGTTCTGTCTACTGAGCCCTTCTTGAATCCTTTGGATATGAGAAAATTTGACAGAGTGTCATACCAAGCTCGAGGTGCTTGCTTTAATCCATAAAGAGCCTTCTTTAGTTTGTAGACTTTATTTCCTTCTACTTCGAATCCTGGAGGTTGTTCAACGTAGACATCTTCTTTGATTTCTCCATTTAAGAATGCACACTTCACATCCATTTGATAGACCTTGAATTTGTGATGTGTTGCAAAGGCGAGAAATAGTCTAATTGCTTCCAATCGTGTTACTGGAGCAAAAGATTCTTCGAAGTCAATTCCTTCCTGCTGAGTGTAGCCCTTGGCAACGAGTCGAGCTTTGTTTCTGATGACGACTCCCAGGGTATCCATCTTGTTCTTGAATATCCATTTGAGTCCTATGACTTTGACTTCTTGAGGTCTGTCGACTAATTCCCAAACACAATTTCTGAGGAATTCGTTCAGCTCTTCTTGCATGGCATTTGTCCAAGGCACACTCTTCAAAGCTTCAAGAATTGATTGAGGCTCTGGCACTTGAGCTACGTAACACGCCATTAGAGCTGTGTCTTCATCATAGACCGTCAGTTCTAGCTCTACTGAGAGTTGAGCTGTGTCAGCTGCCTCTTGATGATCCGATGAAGCTTGAGCAGCTGAGCTTCTGGTTTTGACTTGGTCAGAAGGTTCTCCAATGATTGCTGATGATGGATGATCTTCAATCCATCTTCTCCTCTTACGAATTTCTTCTTCCAGTTGATTGATGCTTGAAGTGGCTAAATTTCGTCTGTCTTGGAGTTGCTCTGGAGTTAAGTCTTGAGAGATTGATTCTCCTTGATTTGAATTTTGAGGTGACTTCTGTAGAGGTTCAGCTGGAGATGGAGCTGGGGACTCAGCTGTGTTTGGATTCCCAGCTGATGATGTTCCCCCTTGATTTGGCGTTGAAGCTTCTTCTCGATTTCCAGCTGGTGGAGCTTCTTGGTTGATTTGAATTTCCTCATCTGGCTCATTGTCCCAAATTAATGGTTCGGCCAGATTCCTGATTCTATTCTCTTGAGCCCTTGTCTGAATCAATCTTGAAGATTCTCATTCGCTTCTTCGTTTGATAGAATCTCTATATTCGAAGGAGGATTCGTCAAAGGTAACATGTGGAGTTACTTCGACTATTTGAGTTCTTCTGTTGAAAACTCTGTATGCTTTACTCACAGCGGAGTAACCAAGGAATACTCCTCGGTCTGTCTTTTCGTCGAACGTCTTGAGCTGTGTCTTCCCATTATTGAGAATGTGACATTTGGATCCGAATACCTTGAAATATCCAATGTATGGTATTCTGTTGTTCCATAGCTCATATGGTGTCTTTCCTTGCCTTGATGTGAGGAGGGAGCGATTCTGAGTGAAGCAAGCTGTGTTGATTGCTTCAGCCCAGAACTTCTTTGGAATGGCAGAGCTAGCTAGCATTGAGGTAGCTGCTTGAGAGTTCTGTTTCTTCTTCTCTACACCATTCTGCTGAGGTGTGCGAGCTGCAGATGTTTGGTGTTGAACTCCGTTCTTCTCGCAAAAATCATAAATAGTTTCATTTAGAAACTCCGTTCCACGATCTGATCTTATTGCCATTATCTTGCACTCCTTCTGTGTTGATAATCTTTCCAGCAGGATAGGTAGCTTAGTTCTCGTTTCGCTCTTCTGGTACAAGAATGATACCCATGTGAATCTTGAGAAATCATCCACAACGACCGCAGTATATTTTACGCCATTGAAGCTTCTTTGGAGTAACTTGGACCAAAAGATCCATGTGAAGAAGTTGAAGAACTCGATCAGTTGACTGAGCTAGCTTGAGAGAGAATGAAATTCTTGTTTGCTTTCCTTGTTGACACGCGCTGCACATATGACTTTTGTCATATACTTGATCTGGAATTCCATTAGCGAGCTGGTTCCTAGCCAGTTTGTTGATTGTCTTGAAGTTGAGATGATTCAGCCGTCTGTGCCACAGTACCAGACTTCATTCTTCTTTTGATACAAGACAAGTCTCCGGAGGCCGTCTTGTTCCGTCGCCGAAGTACATATTTCCTTCTCTTTTCCCTCTTAGGAGTATCTGCTTGGTTTCCCTGTACTTCACTGTGCATCCCTGTGCATCAAACTTGACAGAAAAACCGTTGTCGCAGAATTGGCTAATGGAAAGCAAGTTATGTTGCAATCCTTGTACATAAGAAACATTTGGGATTATAACATTTCTAGTTTTAAATGTACCATAACCTTTGGTTAGGCCTTTGGAGTTGTCACCAAATGTTACTTGTGGACCTGTACGCTCAATATACTCCTGGAGTAGATGCTTTAGGTGCGTCATGTGCTTGGAACATCCACTGTCCAAGTACCAAAGCGTTCTCATCGACACCTCAGAGATGCGTCGATTCCTTGCAACCTAAACAAAAAGTTAAAATTCAGGTACCCAGTTTTAATTGGGTCCTTGTGGGTTAGACATAGATCCTTTGACGACCCAGATCTGCTTGATGACTCGAATTGGGTCATTTGATCTGATAATTCTCCCAGCTGAGTCGATATACACATTCTTTGTGTTCTTCTGTTGTTGCTGGCGGGGTCTTGATCTTCGTGTCTTCTTGTTTTGTTGTCTGGATTTCTTTTGGTTTCCAGCTGTGTGCCTAGCTGAGACGTTCCTTAGTCTCTGCTGTCTCATGTGATACTATGGCTGGAAATGATTATCCAGCTGATACTCGTATGAGTGGTATCCAGCTGGGTATCTCTGATATCTTGGTTGATATCGATCAACGTCTTTAGTCTTTGTGGTAGTATCCGTAAAATCCGGCATCGTGGTCTTCGTTGAGGTTGAGCACGTTCTTGTCGAGTTGGGCTTGAGGTTGTCGCATGGAGACCTTCTTGATGTCCGTTGTGTTCTCGACGGAGTTTGAGGCTGTTTCACGGTATTCTTCTTGACGTCTGCCGTGTCCTCGACGGAGCTTGAGAATGTTTCACATTTGTTCTTCGACGCCTCTTTGTGTCCTCAACCGCTTGATGCTTGAGCCTTTGGGATTGAAGGTTCATTTGCACGTACAAACATAACCTTTGTTCCACTTGTGGAGGCAATGTTTGAGGCATCCTTTGATTCGTTGTATCCCAGTCCCGCTTTGAGTGCTGCTGGACGCTGAGCACTAATGATCTTGTCCATTGTTGACGTGGCTTTGATGAGAGCTACTATCTTTTTAGATAGTACCTCTTCGGTGCTTTTCAGCTCAATGATCTCAGCTGACTTCCTTTCCGATTCAGCTGTGACCTTTTCCACATCTTCTATCAGCTGTTTCTTCTCAGTGTTGAATTTCTTCATCAGCTGATCTTGTTTCACTATTTTGTCTTTTAGTGAAACGACTTCCTGTTGGAGCTGAGTTGTATCAGCTGTGTCTGATACTTTTGTCTTTTCCAGTTCCGCCTTCAGCTCGGCATTCTCACACATAATGACGTCAAGGATCTCTTGAAGCTCCTTGGAATCGTTCATTACTTTCTCTACTAGACTCCAATCAGGTAGTCCAGATTCTGAGTCCTGTGTAGAGTGATCGTGTGATGGTGAGATGTTAGATAGATTTAGAGTTCGAGACGTTACCTCATCTTCATCGATGCCGTCTGTTTGTCCCATGAAGCATGTATCCCAATCAGGTTCATCATGGGCCATCAGGGCTTCTTCTTCCGAGTCTGAAAATGGCATGTCATCCATTTTCTTGCACTCGATTCTTCATCGCCGATATAAGCTCTCCTTTTGTCTGCTGCCTTAGCTTTTAATTGTTCTTTGTCTTTCTTGGACAGCTTTGGACAATCTTGTCGGTAGTGTCTGGTTCCTTGCGGTTGAAGCAACCTTCACTGTTCGTTGGTCACCGACTTCTCATCTTCGCGTACTTATCTCTGTAAGTCCTAAAGAACTTCTTGTATTTGCCCTTGCTGGTGTTGAGTCTGTTATAATTTTTCACCATCATGGCAATTTCTTCGAGTAGCTCCTCTTTGCTCATATCCTTTTTGTCCTTCTTCATCTTGGAGGACTCAGCTGACTTGACATGAGCTGACTTTTCAGAGTTGGCTCTGAAAGCTATTTCTTTTGGAGCTGGGGTGAGTTCTCCGTCATTCTGTTTGCTTGAAGATTCTTCCTGAGTGATCTTCAAGTTGTATTCGTTGGCTTTTAAGAGTGAGAACAACCTTTCTGTAGATAGATCACCCAAGTCACTTCGACTTTGGTGAACTACCTTGTAAGTGTTCCAATCAGCTGAAAGAACCTTTAGATTCTTTTCCCGTGGGTATACTTCCCGATTCGATTGTCTCTATCTCAATGACTATGTTTGAGAACCTTAGCTCCATCGCTTCGATGGACTCGTTGGCTAGTTTGCTTGAAGTTGTCGAATTTTTGGCAAGCTATTGTGAATTTGTTTTCTTTGATTTCTTCAGATCCTTCACATAGCTTGGCAAGTATTTCCCACATCTCTTTGGCTGTCTCGCACTTGATGATCTTACTCAGGTAGGCGTTTGAGACTGTTGATGAGATGGTGTTTCTTGCGAAGCTGTCCAGACCAGCTTGCTTTCGTTCTTCTGACGAGTAATCCTTCTTTGGCTTGAGAATTGGCCGATATTCTGGTTGTCCTCCATCATGAGCAGGTACGAGTTCATTTCCTTGTTTATAGATAAGGATGGGTCCGTCTGTGATGACGTCCCACATCATGTCGTGATGTGCACAAAGGAAGTTTTTCAATCTGAATTTCCAGATTGCATAGTCGTCTACCGAGAAGGTGGGGAGATTCCTGTTAAGATAAGAATCCATAGACATGTGCAGTATGTAATAAGATGAGTTTTTCTGAAAAACGGATGCATTCGATTGACCAACGACATAGAGTGTCAAGAGAGATCTCTTGATACAGAAACGGTGGTCTTTTGAACCACTTTGCTCGATACCAATTGATGGTCCCCGAAATTTGGGTACTTGGTGTAGAGGGGGGGTGAATACACCAAGTAGATTTTTCGAAACTTTTTCAAGTTAAAACACAGAGTTGGTGAGCTCAGTTATTGATCCAGCTGGGGAGGGTCAGCTGGGTAAATAACTCAGCTGGCGGTGCGGAAAGTGGTGGTTTGAAAACTTAGCTCAGTTACTTAGAAAAACTCAGTTTGAAAATATTAACTTAACGTTTTCAGCTTAGTCAGGTTGTGCAACTTTTCGAGAGACACAGCTGTCTTTGGAGAGCAGCTGTGTGTGCAGTTTTGAACAAGTATGCAATGATATGAAGGAGTTAGTACACAGCTGAATATAAAGCAAAAGTAAAGAGATAGAGTAAGAAGCACGCGAGTTTTTACGTGGTTCGGAGTAACACCTCCTACGTCCACGACCAGGTTCACTGGTAATCCACTACCACTTGGTTTCCAAGTACCAAGCAACTTCACAACTCTTACCCGAGCTGTGTTCCAACAAGCCATGCGGGCCTTTGTCAAGCCTATACACCTTCAGTTTCCGGGTACTGAAGAACCTAACCACTCGAATTACGTGCTTCGAGCAAGCGTACCTTTACCTAACCTTTCTGGGTTTGGGTTTGGGTATGGGGTTCCAACTATGAACGAGTTCTTACAATTAAGAACTTCAGAGTATGATAAACTCGTTCGAAATCTAGGCTTAAGATATACAATGAGTTTGGCCTAGGGAACAGACGAAAAACTAAGCATTTTCTTAACTAGAAACACTTTAAGATAAAGTGTTCTTTGATCTATGTAGAACTGCTTGAGAGCTTTTGAAAGAATAATGATTTCAGATAATGAAAGCTTGTAGAGAGTTTTTCGTATCTGATCCTGAGGTTGAAGACGGGTTTATATAGGTAGAGATTCAAGACTAGCCGTTGGAGGAGCCGTTTGAATCTTACATACTCTTCTTAAATACAAGATCTGCCGTTGGGCGTATCTGCACCTGTCTTCATTTGTGTCACATCCTAGGTTCTGAAGTCTAGGATGCTGATCTGGCAATCCCTCATTGGTCGAGGTAGGTTGACTTCTCCGATTCCGGATCTTCTCGCCTTTAGAGCCGGCTTTTGAATTCATAGCCGGATCGTCTTGAAATGGAGTCTTCGTAGATAGTTCCTTTGTTCTGTACAGCTGGACCAGCTGTGTTTTGAACTCAGCTCAAATTCTCTTCAGCTTGATCAGGCTCTGCTGGATCACTCAGCTGAAGGTTGATGCCTGCTTTCTTTTGCTAGCTGACTCCAGCTGTGAACACAGCTGGGTCGACTGCTGTCTTCCGCTTCCTTAACCTGAAATCCTAGAACATCTAAGGCTCAAACAGGCGAGCTGGAAAACACTATTTAGGTTGACGCGGTCATCTATTCGGTTGGAGAATCAGTTGGGTTTTGGTATCAAATCGAAACCTTATAATTTTCCCAACAGTTTGTTTTAAGATATATTATCAATCTGTACATTATAATCCAAATTAATTGTTTGTTTCAATAGGCTAAAGCGCGAGGGTGTGACATGCATGATTGTATGTTTGAAGCTTATTCCATTTTGCATGTCAGAAAAGATGGATCTTACACCGACGAGAAGTCGGCCGACATTGGGGTAATAATTTCATGTGTATATTACAACTTTTAACTTGTGTATTTAGTAATTAACTCAATATAAATTGTATATAATTGTAGAGGGAGATAGAGGCACGTGCTGAGGAGTTGAGACAACAAGGAGTTGAGGACGTGAACATGAACGAGGTGTATCTGGAGGTTGTTGAAATTGACAATAGAAAGAGGAGGTTTGGCTCTGGTTCACTAGGCGGGAGTGTTCGGAGCTCTAGTTCGACTGGGACATCTCAGTTCCACTCACAGGAAACATGTGATGGTCGCTTTCAAGATGTTCAGAAACAGCTACAAGAGGAGCGAGAAGAGCGCCAACGTCAAATATAAGACAATAGAGAAGAGTGTTTGCAAATCAGAGAGCAGATGCAGCATCAACAACGATTGACTAACCAATTGCTTTCACAGAGTATGGATTCGCAAGACCCTCCATCTTGAGATAACTTTGATATTTTTAGTTGTTTGTTTTGGATTTTAAACTAGACTATTTACTTGGTTGTTTTGGACATCAAACTATGTAGTGTTTTGGATATTTAAACTATGTAGTGTTTTGAATATTAAACTATGTAGTGTTTTCAATATTAATTAGATCTGGAATATTTTGTGTCAAATGAATGGTGTTGGAACAGGTTCTGGAAATAACAAAAATAAAAAAAATACATAAAAAACGACGGAATTGCGATGGGATTCTGTTAGAA
Organism: Agastache rugosa; assembly: GCA_031470985.1. NCBI lineage: Eukaryota > Viridiplantae > Streptophyta > Magnoliopsida > Lamiales > Lamiaceae > Agastache > Agastache rugosa. The sequence continues at coordinate 19,664,957 of CM062603.1, read as the reverse complement.
CCATCATCGACCTATTTACGACGGAAAAATCCGTCGCAACTTTGTGACGGAACTACGACGGAAGGTCAGCCGGCGTTGACCAGAAAATAACGACGGAAAAATTCCGTCGTTACTAGCGACGGAAAAAAGGCGTCGATATTCCATTGTCGATTGTTGAGACGACGTCTCCGGCGACGTCGTAGTCTGCGACGAATTATCCGTCGCCGTCCCGTCGTTAATGTTTTTAGCCACGTGCCATTTGAAGACGGGAAATGTCCATCGTTATTCCTAAATTGCGACGGAATTTTGAGGAATAACGACCGAATTTTCCGTCGCAGTTTCCTGCTTTTTTTTTGTAGAGTATGTTGTTAAAGATATATTTACAATAGAAAATTTAATGTTATTCCTCATTCCGAGTTTTTTATGTTGGGAACTGTTCCAAGTCGCTTGTTGAACCTACGTGTATAGGACTTATAAACTAATTTTCGCCAAATTTAAAAAGAATAAATCTAGGTGGCCATAATATGGCAAGCCATAATACCCTTAAAATTTTAAAAACCGGTCGGTTTAATTTGAACCGGTTAGGAGAATTTTTTTGTACTAATATGTCCCGGTATTATTTTTAGTATAGATTCTCCTACTTAAATTTGAAAATATTTTCTTTTATATATTTGGTAACAAGATAATCCTACTTAAATTTAAAAATATTTTCTTTTATATATTTGGTAACAATATTATTAAATTGATATGAAAAATATTATTAAAATAAAATCCAAAAAAATGAAGGTGGAACATCCGCAGCGCTCCAAGTCTTAAAAAAATTGGAACCAGGTTCTTAAAAAAAAAAAAAAAGTGAAACATCCGCAGCACTCCAAGTCTTAAATTTTTCATATCACAATAATCACCATCACACGATTAGATATATAAAAGTTAGAATTTGTAAAGCAAATTTTTAATTTTTTTTAGGGGAATTTGTAAAGCAAAATTCAATTGGGAAAAAAGAGAGATCCGGACTCTATTTTGATTTTTTCTTAGATAATGATAATTTATTTAATTAATGGGAGGAAACGTGTTTTTATTTAAGTTATAAATTTAACAACTTTACTTTTCAATTCCTAAACGTGTTTTAGTTTATTGAAATTATTTATGATCCTACGTGTTCTAATATTTTTTAAGTTTTCAAAATTAAAGTTAATTGATCTAAACGTGAATAAAATTAAAATTAAATATGGATCGGATCTAATTGATCTAAACGAGTTTTAGGATGAATTTCGAATTTTCATATACTTTTTGAACAAAAATAAACAGAAATATATTGTGTTAATATAAGAATTCACATTGTATATGACATGCATGTACAAATTCAAATATTTTAAATAGAAAACAAAATTTCGTTAATTAAAATGAAATCTGAATATAATTTGGAAAGATAATTATTGAAAAAAAAAATCGAAAGTGTAATTTAGATTTGGTCAAATTGATTTTTTAAATTAATTAATGAAAAATATAATTTCTACTTGATGTAATTAATGATTTGATTTGGAATGTAATTTTAGAAATGATCTTGCATTGATTTTTTCCATAAATAATATCAAGGGTAGACATGTAAATTAATAATTCAAATAAAGTTTATTAATTATAATTATTATGTAATTACTTATGTAGCCCTATATGGCCGGCCATAATATGGCCATTTAGAAAACCTCATTTAAAAACTAGTGTAACTTTTAGATTTGTGTACAATAAAAATTGATTATTACTTATCAAATGGCTGTATACAGGGGCATTTATGTTTTGATTTGTATAGCAAAGCAAGTTATATATTTCCATGAAATCTCCTTTAATTTGTATTGTTTAAATAAGTCTTTTTTTTTTTTCCATTGTATCAGAGAGATCTCCTTTGATTTGGATTATTAAAGTTTTGTTCTTTAAGATCTCCTCTGATGTGTAATTCTAATAACGTTTCTTTCTTTTCATGGTATTAGACATCCTTTGATATTTTTGTGTCACATTCGCATGTGAACTTTTAGTCCCAAATAATGAGATAGTTCTTCTCAATGGCTATCACTTTATCCAAACCCATCAAGTTTCTAATGAAATTTTGTCCTTCATCCAGATTAACCGACTCATTACTCCAAATATGTCTAAATTAGTGTTTCTCAATGTATGATTCCAAATAATGCACACATTCATTTGGGAAAATTTCATCATTTATGATTGTACCTAGATTATAATCTTGGGCATTGAAGCTAAAACTGAGGAAAATGTGCATGACAGTTGCAATATCACGAAGAAGGCTCCAACTAATTTCATCTGAGAGAGAGAAATAGAGGAAAGAAGAATTGATATGTTTGGATATGGTTTGGTAGTTGTTGTTCTAGCTAACAAACTTGAATAATTTGCTTCAAATGGAAAAAGAGATAATCGTTCTATTACGAAAAAAATAAAAGTTTGGTACTAATTTTTGACACAATTTTTAGTTTAGTACTCACAAACATCATACTGTGGTACCATTTTAAGAAATTATCCCTAACATGTTAGTAGTAATTTGCCTAGACTAATAAAATGGGAATTTAAATTAGAAATGAGTAATTTAAATACAAGTTTTGTTAAATTGTTCTAATAAAAATCAAATTCGCTTGAAATTGCACGAATCAAGATTTATATCATCTATATCGATTTTTTTTTCTTTTTTTTTACATTTGGACCAAGCTACATAACTCACCTCAAATGAAATAAGGGTAATTCTATTCATAACCCCATTGCCCCGCATTTTTAAAATTAATAAAAATATTATGAATTTACTTTTTTCACCCATATAACCCCCCCCCCACCCCCCCCCCCCCCCCCCCCCCGATTCTTTTTTCCCATAGCGGTAGCCCCCAACATTTTTTGCATTGTGGACTGTAGAGTTCTCCTAGTAATCAACAAATTCATACTCCCAACATAATTATGCTTGTTTCTATCTAATGATTGAAACAATTCTTATTCTTTACCTTGATGCTGCCTGGTTAGATGAATTTTCAGATCAAGAAATTTGACTTGAATTAATTTAAATCTATGATGCACGGATTCTTCTAAAAATATTATATTGCCGTATCGGATTCTTGCTAGGGTGTGATTCTCGTCGGATTCCCGTGGGATTCGCTCCCGATTCGCTACGTGACGTATCCTTCCAAATAAAGAATAAAAAGTAATCGGATTCGCGAATCCTGTGTGTAAAATTCGCGAATCCCGTGGGTGAAGTAAGTGTATGAGGTTGACTTTGATAACTTTATTTGAATTATGGTTTTTCTATTGGACTAATGATATTTGAATTGATATTTTGTTACTTAATTAAATTACATAATTGAAAATGCTTAAGTTTTGGGTTAAAGAAAATGAATTTCATACATATGATTTATGAAAATTGATATTTCTAATTATTTTATAAGTGTTACGTTCATATAATAAAATATTAATATTAGACGTATCCTTGCCAAATCGTACCTTATAATTTTTTAAATTCCGTATCCACGTTCCCGTATCGTATCTCCCCGCACCCGCCCCCACGCACCCATGCAACATAGATTTGAATTGATACCAACCCGTAAGGATGTCCGAACATCATTAGAATCCATTCCAAATACCACAATGATACTAATTCTACAAAGTTTTGATGCCCAAGAAGTTGCAACTCCGTTACTGCTAAAGCGCCAAAACTGACGAGCAGTCACAAGCCGTTGCCTCTCTGGCCTATGGACCCACCGGAGATATGGCAGATCAAAATTCTAATGGTAGCTAGATTTATCACTCCACGATTTGGTTTGCTTTGCACTTCAACGTTTTTAATTTTTTGTTAATAATATAATTTGGAGCTTTTTAGAAATAAAATAGTAAATTCTTTACCTGTGTTTAGAATTATCTGTGTCGTACTTCTTTACTAGGCCCAAATCACATAAGCCCGATTCAAATTCAAATTGAAAGAAACCCTTCTTCTCCATTTTCCTGCACTCTGCGCAGCCGTTCTTCTTCATTTTATGCCCCCCTCCACCCCCGGCTTCTGCGACTGCTTCTCTCTCCTCGCCCTTTCTCTCTCAATGCTATACAATCATAACGATGTCTTCGAAAAGATCGTTATCAGAAACAGCAGCTGTAATCGAAGGCAATGAAGATTTGTTGATTGAAATCCTCGTATTCCTGCCCTCAAAATCCCTTGTTAGGTTCAAATCGGTGAGCAAGCGATGGCGGTCGCTTATCTTCGCCCCTTCCTTTTGCCGTCGCCTCACCGTCCACCACCTCCGCCGCCTTCCTGAACCTGAAATAAAGTTCCTATTCGGCTGTCTTAGATCAAAATATGTTGTTTATAATCCTATAACCCGTAGATCTTTTCCATTTACACTCCCTTTCGGATTTTCCGAGATGGAATACTGCAATCCACTAACGGACTGTTATTAGTGAGGTGCGAACAAGAGAAAGAGAAAGAGCGTCGCTACTATGTCTTCAATCCAACCACATTGCAGCAAAGGGACCTCTCCCCGCTCCCTTGCGCCTCTGTTGACAGCCTCTATATAATCTTCGATCCATCTTCATCACTCCATTACAGAGTTGTCTGCTTTGAATCTCAAAACAGGTCCACCGTTTTCTATCTGTACGATTCCGAGACGCATAAATGGAATATCGGAGGCAAAGTCGATAAAAGAGCCAGGAGGTTCCGCAATGGGGTTTCCTTCGATGGTGGCATCTACTTTGTGAGGCTTGCTTCTGCATCTCGCTTCGACCTCGACGGTACTGTGAGCAAGATTCCGAAAGCTGCTAGGCATCTTTCTCAATGGATGCGTAATAAGAAGTATGCTATGGAATCAAATGGTTTTCTGCTTTGTTTGACATTATCTTCGGGGGAGGAGGGATGCAACCTATTACATGTGTGTGAGATGGAGAAGGGAAATGAGAATAGATGGATTGAGAAGTACAGGGATGATATGTTTCTGTTTGTGGGCGACGAAGACTGCATTGATTATGTCGACATGATGTATATGATTAGGGGTGAAAAGGAAGAAGATTCTATGTTGGTCTTGTCCGGTGCTGTTAAATCTGTAGTTAAATTTACTGATAGTTATGAAAGGGATGATCCACTGTTGACAATCACGGATGCCCATCATTTCGTTCAGACTCTTGTTCCGGTATGAATATGATCTCTTGTTTTTTCTTATGTCAATTTTGTTATGTATCGAATCCAATTATCTATTTTGGTTTTAAAAAGGGAATCGCCCAGAACTCGAGCAGGTAAATCTTTCTAGGAAGTTTGATCGGATTGTTTTCCAATGGATTGGCAAACATCAAAATTGTCTCGCCCATCATATTACTTTCTTCTTGTGCCCGTAGCCGTAGGCCAAATTTTGGTTTGATGTCGACAATCTATCATTTGCTTCGCTTTTGCGAATTGTATGTTCTGCAATTGTATGTTCTGAATTTGCAGTATTCTCTTTCGTCCAAATTGTTAAGGAGGAAACTTTGAAATGAGAAAATTGTAAAATTAAAATTCTAATTAAACTCCAATTAAATTACTCGAGACATTATAGTCCAATAAATTGGCGGGCGACCTAATACATATCAGTAATGAGTATATGAGTTTAGATCTTGTATGTATTGTTTTTCTTCAAACTTTATTTTTATGTAGCAATTATTAAGAGTGTAAATGTAGTATTCTCCTTCTTCGTCCAAACTGTATAGTAATAAACTATTTCATCTGTCCAATTATTCTTGTCTTGTATTCCTTTTTGGGATGTCCCGTTATTCTTGTCTTGTTTCCATAAAAGGAAATATGTTCCTCTCACAAAAAAAGTTATGGGCTCCACCACTTTCTATCTTTTTACCCTTTAAACACCGTTCTCCTTAACACACGTGCCCAAAAGAAATGAGACAAGAATAATGGGACGGAGGGAGTATTAATTTTGGTTACACCATACACAAGAAGTCAACAAATCCTAGTTCACATGACTAAATTTTTTTTTTTGAAATTAATTAGATATAAGCAAAATTCAAATTATTTTTAATTGTTCAGTCACAACCCTAATGAAATCATTTTATGAACTAAATTTTATCATTTGTGATTTTATTTGATTTTCCACTCGTAGAAATTGAAAAGAGAGGCAATGTATATAATACTGTTTCACTTGGCCCAAATTATATAAGCCCAACTCAAAAGATATCCTCATCATCATCAGTAGCCATAATCGAAGGCAATGACGATTTGTTAATTGAATTAATCCTCTTGTTGTTGCCTGCAAAATCCCTTGTTAGGTTAAAAGTGGTGAGCAAATGGTGGCGATCGCTTATTTCTCAACCCTTACTCATCCTGGGCCTGGGGGAGGTTATAGATCAAAATATCTTGTTTATAATCCTACACTCCATTACAGAGTTGTTTGCTTAATTTGTAATACGTGCTAAAGAAGTCCCTCTTACTCTTACTTATTATGTGTATGATTCTGAGACGCATAATTGGAAGGGTGGAGGTTAAGGTGATAAAATTGCCTTGAGCTTCCGTAATGGCGCGCGGCAACTATTTTGTCAGGGTTTATTATCATTTTTCAACATCCCGTTTGAAATGTAATGGTGCTCGGCATGATTCTTTTGATGAAATGCGTAGTTTCAAATATGCTGTGGAATCGAATGGAGTTGGGCTTTGTTTATGTTTAGATATGGAGAAGGAAAGTTGCATGTTAAATGTGTGGAAGAAGTTGAAGGAAGATGAGAATGGATGGAGTAACAAGTACGAGGCTGATTTGCAGCCGATTTTGAGTGCGTGTGGTGAGCAAGCATGCGATATGATATCCGTTTGCTGGGTATTCTTTCCACTTCCATTTCGTTTCGAATTTCCCTTTGTGGAAATACTGCAATCATGTAATGGACTATTATTACTGAGGTGCGGAAAATTAAGCCGAAGAAGGTGATAGCCATAGCTACCATGTCTTCAATCCGACCATTATGCAGCAGAGAGACTTGTCCCCGCTACCCAGTAGGCATTTATCACCCCATTACCATTACAGAGTTGTTTGCTTTGCATTTTCTGAAACACGCACTCTTACTCTTGTTTATGTGTATAATTCGGAGACGCATAAATGGAAGCTCGGAGGTGAACGCAATCAAGGAGCCACGAGCTTCGGGGATGGGGTTTACTTGAATGGTGGCATCTATTTTGCCAGTTCTTCTTCATTTCGTTTCGACCCTGATGATAATGTGAGTACGATTATTCCTAGTGCTCCTCGGATGCATTCTCTTGGAACATGGAACACGAAATATGTTACGGAATCAAATGGAAATCTACTGTATTTAACTTTATCTCGGATGTGGGGAAGTAACGTATTAAGAGTGTCTGAGATAAATGAAGAAAAACGAGAATAGTTGGAGTAACGTGTACCGGGCTGATATGACAAGACAACTGAGCTGCGATGCTATCCGTTTGCTGCATATGATTAGTGGGGAAAAGGAACAAGATTCATTGTTGCTGTTGGAATTAGATGGGAATATGATTATTTACAGGTTTTATGATAAAAGTGTTGAGGTTTGGTTGACTTTGAGCAATATGTCTATTTCTATGTGGACGGGCCGTTTAGATTCCGGTATGCCTATCATTTCATTCAGAGCCTTGCTCCAGTTTGATAGCTAGCTCTACCCATATATATGAAGCCAATCGGTCCTAATAAAAATTCTACTTTTGTTTTATATTCACTGACATTTAATTTGCATAAATATAAATAAATAACTAAGTCTTCCATGATCGTATCACTACTATGATTTTATTCGTTTTTATTAATTCGTGTTGTGGGAAATACTGCGTTTCTACCCGTTTGGTGGGTATGATTAGCGGAGAAGAGGAACAAGATTCATTGTTGCTGTTATCTTTGAATGGGAATTAAGATTACTATTTACAAGTTTCATGATGGTGCTTTTAAGGTAGATGACTGTACTAGTCCAGAATTTACAAAAGGATGCAGTTTTTGAGGGAGAAGAGGAACAAGATTCATTCACTTTGGTGTGAGAAGGATGCCCATCACTTCATCCAGAGTCTTGCTCTATTTCGGTTAGCTGATAATCGCAACGACTAACTGATGCGTTATCTGTTAACCTAAATCATACTTTGGTTCGGTTAGCAGTAGATACTTCAGTGATTCAAGTAATCGATTTGATAATAGGTACCCAAACTGCTTTTCAATCTTTAATCGATATCGTATTAATTACAGATTCAATAGTATTGTTCGGGCTTTTACTATTCAATATATCAAAATAGTATTTCTTGGACAAATTCTTATAGATTTTCTATATTAATATTCAATATATCAATGTTATTGAAATCAATAAAAAATAATATTATATTATATTAATTTTCTCTACTTTTTCTTACGTTTAACTTGGCCCAAACCAACTCAAAATATTAATAAAAATTTAAAAGAAACTCTTGATGGATATTAGTTCGATCCTTGAATTTCATGTATTTCCAAAAATACTGACTTCTGCCACAAATTGATCCAAGATTAATAGTTGAAGGAATTAATTGAAGAGCATGCATCCAATTTTGTTGTTTGGAACCTACTGATGATGGCGGTATTGACTGAAGAAGAGAGGACAAATGTAGAAATTAACAAAGCAGATTATCTTTGGGTTGGGACAACGAATACACATCATACCCCAAAAATCCACATTTAACATGAAACAAATTGGGTTTAATTGCCTTTCTCCACTATCTTCACATACCTATTCCGTTTCATTGATAATACATTCACCACCAATTAATATATTTATATTTATGAATAATCATTGATTTTTGTGTATGATTACTTCTTTGACCTTTGAGAATCGGGTAAACAATATTTATTTTTGCCTTAAATTTCTGCGATTATGCATCTTGTTTTTTTTAAATATATGATGTTTTTCTTTCTTCAAATTTGGGGCTAAATTTGATCGAAAATTTGTTTCCTGTTTGGATTCGGAGGATATAAACCATTCACAATGTGAAATTTAATTTGGGGGACTAAGGGGCAAAATAATACATCTACAAATATATTTATTAATTTATTTAAATAGGGGTTATAGTGAGAGAATAGGAGACTTTGTTTAAGATTACTCCTTTTATTTTTATACTTTTCTACTTGGCCCAAGCCTTAACCCAACTCAAAAAAAACAAAAATAACAAAGAGAAACCCTTCTTCGCTTTCAATCTTTATTCCTCTGCGCGGCGCGGCCCCTTCTTCTTCTTCTCTTGCCTCTGCCCTAGAAAAATGTCTTCCAAAGGATCATCCTCCACCGCACCATCATCATCATTAGCAGTAGCTATAATCGAAGGCAATAACGATTTGTTGATTGAAATCTTGGTATTGTTGCCCGTAAAATCCCTTTCTAGGTTCAAAGTGGTGAGCAAACGGTGGCGGTCTCTTATCTCCGCCCCTTCCTTTTGCCGTCAACACACTCTCCACCAACCCGCCGCCGTCGTGAAATTCAACCTTTACTCATCGTCGACATTCATAGATCAGATCAATATCTAGTTTATAATCCTACAGTCCCTAGATTTTATCCATCTTCAGATTTTATCCATCTTCATTCCCTTTGGGTTTTTCTAAGGTCCAAATACTGCAATCCTGTAATGGACTATTACTACTAAACTGCAGAAAAGGCGAAGAAGGTAATAGACCACAATGCAGCAAAGGGACTTGTCCCCGCTACCTGCTGGCAGCTTTGTTTGGGGCATTTATTTAATATTTGATCCATCGTTATCACTCCATTATAGAGTTGTTTGCTTTGCAAAGAATTAAAAGGGCGCACTTATTTATGTGCATGATTCGGAGACCCATAGATGGAAGGTTCGAGGTGAACGCAATAAAAGGGTCTTGAGCTTCGGCAATGGGATTTACTTCAATGGTGGCATCTATCTTTTCAGCAGTTCTGGTTCTGGTTCTTCATCTCATGTCGACCCCGACAATAATATGAGCGAGATTCCTAGACCTCCTAGTCCTCGGCATTATTCTCGTGAAATGAGACTAATGAGTAGGGAGCACTATTTTATGGAATCAAATGGAGTTCTGCATTGTTTATCTTTTCCTATAAAGAAGGGAAGTCGTTGCCTGTTAAATGTGTGGGAGATGAAGGAAAATGAGAACCGATGGAGTAACAATTACCAGGTTGACATGCAGCCGATTTTGGCTGAGTGTGGTGAGCAAGCGTTCAATAATACCCGTTTCCTGGGTATTTTTAGAGGAGACAAGGGACAAGATTCATTGTTAATCTTGCTTGGGAAGAAGATTGCGATTTACAGATTTTATGATGATGTTTTTCAGGTGCAAGACCATACTAGTGAAGAGTTTTTAAAGGATCACCCTCTGTGGTGTTTGATGATGGATCTCCATCAATTCTTCATCCGGAGTCTTGCGCCGGTTTGATTCATCTCTTGGTTTTTCGCATATCATGAATTATGTACAGAATCCATGCAATTATCTATTTAATTTGGTTGTGATCACTATCAACATTAGTTATACATTCTGCTTTATTGTGAATTGTGATCGCGCGTTTCAGGGATTTCTAGTTTTCTTGGTACACTAATTTATTTTCCACTTGATATATCCCGTTTGTTGGTTTCCATTTTATATTTTTTTCTACTTCTTCTACCATTTAATCATAATTTTGTAATTGTTAATTAGGGTTGATTGTGCCAAGCTTACATAATTCTTATGTTAATATTTTGGGATGATATTTTTTTTGAAAGATTACGTGTTTCTTTTTAAATTTATATTTATGGCATCTCTTAACAACATGGTGGCCAAATATAAGAAATCTTTTCAAATTCGTGCAACTCTGTTAATGTTTGATCATCCTTATCATCGCATTACAGAGTTGTTTTCTCTGTGTATGCTAAAAAATGCACTCTTATTTATGTGTGTGATTCTGAGACGCATAAATGCAAGTATGGAGGTGAACGCGATAAAAGTGCCGCATGCTTCCGCAATGGGATTTACTTCAATGGTGGCATCTATTTTGTGAGGTTGGTGGTTCTTCATATCGTTTCGACCCTGATGATAATTTGAGTAAGATTCCTAGTCCTCCTCGGCATCATTCTCTCGGAAGATATACTCATGAGAATAATAACTATGCTATGGAATGAAATGGAGTTGTGTTTTCTTTAAATTTATCTTGGAAGGAGGAAATTAACCTATTATATGTGATGGAGATGAAGGAAAATGATAATATATGGAGTTACAAGTACCAGGCTGATATGAACCCCATTTTGGCTAGTGTGGTGGGGGAAATTGCTGTGCTATGTCTTTGTTGGGCATGACTGGGGGAGAAAAGGAACAAGATTGATTCATTGTTGTTGTTCCGTCTGCATGGGAAGATTATGTTTTATAGGTTTTGTGATGGTGTTTTTGAGGATCTAGATGACTATATTGGTGAAGAATTTCGAAATTGGTCTGTGGGGGATGTCCATGATCAATTCTTCATCTAGAGTCTTGCTCTTGTGAGATCATCTTTTGTTTTTAGATGAACCAATCAGCTTCATATGAAGCCAATTACTGTATCTAAATTAGATATATTATATTTTCTAGGCGTGCTTACTACTAATGGTTGATTACTGGTACATCCATTTTTGCTGATGATCAAAGTTGTCATGAATAAGTTGGTCACACAAGCCAACTCAAATTAATGATTTTCGCCCCCTCTCTCGAATGGCAGGGGAGGCTTAAAGGAAAAATGTCTTCCAAAAGATCATCCTCCGCACCAGCGGCAGCTATCATCGGAGGCAATGACGATTTGTTGATTGAAATCCTCTTGTTCTTGCCCGCAAAATACCTTTATTAGATTCAAATTGGTTAGCAAACAGTGGCGGTCGCTTATCTCCGCCCCTTCCTCTTGCCATCGTCACACCGTAAACCACTCTGGCCGCCGACCTGAATTTCAACCTTTATTCTTTCTCGGCAGTTTTTGTTCAAAATATGTTGTTTATAATAATCCTACAATCCCTAGATTTTTATAATTTACATTCCCTTTCAGATTTTCCAAAGTGCAAATACTACAATCCAGTAACGGATTATTATTACTAAGGTGCGAAAAAGACGAAGACTGCTACTATGTCTGCAATCCCCCCACAAAGCAGCAAAGGAAGTTATCCTCGCTTCCTACTAGCAGCTCTGTTGGCAACTAGTTTGGTTTAATAAGTTGGTCACACAAACCAGCTTCAAAAAATGAGAATTAAATTAAAACTGAAAAAAAAATACAAGTTTTGTTTAATTGTTCTAAAAATGAAATAGCACTATTACGAATCAAGATCTACATCAGCAATTTTGAAATTAAACTTAGATGCAGTGGCCTGTAGATGTCTGGTTGGATCAGCATATATTTATAATTCTGTTGCTATTAATTTAAATCTAAATGTAGTTGTAATTTTGTTTATATGTTAGAATAATCTAGGTAATAATTAACACATATGGTCACAAGATCCACAATACACCACGGGGCCGGGGTGATTAATTCAAATGCATTCATAATATTTACATATTTATCCCTTCCAAGGAGCGGATACGGATACTGCAATCGTGTAATGGACTGTTACTACTGAGGTGCGGAAAAGCCCATAGCTACCATGTCTTCAATCCGACCACTATGCAGCATAGGGAACCTAGTAGCAGCACTGTTGGAGGCATTTGTTTAATGTTTGATCCCTCTTTATCACCCCATTACAGAGTTGTTCTCTTTGTGTATGCTAAAAAATGCACTCTTACTCTTATTTATGTGTATGATTCCGAGACGCCTAATGGAAGCTTGGAGGTGAACACAATAAAAGTGCAACGGGATTTACTTCAATGGTGGCATCTATTTCGTCAGGTTTGGTTCTTTTTCATCTCGTTTCGACCCCGATGATAATGTGAGCAAGATTGTTCCTAATCCTCCTGGGTATTGTTGTATTCGAATGAGTAATGTGTTCTATGCTATGGAATCAAATGGGGTTCTGCTTTGTTCAAGTTTATCTATTGTGGATGGAATTTGCCTGTTGAATGTGTGGGAGTTGAAGAAAAATGAGGATAGATGGAGTAACCAGTACTGGGCTAATTTGCAGCCGATTTTGGATGCGTTCGGTGGGTAAGATTAGGGGAGAAAAGGAAAAACATTCCTTGTTACTCTTGTCTTTGGCTGGGAAGAATATTGTGATTTACAGGTTTTGTGATGATAGTTTTGAGCTTCTACTTGACTAAAGAAGAACCCACTGTTCCAGGATGGCCATCACATCATCCTCACTCTTGCTCCTGTTTGATTCATCTCTCTGTTTTTTTGTTTTTTTGTTTTCTTTTTCCTCATCATGAATTGTGTAAGACAAGAATCCGATTTTCTATTTGATCAAGATCATACATTTTGCTTGTCTTGTCTTAAAGACACACACACAAACTCACACAAAGGCAAGTGTTAGCCCCAAACTGGTAAATCTCTTGCTAAAGTTGCAGAGACTGTCGGTACTCTCTCTTACTTATATCATCTATCTTCATATGTTCATCGTAAGAGTGTTTGTGCCTACTACTTTCCATTTGGGATCCTCCTTCTCTATCCCAATAATATGTTATTCTAGCTCAATAATAAAGCTCCATACTAATTTTATCCCAAATAAATAGATAGTAACAATTTCGTACACCAATATATACCAAATTTTTTGAATTTTGTCTGAGACCTCTCTATTTATAAACAAGATCTATCAGAGCATGTACAGCGGAGGGCGCTGCCCGATCGCCACTCTGTCCACCCGGGTGCCTCCCTCCCTTTGGCGACCACCCTCCAGTCGCCCAACCGAGCGGGAGTGCGACCACCCTAGCGCCCGGCTCTCTCTCTCTCCTCTCTCTTGTCTTCTTCTCCATTTTATTTTAGTTTTGTTTTTTTTTCTACAGATTAAGAAAAAAACAAAAAAAAATGGCAGCAACAGCTAGAATGCTCCCAACGGCTACTTTCATTTTTCATTCTATAAATACTACATCTCATTTCAATCCATTTAACTCATCTTCTACTCTATTCACTCATTTTCAAAACTCATTCTCTCTCAATATCCTCAATATATTCTCCATTTTTTGCTTTCTATCTAGTTTTTTGTTCAAAAAATGGGTGACAAAGATGTTCAATTCAACAATTGGTATGGATATGTAACCGGTTTTCCGTTTATGCAAAATTCTCCTCGTTCATCCGCTCATTCCCCTTCCCCAATCCCGCAATGACAACTATTTAGCTCGCAAGCCGATGTTTCACCGTACTCATCCCCCGGGGATATCAATTCTCGTCATCGCCCGGCAGTGCATTTCACCAATTCTCCTCTCCCCCCGTGGCTATCAATCTTTTTCCACGCCGTCTGTTGCATATCAACAATTTAGAGAGTTCAACCTCAACGACGACGACGATGACGATGATGAGGATAACGAAGATGTGCAACTGGTGCAGGATTCTCCTCCGGAGTCGCCGCCTCCAACAAAGGGGAAAGGAAAGGGAAAGAAGAAGGCGAAAACCTCCGCGAAACCGAGGGGAAAATTCGTGAATTACTCACCCGCCGAATTGGAGTGCATTACAAAGTACTACGTGGATATCGGTCTTGATCCCATAGTGGCTAGCAATTTTGGAAGCAAATTTCCCGGAGCTACAACAAGATTCGGCCCGACGACACACCGGAAAGGGAATCCGAACATCTTCGGTGCGCATGGAAATGTGCTAAAATGGACATTATGAAATTCAATGGCCACTACATTCAAATCCAAAGGGAGAATGGTAGCGAACGAAGCGACCTCGGTGTAATTACGTACAATGGCAGAGGACGCCTACTACGAAACTGTGGGAAGCCATTTCAAGAAAAAGAATGAGTGGGAGGTAGTTAAGGATCTACCAAATTTTCTCAATCCAGACGTCGTGATGTAACCGGCAAAACGAACGAAGACTGGAATGGGTAGGAGCTACACCAGTCATTCCAGCAATCTGAGAAACTCTGACTCCGTGAACGAGGCAACGCGATGAGGAGTCGGCCACTAGGACAGAAGTCCACGAAAAACAAAGGCAAGAAAAAGGCCGAAAATCAAATCGAGAAATTGGGAGCAATTATCGAAGAAATGAGCATGTTTATGCAAAATAATGATTTCAAGACTGACTACGAGATCTTCACGAGGGACACAACTAATATGCCACCGAATGTATTGAAAAATCACCTTCTAGTTTGCCAGTATCTTAAAAAGAAGGGTAATTTTCACTTAAATAGCTAAACTATTCAACTTTTCATAATTGTATTCCAAACTATTAAAAATATCAATTAAACGGCCAAACTATTGAAAGTTTCACAATAATGTTCTAGGTCAAACTTTCATGACGGAAATACAATGTGTCACATCGGAAACTTATTTTGGTTAAGTTTTGAAGGATTTAGAATTTTGAAATTCTAAATATGTTTCCAAATTTCGACACCTTGGATTTTCGTCGCCGAAAGTTTGACTAGAATATTATTGTAAAAACTTCAATAGTTTGGCCATTTAATTGATATTTTTAATAGTTTGGAATACAATTGTGAAAATTTCAATAGTTTGGCTATTTACTTGATATTTTTAATAGTTTTGAATATAATTGTGAAAAGTTGAATAGTTTTGTTATTTAAGTGAAAATTACCCTAAAAAGAAATGGGGTTTTGGTGTTTAATTATTTAGGATTTTAGTTATATTTTTCTAAATAATTAATTGTATTGTAATTTTCCAATGTTTCAATACAATTTGGTGTTTTAAAACTATTCTTATTATTTAAAATAAATATAAAACATAAAAAAATAAAAATAAAAATAAAAATAAAAATAAAAATAAAATACAATTAAATAAAAAGAGGCCAGAGTGAGAGACCGATGCTATTGTAAATGATTTTGAGCTCGATCTCCCAATCATTATGACTCCACTTAAAGTGTATAAAATATTACTAATATATTGGGAGACCACCCTTTGGGTGGTCTCCCGTTGTACATGCTCTCACCGTTTGGATGTTTCGAAATGGACCGTTGTTTGACCTTTCGAATAGATTAACATCAAAATTCCCATTTTCAATTATGTTTTTGAGTGGCAATAAATAGTTGAGAGATAAAATTTAGAGGTCCAATTTTGGTACCAAAATTTAAAGAGTATAAGTTTTTTAACCCTAAACTTAAAACTACGAGTTTTCTATACCAAAATTGATTAAAAGACTAAAATACCCTTACTATTTTAAATTGTGTCTCTCTCTCTTAGTATCGGTCCCCCCCACTACCCTACCACAAACCCACATTCTCTCTCTCTGTCGGCTGAAACCCACGAAGAAGAAGCACGCTCTCAACGGAAAGGCTTGGGCACGATGAGTTCGTCCGAGACACAATCTGACCACGATGGAGAGGCGTCAACGTCGGCGTCGAATCACGAAGAGGAAGAGTTCATAAACGAGCCGCCGGTTAGTGCCCTAATTTTTGAAATAAATTGAACTTGTTTGGGAAATTTTGATTTTTAATTCTTGGTTATACATGCTAAACTTAAGTTGCGAAGAAATGTACATGTTCTATACTTTTAAATGTTGATTTTTGGTGTGAATTTGGGCTGAATTTTATGTGGGCACGATGAGGGTAGGAACGATGGAGGTAGACACGATGGGGGTTCTCGATAGGGGTAGGCGATGGGGCTGGGGGCGATGGGTTTGGGGGCGATGGGTCTGGAGGCGATGACTGAGGGCGATGGCAGTCCATCGTGACTTTGCCATCGTGCCCAGACAGGCCGGTTTTGCCTGTTTTTTTTTGTGTTTTGTCTTGTTTTTTTTATTTTGCTCGTGATTTTATTGCTTATGGTTTCCCGTTTTGTTATTGCAGGAGGGTTGTATGTGGAAAAGGCCCACGTTACGGGCTGTGACACGTGGAATCAATTTGTATATGCGTTGTGACATGTTCAAAGAGATACTTTCCACGCTGCGGCGCATTGGCGGGCCTAGACACGGGAGCATGCGAAAGAGCACTTTACCTCCGGGGTCATGGGCAGACTGATTAGAGTTAGGCGGACGGGCAGTGCTACTGGTGCCCTTCACCACCTTATAGCCCGACAGCTGCAGGGCGACCACATACCCCCGCAGGAGTCGTGGTTTCAGCTTGGGGGTCGGACAGTCCGTTTTACACCCCCTGATTATGCACTAATCACGGGACTTCAGTTTGGAAACATGGAGTTCGACACTACTGAGACTCACCTGATCTGTCCTGACAGTTTATTCCACCGGCATTTTCATGCTAAAGAAACAAAGGTGAGCGAGCTGCGCAACAAGTTCAAGGAACGCAAGTTAGGAGATGAAATGGAAGATTATTTGAAGGCGGCGAACTTGTTGGTTTACTACTACTTTCTCTTGTGCCGGGACAAGATGTCTGTCGAGAACTGGGCATGGGCACTGGTAGAGGACTTTGAGCAGTGGGACAGGTTTCCCTGGGGTGCTTACACATACCAGGTGTTGACTCACTACATCGACTCCGTGGCTCTTACTCCTATACAAGAAGAGATTGACTACCACTTCTACGGTCCAGTATGGGTCCTGCAACTTTGGATGTACGAAGCATTTCCTCATTTGGGACGCTACTGCGGAACGAGAGATGAAGTGATCAGGCTGCCCCGATGCTTGATGTGGGAGACGGGCACTGTGAAGGCGGACTTCAGTACCTTTTTGACCAACCGGTATGTAAATCACTTTATTTTTTATGAATTTTTTGAAATTTCAAAATTTTATCGATATATAATTGTTATTTTATACGTATTTCATTACAGCTCGAAATGAATGATGTCTCGTTGGTCCCGATGGAGGAAGAGGAAGCCGAGTACTACTTCCTTAGCTTTGAGATGGGGATCCGTTTGATGTGGTGTATCTGAAGCCGATCCGAATTGCTGGTCGGGGTAAGGTAGAGGTTGTGGTTGCGGGGCCCATCAAGAACAAGGGCAAGATCAAAGTTACGACAATGGAGAAGATGAAGGCGACCTTTGGAAAGGTGTCGAAGAATCGCCGAGAGAGTAGTCCTCTCACCCGTCCTCAGACAGCAGAGCGAGTGTACCAGGAGAGGCCGGAGGATAGGGTGTGTTGTTTGCACGGACAGCCTTGTCCGGACCACAGAGTCAGCACTGGCAACGTCGTCGATCACTGCTTGAAGGTGATCTTGCACGACGACTCAAGCATAGGTTTCCTTGCTCGAGTAGCTGATAGGGTTTTCACTAAGATCGTGGACTACTTCGGTCCTAGACGGAGCAGGAGTTATCAGCAGCACTCTCTCGGTAGCCACAGGTCTCAGCGTGACCAGTTCCACCACTCCGCTGTCGCAGCCCCTAGTCACCACTCTGCGACTAGCCATAGGTCGCAGCGTGACCAGCCCCGCCATTCCGCTGCCGTAGCCCCTAGTCACCACTCTGCGGCTAGCCACGGGTCTCAGCGTGACCACCCCGCCACTCCGCTGCTGTAGGCCCTAGTCACCACTCTATGGGTAGTCACAGGTCTCAGCGTGACCAGCCAAGCCACTCCACTGCTGCTACTACCAGCTACCACGACTTCGAGGCGGATCGCGATCGAGCAGGAGATCTGCTACACCACCAGCCCTTTCAGCAACCTCTGCTTCCCATAGACCTCACCCAGAGTTTGCAACATCGCTTTCAGAGTTGGCCAGCTTCGAGAGAGAGGAGGAGGAGCAGGGTGAGTTTGGTGAGAGTAGTCCTCCTCCGAGACACCCTAGGCCGTCTGCTGCACTACGTACGCCATATGTTGGTGAGACGCCCAGCTCTCGTGCACAGATGAGTCAGCAGTACGCTGCCTTCAGACATATGGGTGACAATACTGTCTGCGTGATAAAAGAGATTGACCACACGGTGATGCAGGCATTTTTCGACCTTGTGGAGAACGTCGACGAGTACTTCACTGCAGAGGTAACATTTTTTGCAATTAATGTCTTCACATATTTAAATTATTTAAATTAATTTATATATCGTCATGTAATGTAAAATGTTTGAATACATGTTATGGACTTGTATGTGCTCTTCACTAGGTCAAAGTAGCGAATGGGGGTTGTAGGAGTTGGTGCAGTGACCACTATTATTCAAGGGTCTACGTTTTTTGTAAGTTTTTGTTTGACTTTTATTTATTGTATTAGTTGGTTTACAAAAATTATTTTTAACTTGTTTTACATTTTTTAGGCACTGATGCTTAAAGAGTTCCACGAGCTAAGTTTAAAGGGCAATAAAGTGAAGGGAAACAAATGGATATTGCCACAACCTATACTGAATCTCTTTCATGGCATGGACACACCGAACGGGATCCCGTGGTTAAACTGCAACACAGTAAGCGATTTTAAATTGATTTTAAGTTGCATTTTCTTTCAAATTGTCAGTATTCTTGATTTGCAGTTGTACTAATATTTGTTATTTGAATAGATTATTACCTTTTGTTGTCTTGATGAGCATTGGGTCACTGCGAAGATCAAAATAGATGATTGATGCATCGAATTGTATGACTCATTGTCACACCAATATGACGCCGATAAATCTCCTCGGATAATATAGATGAGGCCCCTCACTTGTCTCGTTCCTAGGCTACTAGCTCTGGGAAATTACTGGAAGAATAACCTCCGCAAGACAAGAAGAGAATACTTCATGCCATTGATCATAATGTCACCTAGTGAGCAGTTCGCCCAGACCGATGGGGTCAGTTACGGTCCTTTTTGTTGCATGTATCTAGATCGTATGGTGTCCAAACATCCAACAAGAAGGCATACAAATAATAGTGATGTGAGACACCTTAGGAGCTATCGTAAAGAGATAGGTGCTAGGATATTTAGCTTGTCTTTTGATTTGTGATTTTGTTGCACGATTGACAATGCCACTCTTATGTATGATATGTTATTCATTTGTCCTAATTTTATTTATTTGTTGAGCTTGTGTTGTGTTTAGAAATTGGAAAATGTAAAAAATAGGGCCCAAGCGTGCCCATCGTGCTCACGATGAAGAGTTCCCATCGTGCCCAGAAAAACAGGCATCGATAAGTATTTTTAATACCTTAATGTTATTCCATAGTATTTTTTATACCCTATAAATAGTTTTTTATACCTTACATACATAATTATGATCAATCTGAATGTTTTTTGCAACATCGATGATATACATCCTATAATTTGAGAATTTGAAGTAAATATTCATGGAGATCCTTTTCATTCTTAAGATATGATATGATTCATAATCATATTAAAGACTACATTTAAATTATTTCAAATGTTCGTTTTTACTTATGAAATTCTTAAATAAGCAATTATAAATCAATATATCAGCACCACAACAACATAAAGTCCAAAAATGTCTATAAAATCAAAATTTCTTGAGGGGGCGATGGGACATGCATCGTGAGGGCGATGGCCACGATGGGGACGATGGGGTCTCCCAATCGTGGGCGATGGAGAAAATTGGCAGGCTCGTGTACCCCGCCGCGGCGGGTGAGCCACCGAAGCGGGTGCACCCGCTTCGGCCCTATTTTTTATATTTTTGTGATTTCTAAACACAACACAAGCTCAACAAATAAATAAAATATCATAAATAAGAGTGACAATGTCATTCGTGCAAAAAATTATAAATCACAAGTGCATCGGACATCTTGTGATAGTGTGTTCTTCACTACCACAATTGTTGCATTTCTTCTTTCGTCGCCGTCTCTAACTCGATGGTTCTCCCTCTGGGGGAACATTTAGATCGACATCTAAAGCGAGTGGCTCGATGCAATTCTTTCTATTGTGGCCGGTCCCGTTACACTTAGAGTATTTTTTGCTACGACGTGTTGTGGGCGCACCTTCAACTGCTGAACGAACACGCTGTGTCCTCGGACGGTCGGCTTGACGAATCTCCACCGGCGGCAAGCAAACGATTCTTTCTATATCAGGTGGGACATTCCACTTCTCGGGATGTGGTACAGGCCTAATGGATTCTCTGTAAGTCTCGCGCAAGTCGTGTTGCTTGCAATACCGACTTACGAAAATCAAACAAATTGACAGTGTTTCCTTGGGTCCTGTAACGAACAAAAGTCGGAAATATTGAGCCATAAAGATACAATTTAAGTAAACAAAAAAGCTATACATACATGAGGGCGGCAGCTGCATGACGACATGGCATCTTATCCTGATCGAACTCACGACACTCACATGTCCAATTCCCAAGGTCCACCTCGAAGACCATCTTCTTGTCTTTCACTTTATAAACATTGTCAGTGGTAGGTTGAGCAACGAGCTGATGACCTGCTTCCACTGTCACAGCAAGCTTGTTGAAGGCCTAGAGTGTAATCTCATGCTCTCTCTCCCTAGCTAATGCCCTTTTCTCGTCGAACCATTTCTCGACAATGCAACGATACACCTCAAGTAACGAGCAAATAGGTAAATGTCTAGCCCACAGTAGCCGAGAGTTCAATCTTTCGGCGGCATTGGAGATCATGAAACTGTACCATCGAACTGGGCAATGCGACCTAGACCACCTATGAGCACCAATTTGGGAAAGTCATGTGTGAGCACCCTCACATGAAGCTTTGAAGGCAAAAAAATTCTTCTCAAACTCTTCAACACGATAAGCATACGCTGCATTTTGGAAGATGGCAAGAGCTCGACGGCCGTATCACGTCAGATTCTTCTGCATATGGTGAAAGCACAATCCGTGCGCTGCAGTCGGATAGATGGCTTTCACGGCATTTGCAATGCTCTTATGTTGGTCAGAGACGATCAACAACTCATCCGGATGGTCGAAACATCTGCGCAGATTCGAAAGAAACCAAGTTCATGACTCATCGTTCTCTATCGGACCAATTCCAATAGCTATAGGAAAGAGCTGCTCATTCTCATCTTTGCTAACAGCGACAAAAGAACTCCCTTGTTCCTTCCATTAAGGTGGGTCCCTTCCAACACAATCACTGGCCTCAGATAGCGCTCGAAGGCACGAATACACTGTCCTAAGGCGAGAAACATGTGACAAAAACTCTCTCACTATTGATCTGTATGTTGTACTCAGTACCGGGATTATGCTGCCTCAATAAATGCATATACGATGGGACCATCTGATACGACTTGTCAAAATCACCGTATGTCTTCTCTATCGCTATATTCCTCGTTTCTAGAGCGAGGCAGTACAACATGTAAACACCAAACTCTCTGCGCATCTCTTTCATCATCTCTCTCGGCTTCAATTACACACTCTCGCAAACCAACCTACGAGCAAAGTACACGGCTGCAATTTTAGCAGTCACCGTCCGCTCGGCAGTACGAATCATGTTCAAGTGGCAGCTGTGATCCAAAGTCAACTTCGTAATGTACCAAATCGAGTCACCCTCATCTTTTGGCCCTTGAGCACACAACCTAAACATGCAATTATTCCTACCGTACTTGCAGAGAATGACTATACGATTTCTGGTGGAACGATCAATGACATACTCTAGCATGTGCTCCAGGTGATACATTCCCACAGCCATCTTCAATTCATACTTGGACTGAAACGTAGCCCCCACTACAAGTTCACTGGTGAACGGTCCAGGCACTACAAAAAAACTCTCTTTTACAGACGGATTTTTCCGTCGATAAAACTAAAAAATCCGTTGGTAAACAGATTACCGACGGATTTATGCCGTCCTTAAATACGTCGATGGTAAAGATTTACTGACGGCTTTATTTCCGTCGGTAAATTTAACAACGGATTACCGACGGAAATTCCGTCGGTGATGTTCTATTTTTTGTATTCAGTTGGCTGGAAATAACGATGAAATACCGACGGATATAAATCCGTCGGTAAGTTTCGAAGAATCGAAACACGTATTACAGACAAATTGTCCGGGCTGCTCAACCCACCCAAGTGGCAGCGCGCTGTCACACTCGACCAGTGGAATACTTCAATTGCCTAGGCTGCGTAGTTCATCATCATCACGACCAGTTTGATGCTCAGATGTGAAATTCTCGTGCCCGAAGATCCTGTTTACTTGTTCTGGCTTCTAATCCAAGCAAGAAACTCAGTAGTCACAGATTCAATTATATTCTTACGGCGTTCATCTTCTTCGTCGTCGGAGATGTGAGCACCCTTTGCTTCTGGTGGCATTTTATCATCATCATCCTCAAATATATCCCGTTGTCCACTGCCTTCCACGTCCACCTCAGGGGCAAAAACACTGTCTCTTTCAAAGACATAAACCATCAGATCCGACCTTTTCTCTTGCACTAGCAATCGAAGTAAATCCGTATCACTATCTAATAAAGCTCTACATCTACTCTCATCCCTCAACACAGTCAAATAAGATAGCACATACTCGGAATCTCTTCGACCACACAAAGCATCTCTAATCAGATTCATGAGATGACCTCGATCATCATTCATATCGTCCATGTGCATAACAACAGTACTTCCACCTAAGTAAGCCAATCCCTCCCACTGACCTCCAAAACGTACAATAACACGCTGTTGCCCCATCTAATAATCAAAGAAAGAAGAGAGATTAGGGTTACAATACGAAAAACAGAAATTTACATCACAAACTGCCAGGGCACGAAGGCACCATCGTGGGATTGATAGAAAGGCTCGATGGTGATCGAGCTGGCCATCGTGCCCATCATGGGCACGATCGTGGGTACGATCATGCCTTCCACATCGTGCCATCGTGGGGAGAAACCCTTCGCCCCCGACATAAAAAAAAATCATAGTTTCCAACCCCTAACAAATCACACAATGCGAATTATTTCAACTATTTTTTCTCCTAAGCATATTACTAAACTTCAAGTTATATTCGAATTTAAACAAATATCACTTAACATCTACATATTCCATGCAAATCAAAGACAATTTTGGAACACGATGGTCAAGGCACGATCGTATTTACTTGGTCACGAACGTGCCTTGCCATCGTGAGTTAAATAACACACACTAGTATATGCTTTTCGGACAGAGATTTCGGGTGCATACCTTTTTTATGAAGCCAGAAACGCGATGCCAGCCTTCCTTGATATCTTTTTCTTCTTTGGTTTGACGTTTCGAGATATTGGCGTAGGTTTTTTCTCTTCTTATTTCTTTTTAGGGTTTTGTGGTTTTTGGTGTTTTTAATTGTGGTGTTGTGATTAATTCGAACCCAACTAGGAGTTCTAAACCTTGTCAACAACCTCTCTTATGCAAACTTTATTGAACCACCTTCATTAAATTCCTAGTTTCATCCGAAAAGTCTTCAGAGAATCGGATTTGGTAGGGTTCAATAAATGAAACGCGAAAGAATCTGCATTAAATATTACTTTCCATTGTGTGCAATAGCACCATCGTATCCATCCATCATGTCCACCCATCGTGCCCAGCCATCGTATCCAGTCGCCCCATTGTGTCATCCCATCGTGCCCAGAAGAAATCTGGCTGACGACAGGAGAGAATCGAGAGAGATTGAGGTTGTTTTTTCATATTTTTTTTTTACTTTTTTAATTTAATTCATAGGTGTATTATTTTTTTTAGTTTTTGTTAAAGGGAGGGCACTTTAGTCTTTTAAATGATTTTGGTATAGAAAACTTATAGTTTTATGAATGGGGCTAAAAAACTTATGCTTATTAAGTTTTGGTATTTTTTTTGTCCAATTTCACTAAAATTTATTTATTGGGTATGAGATAGTCAATCATTTATTTATTAAAATAAAATTAATATCGATTAAATCGACATATGTTATTAATTTAACGGACACAGCAGAGAATGTCACACTAAATTGATAATAGAAGATCCAAATTGGATTAGATAGTATATTATTCCATAATTTACATTTTCACTATCAATGTTTGAGAAATAATTTTTTAATAAATAAAAGAAGAAATAAGAAGAAAATATGAAGGAGAAGGAAAGAAAGTGGAGGAGCCGAGGAGGGGATAAGGACATTTTAGTAAATCAGGCATTATATAATTTATATTCTTGTTGATCTAGCTAAAATTGTTTTTATTTTAGATTTTCATCCTTATTGATGATATGAAAAAATCTTGAATGTAAAATATTATTATACCCTATGATGCACAGATTCTTCTAAAAATACCATATTATTGTATCGAATTCTCGTTAGGGTGCGATTCTCGTCGGATTCCCGTGGGATTCGCACCCGATTCGCCATGTGGCGTATCCTTCCAAATAAAGAATGAAAAGTAATCGGATTCGCGAATCATGTGTGTAAAATTCACGAATTCCGTGGATAAAGTGAGTGTATGAGGTTGACTTTGATAACTTTATTTGAATTATGGCTTCTCTATTGGACTAATGATATTTGAATTGATATTTTGTTACTTAATTACATTACATAATTGAAAATACTTAAGTTTTGGGTTAAAGAAAATGAATTACATACATATGATTTAAGAAAATTTAAATTTTTTATTATTTTATTAGTATTACGTACATATAATAAAATATTAATACTAAACGTATCCTTACTGAATTGCACCCTATAATTTTTAAAATTCCTTATCCACGTACCCGTATCGTATCACCCCACACCCGCTCCCACGCACCCATGAAACATAGTTCATACAACACTAATTAAGCATGTTCGTTTTGAGACGGCCTTATTTAAGTTATTGAATTATATTATTTGTATAATTATATTCATTAATTTACTCTCTATAGCCTTTATTTAAAAAAAAAATATTGGATTTTTGTTGTGTGAAATATTGGATCATAGAAATGGGTTGAATCTTCAAGGATGAACAGGCAACAAAGATGATTTAATCAAGTTGATTAAGGTTATGTTTTAGTTTGGATTTTCAATCTTTATCCTAGCTAGTTTGTCTTGCTATAGTTTGGAAGATTGAATTTGCAATCCAACTCACAAAGTCACTACCTTGATTTGTTGGGATAATATTGTTTATTTTGTTGTATCTTGAACTTTGTAGTTCGTTGTGGATTGCAATCCTTGTGCGTGGTTAAATTAATTTTATTTATTTATTTATTTTCATAAAAACTTCCACCACCTAGTCCTTCAATTTATGAGTTGGAATTTGGGGCTATAACAATAGTAATTTATTTAATTTGGGGCCGGTTAGCATAAAATAGAAAATATATTAATATTTTTATTATTTTGTAAATGAAGAGACTATAAAGAGTAAAAATGAGATGAGCATAGAATTACCCATTTGTTTGGTACTTGAAATTCGTAAAACAACCTCGAATATCTATATAAATTCGTCTCACCTACCAATTAAGTAGCAACATATTTTCAGTAAAAAATTGAAGAAAGGGAAAAGAAGTTAGAATAACCTCGTTCTGGGTACTCTCCACAGCCACCATTCGCCACCTCCAACGTCTCTCTACCTTCCAGGCTTCCACCGTCGCCGCCATACGCCTCGGTCAGTTTGATTTATATTTCTCTTGCAATAGCAAAATGCCCTTGTTCAACATTTTATCTATATTTGACAGTTTGTTTAAGTTTTTCACTAATTTGAATCCTAATTTTAACTTTAAACTGTATAAGCTTCATGCAACTATAAGAGGATTACCATTTTGTTGATAATGACTGAAAATATATCGTCGTGAATGGATTTTGACCCAATATTAGTTAATTTCTCGAATTTCATGCTTTTCTGATTCAATAGCTGTTTGGAAGAAGAAGAAGAAGAATATGAAGTAAACGTTAGTATTTATTTTAGAAATTCTCGGTTTTAAAGAGTATCAAATGTTTTTAACCGAGATTATCCTTTGTTTGCCTTTTCTTTTAATTATTAGTACTTGGCTAATTATGGTGCAGGATTGAATGTTATCTTAATTGCACAAGTCCTCTTCTAGTATAAATTTGTTGTATATTACCAGTCAAAAAAGAGTGAAAATTGTCCCTCAGCTCATCTTCTTGAAAAGTCAATCCACCGTAGCAAACTATAATGTCTTCCAAAAGATCATCCTCCACGCCACCATCGGCTGCTGTTGTCGTAGGCAATGACGATTTGTTGACTGAAATCCTCTTATTCCTGCACGCACAATCCCTTGTTGGGTTCAAATTGGTTAGCAAACGGTGGCGCTCGCTTATCTCCGCCCCTTCCTTTTGCCATCGCCACACTGTCAATCACCTCCGACGCCGTCCTGAAATTCAACCCTTATTTATCCTGGGCGGTGACAAGTCGGATCAATATCTTGTTTATATTGCTACAGTGCCTAGATCTCTTCCATTTTCATTCCCTTTTGGATTATCCAAGGTGCGGATACTGCAATCATGTAATAGACTATTATTACTGAGGTGCGGAAAAGCCGAAGAAGGTGATAGTCATAGCTACCATGTCTTCAATCCGACCACAATGCAGCAAAGGGAGTTGTCCCCGCTACCTAGTAGCAGCACTGTTGCGGCTATTTATTTACTCTTTGATCCATCTTTATCACCCCATTACAAAGTTGTTTACTTTGCATATGCTAAAAAATGCACTCTTATTTATGTGTATGATTCCGAGACGCATAAATGGAAGCTTGGAGGAGAACACAATAGAAGTGCCATGAGCTTCCGCAATGGGATTTACTTCAATGGTGGCATCTATTTTGTAAGGTTTGGTTCTTCTTCATCTCGTTTCAACCCCGATGATAACATTGTGAGCATGATTCCTAAACCTCCTCGGCATCGTTCTGTTGAATTAGCTAATATGAACCGTGCTATGGAATCAAATGGAGTTATGCTTTCTTTAACTTTATCTTGGGATGAGGAAAGTTGCCTATTGGATGTGTGTGAGATGAAGGAAAACAAGAATAGATGGAGTAACAAGTACCGGGCTGATATGCAGCCGATTTTGGATGAGTATGGTACGGATATCGGCTATCCTATCCATTTGCTGGGTATGATTAGGGGAGAAAAGGAACAAGATTCGTTGTTGCTGTTATCTTTGGATAAGAAGATTATGATTTACAAGTTTCATGATAATATTTTTGAGGTAGATGACTGTTTTAATCTAGAATTTACGAAGGGTTATCCCCTGTGGTGTGTGAAGGCCCATCACCTCTTCATCCAGAGGCTTGCTCTTGTTTGATCACTGGTTTTTTCCCATTTCAATTATGTATGGAAACCAATCATCTATTTTTGGTGTGATTACTATCAAGATCATAGGAACTCTTGGGAGATGATCTAACTATGGTTTGGATCTCAATATAGATCGTTGCAGGGATTTGTAGTTTTCTTTGTGCTTTATTATTCAACTGATATGCTCTATTCTGCTATTTTTATCTTGAATTTTATATTATTGTATTTTACTTAATTTTGTAGTTGTTAATTTTGTTAGTTTTTAATTTCAATTTTTAAGTAAATATTTATGCTTATCGATGAAGGCATCATTGCTTCCATAGCACGTGCTTGTAGATTTTTTACTTGTGCTGCTCATGCACTTGCTACTTTCTCGGGAATATTTTCTACTCTCATTTTGTGAATCGATAATTTTTTCCCAAATGGATTTTGTATTGTAGCTTCTGATGAATGAGTAATGAAATTTGGTTGTTTTTTGTTTTTTTTTTGTTTTTGTTTTCCCTCTCTAAAAAATTCGAAAAACAAATTCGAGTTGTTATTGGTTAGAGAGGTACACTAATGTGTTAACTAAAAAATAATGTGAATTGTTGATTGATACATTATTTTACTTTTTGACTCTATAAACAATCAAGAAGTTTGCGATTAATCAACGTTTCTCCTAAAGCTTAACCGCGAGAGAAGAGAAGATGGACAGAAGGAATCAGATGTAGAGAGAACAAATATTAATATTTTTATTATTTATTTAATAAAGTGATTAATAAAATGAGGGCTATGTTTAGAATCACCTGTATTCCTATTGCTTGCCCTGTGATCGTTTCAGGGATTCTATTTTTCTTGGTACACCACTTTATTATTCACTCCACATATTCTATTTTTTGGTGTCCATTATATATTTTTTAGTTCTTCTACCATCTATTCATTTTAATTTCTGTTTTTACTATAATTTTGTAATTGTTGGTTAGGATTAATTGTACTAAGGGGGATTCATTGTACCAAGGGTATATAATTTCTGTGTTTGTATTTAATTTCAATTATTAAGTAAATAATTACCTATTATATAATTAGGGTGTATATTTTCTTAAGCCTTAGTTTTTAGTACTAAATGTTAGTTAGAAATCACTATATTCTAATAGTTTTTATTTTTATAATGAAATATTATTACAATAACAATTTTAATAGTGGAATCTGAATTATTATCATACAGTTAGGAGGCTAAATGAAGTATTCTCTTTCATCCAAACAGTTAAGTAGTTAATTTGTGATGACCATTACACAAGAAGTTAGTACGGCTGTGGATCAATAAGACAATATGGTTGTAGATCAATACTTCTTCGTCCAAATGGTTAAGTAGTTGTATTTTGCTTAGCCGTTACACAAGAAGTCAAGAAGTCCTAATTATTAATTAATACCATCATTAAAAAATAAAAATTAACAAATTAAATTAGAATTGAGCAAAATGCAAATTTTGTTTAAATGTTCTAAACAAAAGTTGTTTGCAATGGCACTAATCGTGATGTACATCATCTATATTGGATTTAAACTTATATACGATGTTTGTTTGGTTAATAGTATATATTTGTAACTTGTTGGTATTTATTTGAATATAAATATAACTATAACTTTGTTTATATTTATTCGAGTTCTCAATTATCGAGATATACAACAGATATGGCAATAAGACCCACGAGAGCCATGGGAGTGATTAATTCAGATATATATATGATAGAATATATATGACGCACGGTATCAATGTAATTTCTTTGAACAATATTTTTGTAGATTTTCTGTATTCCTATTCAACATATAAGTATCATTAAAATAAAAATATATCAATTTTCTTCTTTGGGGTTTGTAGTTTTCTTCGGACTTTATTACCTATCGTGCAATATTTGATATTACATCTAAAGGTGATCCTCACATTTCAAAGTCAAATAATGTAATAAGAAAATTTGCACAATCCTACTAGAAGATCCTAACAATTAAAAGAATAAATGAAGTACTCCTTGTCCGGTTTACGAAGTAATTTCTCCAATAAAAGAATTGGAACCAATCAATTGATATTTTCTCAAATTTAGAATGTTATCATATTTCCGACATCAAATTGTCGTGTTGGTAATCGGAAATATGAGTGGATATGAGAATTAAATTAAAATAAATGTGAAAATTTTTTATTCTTTGATTCTGAAACCAAAGATCCTAAGTTACTAATAATACTCCACCACTACAAGAAATATGAAAATTGTCGGTGGTGTAGTTATTTATTTAGTAATCATAGTTTTGTGCTCTTTATGACTGGGAAAAAAAAAAAAACTTTGTTGATGGAATTGTTTGGAGTTGTTTCTGTGTGAAAAATATGGCCTAGATTTTAGAAAATATATTTTTGTTAATCTAGGTAAAATTTTATATTTTTACATTTATTTTAGTTTTTCATCCTTAGTAATGATCAAAAAATCTTGCCTGAGATTTACTAAGCAGGATGGTCTTGAGACGGTCTTAAAAAGTTTTTGGATTATTTCCGTAGAGTAATTTTTTTTGTTTGTATTCATTAATTTGTTTAAGCTCAATTAGGGAACTTGAAATTCGTAAAACAACCTCGATCAAAATTCGTCTCTTCACCTACCCACTTATTTTCACTTATTTTCAGTAAATGTTTAAAAGAAAGAGAAAAATGATTGAAATATATACATCGTCTCTCGATACTCTCCACACAGCCACCATCCGCCGCCTCCAACGTCTCTCTACCTTCCACCGTCGCCGCCATACGCCTCGGTCAGTTTGATTTATATCTCTCTCGTAATAGCACAATGCCCTAGTTTCAACATCTTATTTATATTTAATATTTAATTGGTTTAATTTTGTTTATAATTTGAGTCCTGATTTTTACTTTAAACTGTATGAGCTTCATGCAACTAATGGATGATTAACATAATATAACAATGGAAACATTTTTTCTGATAATGACTAAAAATAAGTTGTTAGGTTTGACTGATTATTAGTTGATTTCTTGAATTTTATGTCTTTCTGATACAATAGCTGTTTGAAGAAGAAGAGGAAGGCTGTAGGAGGTAGAGAGAAAAACTGAAAGCTAGAATTTTGATATCAACACTTAATTTTTTTAAATTCCCCATTTTTACAGAGAATCAAATGTTTTAAGTGATATTGTTCTGTTTTTCCGTCGACTCCGAAATTGTGAGATTGAATGTGGAATTCTGGTCGTTTCAACTCCGCTGCTTAGATTCATACTTCGCACTACTTGTTTCGTTATAAATTATATATGTCCCAATAGCAAGGTCTCGCTTTCCTTTTTTTGGATGTCTCAATAGCAAGGTCTCAGTCCAAATAAAAAAATAATTAGTGTGTAATAAGGGGAAATAGTTTTTGGTTAGGAGTATTACTTTTAATTAAAGTACTCCTTAATAAAGTGGAACAAACTTACTTTATACACTAAACTCCTTCTTCTTAATAACCGTGCCCAAAAGAAGTGAAACCATGCTATTGAGACAGAGGGAGTAGTAATTTGTCTGTCCTTGAAATTGTGATCTTATTACCAAGAAATTATATCTTACATCTTTATGTACTACATCCACTTTTTACATTAGAATATTTTAATAATATAAATGTATATTATTAAATATTCTCACGTGAGAGGAGGATGTAGTACATATACACCATTAATAGAATTTCCCCTTATTGCCTTACTCGACCGTCCCTTAAAATTGTGATCTTTTTTTTTAGAGTGGTGCTATTTAGCCACATTATGGGCACCCATACAGGAGTAAAATAGTAAATATTGAGTCTTAATTACTAAATAAAATATTAATTATGATTAGTGGACAAATAAAATTACATATATACCCTTAGGTGCCTTTTTAAGATGAAAGAGGCTAGCTGTAATTTGAAATTTGAAATTTGGCACACAAACATTAATTACATACTGTATTTGATAGTTTCAATATATAAAAATAATAATTTAATATATATGTATGTTAGGGGTTTAGATTTATTTTCTCAAAGAACTCTCTTCACTCCATTTATCTCCAGCAGCATACAAACATTTCCTTCTTTTTTTCATTCAACGACAGCATTATGGAGAGCTAATTATGTCTGCTTAATCATATACTTGAATTTGCAACATGTTTTCACGAAAAAGCATTAAAACAATTAATACAATATTAAGTCTCAACACATGCTATGAGTTCTCAACAAAATCTTGAAATCGCAGCAAATATGTAGATAGAGAGATGGAGGTTAATTAAGAAATGAAGTAGAGCACAATAGGAGAATTGAACACAAATATGGCTATCAACGAATGATGCTTCATTCCTCATCTTCATCATCATCGTCGTCGTCATCATTACCAGCAACAGAGTTCAGAGCATTTAACCTCTCTATCAATTTAACCTTCATTTCCTCATAAGTAAGATTCTCAAGGTTGTACCTCTTATGCTCTGTTGGTAGCTTCTTATCAGATTTCTTTAATGTTGGGTCAGCGCAAATTGATGCACGAACCTTCTTGTACAACTCTTCGATGTTCTATGCCTCAATACCCTTCTTAATGTACTAGCTAAAGTGAGTCTGGTACTTCTTGGGCTCATCTTCAATCAAAGCATGCAGCAACATGGCCCCTATAGATATACTTGTTGTGCACTTTAACATGAACCTTCTTTATACTAACCAGCACCATAGTGGGTCAAGCCCAACTTCAAGGCCATAATGATAGTATATTTCAATTTAATCAATATTCTAGGATAAATTTGCATGAGTCCCCAATTTATGGAATAAATACATTAGCCACAATTATTAAGAGCCAAGCAGAATAAAGTAATGTGCATATGAATTGATCAGATTTGAAATAAGATAGAAGATAGGATTTTTATGAGTTCTCCCAACTCATACAATAAAGACGTATACAATAAAGAGGACCATAATATAGGAAAATTTGTCCTCTAGAACATTACATAGAAGTAAACAACTTCGAACACAAAACATTTAGAGCAAATTAAAACTTATAGAAAACTAATTAAACATCGCTAGAACTCGAATCTGGGATTAGCACCACAGGGATGAGGTGGTTGGAACTCCCTTCTTGATCCCTGTTTGCGTTAGCTGGCTTCACCACCTCCAAAAACAACTCATACAACTTCAACAACGGGAGGTTTTCCAACAGCAAGTCTCCAATTTGTTGATCGTTGGAGGCATACGACAAACGACGAAACAACTGGTTGAATTCACTCTTCAGCTTCGTATTCTCTTCTCTGAGGCTTTGGTACATGATTTCCAAACTTTTGGGAGTAGGTGGAACACTCCATTCAGACAACTTCATCTTCTTCGTCGGCATTAGATACAATTTGGCTGGGGTTGAATGTTTTTTGGGAGTGATTTTCTTGTTTGGTGGACTTGTTTTGGGGCTTTAGGTTGGGGTATTCTTCCTAAGTGGGGTGCTTTTGGGGCTTTTGTGATTTGCCATGATTGTAGATTGAGAGGTTGAGAAAGTATGAACCAGAGCAATGATGATGGGTAATGGCATGTGGTTCATTTATAGCGAAAGTTGCGACTGTATAGATAGTTATAATGATGATCAGGGTAATTAATGGCATGTGGCTTATTATTTTAATGATGCAAAATATGTTAACTCATATTACACTCATGTATAGATAGTTATAACTAAATTATAATTTCGATGATAAAATTTGATCAAAATTATAATTTACTAATTTATATATATAAGGTAAAAGTGATTTATAATTTACATTAATTGATATATGATATAAATTATAATGATCAGTTTAATTATCTCATTATTATGTTACTTAGTTATAGTTTTAGTGATTTATATTTAGGGGTTATTGTCGCTAAATTCAAAACGTTTGACCTTTGCACGCACCGTTTAAAATCTGCCATATAATACATCACCTTTTATTTTTCTTCTAATTTAACTAGTAAGTAGCCCGTCGAAATTCGACGGAAGATAACTTTATGTTTTATAATTTATGTGTATACATTTTAAAAATAATTTTATATCTTATAATACATGCTAAATACATATATAATAAATATAATAATAATGAAATTAAAAAAAATTAATTAATAAAATTTAGAATATATATGAATTAAAGTTAGACAAATTACCAGAATAAGTAAAATCGGAATGAAGCACCAAAGAGGAGGGTACTTTTATTTTCCTATTAGTAGATATGGTAGTCGGTTTCCCCCAAATTAAATCTTACTCGGAAGCTGGTAATGACACACTGGCCATATCGGACGGCTGAACGAAACGACACCGTTCAATTTTAAAGGAAACAACATCGTTTCACCTAAACTCATACTTATCCAATTTGATTTCCCCTCTTTTATTCTTTGATTCGTGTTATAATACTCATGCATTGCAAGTATCCAATTATTTAATTGAGTTTCTATACAATGGTACTCAATAATTATTATTTTATAATATTTAAAATCAAAAATGTTAATCAGAAATTTAAAATTATATATTTAACGTGGATATGAAAGTAATTTTTTATGTAAATATACATATATTTGAACTCGTCAAATCCTATAATTGAATAAATTAACATGGACGCATATTTGTAAATAATTGGTGAAAATTAAATATATATTATGTTGCGTTTAGTTTGAAATATGAAAATATGTACAATTACCAATTAAAAAATGCTTAGTTATTATTAATTTGATAGCTACCAGTAGCCACAGTCGGTGTGTTGAAATTTATAGAAGCGCATAAATTTATTAATAGGCTGAACATGCTTGCATTTTGGGCGGGATAAATAGTAGTTTGGGCGGGAAAATGGATGCAGATTATTTTGGTTTAATATAGTAATAGATTTATTATACTAACGAATATAAAGATAAAATATAGTTTACACATGTAGATGAAGTTTTACTATCACATTGATAATATCAAAGATTAAACTCCATTTAATCACAAAGAAATTTAGCATGATCAAGCTATTTCATATGAATTATCTTATTTATCCTTGTTAACATGAATTTTGACGTTGATTGATTAGAATGATCATGCTATTTCATTAATTATCTTCTCTAGTCTTGTTAGAGTGAAATGTGGTGTTGATTCTATATTAGCATGATCAAGCTATGTCCGGACATATATGTCCAAAAAGTATTAGTGTTTCGTTAATTATCTTCTTTAATTATCTTTTTTTAGCCTTGTTAACATGAGTTATGGAATTATGTGTGTGCATGATCGCATCGAGTTATGGAATTATGTGTGTGCATGATCGCATCGATTAGTGATTTCTAGAAAATATATACATCGAATCAAATGTGGGATACATGAAATAAATTAATTTTCAAAATTTGATTAATAATTAATGCGAACAATATCACAATTTTTAAATAAGATATAAAATTATTTTTAAAATATATACATATAAATTAAAACATAAAGTTATTTCACGTCGAATTTTGACGGGCTACTTACTAGTATATATTATAACAAAAAAGTAAATATATTATGTAGTACTTTTTTTTATATGTAGAATATTAGTTTGCACGTTGGAATGATATTATATATGATATTATGCTATTAAAATAATATTATAATTCATGATCAATACATATTCGGAGAGGGTCACATTTATCAAAAATATTTAGAGATCAAGAAAAAACTCGATTTAATCCTGAAGCCCTCGATTTGTGTAAAAACATTCAAATATCGCATGCCTGCATGCATGCTGTCTATACTAGACAATGAACCGTCGCAATTATGTAGATTTTAAATCTCATTATTAGCGTGTTGCGTGAATATCGCATGCTTCTTGAATGACGGCTTGAGTTTGGAGATTTTTATTGTTTGATTGGAGAATTGGGCGGCCGAAATTAATGCTCATAAAGAAATAAATGTCATGAGAGATCAAATTTGAAATATGAGTTGTCCATACAGTAAAAAGGACCATATGATAGGAAAATTTGGCCTCTAGAACATTACATAGAAAGTAAATAACTCAGAACACAAATATTTAGAGCAAATACTTAAAAGATGAACTTATGAAATCCAAACATCGCCATAACTCAAATCTGTGATTTGTCATAGCTGGCTTCACCTACAAAAACAAGTCGCACAACTTAAAACATGTGTTGCTCCAACTCATGATTATTCTTCAATTCTGTCATATTTTATTTTCAGAATTTTAATTAAGTTGGATATAAGGTAGCCTTTAATTATCGGCACATTAATTATCTTTTAATATGATTACGCATGCTATGAATATATTGCATGCTGTGTGAATGACGGTTCAGATTTGGTGTTATATGGAACGTTACCATAATGATTTAAAAAAATTCAATAATTAAATATATTTTCAATCACCATAATTAAATTGCTTCATTACATCATGAAATTTTCTCTTTTATATTTTTAAATTTCCTCCAGATATATTCACAAACAACATAGAGAAAACAATACTCCAGATATATTTAAGATCCAGATATTGAACTAGTACCAGAAGAAGAAGAAGAAAAAAATTCCATGGTAGATGTAGCTAGAAAGGCCACGATGCATGAGCTTTTTGGATCTTTCACCGAAAGTAGCATGGAGAATGAAGTTACTAACGAAGATGAAGGAGATTCACATGAATGTCACCATCAAAACACAGGAGATCCACACGAATATTCAGATCAAGATGAAGTAGAGCAAGTTGAGATTATGGAGGAGGATGACGAAGATTTTCTTGGAGTTGATAAGCAAGCATGTGAGGAGATGATGCACCATGGTCCTCAATCTGGTATGGAATTTGAAAATAGGGAACATCTATTTACAGCGTATCAAGCATTTGCCAAGATACAAGGATTTAGTGTTTCAAGTAGAAACAAACGTGGTGATAAGTATCTTGTGATCACGTGTGGTAGGGCCCGAAAGCCAAATGCAAAAAAGTATACTAAGAAAATGAATTGTCCAGCACGTTTGAATGCAATAAAACAGGATAACGGCAATTGGAAGCTTTCCACAATTTGCAACGAGCATAATCATGAGCTGGAGCCGAACATGTCTGAATTTATGCCGGCACATAGGCATTTGTCAACCAATTTGAAGGTCCATTTAGATGCATACGACCGTGCAGGAGTACGACTATGTAAAAGTGTTAGGATGATGGAAGTTCTTGCCAGCGGACCACCCAATTTAGGAGCTTCGATGAAAGATTGCAGGAATTACGTTGATAAGATGAGAAGGTTAAGACTCGGCAAGGGAGATGCTGCTGCCATTCAAAAATTGTTTAAGAGGTTGCAAGATAAAGATAGGGAATTTTTTTATCTGGTGGATATTGACGACGACTCTAGACTCCGCCATGTCATGTGGATTCATCCGCGGAGTCGAGCTGCATACCAAGATTTCCACGACGTTGTGAGCTTTGACACGACTTATCTCGTGAATCAATATAATATGCCTTTTGGATCTGTGGTCGGGGTTAATCATCACCATCAATCAATCCTACTAGGATGTGTTCTATTGAGCGATGAGCGTGCAGAATCATTTAAATGGTTTTTTAGGAATGAGTTAATTTGCCTAAAATACACAACCTTTTTCGGATTTTGAAATTTAACATGACTTTTAAAAATTCTCTGTAAATACACCATCTTTACATCCGTTTGAAATTTGACATGAATTCCAAAATCCCCAAATTTGCATTTGACGTGACTGCCGAAATTGTACATGTGGAATTTCTTTCTGATGAGAAAAATGATGTTTTTAAAATTGTTACGATGGTGAATGAAATGACCACAAATATTCTGAAAATTATACGATGGTGAACGAAATGAACCCTAATTTAAAGCCCCTGTTCAAATTGTTAAAACGATATTGTTCCATTCTATTCATATAGCCACATCAAACATGAAATGCCACGTCAACTAAAAAATGACATGTCAAATAAAAATTGCCACGTCTGTCGCCGGAGGTTCTCGCCGTGTCAAAATTCAAACAGATGTAAAGGTGGTGTATTTACAGAGAATTTTTAAAAGTCATGTTAAATTTCAAAATTCGAAAAAGGTGGTGTATTTTAGGCAAATTAACCCTTTAGGAATTGGTTGGATGCAATGGGAGGTGTTCAACCTACGACAATTTTGAGTGATCAAGATGAAAGCATTACGATTGCATTGAGAGAAATCTTGCCTGACAGCATCCATCGCTATTGTCTGTGGCATATTGTTTCGAAGACCTCAAAGAAATTCCCAGGTGCTGA
This sequence comes from Agastache rugosa, assembly GCA_031470985.1. Classification (NCBI taxonomy): domain Eukaryota; kingdom Viridiplantae; phylum Streptophyta; class Magnoliopsida; order Lamiales; family Lamiaceae; genus Agastache; species Agastache rugosa. The sequence continues at coordinate 19,626,756 of CM062603.1, read as the reverse complement.
TATTAAAATGGCTTGTTCAGATTTCAATCGAGTGATACGTGGCTGCGTCAACATTCAGGAATTTGAAGAGAGTTGGGTTGCTTTCCAAGTTAAGCATAACTTACAAGAAAACAGTTGGCTCAAGGACTTATATGAAATAAGGCAAAGTTGGGTACCAATATACTCCAGGCATATTTTTTGGGCTGGCATGTTGTCTACTCAACGAAGTGAGTCGATGCATGCATTCTTTGATCATTATATTAATTCAAGGAGTACTTTGAAAATCTTCGTTGAACAATATGAAATTTGTATCGTCGATAAGATTCGAAAGGAGCTCAAAGCTGAATATTCAACAAAATGCAGGCCTATTACTTGTGCGTCGCAGTTTAAGTGGGAAGCACAGTTTGTTAAGGTGTACACTAACAGTGTCATGGAGCTGTTTCAGAAAGAAGTAAGGAAAGTTTGGAACTGCAATCTCAGATGGTTGGAGAGTGTTAGTAGTGCTATGGAGAGGTATGAAATTACTGAAACATGTATATCGAAAAAGTACTCATCTCGTAACGAACTCAATTTCATTGTTGAGTATCGACCTGTTGGGGGTTATTTTGAGTGCACTTGCAAGAAATTTGAGAGCAAGGGTATTTTATGTTGTCATATATTGAAGCTTTAGTGTTCAGAAATATTAACCACGTTAACGTAAGATACATTTTGTGGAGATGGAGGAAGGATGTGTATAGACCACATTTTAGCATATTTTTTGCAGGTGCGTACCCACACATGTCGAAGAGTATAAACTCAGGAGATGGAACGAGAATTTGTGAAATGCAGCGACTTGGAAATTGATTCAGAGGAGAAGATCAATTTTGTCAAAGATAAACTCAAAGAAATTGAAAGAGACCTTAGGAGATGGACTCCTGCTAGTCTCAGACTTCAAGATAGTTCTCAAACAAAAGAAATTGATGGTCCTGATATTCCTATTTTAGATCCATTGGTTGTTCGTAGCAAAGGAAGGCCAAGGACTAATCGGTTTAAAGATCCAATTGAAAATAAAAAAGGTCGAGGTCGAGGTCGACGTCATGGTCGTGCCGGCGAAGTGGACATCAACTAGTGCATTTTATTGAAGTTTAATGTTTTATTGCATCTTCATGTTTCTCAAGGTTTAATATTTTTGTTTGAGCAGACTTAAGTTTAATGTTTTTTTGTTTGAGCAGACTTAATGATTTTAATTCCATATTCAATTCTCCTAGTCTGCTCTACTTCACTTCTTAATTAATCTCCATCTCTCTCTCTCTACATATTTGCTGTGATTTCAAGATTTTGTTGAGAACTCATCGCATGTGTTGAGATTTAATATTGTTTTAATTGTTTTAATGCTTTGCTTTATTTGCTTTATTATGTTGCCAATAATTTACTAATCTCTTTTTCATCTGGGTATTTCTTCAAACATCTACTATGCATAAATCTCTCTCTTATTCTTCTCTTAATACTTCTTATATTCTAACCGAAAATTACACAGAAAAAACAAATAAATAAATGGAAAATCCAATGGGTTGTACTTGTATATCATATACAGAGCAGACGATGACGCAAATTGGAACAGATACTACACAACTTAAAAGATTTGAACAAAAATATGAGAAAAAAAATTGAAAATCTGATTAAATAGGCATAAATTAGCTTTCCGTAATGATACTACACAACTTAAAAGATTTGAACAAAAATATGAGAAAAAAAAATTGAAAATCTGATTAAATAGGCATAAATTAGCTCTTCGTACCGATCACAGCTGTTAATTTGGTGGTGGGAAGATGAGGCTGCTTTGCTCCTGAATTTCCGCCAGGAGCAGAGCCGTCTCCGGAGAGGATTCGTGGATCTCTTTCTTCAAGTAACACTGCTTCGAAGAAAACTGCAGGTGAGCGTACGAAGCTTTGATCGAAGACAAGGCGACGAAAAGTCTCGCTGCAAAAGCTTCTCTAACCGCCTTCTCCCGCCGCACCTCCTCCTCAACCTTGAACCGAGATTTCGCCTTTTGGATATCATCAACTTCTGGAAAAGTTCCTCCAGGAGCGCTTCAAGGTCAACGGCAAGCCCGGTGCTCTCGGCGACTCCGTCACCGTTGTCCGCGACAAGACCAAGATCTCTGACGCCGACCTCGACGCCATCACCTTCTCCAAAAGGTATCTGAAGTATTTAACCAAAAAATATATGAAGAAGAACAAGGACCGAAATGAATTGTTGCTGCAATTAGGCGCTGCAATTAGGCGTTGTTGATGGAATTAATTAGAGGGAATGGGATTGGGCGGGACAAATGGGGGGAACAAAAGTAAGCGAAAATTATGAGAGGGAAAATAGTCAAGGATAAAACAGTAAAATTGACTCGACCATTTCAATTCTGAACCGGCATATTTAAGTGAACCGGGTTTCTTTTTAATTGAACCAGTTTATGGGTGCCCACATTATGGCTGCATAGATTTACTGTTCTTTTTATGTGTATGTCCCTACCCAATTCCATATATTTTAAACTTTACAACAAATCAAAAGTGATGGATATCTTTCTCCACTCAATAAACATTTCTTAAATCCGTATCACATAAATTGCATCAAAATTTTCAGGGTTGGAGAGAGCATTATGTATATTTATGGAATCATTTAATAACATGGTCGCCCAAAAAGTAGAATTTAAAAAATATCTTCATATTTTATATGCAACTCTTTAGTTTGTACGCATTTAAGATCGAAGTTCAAGAACCGATATATTCCTTTGCTTACTTTTTCTTTAAACTACTATAATTTTGGTGCAGGATTGAATCTGATCTTAATCGCAGAAGTCCTCTCAATAAATGGGTTGTATATTTCCAGCCAAAAATTAGTGAATTTTTTTCCTCATCATCTTAAAAAGGCTATCAACCAATTAAAGAAAAAAAAGATGTCTTCCAAAAGATCATCATCATTACCATCAGTAGCTATAATAGAAGGCAATGACGATTTGTTGATTGAAATCCTCTTATTCTTGGCTGCAAAATCCCTTGTTAGGTTCAAATTGGTGAGAAAACGGTGGTGCTCGCTTATCTCCGCCCCTTCCTTTTGCCATCTCCACACTCTCCACCACCCCCGTCGCCGTCCTGAAACTCATCCCTTATTCATCATCAGCGGCGGCCGTTTTGATTTGAAATATCATGTTTGTAATCCTACACTCCCTGGATTCTTTCCCTTTCCATTGGGTTTGGAATTCCCCCTGGTGGGAATACTGCAATCCTGCAATGGACTGTTATTACTGAGGTGCAGAGTAACCGAATACGGTCGCCATCACTACTATGTCTTCAATCCTACCACAATGCAGCGAAGGGACTTGTCTCCGCTACCTTGTAGCTCTGTTTCCGGAATTTATTTAATGTTCGATCCATCTCTATCACCCCATTACAGAGTTGTTTGCTTTGTATATACTAAAAATGGCACCCTTGTTCATCTATATGATTCTGAGACGCATACATGGAAGCTTGGAGCTGAACCCATTACCAGAAACCTGCAATGCCACGATGGGATTTACTTCAATGGCGGCATCTATTTTCTGAGGTTTGGTTCATCTTCGTCTCGTTTCACCCCTGATGATAATGTCAGCAAGATTCCTTCTCTCCCTCGGCTTCCTCAGCTTCGTTCTTATGGAAAAAAGAGGAACTATACACCGATGGTATCAAATGGAGTTCTGTCTTTGTTTTCAAAGCAGGACGGGAACCTATTAGATGTGTATGAGACCAAGGAGATCGATGATGGATGGACTAAGAAGTACCAGGTGGATTTTAACCCGATTTTGGGGGAATACGAATCTTTCGATTTGCTGGGTATGATTGGGGGAGAAAAGCTAGAAGATTCATTGTTGCTGTTCATTATAATGCCTGGAAAGCTGATGACTTACAGGTTTTGTGATTCTGTTTTTGAGGTTCTACTTGACTCTTGGGAGAACGGGTGCATGTTTCAAGAGGCTTATCACTTCATTCAAACTCTTGCTCTTGTTTAATCTCTCCTTTTTTTTTTCCTCCTATATCCTATACATCAACTATGTTTTCAATCCAGTTATATATTTTATCTGTGTATTAATTTACTATCAAGATCATACATCTTAATTGCTTCTGGGGGAATCAGATAGATAACTTGTTTTCGACTCTCGGTACTTTCCTCCTATAGATAATGTTTTTTGTTTTTTGTTTTTTTTGGTTTAGTTATTTATATTGTTATCTTGTAAGTTTACTTGCTTACAATCATCGGAGGCAAGGACGATTTATTGATTGAAATCCTCTTCATCTTGCCTCAAGATCTGTATAATTAGGTTAAAACTGGCAAGCAAAGGCTGGCGCTCGATCATCTCCTCCCCTTCTTTCAGCCGTCTCCACACCCTTCACCACCCCACTGCCGCCGTCAAACGCAACAGTCAGTCCTCCTCAACGGCGGCGAATCAGAATTTTTCCACTATCATCCCATCGTCCGTAGGTGAGGGAGGATGTTAGATGTAATCAAAAGTAGAAGCTGAGATCATAGAAGAGAGATAGAGGAGGGGTTATAGAAAAAAGAGAGAAGAGACAAGGAGCAGGTTGAGAGAATTTTCATTGATTCAACTTGACTTTACAATGCATATATAACAGAAATGAAAACAAAATATGGAAGCTTCTCGACTTTCTTCTAACTAACTTTCTTCTTTGACTATTCTCTAACAAACAGAATTCTGACTCAGCATTTACAAAAATAAAAAATACTTTAACAGAGGACAACAGGGACGCCCATCAGTTTGTTCACAACCGTGCTACTGCGTGATCTCGTGTTTTTTAAATTTTGAATGAACATTATTAGTATTTAAATTCTAAATAAATTACATTAAAATATGGCAACAATCAACTTAAGTGATGATATATGATAATCACATGTATATTCAAAGATTACCTTTCTAGTTTGGGAAAAGGATAAAAAACAACGTTAATATTTATACCAAAGGTTAGATAAGCTCTTAATGTATTTTGAGATACAATTAAATCCTTAATGCTTGTAATTCTTATTATACAATGCCCTTCCTTTTATCACCACTCCAAATTATTATTTTTTTTCATTTTAGTTTTCTCTTTCTTAATTTGTTCCATTTCTTATCTTTTAGTATGTTTTTCTGGTTTTGGCGTTCTTTTTCATATTTTTTTTCCTTTCTTATTACTCCCTTGATTTATTTTCAGTTTCCTGATCCTTGCCTCTTGGCCCCATCTTTGAAATGGCGTGTCCTCATCTATCACTATCAGCACAGAATAAAAATGCGCAGTACGGTATGCGACGCCTTCGTCGTTCCGGCCGGACATCCGGTGGCGATGGTGGTCACAGGCGAGTCGGACATGCAGCTGGCCAGCTTCGGAATCAATGGCGGCTTCAACTAGAAATATTTCTTGGCCGGTATGTTGATATGATGATGACGTGTTGCAACTTAGTATTAATTATATATATGGTTAACTGTGATTTTATAATCAATGGCTAATGTTGTTCGAAGATTAGGACAAGAGGCAAGGCTCGAAAAATAAAAAAACAGAAAATAAATCAAGGGAGTAAGAAAGAAAAAAATTATATCAAACTCAGAATAACATAGAAGACGAGAAATGGAACAAGAAAGGGAAAACTAAAATGAAAAAAAATAAAATAAAGGAAAAGGAAGTATACTATTTTGGCATTAATTTAAGGGAGAATTTTAATAATAGCCTTTTCGATATTACAAAGATAAATTCTAGCACCCTATATTAAAAAGATAAATTCTAGCACTTCCTGACTTTTATGCCCTTCTTTTTTATTTTCCATATTTTATTTTTCAAAAACAAAATAATTATTATATTTATTATTAAATAGTATACCCTAATTCATCTTTCATACGTTTTTCATTTCTTACATAATCTCTCTCTCCCTCTCAAGCAGCGGCGGCAGAACTTCTCTAGCGACTCTATCCTTCTTCTCTGGCGGCTCCATCTTTCCTGTCGGTCTTCATCCTTTCCATCCGGCACCATCAATCCCGTTCAACGGCTACATTAATTCGAGAAAATCGATTTTACAATTTGGAAACACCCTAACCTCCTCCTCTCTACACAACCCGCCGACTGTTGCTCATCCCTCCTCATGTTTCCGGCAACCTCCATCTCCGGTGAACTTCTAGCGACCTCCACCCTTCATCCGGCATAAATTTGAACCTGTCCACTTCCGACTACCTTCCTCCTTTCGGCGCAGATCTTGTAGATTTCATGAATTGAGTGATTTTCGTAGACTGTGATTTTACGTGCATCTAAGATATTCTGATGTTGTTAGATCTGGTTCATTCACTAATTTTATTGTGTGAAATTAGATGCATTAATTGATCACAATTATTTTTGCGTGATGGAATGGAAAAAAATGTGTGAATACATTAGTAGACTAGTAGTGTTATCATTAGTAGTGAAATCACGTGAATTCACACAACAAAATTCATGAAATCACACATTAAAAATAGTGAATTCGCATAATAAAATTCATGAATTTCGTAAATTATGAAATCACACATAAAAAATTGTGAATTCACACAACAAAATTCGTGAAATCACATAATAAAATTCGTGAATTTCGTCAAATTTGAAGAGCACCCAGATTCGAATTTTCGAATTTTACAGATCCAACCAGAAGAAAAAAAGGAGAAGATTAAAGATCTGTAAAATATGGTAAATGGATAAACATTCAAAATATATTAATCTGTTCCAAATCTTTGATTTAATTAAAATAAAGAGTAATTTTCGGAATAATTAAAAATGATAATTAGGAAAATAAGAAATAAGGGCAAATAAGTCCAAAAAATTTGAAAAGTGCCATAATTTATCTTTTGAATATGGAGTGCTATAATTTATCTTTAAAGTCTTGAAAAGTCTAAAATCATCAAATAGCTCTTAATTTAATTTGGAATTGTAATAGTAGAGAGGGGCATCCGAGCATTGATGTTAAGGATTTAATTGTTTCTAAAATTATATTAGAGCATCACATTAGAGAACCCTAATTAGGGGCTCTATAAAACTGTCCCATTAATGCGATGCTCTAACAAGGAGTTTTATAGAATATTAATTAGTATATTATTTTAAAAATCATATTTCATAAATTAAAAAGAAGAAATTACATTAATTAAAATCGAATAATACATTAATTAAAATTGAAAATTATAATAACTAAAATACAAAAATCTACATTAATTAATTTCCATCAAGAAATTAATTAATTATTTAGTTATTAGTTTAAAACAAATTAATAAAATTCAAGCCCACGACCAATCATTACAACAAAAATTTCTACTAGTGACATAAGGTTTGATAACTATTATGCGTGTTACAAAAATTAATAATATTTAATGATATAACTAGTGTAAATTAGTTACACCATCAAATATCATTAATTTTTATGACATACATTATAAGCTATCAAACCTCATGTCACTAATGGAAACTTTTATTGTAGTGAATATATATTAGCCCACAGGGGCACAGTAATTTGAAATCCACAAAATTAATAAAATATAACCCTACAGCACAGTTAAAAGCACCGCTAGCTCGTCACTTCGTCTTCTTCCTTGTTACTTTTTCTTTCTTCTTCCTTCTTCTCTCTTTTGTATTTTCTCTGCAAATCAACATATTCAAACACAGAAGGTGTGCAACTTGTAAAATTTGCAGTACTTCCGTCGTGGAAGGCCTGCTCGAAGGTGTGCAACAGCTTGGTCCCCAAATTTCAATTTTTTTTTTTAAATTATGCACATGCATTGCACGCGCCGTACATTTTTGCCATCGAGCCGGCTTGCCAGGAAGAACCATGGATCAAGCCGCGGGGATCGCCAGTGAGCCCGGATCGAGCCGCCTGATTGTTGCCCGGATCGAGCCGCCTGATCTAGTATAAATAATAAGGGTATTTTTGACCCTTTTTCCTTTTATTGCTGTAAAGGAAAAAATTACATTAAATCAGAATTCAATTATATCGGTTAGATTGATCGAAAAAAATAATATCCAATAATAGATCTATAAAATTAAACGGTTTGGATTAGGAATGGTGGTCGGGTACCCACCCATTAAGCATATCACAAACCCAAACTCATAAAAATTTTCTCAACCCATACCCGTCCCAAATCCGATTAAAAAATCATTTCAAAACTCATACCCGACCAAAACCCGTTGGGTAATACCCACTAAAAACCCGCTAAAAACTCATATGTACTAGAACATAAACATCAATATTAAATTTAGTAAAAAAAATTATTATAAACATAATTTTAACATAAGTATACATAGAAAATTCCATTAAATTAAAATATATGTGGGTTAAAAGAATAATAAAAAATTCTAAAATTATTAATATTTATACTAATATAAATTATATATAAAATAAATATTTAATTACTAAAATTATTAATTCTTTGAATGCAGTTTAAAAAGAATAATATAAAATCCTAAAATTAATAATATTTATACTAATATCTATGATTATATTATAAATTATATATATAATATTTTGTATATATATATATAAATGGGTTTGGGTAGCGGGTAAAGCTGTCAAATCCAGCCCGGCCCGGTCCGGCCCGACGGGCCGGCCCGATTTCGGGCCAGGCTGGGCTCCAAAAATCCAGGCCCGGTGAAATTTCAGGCCGGGCCGGGCCGGCCCGGAATGGGGAAAAGTCCGGTGGGCTCGGGCCGGCCCGGCCTGGCCCCGGTAAATTTACACTATAAAAGGGGTTTCCGGGCCGGGTTGGGCTTCATATTTCTTGGCCCGGACGATTTTTCCAAAAAGCCCGGCCCAGAAAATTGCCAGCTCTAGTAGCGGGTACCCGTAGGTTATTTCCCAAACCCGATCCAAACCCGTCACAGATAATGTTTCTACCCAAACCCGTCCCAAAACCATTTAATGATTCTCAAACCCGTCCCATTAGGGTTTAGAAGAGCCGGGTACCCGTAAAAACCCGACCCATTGCCATCCCTAGTTTGGATTAGTTCTTATTTAACGAATGCGATATTCCTCCCTCTATATATATGCCGCCAGTCTTTGATACCCATAGACCAAAGAAGATATGCAGCAGAAAAGGTTATCGTCTCCGACGTCATCGGCCGCCATAATTGGCGGCAACGACGATTTATTAATGGAGATTCTCCTCTTCCTCCCGGCAAAGCCCTTGGTCAGATTCGGACTCGTGAGCAAACACTGGCGCTCTCTCATCGACGACGAATCCTTTCATCATCGGCACTGCGTGAACCACCGGCGGCGGCGGCCGCAGCATCAGTTCATCCTCCCCACCGCCGAACCGCTACATCTCTTGATCTGCGATACGACCGCGAAATCATTGCGTCCTCTCCCTGTGAGTCTCAGCCCTCATTACAAATATCGGCACGTCAAAGTCCTTCAATCCAGCCACGGCCTGTTACTACTGGAGTGCCGAAAATTCCGACGCGGCTACAAAGACATCTTCGTTTACAATCCCACCACATCGAAGTGGAGGCCCTTGCTCCATCTGCCTGGCCATGATTATTCGCGATTTTGCTTAATGTACGATTTTCCTTGGAAATCGTACGGCTACACCGTCTTCCACTTGATAACTGATACTATTAGTTGTACCAAAATCAAAGTTTACGATTCAAGGACTCAAAAATGGGAGACCAAAGGAGAATTCAACGGAACGCTGCAGAGATTCCCGCAGGGCGTGCTCTGTAACGATGGCCTATATTTCATCAGATCTCGATCGTCCTCGTTGCGTTTCTCCCCCAACGATTTGGTCTCCACCGTTGCTACTCCTCCGAGATGTCGTCGTTTGTCGCGACAGAAGAGATACGTGGTTGAATCGAACGCCCATTTGCACTATTTGGTGCTCTCTTTGAAGGATAACAAGAGCCTTCTCGGCGTGTGCGAGATGATGATTGACGACAATTGCTGGGTGATGAGCTCGCTTTCGGCCACGTTTGGTGTTGAGGAGATTGAAATTTTAGGGTTTGTGAGAGGAGAGAGAGAAGAAGACTCGATTTTGGTGTATCATGTGCCTGGGAAAATTATGATTTACCGGTTTTGTGATGAGGTTAGTGAGGAGATTGATGATTTTTCCAAGGAATCGTATTGCGAGAAGGGCGTCTTGCAGTTTGAATTCAAAGACTCTCATCACTTCATTGAGAGTCTTGCTTCTGTTTAATCAATAGAGATATCAAGTTAATTTGCTCTGATTACATTTATTTGATTTTTTAAAGTTAGTATTATTCAGTCCTTTGTTGCCTTGGTGTTGGTTTTATGAGTTTTGTACTACATGTGATGATTATATATTAATCAAATTATTTAATAAAAATTATAAATAAAATCCAATACTCAAGCTTTGAGGGGGAATATTTGGGAAGAGTGGGGAGCGCACCCAAGTTCTCTTTGATAAGATGACCAGAATCCAATTGCTAATGCATTTAAGTAAAGATCATTTATGTTGTCTTATTTTATTACTTGAGTTCAGCTTCATCCATCGTCATATATGTGTTAGTAAGATTCATACCTCACATTACTTGCGTTTCGTAGTGATTATTTATATTTCATGCTATCATCGTCTTCTAATATCCAAAAAGTGTAAGTATAAACCTTTTCGTATTCTGTGCAACTCGTTTAAGTAAAAATTAAACAGCTAGCAACTATTATATTAATGAGTTAAGATTGTAATGCTTAATTAAGTACTTAGCTAGATTAGAGTTGTTGAAGAAGCTGCAACTTCTCATCTCTTGAGAAGACTCAATACGGTTTGTACGATCTTGAATAAATTGGTTAATTACCACACACAGCCTTATTGTTTATTGTTCATTGTGATCGATTAGATTCGGTAACTTTTTTTTTTTTTTTTGAGAAACATGTATTTCAATAAAAATAGGAGTTGGGATAGGTGTTGATATATCCAACGCACACTTATAATAAAAAAAAATAGATTAGAATTAGAATTTATGAATATGAATTAATATTGCACAAAATACCAGAATAAAGGAAAATCGGAATGGCGAACCGAGGAGGGGTACATTTATTTTTTTTTATTATTAATAGATATATGTGTGTGTGTGTGTGTGTATATATATATATATAGGGAAGATATCATATGTATAAGCTTTTTCCCGTAAGAAATAAAAAGCGATCTAGACCATTGATCTTTGTAGATCTACGGTTGTCATTGATCGATACATTATAATTGCACATGGAATGCATTATCGTAACAATGCATTGTAGTAAATCAAAAATGCATGACAGTGCATTGTAATAATGCATAAAATACATTATTTTTGTACATAAAATGCATTATTATTATTTTTTATGGAAAAAGTATTTTATATGTGAACCAACACCTGTATATATATATAAATTTCAATTTCAATTTTTATTAGTAGATGTTAATTATGATGACACATTATATTATAATATTGTTTATTTTTTTATAAATATTATTAAAATAATAAATTTATTAGTGAGACAATAGATGCAAGTTGTTGGAATCTGATCCGATCTAGCTAAATCTTTTTATATTTTCACACATATTTTGGTTTTTCATCCTTATTAATGATATTATAAAATCTTGCGTGAGATTTACTCATACACACGCTGACGCTCACTTATCTCCGCCCCCTCCTTTTGCCGACGTCCCAAAACTCAACCCTTATTCTAACTCGGCAGCGGTTATGATTCAAAATATCTTGTTTGCAATCCTACGGTCCCCAGATTTTTTCCATTTCTATTCCCTTTGGAAATTTCAAAGTGCCTTCTATGGACTAGTGTTACGTCCCTAAGAGTTGGTTCGGGACGTGCCGTGTCAATGGCACGTCGGGTGACTTGGTGGTGCAGTGTCAAGCACACCGAGAGTGTACGAGTGTCGTGGTGCAGAGTCATGACACGTCAGGAGATCGAAGTTGGCATGGAGCCAATGACTTGGTCCGGATGAGCTGCTGAATTCAAGGATGCATGGGCTAGATGTTGAGTTGGCATCAAGCGAAAGATGGTGATCCGAATCGGGCACGAGGTGGTGCGTATTCAACGTGTCCGTGGTGCAGCGGTGCGCGCGCAGCGTGCCGCTCGGCGCCCGACGGGGCGAGTGCGTACAAGACGTGCCGCTTGGCATTCGGTGATGCGAGCATGTGCGGTGTCATGCCCGGCACGCAACGAGGCAAGCGGGCACGCGTGTTGTGGCACTTGGCTCTCGGCGGGGCGTGCGGTGCGATGCGTGGCGCCCGACGAGGCAAGATGCGAAGCGTGGCTCGAGGGGGTGCGAGAGAACTCGACGTTAGGCGAGAAGTGCTCAGTGATGTGCGAGACTGGCTCGGTAGCATGCGAGGATGGCACGGAGATGAGCGACGTGACGCGGCAGTGTGTGTCGGCTGGGCGACATGGAAGAATTTGGTGGATAATCACTATTTTACTTAGCAATATAACCGCAATTAAAATGGTGCAATTGTAGCAATATAGCAAGTCGAATATCGTATCCACGGAGACTATAAGCCGATTGTTGAGCACAATTACAACGGGACGGAAATGAAGGAGAAAAGAGCTACACAAAATTAAACTTAATTAGATTACAATAGAAATAAATAGTAATAACGAACTAACAAATTTGGATTCGTCGAGTCGAGGAATGCCTCTTTCCGCAAGACGAGATACGCCCCGGCTAGTGCTCACGGTCTATCGTATCGTCTTTCAAAGATAAAACGACGACGTCTCTTTCGTAATCAGCACCGAAATATGAAAGAGCTCCGGCGAACGAAACGAAATTTGAGAACCGAGTTTTGACACTATAATGCAGCTAGTATGAAATGCAAATGTTTTGACAAAAGTTTGAGAGCACAAATCGTATTTCAAACTTCCAAATGCTCGACTATAAATAGCCACCATGGGGAAAGGTCGGTAGTCACACAATTGATTGCTAAACAATCAATTCACGGCGGTTTTCTCACATCCGAAAAGCCAAGAGGCATGGCTAATTCAATTTGGAAATGAAAGGTTGGCCGCTGACATTCCAAACAATCAAACAAATGAGTTGTTTGATTAATTCATGTGTTGGCAATTAATTGAAATGAAAGCCACGTACAAACATGGCAAAAGCCACCAATTAATAGGCTAAAGCCTATGTATAAGCATGTTTGCACTTTGGGCCGAGCCCAAACTTCAAGCCCAACCCAAATTCAAGGCCCATGGTCTGAGCCTGATCTCGTTCCTTCAACGTGGAATAACCACAACGACAAATTTGCCTACAATAAATTCATCTCCAACACACAACTCAAATACCATTTCTCACTCACCAATTAATGGTTTTGAGTACATGAATATATTCCAATTATTTAATTCTTAATTAAATAAGTAACCACCATATATAATGATATAAAACCATTATATCCAACAATCCCCCCATGAGTGGAAATGTCGTATGCATGTATGCAGACACTAGCTCAGTCCTCACGATACAATATTGCATTTGGAAAGGTAACTTGTGGTTTTGAACCTTCCATAGTTAACACTATCGGATATACTGGCGGACTAGTGGACGCGATGCCTTGAACTATTCCTCCTTAGCGTATACCGAGTCAATAGCATTAACACAATACCATATCAACTCCATTTGTTCTCACGTTCGTGTCCGTTTCGGTCATGAACAACATCTTTGAATTTTCATAAGTGTCTCATTCATTTTAAGCGGCCTCACTTCTCACTTATATAGGTAATTCTTCTCGAGTATCCTGCCATACTCTACCTCCCTGAGGTATTTAAGAATCATTAAAAGTCATAGACTTAATCTCTACCACAAATGCAGGTAACTACACTCTTTTGCTCTCTAGGGCAATGAGAAAAGACAAAAGTCTTATGAGTGTCTCAACTTGGATTTTTGTAGCTTAGTTTTCCCATTGAAACAAGTTCTTGGGATCCTCCAGTCATCATGGTTGGGTTACCACTACAATCATCTTTAATATGTGGTTTTCAATCTCATTCCCTTTAACAATTTGATCATTTTAACTTCAATACAAATGTCACATTTGTATTGTGAATTAAATTCACTTATACTTAGCAAATTTACATTTACTAATCTTTTATCGCATTTAGATTAATATGTCCCAATCTACAATGCTATAAATCAGAGCACTCAAGCAAGAAAGTAGAAGTAGATCCATTATTATTATTGATAACTGAAATACGGCGCACAGCCATTATATTGAGACCTTAAAAAGTCCATTGGAGAGGTAGCCCTTTCCAATAAACTTTCCGAACTTAGTCAAAATAAACTTGTCATTCTCAAATACAAGCTTAAAACCTTTACTAACAAGTAAATAACCAGAAATCAAATTCTTCCGTGGATGAACCGTTGGAGCCGTTGGTGTTGTTTGAGGTCGACATCTCCAAAGTAAACGATTAAGTTTCGAAAGTGTTAAGTTCAATTAGAGTCCAAACTCCTCCAACGTACGTAAAACGTGATATCTCGTCTTGCGATTGTTGAGCACAATTACAACGGGACGGAAATGAAGGAGAAAAGAGCTACACAAAATTGAACTTAATAAGATTACAAAAGAAATAAATAGTAATAACGAACTAACAAACTTGGATTCGTCGAGTCGAGGAAGGCCTTTTCCGCAAGACGAGATACGCCCCGGCTAGTGCTCACGGTCTGTCGTATCATCTTTCAAAGATAAAACGATGACGTCTCTTTCGTAATCAGCACCGAAATATGAAAGAGCTCCGGCGAACGAAACGAAGTTTGAGAACCGAGTTTTGACACTATAATGCAGCTAGTATGAAATGCAAATGTTTTGACAAAAGTTTGAGAGCACAAATCGTATTTCAAACTTCCAAATGCTCGACTATAAATAGCCACCATGGGGAAAGGTCGGTAGTCACACAATTGATTGCTAAACAATCAATTCACGACGGTTTTCTCACATCCGAAAAGCCAAGAGGCATGGCTAATTCAATTTGGAAATGAAAGGTTGGCCGCTGACATTCCAAACAATCATACAAATGAGTTGTTTGATTAATTCATGTGTTGGCAATTAATTGAAATGAAAGCCACGTACAAACATGGCAAAAGCCACCAATTAATAGGCTAAAGCCTATGTATAAGCATGTTTGCACTTTGGGCCGAGCCCAAACTTCAAGCCCAACCCAAATTCAAGGCCCACGGTCTGAGCCTGATCTCGTTCCTTCAACGTGGAATAATCACAACTACAAATTTGCTTACAACAAATTCATTTCCAACACACAACTCAAATACCATTTCTCACTCAACAATTAATGGTTTTGAGAACATGAATATATTCCAATTATTTAATTCTCAATTAAATAAGTAACCACCATATATAATGATATAAAACCATTATATCCAACACCGATAACACAATAGAAATGAAATTTAGAAACCATGTTAATATTCAAGCTTTCGGGGGTCATGATTTGGGATTTTGATGCACTTAATTGAAAACGAATGATTAAAGACGAGAAAAACACACGAGAAGTAAATTTGAGGAAAATATCAAAGGGAAAAGGGTCGATCCTAGGGAAATTCTTTGACTCAACTACAATGATGGATTTTATCTATCAATCTAATTAACCAATTTTAATCCAACTCAAGGGGAACAATCACTCAAATAATCACAAACTCTCTCTCGACAAGCTTGCAAAAGTTGATTGACACAACGACCCTCTCCGCTAGGACTCAAGACGTGAATATCAACTCCCAAACGCACACAAAGATTAATGGTCCTATGCATGTATTTATCACCGCTAGGTCTCAAAATCCATACATATTGCAAGTTCTTGAGATCCATGTTCATAAAAACCTATTAGGAATTTCTACAAACACTTTGTGTGCAAAAATAGTGGCCAACAATTCAAGCACAAATAAAAGCACCAAGAACCCAAACAAGAATTGAAAGGCAAAATAGAATTGATAGAATAAAACTACCATCATAAATGAGTCATACAAATCCCTAGAATCAACTAAAAGATCTAGCCACACATAATCAAGTAACTAGCATAAAAGAAATAGAAAATGAAAGACATAATAAATGATACTATTTAATTAAAACCCGTGGGAGATGATTCTCGATATCGTCTCGCATCTTCAACCTCGAATCCAAAATTCCTCGAAAATTAAACCCTTGGCTAAAGCTTAAGAAATAGAATTCTAAATAATAGAAAAATTTGCAAGTGTAAAAAGTGATGCTCCTAAGTGTTGGGCACTCCCTTTATATAGGGTGCAAAAGTGAAGACAAAAAGGGTTAAGTAAAAGGGCTAAATCGTCATTTCAAGACAAATGCGAGCAAAAGGCGCGGTCGGCAGTGCAGGAGGCGCGGCCGCAGACGGGGGCGCGCATCTGGGGTCGGGAAAATGTGTCTTCAAGGTGCAAGATGTGCGGCCGTCGGTGCAGGATGCGCGGCCGCATCTATAGGCGCACATCGAGATGTGCGGCCTGGTCGCAAGATGTGCGGCCGCGCCTACGGGTGCATAAGTAGGGCCGACTTTCTTCCTCCTTTGCTTGCCCTTGCTTGCCATATGCGCGGGTGGCTCGGTAGAGGCGCGGGCACACGTTGGGGAGCATATCCTGACACGCGTCGGGGCGTGCTCTCCTACGTGTCGATCCTCCGTTAACTGTGTCGTTACGTGCCCAAACTCCTCCTTACACGATCTTCACCCCTTGGTTATTCATTTCTTCAATTCTCGGTAGGTTTTCCTATAAAAACACAATAAACGACGACCGAGTATCACATTCTTCAAAGAATTGATATTTAACAATAAAGCTCAATTACAAACACGATTTGCATTACAAATCAACACAAAATGCATTCTAAAATAGTGTAAAAATTATGTTTGTCAACTCCCCCAAACTTAAGCTCTTGTTCGTCCTCGAACAAGGATAAAAAGAAAAAGAAAACGACAAACATGCTTAAGATAAATAATGATGAATTATGGTTTCAGAAAATTTTCAAAACATATCACAAGCGGGAGATCACACTTCATGCTTCATAAATCTCAACAAACTCGCCTATCTAGCCTCTTCGAATTTCTCATCCTTACGACATGGAAGTTTTTCAAGGAAGCTCTCACTCTTAAATGTGCAAAAATAGGATTCCGCGTAAGTTTTCCACCCCTACCATGATTCCGCGTAAGTTTTCATTTCTCCACCACTCTCTTCTTATTTCAAACTTATTCTTCCTTAATATTGAATAAGTTTGGGGGGATGGAGAAGGGTGGGTGTCGTTTTTGTGTTATTTACGTTGTTTTTCCTTAGTCTTTTTCATTTTTGTTGTGTAAAGCATGCTTGAGTGAGATTGTTGATGAGGCTTATGATGAAATTGTGCTTTGGTTTGAGAAAAATGATTGCTTGTTGGGCATTGCACGGATTGTTTTGTGATGATTAATGTTCTCTAATATTTGGCTCTTAGAATTTAAATTGAAAATAAGCATTTGTGAGGAATTGAGCTGTTAACTACCATGTGATAGTCTTGTTTTCATTCTTGAGTGGTTATGTTCGAACATGTATGTTTTTCTCTAGAACTTGCGATGGTTTCTTCCTTGAGATTGCATAATGTGCTTTGAGTTTGGAAATGATTTAAGGCCATTTTTCTTAAGTTTATTTTATCCCAAACACTTGTCCAAATTTGCTTAAGTCATAGTTCGCCCCCTTGAGCCTTTAGCCTTTTCGTTGATATCACCTTGGGTTGGGGGAAATATTGAGAAGTGTTGGTGGAGATATTGAGAAGAAAAAAAAAAGAGAAAAAATGTGTCACATTTGGGTTATCTTTGATGAAGTGCTACTACTTGGTATGAGCTCATAGAAAGAAAAGAAAAGATTTGAAGTGATGATAAAAAGAGCATAAACGGGTAGTATAGCATATTTGAGAAAATGTGACATCTCTTGGTTGGTTTGAGCTTAAATGGTTGAAAAAGCTTTGGTGGTATTTATGTTTTTCTCTCTAAAAAAAAGAAAAAAAAGGGAGTTTTGGGTGACGTGTATTTTGTTTTGGGAATTTATCGAGTCACTTAGCCAAAAATTTTCTACCTGACCAAAGTGCCCACATTACAACCTTTGTAAGACCTTGTTGATCCTTATTTGAAGCACAAGCAAGCAAAGAAAAAGGTTAGACGAGTTGCAAGCTTATGGCAGAATGCATATCATGATTTGAATTGAGAGCACGCTGCGGCCTGGTTTATGCGGCCGCGCATCCGGCTGCTCCGCCCGCGCCCCAGAACCCCGCCTACCTCGATCCGGGTCGACCTGCTAGGTTTTTCTTTAGGTACTTGGAAGCATGGTGCTAAAGGGCAAGAAAGGAAAAGAAAAGGCTTCCTCATCTAGGCAGGAAAAGGAGCTACCTCCGCCAACCCAATTTGAGCCTCGTTTCTACAACGTAACACTTTCTTCGGATGAAGCTCGGGCTAAATGGGCTAAATTGGTCCAAATTTCATTAAGGCCGTGTGCTTACATTTGTTCCGACACTACACAAAAAGTGGGAATTCAAGATGATTTGAGACGCCTAGTGGATGGAGGATCTCTTAGTGGAGTGCTCTATGGAAATTGGCCAACTTACAAGGGTGTTACATTGGAGTTTTTATCTACTTTGGAGGTTCACAGCACGAGGGGCGAGCCCACTCGTATTACTTTCCAATTGGGAAATGAGACCCGAGAGTTATCTATGGTGGAGCTTGATCAAATTTTTGGATGCGAGAGATTTACAGTTGATAGTGTATCAAACTTTGTAAATGATGACATGTGGCTGCCGATGGTGATCAACAAATACGAGGAATTTAAAAATTTCACAAGTGGTCGCTCTAAGGTGCTCGCCGTGCGAAACCCGATCTTCCGGTACCTTTAACTCGTCCTTGCACACACTTTCCTTTCTCGAGAAAATACGAGCAACTTTCGGGTGCAAGAGCTTGTCATCTTATTTTGCTTGCTCAATGAAAAGCCAATTGGTGTGGGAACATTCTTAACCAAGCAATTCAAGTCACAAGCGGACCAAACGCCGGAGCCTAAAAGTGCCATTTGCATTAGTGGAATGATAACGCCTCTTGCCCGACACTTTGAAGTGAGCTTGGAAAAAAATGATCTTGTACTGGGGGACACTCTAGTGCATCTTGACATGCTCCGGACCCACAATTTCTTGAAGACTTATGGAGAGCATATTTTTTGGTGGATGAAACGTGATGTGCTTTTTCCCTTGCCCAACCACCGCCTCACTAGAGTAACCAACTTCTCGGAATGCTCCAATTGGTGGATGAACTCTCCGGCACACCAAGAACTCATTTTTCCCGACCCGAACAACAAGAAATATCTTTCTTTGGCCGAGTTGAGAGCCGCCAATGTGGCCATCACCTCTCAACACGATGAAGAGAATTCAGTTTCGGGAAATTCTATGGCACACGATTATGCCAACAACGCTCCAACGGCCCAATCACTAGCATCACACATCAACACAAAAGGCTCATTCCAATCTGGAGTAATCAAAATGGGAGTAGAAACTAGTGCCTTTTTCAACTTCTCAAAGGGCTCATGACACTCATTTGTGAACTCAAACTTAGCATCCTTCACCAACAATGAACAAAGGGGTTTAGAGATTTTTGAAAAGTCTTTGATGAACCTTCTATAAAATCCCGCATGCCTTAGGAAACTTCGAATGGACTTCACATTTGTTGGTGGATGAAGTTTCAATTGCCACAATTTTTGCTCTATCCACCTCCAAGCCCTCACTTGAAACTTTGTGCCCTAGGACAATCCCCTCTTGTACCATAAAATGACATTTTTCCCAATTGAGACATAGGGAAGTTTCTTCACATCTTTGCAAAACTTAAGAAAGATTATCCAAGCAAGAGTCAAAAGAAGCACCAAAAACCAAAAAATCATCCATGAAAACCTCCATAATGTTCTCGATAAGCCCATGGAAGATTGCCATCATGCACCGTTGAAATGTGGCAGGTGCATTACAAAGACCAAACGACATCCTCCTACAAGCAAAAATGTCGTAAGGACAAGTGAATGCCGTCTTATGTTGATCCTCCGGAGCTATCATGATTTGATTGTAGCCAGAATAACCATCCAAAAAGTAATAATACTTGTACCCGGCCAACCTATCAAGCATTTGATCTATAAATGGCAAAGGAAAATGATCCTTGCGAGTGGCCACATTTAAGGCTCTATAATCGATGCATACTCTTCATCCGGTTACAAGTCTTGTTGCTATAAGCTCATTCCTCTCGTCTTTGACCACGGTAATGCCTCCCTTCTTGGAAACCACTTGGGTTGGACTCACCTATTCACTATCCAAGATGGCATAGATCATGCATGCATCCAATTGCTTCAACACATCTTTTCTCACCACTTCTTGCATAATTGGATTCAACCTCCTTTGGGCTTGCACCTTCGGCTTGTAACCATCCTCCAATAAAATCCGGTGCATACAAATGGAAGGGCTAATTCCCTTGATGTCGGAGATTGACCACCCGATAGTTGATTTATACTTTCTCAAGACTCTCAATAATTTATCCAACTCCGTATCATTGAGCAAAGAAGAAACAATAACCGGGTAAGTGTCATCCTCACTCAAGAAAGCATACTTGAGGTGGTCGGGGAGAGGCTTCAATTCCAATTTAGGAGCGGAGCTAGCCGATGTCGATGCATCCGTCGCCTTATCCACTTCAATGCTTCCTCCTTCCACCGGCTTGTGAAGATCCAAGTATGATACGACTTCTAGTGGAGGTCCCTGCATAGAATCCAAGCTAGCAATGTGTTCCAAAATATCATCACAAGAATCATCAAGGTTAGAAAATGAATAAATAGAATTAAGAATACAATGCTCCAATGGATCTCCACAAGACAAGGGTAAGTTCTCCTCATGAGCTTCAAGATAGTCAATAAAATTGCATTCTTCCACTTCGGGGTCGGACGGTTTCTTCATTGCTTCATAAATAGAGAGAGTCATCTTTTCGTCATTGATTCTAAATGTCAACTCTCCATCTTGAACATCAATTAAAGCACGTCCAGTTGCCAAGAATGGACGACCAAGAATTAGAGGGATACTCTTGTCTTCCGGCATATCCAAAACCACAAAGTCGGCCGGAAATATGAATTCTTCCACCTTCACAAGCACGTCCTCCACTACCCCCTTTGGGTATGTCACTGATCTATCGGCCATTTGTAAAGCTATGGAGGTTGGCCTTATGTCTCCTATCTCCAAACGGTTGAAAATAGAAAGGGGCATCAAGTTAATACTTGCCCCAAGGTCACACAAAACCTTCCCAAACGTTTGACCTCCAATCACACAAGCAATAGAAAAACTCCCCGGATCTTTTTGCTTCAATGAGAGCTTTTTTTGTAGCACAACACTACATTCTTCGGACAAATTAATAGTCTCAAACCTTCCAAGCTTTTTTTTTCTTGAGACGGCATCCTTCAAGAATTTTGCATATCCGGGCATGTCTCTCAAAGCATCAAGCAAAAGGATATTTATTTGTACCTTTTGGAAAATTTCCATGAATTTAGCAAGCTTTTCATCCAACTTTGCTTTTGCTAATCATTGAGGAAAGGGGGGAATAGGAGTCACCACTTTGTTTGGTTGAGCAAGATCCTTGGAGGCTATCTTCTTTGGAATTTGTGGTTCTTTAGTTGCTTCTTGAGAATCCTCCACTTGTGTAGGGTGTCTTTCACCTCAAACTCTTCATCTAATTTCTCTCTTTCCACATTTCTTTCCGGATAATTTTGATAAGAAGTCCAGCTCCTCAATTGGATTGCATTGCATTGATTCTTCGGGTTGATTTCTGTGTTACTTGGAAATTGACCCGGCTTGTGTTGAACGGCGGCTTGATTAGCCATTTGGCTCATTTGTCCTTCAAACATCTTCATTTACTTGATTAAAGCCGAGACTGTGATCTTCAATGTCACCACTTTTTGACCCGTTTGACCAATAAAGGTGTTTTGTTGAAGCATCATTTGTTGCATCATTTCCTCCAAGGATTGCTTCTTCGGCTCATTGATTACTCCATTGGTAACGGAGAATCCGGGCAGTGGTTGAGTAACATTGTTTGGATTGGCATAGGAGAAGTTGGGGTGGTTCCGATTGTTAGGGTTGTAGGCTTGATTCCCCGATGGATAGCTTGAACGGTTGAAGTTGTTGTAACTACGTTGGTTGACATAATTAGCATCCTCACCTTGAAATGGCTCTTCAACCTCTTGTTGTTGCACCACCTTAACTTCCATCTTCCCCTTTCTTTCTTTCTCATACTCCTTCTTGAGCATGGCAACTTCGGCTAAGAGATCTTCATACTTTTCATCGAAAACGGTTGCAAAAAAAGTTAATCACTATTTTACTTAGCAATATAACCGCAATTAAAACGGTGCAATTGTAGCAATATAGCAAGTCGAGTATCGTATCCACGGAGACTATAAGCCGATAACACAATAGAAATGAAATTTAGAAACCATGTTAATATTCAAGCTTTAGGGGGTCATGATTTACTTAATTGAAAACGAATGATTAAAGACGAGAAAAACACACGAGAAGTAAATTTGAGGAAAATATCAAAGGGAAAAGGGTCGATCCTAGGGAAATGCTTTGACTCAACTACAATAATGGATTTTATCTATCAATCTAATTAACCAATTTTAATCCAACTCAAGGGGAACAATCACTCAAATAATCACACTCTCTCTCGACAAGCTTGCAAAAGTTGATTGACACAACGACCCTCTCCGCTAGGACTCAAGACGTGAATATCAACTCCCAAACGCACACAAAGATTAATGGTTCCTATGCATGTATTTATCACCGCTAGGTCTCAAAATCCATACATATTGCAAGTTCTTGAGATCCATGTTCATGAAAACCTATTAGGAATTTCTACAAACACTTGGTGTGCAAAAATAGTGGCCAACAATTCAAGCACAAATAAAAGCACCAAGAACCCAAACAAGAATTGAAAGGCAAAATAGAATTAATAGAATAAAACTACCATCATAAATGAGTCATACAAATCCCTAGAATCAACTAAAAGATCTAGCCACACATAATCAAGTAACTAGCATAAAAGAAATAGAAAATGAAAGACATAATAAATGATACTATTTAATTAAAACCCGTGGGAGATGGTTCTCGATATCGTCTCGAATCTTCAACCTCGAATCCAAAATTCCTCCAAAAGTAAACCCTAGGCTAAAGCTTAAGAAATAGAATTCTAAATAATAGAAAATTTTGCAAGTGTAAAAAGTGCTGCTCTTAAGTGTTAGGCACTCCCTTTATATAGGGTGCAAAAGTGAAGACAAAAAGGGTTAAGTAAAAGGGCTAAATCGTCATTTCAAGGCAAATGCGAGCAAAAGGCGCGGTCGGCGGTGCAGGAGGCGCGGCCGCGGACGGGGGCGCGCATCTGGGGTCGGGAAAATGTGTCTTCAAGGTGCAAGATGTGCGGCCGCGCCTACGGGCGCATAAGTAGGGCCGAGTTTCTTCCTCCTAGGCTTGCCCTTGCTTGCCATATGCACGTGTGGCTCGGTGGAGGCGCGGGCGCACGTCAGGGCGTACATCCTGACACGCGTCGAGGCGTGCTCTCCTACGTGTCGATCCTCCGTTAACGGTGTCGTTACGTTCCCAAACTCCTCCTTACACGATCTTCACCCTTGGTTATCCATTTCTTCAATTCTCGGTAGGTTTTCCTATAAAAATACAATAAACGAAGACCGAGTATCACATTCTTCAAAGAATTGATATTTAACAATAAAGCTCAATTACAAACACGATTTGCATTACAAATCAACACAAAATGCACTCTAAAATAGTGTAAAAATCATGTTTGTCAATGAACGGGCGCCGGTGTCGAGCGCCTGACACGAACAATTGCACGGCGAGGTGCGCTGTGCGAGAGCGACGATTACGAGGGATGGAGCGATTATAAGAAGCGGTTGTTGGCTCGAATAGTGGAAGAAGCTAGTGCTTGGGGGCGGTTATGCGAAGATAACCGCCTAGTGTTGTGCAAGACGACTTGGAGCGTGACAAGTGGCGCTTAGAAATCGCCCGACAGTTATTGAAGTCTAGTTCCTAGTGATGGGGGATGTCCATCACATATATACGCTGTAATTGGCCGTGAGCCATAGAGGATAGAAGAGTTGTGTACAAGCCTTGAGCAGCATCCTTGTAATAATTGTGGGAATTACTCTAAGGTTGGGGAAGTTGTCCGTATGCTCTTGTGCGCTTCATGTGATTGTTCCGTTGCGTGTTAACTCTAAAGCTTTGCTCGTAATACAAGCTCGAGAGCCTCATACACGAGTGGGGGAAACATGAGTGTCGGTGAGGGTGAGGGTGAGGGTGAGGGCTGGTCGGTTGACTGTTGACTGGATCGGATTGCGAGTCGGATTGACCCGGATGCACCGTGGAGATGCTCTACGGGAGTGTGACTCTACTCTTTGATCCGTCTTTACCATTTAGATACAAAGTTGTTTGCTTTGCAAGTTTGCATATGCTGAAACAACCACTCTTGCTCTTATTTATTTGTATGATTGGGAGACCCATGCAATGAATGGAAGCTTGGAGGTGAACGCAATAAAAGATATATCCACGGGCTTCAGTAATGGGATTTACTTAAATTGTGGCCTGGCATCTATCTTGTCAGCTTTGGTGGTTCTTCTCATTCGACCCTGACAATAATGTGAGCGAGATTCCTAATCCTCCTCAGCAATCAGCATCATTCTCTTGGACGTCATAGGAATTATGCTATGGAATCAAATGGAATTCTACATTCTTTAACTCTGTATTGGAAGCAGGGCAGTAGCCTATTAATTGTGTCGGAGATGGAGAAGAAAGAGAATGGACTAAGAAGTACGAGGCTGATATGAACCGGATTTTGGCTACATGTGCAAGAGATCTAGGCTGCTATGCTCTCGATTTGGTGGGTATGATTAGGGGAGAAAAGGAAGAAGAATCGTTGTTGGTGTTGATATTTAATAGGAAGATTAAGATTATGATTATGATTTACAGGTTTTATGATAATGGTTTTGAGGTTGTACTTGACTGTGACCAATATTTCCAGGAAAACGGACAGTCTAGATTCTAGAATGTCGGGATTCCAGGGTGCCTTTTAGTCGCTCAGAGTGTTGCTCCAGATTGATCGATCTCTTGTGTTTTCGTTTAGTTACTTAGTAGAATTGTCGAAATTATAGCTGAGATATGGATTTGTTGAGGAGGATATATAGCAATTTACAGGTTTGGGGATGGATTTTTGAGGTGTTTGTGAAATTTACATGCTAATTTGAAGGAGGGACGTCCGCAGTTTACTTTCAAACACTTTCTCCAACTCTTTGAATCTCATCTCTCTCTCTTTCTTGTTCTTGAATTATTATTATTAATTAAACTCTTTGTTTTGTTTATTTACTTGTATTTTTTTTCGGAAAGTCTTGTTAAGATAGAATGGAATTTATAGATTCTTCTCTCAACTGCATTTATGGGAGAGATAAATTCAAGTTTCAACTATAGATAAAAGCATAAATAAAAATGCACTTGAGATCCTCTATTTCAAATTTGGTGTTCCATTCTATGCCCCACTATCTTTTTTATGTTCTTTAATGTCATTCTCTTGTATTTTAGTATAATTTTATGTTTATTAATAAAATTTCATTAATCCAATTAATGTTTATAATTATTTTTATATTTATTTTGCAATTTTTGAGTTTATAATTGATTATTAGGTGATGTGTGTGTTTTTTGTTGTTCAGAAATTGAGTTTTCTATCGTTTTATGCGAGTATAATGCACGTTTAAGTGTATTTTGTGCAGGATTTAGTAGAATTTATGAGTGCAAGGATTTGGACAAGAGGAATCGGAAAAGCAGGATATTTTGCATGATTTTATTGTGGATTAGTATTTTATTATTATTAGGCTAATTAAAAGTGTTATAATTAAGCTCAAATATCTAAGTTTAGGGCGGCTGATTTGCTGTGAGGAAAAGGATTAATTTCCTTTATCTCTTTAGGAAAGGCAGCCGCAACATATATATTAGAGGAGAGAGATTAATTAAGCATTTTTTTTACCTTTATTTTCATTAACCGCAGGGATGAGGGAGGAGTTTTTGAATTCCATACTACTTTACTTTTAATTCTACTAGCCGCCATTAGGAATAAGAGAATTATGAAGACAGCAGACAACTTTTCAGACTTTTGGAATTTTATTTTCTTTAGCTTTTGAAGATTCAATCTTTGGATCAATTTTTTCTCAATTTCCTGGTGATATATATTTCGTTGCTTTCAATTTTTCATTAGATTAGTATTATGCTTGTTTGTTATTATTTGATTATGTTTAGTTTTATTATTATGCGTAGCTAATTCTTTAATTCGGTGAGAATATTGAAGCACTAGTCTAAATATTCTGTGAGACTTAATTGTTCATATAATTAATTTACTAGGGTTTCGATTTATTCCTTGTGTTTAAAGTTAATTTTGATTTTATTTAAGCCTAATCAACTTAGATTAAATTGGATTACAGTCAATTAGTTCCTCAATCCGTAATTGTTGGAATATGACTAATTAGTGATAAAGATACCGTGTTCGTAGTAGGAATAAATTGGTAGACGCGTTATTACTTGCGTTCTTGGTAATTCGTCTAAATTGGGTTCCTTCAAATCTAAAAGCTATTGGAGCATTAAATGTAATAGTTAGGTCTGGCGTCTACAGCTAACTATCGATAAAGTACGTAGGAATTGGGGTATGTCAGCTGTATTCACGGTACGGTTGGTTCTTGGGAATTAATTTATCTTTGCGTCGATGATCAGAGCCCTAGACTAGTGTGGATTTATTCGAAGCCGAATACCTTTCTTTTGATTAATATTCTGGTTGCTATTTTAGTTAATTTATTACTCCCCCAGTCTCATTTATATAGGCTTGTTTTCCTTTTTCGAATGTCCCAAATATATAGGCTTGTTTCCATAAAAAGTAATGTTTTTTAGCTCATTTACTATTATACCCCTATTTAATTCTTTGATTAACTCATAAAAAATACATAGTCAAATAATAAATAGGGGCATATTAAGAAATTTATTACATAATTTACTTTTCCAATAATTTTTCTTAATCCTTGTGAAAATTTCAATCCGCCTATATAAATGGGACGGAGGGAGTATTTTCTTAGTTTTTAATTAAATTCTCTATATTTAAAGCGTGGTGGCTACACCAAAACCGATTTATAGGAAAAATAAGTGATTTTTTTTCTCTGTGGTTCAACCCTGCTTGTTGCTATATTAATTTAATTCTGAGCATGTTGCACGAATTATTTGGTGGTATACGACGTCCACCATTAGGGTTGATTATTTCTGAAAAGATGGTATATAGATTTTTTTAATTCAAAGTATATGTAATAAATACTTATTAATTTATGATTTATTATACAATACTAATTCTTATTTTAAAATATATATTATTAAATTAATGACATTATTAATGCGACAAACATGATGGAATATAGTTTTGGAAGTTACCATCCCAAAAAATTTAACAAAAAAACCATCAAGAGGATAATTTGATTCTCTTTTTAACTACTAGGACCAACTGGGGTGGGCCTTGCAAAGCAAAGGGGATAATTTGTTTCACGTGGCAATGATTTTTATAGTTTAAAAAATACATAGTGTATTAAATAAAAATTACTCCATCTCTTCGAATATTTATGACCTATTTTTTTGGACAAGAATATAAATGAGAAGCTCTAAATTAATCCAAAATAAATAAATAGATCATGTTACATGGGATAGTCCAAAAATGAATACAATTATGAATATTGGTACGGTATAATGTCTTTATTCCAAATTACAGTATGTTCCGCCCTTTTTTGCAAAGATATTGAATATTTATATTTAAAAAGAATTTATGAAATATATAAATAAAAATGTATTAATATTATAATAAATCCGGAAAATAATGAAAGGACCATCTGACCACCATTGACAAAAAGTTGAAAGTAAAATGTCAAGACACACGCCAGCTCTTTCCTTTCCACATTGAATTTCCGATTGGATTCCGATTCCCTTCGGATTATCCGAATTCCTACCATAATTGCCCTAATTCACCCATCGTCGATGATTTGTGAATCCATCGGCCACGATTCGTCGATGTGATACTGCTCTGTATTGTATTTCCGGTGAGTGTTGGTAGCTTCGATTTTTCGAGTTTTTTTTTAGCTGAAAGTGTTTTGAAGTTTCTAATTCAACATTTTTCTGATGAAGTGGGTTGAAGATTTCTAGTGCGAGAAGAGGAATGCAGAGCCAGGTAGTGTGCAACGGGTGCAGGAGTCTTCTCATGTACCCGAGTGGTGCCACCAATGTGTGTTGCGCCTTGTGTAATTCCGTCACCCCCATCCCCCCTCCAGGTTATTTCTGGATTTTCCAATTTAGTATCCATTTCTATTAGTGGTGTGTGTGTGTGTGTTGTGGGTTGAAGAAATGGGTAATGATGGTGTAATTGGACAAGGTAATCATGAACTAATTTGTAATTGGCCGGAGATTCTCAGTCTATCCAATAATGATGTCTTTCAATTTTATGAATTGTGAGGAACTTCTCTGGATGAGTGAACATCGGAAGGAACTATATGTAATTATTCAAGTATATGTAATTTTTTTGTGCCGTGTGTTCTGAAAGCAAAATTGAGAGGTCTCTAGTCTCATTTTTGTTGAAGTGTCTAATTAAAAAAATAATTTTAGCTATCGTCCATTAAACCCTATTGCTTGCCCTGCAATCGTGTCATTAGTAACTATTATGGAGAATATGCTTTATGTTAGATTGGATATGGAAGTGAGTCTCACTAACGAAGGTTCCAACTTACATGGCAACTATTGATATTGTAGAAGTATACATTCAACAATAGAGAAAGTAAAGCATGCCATGTACATGGCATACTGCTGCGAATAATAACCTTTGGCTCATTAGTTCTAGTCATCAAGATTTTCTCATCTTGTGATACATGTAGCATGTGCATCTTTTATCCTACCTTGAACTTTGGCCAGGTCTTCTTTGGGCTTCCAATTTTTTTTCATGTCTCTAGTTAGCTCTTAAAACAACAAAATCATATTAGAAGATCTTTATCTTTTTCCTTTCACTTGGTTGAAAATGTGGTAACTTTCTTGTTTCTTCACGTCTTCCTGATGGCAGCTTCTTTTTCCTAATGACATATTCCTTAGTTTCAAATAGCACCTTATTTGAGCATTTACCATCACTTAAAAGGAAAAGGATGAGTTGGAGTGTTGGACATGTTCTCCACTCTTTAAGTGTAAAGTTAGTATATGCAAATAGAAATGAGACCTTTCAACCATTTATATTGCAAGTATTATTTTTTCATCTATCTGTTTGGTCAGCCTTACCCAGGTTGGAAGTGCCTTGGGTTCTCATGGCACAATATTGCTTATGCATGTCCATATATTCATTAAAAATATCTGATCAGGCAGCTTCTTTTTTATTTTTGTGGGATTGGCTTCTTGTTGATCTGAAGCAT
Organism: Agastache rugosa; assembly: GCA_031470985.1. NCBI lineage: Eukaryota > Viridiplantae > Streptophyta > Magnoliopsida > Lamiales > Lamiaceae > Agastache > Agastache rugosa. Next base: position 19,597,286 of record CM062603.1, on the reverse strand, counting down.
CTTAGTGCCCTCCTGGCATTCCTCTTTCGTGTCATGAGTTCAAGTGCCCAGCACTAGCTTGAACTTGCACCTTCAGGATGAAATTTTTTTGGATCTCATGTTGAGAGGCTGAGTTTCACATATTGGTGTTCGGATGTGAGACTTTAATTGCATGCTATAGCTATGCACGTTGCATTTTATTTAGCCATATGTTTGATATTAGATCAATATAAGAGCAGGCTACACTTCATTTTCTAGTTTGTGTATCCATATTAACTTCAGAAAATACATACGGATCATACGGTATGGTGCTTGGATTGCAATTTCAGTACGTGGCTACTATTCTGGTGTTCGATGATGGTTTGACGAATCCCATTGTAGGAAATGTTATGCTTGAATATGATGAACCTTACTATGTTGTGTTTTGGAATTTGGTTATTGGTTGGGGTTTTTGCTACTGAATACTAACTCATACTCAGGGATGGACATGGCCCAACTGATATGTGGAGGCTGCCGAACAGTATTGATGTATACCCGGGGTGCTACAAGTGTGAGATGCTCCTGTTGTCACACAGTAAACCTAGCACATGGTTTGTAGTGACAGCATCTTTAACTTATGAGTCCATTATATGCTAAATGCATGTTGCTTTCTTATGTACGTGCTGATCAGGAAGTTACTGATTATTTGGTATAATTGATATTTTCCTTCTTTATTTCAACACTATCAGCGGAACATTTTCCATGTTAGCTCTTTTAATAATTTTTGGGCCACAAGAATACACATTACCAGAAATCACAACTACAGCTCCCCTCAACCCGAACGAAAAAAAGAAGCATTTTTGTTTTCCTACATCTTAGTACTCATAACTAATAAGGAGGGCTGATTTTCTATGCTTTTCTAATACTTATATCCTGGTAAATAATATCGTACCCTTAGAATTATACTCTAGGATGTTCATTAGAGACCTTAAATGACTAAATATTATGATTTTAATGGTATAGCCTACGGTTTACACTGCAAACTGCAGTGAGCTATGACATCTGGAGAAAGTGTGTTTGTGTGAGCACACGCATGCATATTGCAATTTGCAAAATTATATTGCTGTCCAAGGACCTTGGAGTTCACATTAACAGAAAATAACATCGTGGAGATCACTATCAGAATGCATTATGTAACACTTGAGTAACTGTTGTGCTTGCTTAAACTGAAATGTTTCTATTTAACATCTCAAGTCTAATTTCACTTCTTTTTTAATCTTGATTTTGCGTTTTCTTATATATTTATTTGGGTTCTGCCTTTTCTTTTTGTTAGCACCTAATATCGCTCACATCAACTGTGGAAACTGTCACACAACACTCATGTATTCTTATGGTGCTCCGTCAGTCAAATGTGCTGTTTGTCAATATATCACAAATGTCAATGTAAGTACATTGGCATGTTTAACTATCTGTTATTGGAAGTCTGAGGCTCCTCAAAGTATCATTCGTGTTCTAGTTTATACACAAATTCATCCAATGCAGCTTTCTTATGTTTAAGCATTATTGGGGGTCAAATTTGCTGGACCACTTTATGTCAGTCCTTCTTTGTTGTGCTATTATCTCATTATTCATACTGGCAGATGGGAAATGTTAGGGTCCCACTTCCCATGCATAGGCCAATCGGACCTGCCTCTCCAGCATCCATGCCTTCTGGTTCGACGGTGAGTCCTGATATCTGATCATGTCTTCCAAGAACTTGAGTGGTTAGGCGTTCTTAACTAGGGAAAATAGATTTGATTGTACATTTTAACTCTCATTTCCTTTCTTTTTTCATCTTCAATGCAGCCATTACCCAATCCCCAGAGCCAAACTGTTGTCGTTGAAAATCCTATGTCCGTTGACAAGAGTGGGAAACTGGTAGATTTATCGTTTGTCTTTTGTATTTATGGGCATTTAACTCTTCCATCCAAACCACTATTCTGAGAATATCTAAAAATGTTTAGGTAAGCAATGTCGTTGTTGGCATAACCACGGACAAAAAGTGAGCCTGCAAGAAACCATGACTGGACCACTGAGCTATCACTAATTTGGGCTTGCTTTCAAATTGTTGGCATTTTGGGTATTGATGAGGAGTGTGCATATTTGGCGGGATTGAATGTTAATGTTGTTGCTGCATTGCAGTTCGGCGCCTCTGTTCTATTAGTCGTTTGTGTGATGTACATTAAGATAACATACATATGTGCATATATAGTGTGTATGTAGACAGCTCTCTATTTGATCTTTTTGTGTGGAATGTGGATATATTGTGGAAGTGCATGGGAGAGATCAATAAGATAAATCTTAGTGATTCATTTAGTTGTTTTGAGTAAATATGAAGCTTTTATGGTGTAGGTAACAGCTTCCTTGTTTTCTTCCCTTTTAAGTCTCAGCATGTTTTGTTGCTTATTGCTAATGATTTGAACAGATGATTGTCAGATGGTAGCGAAGGCACTAAATGCTACAGCCGGCTTGAGAGGGACTGTTGTCATCTTGTCCTGTTCTTGGTTTTCTTCTTTCTGCTGATTTGGTTTTATTTATTTATTTATTTATTTATTTATTTTGTTTAAGGGATGAATTCTTGTTAAGTTTCTCTCATCACTGTTCTGCTCTCTCTCTCAATGTTAATAAAATTCGGGTGTGATTGATAGCTAGCTGGTTTCCTCCTTTTGCAGATATGAACCTCATTTAGGTCTATTACATAAGATTTTAAAGTTTCAAAGAGTTTGATATGTTTTACACAATATCAATTATTGTGAACAATGATTTGTTTATTATTTTTCATGTTACAATACGTTCTACATCGTTCCTATACATGCGTGTGCATTGAAATTATGAATTGTTAAAATACTACTTCTAATAAAATTGTCGCTGTGTCTCGACATATTAATTATTAATATACAAGTACTTTTATCGTATAAATAAATAAAATAAGAAAAAAAAAAAGAGAACATTTTGAAGTCTTTCGAGCATTATTATGTCGAAGCTAAATAATAGTACTAGCTATCTTTTTAGTGTATTCTGGTTCGCGCATTATTGCTACGGTTATGTTGTAAAAACGCTTGAAAATAGGAAATCTCCATTTTTTGATGAAGAAATTTAACCGAGAGGTAAAATATTGTAGACAGTCTCAATTGATAACTGACATGGCACCTAACTCTTAATTAATGTCCCCAATGGATAATGTTTCTTTGCATGCAAATGCAAATGCAATGAATGAAGATGAATGTTTAGCCATTGTATAATCGGTAACAAAAACAGAGTATTAAATTCTGATTTCCCTAAAGAACAATAGGAGAAGGAGAAGTGGCAGATTGTACAGCTGGATTCTGGTGGTGTTGGGATTGTGAAATCCAGGCCAACCACCTCTTTACCACCCCTTCCTCCTGTCTCTCTCTCTCCTCCTTCCCTCCATTATTGCTCCTGTACCTACTCATCCCTGTTATCTCCGACACACTTCTCCCATTTATTACGCCGCTGCCACTCTTCCCCTCCTCCTCCCCTCCGCCCAGCAGCATTTCTGATCTCAGGTACAGCAAATCCGCCGCCTGCACGTCGCTCCACCGCCGCAGCCCATCCTCCTCTCCACCGCCTGATATTATGATCCGGTGTTCGAGGCGATGCTTGTCTCCCTGCACCGGCAGCTGCCCGTCTTTCCTGGACGCTTTTGACCCCCTGCCCGGATTTTCCGCCTCGTTCACGCTATAACTAATCTTCCTCGATGATCTCCAGCTGTCCAACACTTTGCTGCCCGAACTAACCGTTTCATGACTCCCCGTTTTCCGCCGCGCATTCCAGCTGTCCAGCGACACTCTTCCCCGGAAATCATCTCGCGGATTCTCCGCGATGATCTCCAAGGCGCTGCCTCTCTCCCCGGCGGAGGAGTGGCGGCCCGAAATCCTGGGCACGCCACCAACTCCTCCGCCGCCGTTGTCACTGCTGCGCGGCGTCACCAGAGCGCTGTGGCTGTCGACGAGCAGCACGTCCTCGGGGTCCACTCTGTATCGGCAGAGCGGACACGTGGAGTGCGCTTCGAGCCAGGTATCGACGCACTCCACGTGAAAAGCGTGCTTGCACTTGGGCAGCAGTCTCAGCACTTGTTCCGCCTCGAACTTGTTCAGGCAGACGGCGCACTCTAGGCCGTCTTTCTGGCCTCGCAACGATGAAAATCGGAACATCGGCAGAGATTCGATCACTTTTCTATTGATTCCGGAATTCCTTCTAGAAGGAGGGTAGTAGCCTCTAGAAGTATTAGCGTAGGAGCTTCCTTTGCAATGCTTCACGTAGAGGAGGAGTAAGAAGGTTATTGAGAAAATGGTGGTGAGTATTCCCACAATTGCTGCTATTCCCGGCTTGAATGCGGCGGTTGATCTTGTTCTGACGGAGGGCGGTGGTGGTTGTGGTGGTGGAGCCTTTGTGGAGTTGGCAATACCGGCAAGGCTTCCATTTCCGTCAAACGAAGCTGTGGTTAGTAAAGAATGATTGGAAAGAATGAAGAAAATGAAAAAGGGGGAAATTTTGGAAATGGCCATGTTAGGATGTGAAGAAGAGAGGGAGAGATTCTATGAAAGGAAAATACAAAGAAGAAAAGACAAAGGTATATAACAGAATGGATCTACCACAATACTATTATAGTCAATTGGAAATGACATGTAGCATCATACAATGGGAGGTTGGAGAGAGGTGAAGGGTTTATTGTCTGAAAGACAGAACCTTCATCACTTAAGAAATAAGATCTAAAATATAAAAAAAGAAACATAGGATCAGGTTGTTTGATGTCTCGCACTATATACATGTGTCAATGTATGTATGTATTATATGTGTGTCTGTGTGTATGAGATGAAATGAAATGCAGAAGCTATGGTGTGAATCTGAGGCTTAATTTCAGCTGAAAGCTAGTGATGTATAGTAGCTAAACATGTGAGACATGGTTGGTGTTGATGTTTACAAATGCTTAAGCCGTGGATAGGTTTCACATGTTTAGTAGTTTTCTCGACACTGTTAATAGTGTCCACTTGGATACTAACGTTGAAGTTTTCTTGGTGTAGTAGTGTAGTATGTATTTACGTAATCAGTCGATTATACGAGGATATTAAGTAGGTGGTAGATTCCACTAGATGTAACACAATAGTCACCTTGGGATGCCTAATATTAGAGTGGAGACGTTTCTGGTAAAAAAATTACAAGTTTGAATTTCACTAATACCTTAATAGAATATGTGGTATAAAATTTTACCATTGCAGTTTACTCAATACGTACATCAGGTAATGATTGTAAATTTTCATCGTTTAAAATAAAATTATTTTTTTTATCACCATACAATCAAGATTCTTGATATAGCGGAGCAAAATGTATGCTTTCAAGAGCCCTCGGTTCATCTCCTAGCCATGTATATATATCCCTAAGAGGCGCCACTAGGTTTTTGCGCATAGATTTCAATGATTGTATTTATATGCACTCTCTAATAAGCAAGAGATGTGATGCATCAAAACCAAAATAATCTTCAAGCAAACTATTGCATGAGGTTGAAAATGGAGGGGTGGTCTTATAAATAGCTAATATTTGGAATTTTCCTTAGTGGGCCAAACTTTGCATTTAGCAATTGGTCACTTCACTATTATTATCTTCTAATTGAGGTGTGCTTGTAATGGGGTCCTAACTCCTAAGTCTAGATATACATCATGTGAATGAATTGTTAGAAATATTTGGAATAAACAATTATTGAAAAGAAAGAAATTGATTCCATACTTGAACATTCCAATAATAATCCATTACCTTTTCACTATAAAATGCCTAGAGTTTAATACATGGACACTTGAAAGCATATACGATTCTAAAAGGAGAGAACAAAAACAAAAAGGCAAAAAACAAAAACAAAAACAAATAAAAGAGCCTTGATGATTTTTGTATGCAGAAAAAAGAGCTTTACACCCACTATAAGACATAGAATTTTATGACTTATTTATTAGTTAGCTTTTTTTTCTTCCAAATTCAATAAAATTATATCGTATATTTCGACACTTTATCTTTTAATAAGATTTAGTATTGATGAGCCCGTATTTCGTGCTCATTTTGTGTCTTTTTCTTAGGTCTAGATCGAGTCTTTTGGGTCTATTTTGTGTCATAGTTGTGTCTGGGAGGACACTTTTGGAAGACATGTATCTCAGGGCAGAACTGATACCAATTTGGGTAAAGAAATGCCGCATTCCGCAAGAAATGCAAGGTCATCGATACGAGGCAAATGGCCAACCATTTGAGCCTAAAGCGAAAGTGGAAGAGTCAATCTAAGTACCATGCGGAATCCGAACCTTTGAAGAATGACTTGGGCAAAGCAAATACAAGACAGAATGTGCAAGCTATGAGCAACATGGAACTAGCTAAGGGGCAGAGGAAGGGTCGAGATATGAAGACTCCAGCTGATAACTAGAGGAGGGCGATCATCTAGGCATAGTTGAACCAAGGCAAAGAGAAGACGTTGTGATCAGAGGACAGCCAGCTGAGGGCAGAGGAATGGACGCTTTGTGAGAGCAGCACCTAATAAGGATGGAAAGATCTCCATCCTTATCTAGAAGATCTCCATCAAATCAGATCTGGTCCATATAAGAAAGGTGATCTGGGCGAATCATGCTAAAGATGGAAAGTCAAACACAACCCATTCTTTGGGCTGGGCCAATTCAGAGATACATTCCATTATGTAACTTGTTTAATTTCGAGTGGTGTGAGGAGAACAAGTCCTACGGACAAACGGCTTTACTTTTCTGTATGTATTTTCAATGGTGGCTTTGGCCATAGTTTTCTGCTGGATGCTCTAAGAATTTCGTTTTATTCAAGTAATGTTTTCTTTTACCTTTGTTGTTATTTTCATTTCAATTATGTCTAGCTAATTCATCCAAAGCTTGGATATGATAAGATGATTTGAACATGAATATGTAGAGTCTTGTGAGGTCTGATTTGGGCGTATCAAACTACATGCATGTGTTCCCGAAGCATTAGGTCTGATCAAAATACAGTTTGGGCAAATCGATTAGTTAACTGGCCACTAATTAATTGATAGGCTTAGATCACAAGTAAAGTTGGAGGAAATGTTGAGATGGATATCTTGCATCCGACCGTACGACTGATGTGGGTGAGTGGTCGTATGCCTTTGAGCATGCTTTTGGCCATATTGGGTCTGTCTGGGCAAAGTCTTATCGAAAAGTCATTATAGGGTAATGTCATCAGATTAGATAATGGGTAATCATCATAGACTTTACTTGTTTTACACTGAAAGGACAGATTGGTTCTGGGCAAAGGGGCACGTGACATCGAGACAACGGGGGCAACTTTGTTCTGGGGCTATAACCAATTGATATGTGCGTGTGGGGGAATTCTTTAATTAGATCTAAGATCAAATCCATATTCATGTTTGATGATTCAAGTCATATCCGAGCTTTGCCTTTTTATTTGATTTATTTGTTCTTAGTTTTCAGTTATTATTTACATATCGCTCAGACCAAAGACGGAACAATTCAGACCAAACCAAAACCCTTTTTAGTGACACCGGTTACGAAAACAAGGCTACGATCAATTCTCTTGGGTTCGACCCTATACTTGCCGCTGGCTAAACATGCTATAGGCATAGAAAGCTATAAATTTATTTTGCGTGAGCTAAACGATGGCCACATCAAGTATCTTTTAACTTTGAAAAATTATATTATAATTAATGGGTGTCTGATTATTATTCTTAAAGGAGTTTATTCTAAAAACATTCTAAGTTTTATCGAACTACGGACAAATCATCCTACCGTATTTTGTTAACATTTATTCATTTAATTTAGCCATCGTGCATTGCAATCCAATTTTACAGCCTCTTAATATTCAATGCACCATAAAAAAATAAAAATAAAAATAAAGAAAAACATTCAATGGCTAAAAGTAGTCTCAAAATCAAGTCTCAACCAGTCAACCTAGTACCAAAAATGAAATATATATAGTTTCTTTACGTCTGAAATGAAAGGTAATCTTTGAAAGTCAATTTTTTTCAACTTAAAATTAACACTATAATGTAAAATGTAGTTTCTTACAAAAAAAAAAAAAGAAAAGGTCAAATGATAATATAAATTAGGTTAATCCCAGTCCCACCCAAGTCCATATATTCATTCTGACGCTCAGCTTCGCAAAAACATGCAATTGCAAGTAATTTAATTTGTTTCTATCTTTCAAAATATGAAACATCCAACTTAACGATTATGTATAATTATTTATGTCAATCATAAAAAAATGCCCATTTACTTAGTAAAAACTTTATTTTGACCACAACTTAAGAAAACTACTCCCTCCGTCTCATTCATAACGTCCTATTTTCTTTTTTCGTCTGTCCCATTGATAATGTCTCGTTTCCAAATAAGGAAATACTTAACTCTTCAAAAATGGTGGGACCAACTACTTTTCTATCTTTTTACCCTTTTTCTTAATAATCGTGCCCAAAAGAAATGAGACGTTATGAATGGGACGGAGGGAGTATGAGTTTTAGACACTTTTATGGTGAAAATACAATGATACCCTTAATGAAATTATAAATAAAAATATATAAAAAATAAAAATCTAAATCTCTATATTTTCTCGCTCTTCCTCTCTCTCTATTTTCTGAACATGTTGTTGATACTTTCACCGGCGTCATTAACGTCTCTCCATTGTCATCATCTTCTCCATCCTAAAGATTGCCGTCGAGCATGGAGAATGAAGAAGAAATGCACAAAAACTGCAAAAAATACGATTCCGACAGTGCCTGAGACGATTTATGGTAGATTTATATAAATTTTATTGGATTGACATGACTTTTATCATATGAAAATTTGGATTCTACATCACTCAAATCTCGACAATCACGCAAACAGACCTGTTCCCGCCTTCGCGCATGCGTGTAAAATACTCCGTTACACGAATCATCAGTTTGTTCATGTGTTTGTATATTCGCGGGTTCGTGCATCGGTATAAAATGTCACAATGATTCCCGCTCGAAATCACCATTTTTCCGACAATACTTATTTCTCGAGGTGCGAATGCACGAATCGAGTAGCAATGCACGAACATGCGAATCTTGAAAGGGTATTTTAATAAAAGTAGTTAAAATAAATATTTTTATAAGTTGCGGCCAAAATAAAGTTTTTACTAAACAAAAGGGTTAGTTTAATAGTTGCCTCTAATTATTTTAGTTTGTCTTTTCGAACTAGTAATATATTCTGCTATTTAGTTTTAACATTAGTCCAAAATTACATAAATATAATTCGGTTCAACCGAATTTACCAAACAATCAAATTGATTCCAAATCTTAATTGAACAGGTCCGATTTAGTTAGTAAAAAATCTCATTCTCTCTGATTTAGTTTAGTCAGAAAAAACTGTTAAAATCCAACTGTAAAAGACAAAAAGATAAAAGAAAAAGAGTATTATTTATGTATATCCAGTATGATGATAGTGTATACCCCCATAATCAGTTTTGAGTGCATGTATAACACATAACCACTTTGACTTTTGACTTTCCTAATTATATCTATTGTGACACTTTCTTAAAATGTGTCTTATTTGTGTGGAAATGGGGACAAAATGACTAGTTAATCAAAATCATATAAAATCATGTATTTACCCTCCTATTTTAGCTATTTAAAATGATAGCTAAGTATTTCTTTATTACATATTTTGTTGATCGATCCTACGCTTTCCAATTGGTATCAGAGTCTTAGGTTTATCTGGGAATTATATTTTATTTATTGCTTTAAGTATTATCCTAACGGAGGAGACATCAAGAAAAAACATGGATCCGGACAATTGTCCGAGATGCGAAGGTTACAGGAATTATCTCCATGATTTGGAGGTACAGAAAATAAGAACCCAGACTGCATTAGCAATCTGGAAAAGAGAATTCCACTCTGCGGCACTAAGAGTGGATTGTGAATCTATTATCTCTTGCCACCAAGAGATGAGAAGAAGAGAAAACTTCCTCGAGGAGTTGAAGTATCTCCATCTAAGGACGGAGTACGTGATGAGAGAAAACCATCAGAACCATACTGACTGATGGACCTAGAAGGATGTCCAAGGTGTGGACATTTCCATGAACGTCTCCAAATCTTGGAGAAAAGAAGGACAAGATACCAGAGTGTGCCAACACACTGGAGAAGGCAGTTGGGTATCCTAATCCAACAAAACCAGGAGAAAGAATTAATTGATTCTTGCCTCCAAGGAATCAAAAGAAAAGAAGATCTTCTCCATAGTTGTATCCTCTTTGAATGGGAGATAGAACATGCCATGAAAAGAGACCATTGGATCCATTTGGGAGTAAATTGGAATCAGCTCTAAGCTGAATCGCTCTGATGGATTCAAAGAAAGATAAAGGAGTATCATCTACTCTTTTATACCAGAAGATTTCTCCAGACTCATCCAAGATATCGGAGGATCTGAGAGAAATACAGAAGACAATACAACATTATGGCGATAGCCTGTATGGTGTACCACGCGATCTTTACAAGATTGCTATGAAACAGGATGAAATATATAATATCCTGAAGGAGATCCAATCACGGATCGAAAAACTGGAGCAACAACCTCTCTCTAGCCAAGGAAGAAATCCTTTTGGTAATGAACCCACTTATCCATTTCCAGTGGGAGAAATCAAAAAGGATCCCAACATGGAGGCCTTGAAAAGAATGATTCGAGAAAGAAAAAGATGAATAATCTTGAAAGAATCAAGCTTGACGACCTCCAGGAATTAGCAGAATCTTTTGCTAACATGACGATGGTGGATTTAAAAATGAACCAGAATGTGGTCCAAAATCCACAGCCGGTGAATCAACTTCCACCAGGAGCCATTATTGGAAATCAACAAGATTTTCAAAATGCACTCGGAGCCATTAATGTTGTCCAGAATTTTCAGACTTGAGCAAGGTATGATCAACATACCCCAAATGATGCATACATGGCGGCAAGAAGGACAAGGGCAAGAAGGCCGCATCCAAAGGTACAAGATACACCTTATGGAAAGGCAACCCTGGATCCTATCCATCCCTACGGAGTAATGCTCGACCTTGATGAAGTAAATTTCAGAGATCGAGAATCCGTTATTGATGAGTGGATGTCAGCCCTGAGAATTGCAGCAGCAACTCTCGATTTAAACAATGAAGGATCTCGAAATGAGTCTTGCAGGAATTGTCAAGATAGCATGGGAATTCTTTCCTGTGGACATCAAGAATTCATGTTTTGAGAGTGACAACTACACAGAACATGTCCAGAATATGGCAATGCTTTTTAAAAACCATTTTCTGGGAGAAGGATATTTCGAAGGATTTGATCAAGAAAAGAGGAAGAAATACTTGATGGCATTGTATAATCTAAGACTTGCAGTCCTAGATCAACAATCGCTTAACAAGTTTCTACAGCTCTTTACTCTTTATCAACATCAATCTAAAGTTGATGATAGAGTTGCACTGGAAATTTTCTTTCTAAAATTTCCAAGCCCATGGAAAGAGATGCTGATTCGGGATTATGAACCAGGAGATCCTGAGAACGTCGCAAGAAGGATGTCATATGTACATCGGAAGCTCTCAGAGTGGTGTCAACAAGCAACAGCTCTGAGGAACATGAAGAAACTGAGGAGAATTAACAAATTCGCTCCTCTAAACTGTGATGACAATGATCTGCCAACGATCATTGGAGGAGAACCACCGAGGCTGAAGAAAAGCAAGAAAAATAGTTTTCAGCCCTATTATAGATGTGGAGATCCAAAAAAGAAATTCTTGAAAACCAAGAACCAGATGGTCAAGACAGAAGGTCAGATCTTACAAATCAGGCCAAAGAAGTGGACCATCAAGGAATAGGTATCATTTCCGAGGAGATAATAAATCCCAAGGAAGGACACCCGCCAAGAAAACTTTCAGGAGAACTCACACTAGAGTTAATGAAAGTTTCAAGGATTGCAACTGCTGGACGTGCGGTGCGAAGGGGCATATTTCCACAAATTGCCCTGACAACGAGAGAAGAGGTATCAACAAATTCGAATCCACTCCGGATATCGAAGATGCCATCTACTACCAAGAACTGATACAAGTATATCAGTTCGAAGATATACCCTCAGATGAGAGTATATATGAACAAGAAGAAGTCTTCAGCGAAGGAGATTCCATATGGTCTGATGGAACTAGATCGGAGTCAGACTGATCCAGAGATTGTTCATCAGGAGAAAGAGGACAGGACAGGATTTTCCAGTCACACAACTCTCTCTCAAAGTCTGATTGACAAAATCATGAAGAAAAGTCTGAATATACAAAAGTATCAAGGCTTTTCAGCAAGTAATATAGATCAAGTTCTAAGGAACATAAATCTAAAAAGCAGGAAACAACAAATCGTCTATGGAATTTCTAGACGAGAAATGTCGCTTCCTATAGAGCTTACAGGGAATCAAGTGGAGATGCAGTTGATTCCAGCTAGTGACATCAGGGAAGATATATCAAGGATGAAGCCCGAAGTCACTGAAAAGATGAACTGGATCCATATTGGAGCAATCCAGTTGATGTTAAAATCGGCTCTCTTTACCGGAGTTCACACGCGGATAGACATCGCTATATGTGATAAAAGAGTGAGAAACCTGAAAGATTTCGTATTGGGAACAATTGCGGGAGATCTTTGTGCAGGACAAGTAGTGGGAATCATTTATCCAAAGATTGCTTACAATCTTAATGATACCCATTTCAGCAAAGCCCTGACGCTTTATCAGGACTTTAAACGCAAGGATTTACTGGAGGAAGGAAATAGACCTTACTCCATTACTTATCAGGTATCATATGCTCTTTCCAATTCACATCACACTGAGTTATTTTTAGGAAAGAAGTTCATTGAGATACCAGATATCTTCAACAAGGTAACAACAGCTGTTTGTCCCGATAGAGTGGAAATTGCTCGGTTAAGGAATGTTGATATTCAAATCCGAGATAGAGAAGTCACGAGACACGACCAAAGTCTCAGGATAACTTCAGGAAGATTATCCTTCCAAGGAGACAGAATTATGTCTTTGCCATATGGGAGGAGTCGGAGCCTCATTCGAGAAGCACACCCTCAAACATCTCAGAGTAACAAAGTTCCAGTGAATCTGAAATGTCCCGAGGGATGGAGAGAAGTGATAGTAAAATTTGACACTACAAGGTGGGAAACCAACTTCCCTTGTAATGTTCTTTACTATCTACAGCAGCCGGAGATCAATCATTACAAAGGTACCCTGAAAATTGGGGGACAAGTGATGGAGATCAAAGGCAGAGCCGGAAGAGAAGCAGTTTTGCTATTGGGTTTGGATTTTCTTGAGGATCACAAACCTTGGGCAAATAAAGAAGATGGAATGGAAATCACGATTAATGGAAGAAAACTATTAATCGAATGACAAGTCCATTCTCCATATACATCTCTATAGGGATGTTATATGAAAAATATAAAGCAGAATATTTTGCTGCTTATATTGATTCAGGTACAGGAATTTGTACTGCAAAACGAGGAGTCTTCCCAGCAGAGGTAGAAGATGATCTACCCCGAATTGTAGGAAGAGATTTCTCAAAGAAAATTTTGCTCTTGGCTAAAGGAGTAAAAGAAACGGAAATTCTGATTGGCGGAGCCAGAGGTACACCTTGGTATAAGGTTAAAACTCCACCAATTTATTTCCATGATACAGGTGCAGATATTCTGTTGGGAAACAATTTCCTACAGATGTTCAAAAGATACATGCAGGATAATGAAAAGAGGCAATTGGTGTTTACAACCATTTGCGATCACAAAATCATTGTCCAGAGGCTCAAAGGGGCTTTTAATCGCCAGATACCATTGAGTTTTCGCAGCAAGCGTGGTGATGAAGGAAAACTTCGACACCCAAAAATGAAGGATCAAAGGAGATTCAGCGAAGCAGTGCTAAGCTGTATTAGGGATGAGGATCTCAATGATGAAGAGGTCCAGATTCTCAAAGCATCTTTAATATCTCATCAAGATATTAAAGAAGAGATGCAGGTGTCCCTAGAAGATGTCAAAAGAAAGATTAAAAGGAATTACAATGAGAATCCTTTGGCATGGTGGGACAGAAACAAGCTCAAAGCTACCTTGAAGGTGAAGCCAGAGAAGGAGTATGAGTTTGTTAGATACAGACCAATCCTGATGAACCTCAAAGATCAACAGGATATGAAGGAAATAATCAAGGAACACCTTGATTTAAAATTGATCGAACCAGGGAACTCGCCTTACAGCAGTCCCGGATTTCTGGTAAGGAATCATGGTGAGATCAAACGAGGTAAACCCAGACTAGTTATTAATTACAAAGGAATTAATGATATTCTGGAGTTTGATGGATATTTTATCCCTAGTAGGGAACACCTTATTAACTGCATTAGAAATGCTAAGGTATTCTCTAAGTTTGATTGCAAGTCAGGTTTCTACCAGATTCGCATGGAAGAAGGGAGTAAGAAGTTTACAGCCTTCTCTACTCCACAAGGGCATTATGTTTGGAAAGTAATGCCAATGGGGTTAGCTAATGCGCCTCAAATATTTCAGAGAAAGATGGATAATCTGTTTAAAGATTATTTTTCTTTTATGTTCGTCTATATTGATGATATTTTAATAGCATCAAAAAATATGGAAGAACATATCAAACATCTTGAGATCTTTACAGATGTTTGTTATAAAGAAGGTTTAGTACTGTCTGAAAAGAAGGCAGTCGTTGCAACTCGGAAAATGGAATTTCTGGGTATCGAGATTGATGAAGCAGGAATTATTTTGCAGGACCATATTGTTCAGAAGGTCCAGAATTTTTCTGAAGATCTAAAGGAAAAGAAACAACTTCAGAGTTTCTTGGGAGTTGTTAATTTCGCGGGACCATTCATTAAAGATCTCGCAAAACATAGAAAAGTTTTCAGTACATTACTGAAAAATGATGTTCTGTTCATCTGGACAGAAGAACATCGACAGGGTATGAAAGAGTTAAAAGAGGTCTGCAGAAATCTCCCAAAACTCTCGATACCACAGGACGAAGACGATTTGGTCCTGTACACAGACGCAAGTGATTATTGGTGGGCAGCAGTCTTAACCAAGATCACTCCTAATGGAGAAGAACCCTGCAGATACTGTAGTGGTTTATTCTCAGAAGATGAGGCCGTGTGATGGCACATCAACGAAAAAGAATTCTTTGCAGTCCGAAAGGCTTTTAAAAATTGGCCTTTATTTTTATTAGCAAAGAAATTTACTTTGAAAGTCGATAACACACAGGTTAAGGCTTTCTTAAGAAACAAGATTGAATCTAAGCCTGAAAAGGCTAGATTAATTAGATGGCAAGCAGAATGCCAATATTATATTTATGATATTGTCGTTTTGAAATCTCACGAAAATGTTCTTGCAGATTTCCTAACAAGAGATGGAGCAAACTGATGTGAACTCCATTCTACTGGCCCATAGACATCTCAGAGAGAATCTGGATATGTGAACGGGAGAGTGGGACGAGTGCATTCTGAATGATGAACAAGCAGGAAGATTGCAGACTCTCGATAAGACGAAAGTCACCGAGAAAATACGAGCTTGCATATGGTCTCAGGGGCAACTCTGGGCTGCATGCCAAACACCAATCCTTCGGGTGGCCAAAGATCCTTTGGTAAAAGAAGAGTTTCGAGTACAGGGCTCTAAACCTGTAGAAGAGGATTCAAATAACTCTTGCCCAAGTTCTAAGGTGGTGGTATCTTCGGAACCATTGCCCCAAGAAAAAGATGATATTCAGGGGTCACACTCTGAACCATCATGTCAACCCAGCACCTCTGGGAAAAAAGAGGGAGAGATTAATCTTAGGCCAATGACTGGCAGTTCTAAGATTAATACTGATAAGATTGAAGTTTCTTCTTCGTGGCATCAAGCTAGCTGGGAGAAGCTTAATACAAGGACTGGAATCAACCCAGAAAAAATAAGGGTTGATGTTTCGGGGAAATATCCTCGGGTGTGGATGATGCCAAATTCAGATCCACACGAAGTCAAAAGATGGTATGAATTCGGAGCACTCGCTTCAGTTTATACTACATCTCCATCATTCGCCGAAATTAAGAATCTACCCAAGTGGATTCAAGAAGCGGTGTATGATACCTGAGCTAACAATCCACAGCTTAGCCGAGGTGACATTTTGGAGTTGTATTTCATTAGTGTAGCCCCAGAACCAGCAGGGAAAGGAAACCATGAAGCCTTCCACTATATTAGGCTTCGGAGACCAGATGCACGCGCCCTTAAAAATATCAAAGCGCCTGCAGAAAAAGAGACTGCTTTAGTCTCTACATTACCGGAAGACCTCATCTCTACCAGAAGAGCATGGGGATTATGGGTCTGTCTCACAGAGATGGACAAAGTCAAGTTTCCGTTCAAATTCTTTCAGAATTCAGTGAACGGATCATTCATGTTAAACACTATGACAGGAAAATCGACAAGATTCGCAGAGGAAGCTTTCGAAAGAAAGAGAACCTTGCTCTGGGAGAACAAGATTGCGACGAGTAAAGACACTCATCGCAAATACTGCAACATGGCTCATTTTGGAAACTGGTCTGAGCGCGTTTGTTCGGATTGTCAGAACCAGAAGGAACCAGAGTTCGGGAAGGGGTTCATGCCCAGAAAGGGAAAAGAGAAGGCTCGGTCCAACGAGCATCTTGAACAGAAGGCGCTGCCAAAAGCAAGGACGCCCAGGGCCTCGGGAAAAAAGTAGATTCCCGACACAGGTTGGTAGAGTCATGTGACTCTGAACTGGATCACCCACTAAAAAGAAAACGACAATAGTGGGTGGAAGAAAAGTAATTACCCACTAAACAACAGATGGGTAAAGCAACAGGAGAACCACTACCAAAAGAAAGGTGGTCCATTAGTCACAAGAAAGGGACCTCACACCGAAAGACGGTTGTCTTCATTCAATAATGGAAGACAATGGTGGACTCATTCACGTGGATGCAAGCTGGCCAAGGATAAGAGCATCCAAGGCAATAATGCAGGAGGGAGGCCTTTCAGACCTCTATATAAACCAGGATTGAGGAGAGCAGAAGGCATCGAAAATCCAGCAGAAATCCTCTACACCATCTTCTCTGCTCTCTCCAAAATAAAATTGTTATAGTGTAGTTCCTATTCTAGTATAGTTTAGTTTATGTATTTCAATTCCGCTACCATAGGTAGCTAAACAAGTCTGTCTCCTCCCTAAAGGAGATATACTTATGTTGTAATAAATATTATATAATTCCTAAATAAAAGTTTGGGCTTTTGTTCATCCCTTCCAGTATATTATTTTCTTTGTGTACCGACCGAAAATCCTACGTCCCGGGTAGGAAACGAACGAGGGCTGTGCTGTGTGCTGCTGAAGGAGTCTGCGTCTGGAAACCATCGGTTGCGATTGTGTGGTTGGACGAGGTCCCTAAAACTTCCGGCGGAAATACCCGGCAGCATTCCGGTCAAAAAGGTATGAAGTTGGTATACGTAGAATTTATTTATACGGAAGTGTGATGGGCCTGATAGTATTGCATGATTTCTCTTCAAATTGAAAAGTTGAATTGATAAATCGGAGTATGTAATGAAGAAATTCAGTAGAAGGGTAAAAAATCAAAAATTTGACGCATATTGTATGATTATAAGGTTGACTAGTTTATATCAATATTTCCCTTTATTTTATACACAAAAAATAGATATAATAATATTTTTGGTAGGTCAGTGAGTACTGCTTATACACACCATCAAAAGTGGTCGTAGGAGGTACACACTATCTCGATACTGGCTAGAATGAATTTCTTCTCAAAGAAAAACTGTTAAAATCTCTAGAAAGAAAAAAACTGTTAAAAATCGATTAAATATTCCGACTAATTACCTAAAAAAAAGAGCGAATAAAAAAGAAAACTAAAATCTGAGAGAGAAGAGAGAGAGAGAGAGACCCCAAAATCAAACGAAAAGGGGGAAAAATATCACTGAAATATAATCGTTACTCTGATACATAAAGATCCCATCTTGGATACGACAGGTGATATAACTCTGATTGCATCGAAAAATGGCGACGCCTTCTGCAGCATCTGGAAATGTATCATCACTGCTGCAATACGTCTCGCTGATCACATTAATGGTTTCCATTTTGACGGCGTCGTACTGCACCACCGTTGAAGCAAAGCCCAAATCATCATCTACTTTTGTGAAGAAGACCATTTCCTCTCATTCCATAGTTATCTTCTCCAAATCTTACTGCCAGTACGCCAATCTTCTCGTCTTTGATTTCTGGTTTATGTCGCTTTTTCAATTACTTACTGTTAACCCCTTCTTAAATATTATTATTAGGTATTTTTATTACTCGAAAATTTGGGTATCTTCGATTTTTCTTTTACTTGATATCCTCCAGCTTAGGTTGAGTTTGAGAAACTGTTATTGGTAGTATGAGGGTTAATTGTAGATCGTGAATTTGTTTTTCCTCTTCAGAATTCAGATTACAGAATATGAAGTATCATGAACTGTGTGGTCTCGCTGTCTGGCATATATTGATTTAATATTGTTTCTTAGGATTTAAATGGGAAGATTGGTTTTCTCAAACTGGAATCGGCTTTTGTTAAATTCCCATTGCCTCATTCTGAATATGATGTAGAGAATTTGACTATTATAGATTCGGAAGTAGAGAAATAACTATAAACTAAATGCATGTCTGAAGGTTTCACTTTGGCTGAAATTAGTGCTCAGACTACATGCTCGTTACTGTAATTTCTCATTGGATTTTGTTTTTTTTGTTTTCCTTAAATAAAGATTCCTTACTTGATTATAAATGTATGAAACATGAATTTGCAATTATATAGTGGATGGAGTTGCTAATTGAAAGCAGTTTTATAGTGCTTTAGTTCTACTTAGATCACTGGTAATTAAGTAGTGACATCACTTATGGAATATCTCATGATCTTTTTCTTGAGATATGTGAATGTTCATATATAAATGCTAGAACTGCACTTCAGTATTTCAGACTATTTCAATGGGATCAGCAAAATTTGTAGGATGTTTACTTATAAAAGCGAGATGCCATTTGATTCTTGCGTAGTTATCTTGTCCCACGGTGCTTGACTGTGTAAATAATCTTTTATTTGATTATTGAAAGTTATGGATTACGAAACTTCTTAAAGGAGTGGGTTGAATGTGTGATGTTGGGTTCATGTATATATTTCTGAATTATGGTTTGAAATGAATTTTTTGGAAGTCAAATACCTTGCTTTGTAACACCTATTGAAGTTAAGTTAATGCGGCGTGAGATTCTTCTTCTGATGTAATCTAATGTAATATATGAGTGTAAGTGTGTAACTAGATGAATAAACGAATAGGAGCTTCTTATGCTGCCGTTCTGCATTATAATTCTACCTAGTTAACTGTTGCTACTGAGCTTCAAATGAATGAGAAATACCTTTTCAACTCTGTCAGCAAAATTTGTTCGTTTAAGCTGTTACAAATCAATCTGTAGCAATATTATGTTAATTTTATTTCTGTTTTGTCATTGCTATGTAGGTTTTGTAGAAGGGCTAAAGCAGTCTTCAAGGAGCTCAAGCAGGAGCCGTATGTTGTTGAACTTGACGAGAGAGGTTTCTAGTTCACAAGCTCTCCATTTATCATTTGAATTCTAGATATAAGTAAATATTGATAATGTGGAGTACAAAGATTGAGTTGATGACGGATTCTACCAGTGAATCATTCTTTTTTATTCCGTACTCTTCTATCTTAAACTCGTTCACTTACTTCTTCAGATCATAATGAATTCATGAACTTCCCAGACATGCTTCTTCTTTATAAGTAGATAAAAAGCTCTGTCTATACTGGATCAAAATCAGCCAAAATATAGATGACTAATAATCTGAATTTAGGATGTCAAAAAAAAGTAAGATACTGGTTTCTATGCATAGGGTCTTTATGCATTGCATTGTTACTCTGCAAATCTTATTATGCTTATTTGATCTCTTTGCAGATGATGGTGGAAGAATTCAAGATGCTTTGAGTAAGATTGTTGGGAGGCGAACTGTGCCACAGGTTTTTATAAATGGGAAACATCTTGGAGGCTCCGATGGTAATTTGTTTCTCCAGAATTCAATTTCATCCTCATCAAGCTAGATTACAGCCATTTCTTCTGTAACAAGAACTTGTGAATTGGTTGCAGATACAGTTGAAGCATACGAAAATGGAGAACTTGCAAAACTTCTAGGCATCGATGCTGTGGATAAGGAAGAACTTTGAGACAGTAAACCATCAATTTTCACTTTTGTGAACCCTAGTAAAACACGATTTAGCAGGTAATCATTCTACTTGAGACAATTCATGTAGAAAAATTGAATTGTTGTATGGCTGTTGCACTAGAAATGTACAAGAATTGTTGGACCCAAAAACTTCAAATAAGGTGGGCTACTCAAATTGAAAATTTGGTAGATTTTGGACCATTCTTTTTTACTCTATTT
This sequence comes from Agastache rugosa, assembly GCA_031470985.1. Taxonomy (NCBI): domain Eukaryota; kingdom Viridiplantae; phylum Streptophyta; class Magnoliopsida; order Lamiales; family Lamiaceae; genus Agastache; species Agastache rugosa. Next base: position 19,576,828 of record CM062603.1, on the reverse strand, counting down.
TTGTTCTGTTTGTACGGTTTTTTATTCTCCGAATACTCTTCTCTCTCTCTCTCTCTCTCAAAAGGAAGAAATGAAGAGAAAAGAAAATCCAGATTCACGGAGGAATGTATAGTGAAGATTTAAGAATTTGGGCTCTCGAATACTATCGATCCATTCTGGAGAATCAAGATTTAAGATTGTAAGAATGAATTGATTTGGAGTTAAATTTAAATTTAATTACTCTATAGAATAGCAATCCGATCAGTGAGGTGTAGTCATATTCATATATAGGGTTTAGGGGGCGAATATAGCTAATTAAAATCATCAAAGTCCACTACTAATAATTTATCAGCATAACAAGTGGAAATGATGATTGAATAATCTAAATATAATTGTATCAAAGTATAATTTTCCCAAGAATCTAAAATAACAGGCTAAATTTTATCTCTAGCTTCTTGGACTTTTTGACTGTCATTTTGTCACCTCAACCTTTTCTTTCTTTCTTTTTTCCACATCAAACTTCTTCATTTTTTTTACTTCAACTTAATTCCATCAATTAGATTAGATTTTCTAATATTCAACTCGTACATTTTTTCTTATATTGAAAGTTTTAAATTTATAAAAGTATATCCCTTATTGCAATCAATGAAAAAAAAAATTCAAAAGGTGCATTGAATTTCAATTGACAAAAAATTATACTTCATAAGTTGCAATATTAGTCCCTTAGTAGGGCTTCTTTTTTTCTTTTTCTTTTTTTTTTTAACTTTAGTTAATTTTAGCAATGTGATTGATCATTGATCACCACATTATTGAAACTTCCAGGCATATAACTTTGGAGTTCCAATACTAGAAAAGGAATATAAAAACAGAATAAGAAAAAAGAAACTTAAGTTGAAGAGGCTGGATAGAATAGGTAACAATGAGTGTTGGAGTAGTAAGATAGGAAAAGCAAAGAAAGAGGTTAGAAAAGTTTAGAGCATGTGCAGCAGTGATCACTAATAGGTGAACAGCTACATTTGAGATTGCGAAAGTGCGATCGCCATGCTGCTGGAGATCGTGATCACACCTTGGTGATCACTCGAGCAATCGTGGCGAGAAGGTGTTCGCAAGCTGCTGCTGGCTGATACGGCGGCTCGTGATTGGGCAACGACATACCCGTTGCATTTGAAACGGCTAATTTCAGCCGATATATTTATTGTTTTCTTTTATTCCATCTATAAATAACACATTTTGCACCCCATTTTTCATAAAGCTTCACCATTCTTGCTCAATTTCTTCTATTTTCTCCTCTTATCTACTAAAATATGGATAACAATGATCCAAATTTCCCTTGGTTTGATTTGAATTATCAAAATTTCGATCCGAATAATTCAAATTACTTCCTAAATTACCAATCCCGTCACAATCCATCTTTATGCCAATCCACACTCGTCCTCAAATTAATGTAATGTCTTTTTTTATTTCAATTCAATAAAATTTGTATTTAAAAAATTATTGTTATTCAAATTATAAATAAAAATAATTGTAAAATGGAAAAAAAGAACAGATTACCGGTATTTTTTGTGATCTCCTTTGGGCCCACATATAATAATATAACATGCTCTTAGAGTAACAAAACAAAAGAAATGATGATAGCAAAATGATGGTTAGAGAGAGAGAGAGATTTATTAGAGCATGTACAACAGAAATCACTATTTTCGTGATCCTCTATTATTTAAATATGGGTAATTCATAGTTTGTGGCACCAATTTTGAGCGTTTTTTGATTTATGGCCTCAACTTTAATTTATTTGAAAAAATATCTCAACTTTGACAAATGTTTGAAATATGGCCCGCGTATTATTTTCCGGCTACCGGCCGCTGACTCAGCTCCCGGAAATATGACGTAGATTTTTGAACGCCACTTCACAAGAAACGATGTCGTTTCTTGTTTATGATTAAAAAAGAATAATTCATAGTTTATGGTCCCAACTTTGAGCAATTTTCAATTTATGGCCTCAACTTAAATTAATTTTAAAAAAAATCCTAAATTTTGAGAAATTATTGAAATATGGCCCGCATTTTATAATTTCATCGAAGATTCATTTTCGTGAATTATATCACAAAACCGTGTCATAATAAATCTTGGATGAAGTTATAAAATGCGGTCATATTTCAATAATTTCTCAAAGTTGAGGATTTTTTTCAACTTAATTTAAGTTGAGGCCATAAATTGAAAAATGCTCAAAGTTGGGCTACAAACTATGAATTATTCTTTTTTTAATCATAAACAAGAAACGAGGTCGTTTATTGTGACGTGGCGTTCAAAAATCCATGTCATATTTCCGGGAGCTAAGTCAACAGCCGGTCGCCGAAAAATAATATGCGGGCCATATTTCAAACATTTCTCAAAGTTGAGGTATTTTTTTCAAATAAATTAAAGTTGAGGTCATAAATCAAAAAGACCTCAAAGTTGGGGCCATAAACTAGGAATTACCCTTTAAATATTAAAAGTGCGTCCAGAGATAACCTCCATAAACACCCACAATGGTGATCTCTCCACAATTAATGAGCCACATCTCTTATATTAAATATACTAGATTGCACCCGTGCGTTGCACGGTAGAATGCATTTTTAAAATATGTAACATGTAAATTATCAAATCACATAAATAATGAGTAAAATATTTTAACTACTCTCATCCGTTCAAGATATTTAGGACACAATTTTATTTTTTGAGTGTCCACCATATTTATGTCACTTTCCTTTTTGGGTTAATATCTCACACATTCATTATTTTATACCTCACAACAATTCAATATAATGAATCTCTTTCTCCACTCAAATACTACATATATACCTAACATTTATTAAAACTCTTGTCGCACCCTACGTGACCTATATTTCGTGGACGAATGGAGTATAAAATTCCAGACAACAAAAGAGAATAATAATAATACATTAATTTTTCAGTATAGAAATTAATAAAGGACATTTTTAAGTACAACAATAACAAATATAACATATTTCTTCCGTCCACGAAATGTATATCATGTCCATTTTTGGACATAATCCACTCACTTTTTTATATTTTATACCTCACAACAATTCAAAAGTAATGGGTCCCTTTTCTCCACTTAACAAATAGTAATCTACAAACATTATAAAAACTCGTGCCACTAAAGTTGTGCTATATATTTTGTGGATGGATGGAGTATTACATTTCGAACATTATAAAAATTTTCTTTTTATACAATAGTTTTTGAAGAGTGTTCCTCATTACCACACACCAATATATTCAAACCTTTTCAATTTGCAACTCTTGAAATATCCATATAAGATTGTCGAAAAACTGTCTGCCACAAATAAAATGCATTAATCATCTAATATGTTAATTATAGAATAACACAATAAAATATAAAATTCATACATTACATCAATATTTTTCTTAAAAGAAACATTCAATTCAAATAACATTAATAAATATGACATATTAAAATTTGTATTATGATATACTTCTCTATACATAAATTTAAGTACACTATTAAATAATTACTTATAAACATCTAAATAATATTTATAAATTATAAATAATCCAAATATAAAACACAAAATATTTAATTACATTAATAATTTAAGAATATTTAAAAAAAAAATAGCATAACACTTATCTTCTAAGCATCTCTAAACAACCATTTTTTTTATATATATATTTGAAAATATAATTTCCATTAACCATTTCAAAATGCTATTAGAATTAAAGATGAACAATCATTATAAAAAATTCAACAAATTTTGGCATTTTTAATAATTCTTCATTTTTGATAACTTCCAAACATCTCGAAATATATATTTTAAATTTTCAATATTTTTTTCACTAATATATTTTTTAAATATTTATGAATCTAAATAATGAAAATAATAAAATTATTTTGGCAACCATGCATTGTGCTAATTTCTTTTTTCAAAATTAAATATCTTAGTCAAAATAGTGTTGTGTTAAATTAGAGTATTTAGTATATAAATAATAAATAGAAAAAGTAGAAAATTGAATTACATAATCCCAGATAAGCCAAAATTCATAATCATTCAATTTTATTAAATAATTTGTTTTTATTAAAGCTCAAACATGATAACCAAGAAAGGAGATGTATAGAATTAACCAACATATATTAATCATCATTCATGAAATAACTTAAAGTTCAAGACCTATTATCCACTAAATTGGTTTTGGAGGGAAAATGGCAAACTTGTTAATATAGTTACAACTCTCTTATTTAGTATTAGTATAGATTGGAAATCAATTAAATAACTAAGATTTATTAAATATCAAATAAATATTAATTAAGTTAATTTATTGAAAAAAGAAAAGGAAAGAAAGAAACAAAAAAAAGAATGATATTAATCCAATTATGATTTATTAATCCTCCAATAAAAATTTATTAAATATCAATTAATTAAATTAAATTAATTTATTAAAAAAACAAAAGGAAAGAAGGATGAATAAAATGAAGGGAAAAAAATCAGATTGTTGCTTTTTTTTTTTTGAAAAACCATATACATTATACAAATCAACTAGTATAAACTACTACCTCTGTCCACGAAGAGTGTTGAAATGATTTTATTTTTGTACGTCCACAAAGAGTGTGCACTTTCTATTTTAATACATGACCTCATTATTTCCTTATATTGCAAACATCACACAAATTCAAAATGGTAGGTTCATTTCTCCACTCAAATAATATTTATCTTACTTTTCTTAAAACGCGTGTCATGCCAAACGTACCACACTCTTTGTTGATGGAGGTTGTAGTACATAACCCACACTTTGATGGAACTTGAACCAAAAGCCTCTTATTAAAAACATACCATATTGCCTTAGCTTTATCACTTGGGTTAGGCCTCGTCGGCAATTAGATTGTTGCTTGATGGACTCTAATCAGTGGCGAATCCAGAATTATAAAATTAGGGGGACGATTAATAAATAATTTAAAATTAATTATTTTGTACATAAAGATTGTCTTACATTTACAATGCATACCATTATGAATATATACAAATAGAAACGAAAAACAGAAAAACGAGAACACAAATTTACGTGAAAACTCAAAACTGAAGAAAACTACGGGCTGATGAGAGGATTTCATTATATGTCGAGAAATCTGGATTGGGCCCAACGGTCCAATCCCTCAAGCCCCACCCAAAACACACTGCAAAAAATTCAAAGTCGCACCGCGAGCTTTTCGGGCTTACCCAATCAAATTAAATGTACATTAATAAGATATTTCATAGGGTTCAAACAAAAATATTAGTTAGTAGTTACAACAGAACGGTTGAGCCCGACCCAACGAGTCTTCATTTTATACCTGGTGATTGGTGTGGCTGTGTACGACGATCATGCATAAAAAAATAAAGTATTGCTGCGTACCGGAGGAACGAGGGAAAAGACGTCAATAAAAATGGATAATATATTTTTTTATGTATATACTAGATTATGTGTACAAAAGATTTCAAATGAGTGATCCATTTTTGTATAAGTGGCTATCGAGAATGGTGGGCAGGGTATTAAAAAATCAAAATTTTAATATTAATTTTTTATATATTACTCCCACCGTATCAGATTAGTATTGTTCAACTAATATTTTATACCTTACTAATCAAATACGCACCACGATCATAGGGAACGGAAGGAGTATATTATATATATATATATAGTAAAAAAAAAAGAAAAATTGTCCCCATATATATATATAGTAAAAAAAAAGAAAAATTGGGGGGACAGTTGTCCCCCCCTTGCACCAATGTACATCCGCCCCTGACTCTAATTCAGGCCAAAAACTGAGGCAACCTTCCAATCCAATAGGCTAAACTGCTATTCCCTCCGTTCCGGGTTAGTGTGATGTGGAGAGTGCGGCACGTATTTTAAAAAAATGTAAGTAAATGTTTGTTAAGTGGAAAAATGGGTCCACATATTTATATTGTTGTGAGTGAGATTATTTCCATTTATGGAAACACCACACTTATAAGAGACGACTGAAAATAACAAATTAACCATATTTTTCGAGGACAGAAGGAGTATTTTTGTATTAAGCAATCTCGAGCATGCAATCGCCAGTGTGGGGCGGTTGCGGAATGGCGATCCATGGAGCGGCGATCACCTCCCCGTGATCGCGTGATCGCGCTGTACATGCTTTTACTCATTCAAAAAGCGATTTTGGACATGTATTGCCGTCTGAAGCGGCCAATCCTTTTCATTCAGATTTGATGGTGTACAAAGTTGAAATTTTATAGAATACCATTATATATTAAATATTTAATGCATTACTTTACCTAGTTGCTAGCTGCATAATTGGTTTGGGGAATTATGAGGATAGTTTGATATACCGTGTATCTAAGGGCAAACGTGGTAATTTGTACTTTAACGTTAGAAAAATATCATTTTATATCCCCAATATTCACACTTTTCATAATTGTACTCTTTAACATATGAAAGTTTACAATCATGTCTTAATGGATACAAATTTTTTCAACTTTAGTATATGATTCAATTTCCGACTGTTGAAAATTGATGCAGGATACATGCCAAAGTGTACTTGGAAAATGACATGAAAAATGAGTTCGGATTTATCCAAATAATTTCCGGCATTCTGAATCATTATTCTCAGCCTTCAAAAAAGTGAATTGTTGGATAGCTTTGAATTTTTTTATATATATTAAGGTATGATTATAATTTTTTACACGTTATGGTATAACTGTGAAAAAGTGTAAATACTAAGGTATAAAATGATATTTTCTGTTAATATTATTGGTGAAGCATATATAAATGCGTACTTGTGTTTGCGCACGCGTGGATGTATGTATAGTTTTAGCAATTAATATTTTTAGGCTTAATTGCACCGGACAATAATTACACACATGAGATAAACCTAATAAAGAATAAAGACCGAAAATGATAGTTTATAATTGTAATATTTTTGGTAAATGTAATGACGTTTTGGTGTAACTACTGAAAAGCAATGTTAGCCTTGTAACCCAAAAATGATACTACTAGCTACTACCATATGTGCTGTGGATTTTACCCATAACTGTTAATTTAATTTTGGACTTAGGAACCACAACCTACTTAAGTTAGATAGTGTGAGTAAAAAATAAGCTCTCAATATTGTTAATGCATCATATAGGTCGGGTTTGTCATACTTGTACTTGAAAAGTGTAGTTTACATGTCTTGTGTGGTTTACAGATTATTGCACAAGGGCGTAGGTTTACCCAGAACACACCAAAAATAGCGGCTTCAAATTCCAAAGACATCAAATAAAAGAAATTATTTTATGAAACGTATATATTGTTCTACACTAGATAGAATATTTATATTTTTCAAATAATAACGCATTACATCTATAGCTTATATATGTTCAAGAAAGGGATATTCATAAGTTTGGAAATTCAAAAATCCTAAGATATTAATTTAGGAATGTGTATATCAAATTTTATTTTTTTAGAAAAAAATTATTTTTATACATTTAGTAAACTGCTTCCGTCTATAACTGATTCCGGTTTAGGGGTCCTAGCTTATACTCCATTCCTCCACAGATAAGTGTCATCTGCCATCAAAACTTATATATAAAGGAAGTGAGCGAATTTGCACTTTGACCTCTAATTACTACATGAAAAACCGAAAAATTAAAGAACTTACTTTAAGAATAAGGGCAAAATGAAATGTTTGACATTATTTTTTAATAAAATTTTGAAATATGACACTTATAATTTTATTTTAAAATAAAATACTTATAAATTCGGTAACAGAGGGAGTGTAAAATATGCATTAGTTAAGAAAGACAGTGAGACATGAGTATCAATCAAAAGGAGAAAGTGGTAATGATGGCCTGATTTGTTGAGGCGTGAGGGACCAAAATTGAGAATAATAATATCGTTATTTATTATTATTTAGCTTAGGGGGAGTTATAATTTATAAGGCTACTGCAAATCACACAATTCATAGCTTACTTGTTCTTCTTTCTTTTTCTAGCTGTGAATGGTCGCATTTGCACCCAACTATTAGATGGAAAATAAATAAAATCGCGATACAAATTTTTGGGGATGTGGCCGAATTATGTCTATATATTATAAGCACTTGCACTTTATATGAAAATTTTGTTTCTATGAAGTTGGATCTTCTATTTTATATGAAAATTTTGCATCTACGTATACATGATCGATGTATGTCAAGAAAATTTTAAATATATCAAATTAATTCTTCTAATGAAAATTCCCGAAGATATCAAAATATTATTAAAACGATTACGCATTCGAGCCCCTTAATTTTAGGTCCTACGTGGCGCGTTCTCCATTCATTATTCTTATTTATCTTAAATCCTCTTTTAATGTATTTTTAATCCATATATTCTATAAATTAACTATGAAATTTTCTATCCCACATCGATTTTCAATAAGACTCTACTCTTGGAGAATCATTATAAATTGTATTTTTAATTCATATATTCTATAAATTAACTATGAAATTTTCTATCCCACATCGATTTTCAATAAGACTCTACTCTTGAAGAACCATTATAAATATTCAAGATCAATGTATATTTTTTTCATCCTGCAAATATATTTTGCATAAACAATTTAATTTGGCCAATTAATTAGTTGGTCAAATAAATAATTTTATGTTTATGTTGGACAATATAATTTGGCCAATTATTAAGTAGTCAATATTAATTCATATGCTATACATTATTATTATTACTATTATTAGAGTTAAAAAAAAAATTTAGGCCACTAACTTATAGTGGCTTGCAAAAATAGGCCACAACTTTTCGGACTTGCAATAATAGGTCACTAAATAATAAGTAAGGTGTCCGTGGGACAAATTTTGGCCAAAACTCAAAAGTTCGGGCTAAATATCACGTGAACTGCACGTGAGCGCCATCTGGAGCCCGTTTCTGACGTGGAGTCCACTTATGCAGATCCACACACAAAAACACGGGGCTGCTCCATAATTTATCCCAAATTCCAAAATTCATTTCCCCCAAATTCACAAGAACCCTAAATTGAAACACCCCCAAATCGAAATGCCCCAATTTCTAAAAATCAGTAGCGGTAGAACAATGTATATACGTTATACACATACAACAACAACTAGCAAGCATCAAGTTCAAATTGGGTTTTGCTTTATACACCAATATAATATACAAATATAGATACAGATACAAAACAGAAAGAGAAAGAGATATGGAAGGAGCTGCACATCACCATGGCCGCCGCCCACCTTGTCACGCCATCACGGTTGTCGCCTGCCTCGCTAGCCATGCCGGACACACCGGATTTGAACTGCCCGAACGGACATAAGTCGAAATGCACTTGTGCAAATACATGGATTAAATTTAAAAAAAAAAAAACTACGATATTCCCCTAATTTCTCAAGAACCCTAAATCGAAAACCCCACCCCATTTCACATTCCCACAAAAGATTCAAAAAATTGGGGGAAAAGCAGAGGTATTTTCATCTCGTGGAGAGAATTATTGTCTGAATTGCTAGTTTGATGTCGACGATATCGACGACCACCACCACCGTCACAGCTCCTCTCGCAAATTGCAGAGCCCCCGATTTGACTGCAAAATTCGGGGAAATTGGGAAATTGGTTGTGGTTGCTGCTGTGAGTGAGATGGGGATGAAGGTGGAAGAGAAGAGGAGTTAAGTGTTCTATGTCGCCGGAACTATGAGAGGAGGAGAATTACATATGCTATAGAGAGAGAGAGAGAGAGAGAGAGATGAGTGTGAGGTTTGCAGATATGAGATGGGAGAAAGGGAGGTGGAGGTGAGCAGTGGTGGTGGTTGGTTGCTGGTCTTTTGGGAGAGAAACGAAGAGGACGAGAGGAGGGGAGTGGGGGAGAGAGATGTTTCCATTTTTAATTAATTATTTATTTTTTATTTGTATAGGTGGAAGCTACATCATAAACGGGCTCCAGATGGCGCTCACGTGCGATTCACGTGATATTTAGTCCGAACTTATGAGTTCAGGCTGAAATTTATCCCATGTATGCCTCACTTATTATTTAGTGCTTATTATTGTAAGCTCGAAAAGTTGTGGCCTAATTTTGCAAGTCGTTATAAGTTATGGCCTAAATTTTTTTTTAACTTATTATTATTATTATTATTATATCATCTCAACTTCATGCCATATATGTATATATCAAATCAAATTCTATACAAATTATATTTATTTTATTATCTCTACCTCTATATCGATATATTCTATATAGACTAATATAATAATGGTAATCATATTCTAAATCATATCACACGTCTAATAACATATACATATGTATATATAATCTATATATATATATGTATATATATATCTGTATTACGAATACGGATTCAAGCTCTCCTCTTAATTTTAAGTCTAATGTGGCGCGCTCTCCATTCATTATTTACATTTATCTTAAATCCTCATTTTTTGTATTTTTAATTCATATATTCTATAAATTTAATATGAAATTTTCTATCCCACATCGATTTTTAATAAGACTCAGCTCTTGGAGAATCATTATAAATACTAAAGATCAATACGTATTTTTTTCATCCTGCATTTATTTTGCATAAACAATTTGATTTGGCCAATTAATTAGTTGGCCAAATAAATAATTAAATTTTTATGTTGAAAATTTTAATTTGACCAATTAGACGTGGGATGTACTTTCTCAATCAAAATAGTTTATTATTTATTTCAACCGAATAATAATTAGTTTTGATCAAATAAATACGGAGTATATATTAGAGGCAAAATTTGGGATAATCAATATAGATAGTGGAAATTAATAGTTGGCCACAAACTTTATTTGTAGAAATTCTGGCCAACTTTTGGAAATTTGGACCAATTTGCCCTTGGAACCACTATTAACCATCCATCCACCCATTTCATTTTTCAGTTTTCAAATTTCAAATTCTCTGTTTCTGCAAAATATTCTCTTTCTAAAAATCCTATTTTTCTCCATTTCTTCCGTCGCCGCCGGCGTACTTTCATTTTGCCGTCGCCGCCGTCGTACTTTCATTCCGCCGCTGCATCGTCGTACTTCCATTCCTTCCGCCGCACCGCCTTCGTACTTCCAGTACAGTCCGTCGCGCCGCCTTGAACTTTCACATTCTGCCAGCCATATTCCAGATCTGCCGTCGCACTAGATTCTTCTAGATATGCCGCCGCACCAGATTCTTCCAGATCCCGTTGCCTTATTTCACAGCTTTCTCTCCGGAATCCATGGCGTCACATTCCAGATCTAATGTCCTGGATGGTGTTCGTCTTTGGTCAACCGCATCCCGGTATGCCTTGGCACACCTGGTACGAATGCAACGTATTCGTACCAGGTGTGACAAGGCATACCGTGCTTAGACTTAGCACACCTGGTACGAATGGTCTATATCCGTACCAGGTGTGCCAAGTCTAGGCGCGGTATGCCTTGGCACACCTGGTACGAAAACGTTTTCGTACCAGGTGTGCCAAGGCATACCGCTCCTAGACTTGGCACACCTGGTACGAATGGTGTGTATTCGTACCAAGTGTTCCAAGTCTATGCGCGGTATACCTTGGCACACCTGGTACGAATATGTTGTATTCGTACCAGGTGTGCCAAGTCGCGACGCGCAGTGACGTGAAAAATGCAGGAAGAACACATATGCACGAAGAGGACAACAAGATCTGAAAAATATGACAAGAACATGACAGACTAGATCTAAAATATGACAGACTAGATCTAGAAAACTCAATTAAAACTAATACAGTAAAAATACCTCAAATAAATCACTATGGAGATGAAAGCTACGCCGGAGAAGATGACCGGAAAAAGACTATAAGAGAAATAATAAACTGTTCGAAAAAGTGTACAAATAAATCAAATCGAAAAGACGATCAAGGAAGAAGACGCGGCGGCTGAGGTGGCAAACGAGAGGGAGTGGCGGTGGAGGAAGAGAGTACATGGAGAAAGAGACATGAGAGGAGAGAGAAAGAGAGAGTGGAGTGGGTGAAAGAGAGAGTACGGGGGAGAGAGAAAGTGAAAGTAGTTGTAAAGTGATGTGGAGGACATTTAAGTCACTTCAGCCCAAAGTTGGCCACAATTTATTAGAATAAAGTTGGTGGCCAACTATTAATTTCCACTAACTTAATTTGCTAGTCAACATGATTAACTCTATAGATTATCATTTTATTTTATTTTATAAATTTAATATAGCAACATTATATTTTGTTACTAAATAATAAGATTATGTATTTATAAATTATTTTGTTTAACTTTTCTACCTACTATTAAATTATAATCTATCAATAGAACTTTTCTACAGTCAAAGCAAATACAATACTCAATATATACATAAATATTTCAAAAGTAACCAATTTTCTCGCAAATAATCATTGATATTAGTATCATAAACACATTTGCATGTATGATATTATCTTAAATTGTAATTTTATGTATTTTTAATTTCATATATTCTATATTTAATATGAAACTTTTTATCCTATATCGATTTTCAATAAGACTCCACTCTTGAAGAACTATTATAAATACTCAAGATCAATGTGTATTTTTTTTCATCCTGCAATTATTTTGCATAAACAATTTAATTTGGCCAATTAATTAGTTGGCCAAATAAATAATTTTATTTTTATGTTGAAAATTTTAATTTGGAGAATTATTAAGTTGTCAATATTAATTTATTTAATTTGATAAGTTATTAAAAAAACCAAAAAATACGATTTAACTTGAAAAATAATTTAAATTTAATTATTGTCTAATTATGGATTGTTAAATTTAAATTATATTACTATTAAGTTATCAAGCTATTTTTATAAGTTACAATTCTCAAAATTTTAATTTGTAACGAGATGATCAGACGTACACAATAATTAATATCGTATACGATGAAATCTTTGATAAATTGTGAGATAACTACAAATTTAATTTTTCATATTTTAAATTATGTTTATTTGGACTAAAAAATATTAGTTTGATTTCTATTGATTTCTTGCAACTAAAGAAAGTGGAATAAAATCAAAGAATACTATTTCTGATCAATTATCAAAATATTATCACTCTGAAATAATATTAAATTATTTTTAATGTTCATGATTATATATTGGAAAATGATATGATAAAAATAAAATATTTGTCAAAGGAAGTACAATAAAATCGAAAAAAATAATCTTATTGGTGTATTTTATTTTATTTTCATCACTTTTGTAAAAATTACAGTAGATGCAGTTGCTGCGAGAGGAGAAGCTAACAATGAGATTTTGGAATTTATGAAAAATTTACACAAATAGTAGTTCCTTAAAATTGGTGTTGTGTTTAAAATTGAGCTTACTAAAATTTACTTTCTATTGATTTTTCTTGGAGATAAATGAAGCGGAATAAAATCGAAGAAACAATTTTATTGATGTATTTTTTTTATTATAACTACATCACTTTTGTAAGATTTTCTTATAGTGAATTGTTGAATTAATAATATTACTCTCATATAGATAATATTGTACTATTACTTTTACGGTTACATACTTATAAATTACAACATAATATAATTTCTCGTCCATTTTCGACGGGTTACACACTGGTTAATATTTTATATGTATATATAGAAAATAATTAAGAATGTCTATTCGCATAATTTAGTAAGTTGCGACGATTATCTGTAAATGTTACTCTTTCGTTTCCCCTTATATTTGATGCGTTGCTTTCTGCAAAACTGATGTTTATAAATATGTCAGTTGAAAAATATTCATTTCAGCTAGTTGAATTATAATAATTGGTAGGAATTAATTAATTAATCGGTTTTGTACTAATTATAGCGACAATACTCAAACCTAAATTAACAGATAGAAAATAAGAGATAAAGATGGAAAGAAAGCAATCTCAAGTTCAATTATATCAGACATACATTTGTTTAATTAATTTGGAACATCCATTTATTATTGTAGCCTAATTTAATTTGCATATAAATTAGATGATTAAAAAAACATAAGTTTCGGTTTTTCATTCTTTAACGTATATTGGTGCAATGAACTTGAACAAGAGACGTTATTGTCCATTTACAATCAGTAATTTACAACCAGCTAATTGACCGTAGATACAACTTGTTAATTGTAATATCAAATCTCAATTCAAATAGTAATACTTTCTACATATTTCAGTCTTGCGTAAGCAATATTGAAGATATTAACCTCACGAAACATTAAAAATAAAAAAATTTATAATTCCGGCATGATGAGGGTGTGATAGATATCTCTATGATCGATAAACTTATATCTTGTTTAATTGCTTCAAATATCGAAATCCACCAAATAAAATAAGGGTGGGTATGATATCTATTACTCCTATTTCAATATGTGAGGTTCTGTATTCCACCTCCCCTAGGGGATACGTAAATTTAATATCATATTAATTTATTATTTGACTAAACTAACCCCTATTTTCACCCTCCTATTTGTAATACAAAATGTTATTTTAAGAATTGCAATTCAATATATAGAGAATTTTAATGTATTCAATCAAATGTAATAATTATGCATTAATATTAGTATATTACAGATATATTTGATACATATATATCTAAGTAAACATGACATTAAATAAAAAAAAGATATTGATACATTAAATAGCGATGCATTCATATTAATATTAATGTATATATAAATTTTAATTTTTTAGGAACATATATGCATATATATTAATGATGAAAATTATGATGTCAGCATTTTAAAGTACTCATCACATGAAGGATCCCTTAGTTTCTTCTTCTCAATTATAATTAGAGTAATAATAATCGCCATCAAAATCCTATAAATTAATTATTGGAAAAAAAGATATATAATGAGTGTAGGCACGGGCCACCATCTCAGAAATTGTAAAATTATTAAATTTGGTATAATAATGATTACCAAAAAAATATACAGTATGAATATGAGTATGACATCATTTCATTCACTTTGCCCCTCTCTTTTTGTTTAATTTCTTGCTCCTACAAACCCTACCTATGGAGCCGTTTCCGCTGATCATTAGGTTAGGGCTCGTGGACCACCTCCAAAACGGCCGCAGCCGCTTCACCGCCGCCCCTACCTGTCCCATTTTTATCGCATCCCGCCGCCTCCTTCTGATTGTGATGGAAAAACGGTGTCGCCGCCGCCGCTGCTGCTGGTGGCTTTTCTATCTTCAGCGACGATCGTAGTTCTAACACCTCTTTCTTTAATCTCCTATTCTCGTCGCTTAATCTTTCGCAGTTCTTCTTCAACATCTCGCACTCTACCTCAGTTTGCTTCAATTTACTCCTGCATTATACCATCCGAAAACAAGATTTAAATGTATGCACCTATATATTGGTGTGTGTGGATGGTATTGAGAGAGAGAGGTCAGAGAGAGAGAGAGAGGGAGAGAGAGAATAAAAGACCTTGCTCTTCTGTTTTGAAACCAAACTTCAACTTGTCTAGGTTTGAGATTCAATTTTTCTGCAAGTGCCTGTTTCTGAACCTGTAACATTCCATCAATTACATTAGCTAACAATAAAATTAAAACCCTTCAAGAAAAAAAACATCCAAGGAGAAAAAAAAAAAATTAAAACCACGGAATTAATACATGCATATGTACCGTATTAAGGGTGGTGTGCTGTCTGAAACTATCTTCAAGCAAGGTTGTCTGATCCCTAGTTAGCCTCAATTTCTTCCTTCCAAAATTCATGGCAAAATTGATATCATGATCATCCTCTTTGCTACCGTTGGAAAAGCTACTCATGCTTGCTTGTTTCTGATCATGATCTAATCTCATCATTTTTGAGTTGGAGTTGGAGTTCGATTTCGAGTTGAGATCATTAGGATGAATTGGGATGGAAAGATCAAGAAAAGGTAGGCGTTTGTTGTTGTTTTGTGGGACTAATTCCCTTTTAGGAGAAAATTCTGGTAAGCCCAAACCGAGGCCGAGGCCGAGGCCAAGACAAACTTCACCCTTTCCATCCATTCTAATTGTCAAATGAGTTAGGATTGTCTAGTTACGACATTTATACTGTTATATTAATATATAATGGGAGTAATAACAGCAAAACTATATTTGGGTATTACTGAAATTAATCACATTTTTAATTATGTATTTATTATATGGAGTGATTATCAATGTCAAAAGAAAATAGAGCAACAATAATGACATGCGTTAGGCATATGACACCTAGGAGGAAACCAAGATTAACACGAGAGAGAGAGAGAGAGAGGGATAATCAGCCCACTGTTATTTCATGTTTGACTTACTGTTTAATCTTCATATAGAGATTAAAGGCTTTATTTATGTGATCAGTCTTTGCCTGCATTTAGGGATGAGTACTATATGAAGTTTATTGTTATGAAAAAGAATAACAGGAGGAGTTATTATAGTATAATGGTCAGGTAAAATGGTTATTTAATATAATGTCACTTTGTAACCCCTCGGCTATTAATTTCTTTTCTTGACTCAAAATTGCAGGAATATGAAAGGTTTTTTTTTCTCTCTCTCTTCTTAGCTTTACTGAGCTTTGAGTATGCTTAAATATTACTCCCCCGGTCCCGAATAAATAATACTCCCTCCGTCCCATTTATATAGGCTTGTTTTCCTTTTTCGGATGTCCCAAATATATAGGCTTGTTTCCATAAAAAGTAATGTTTTTTAGCTCATTTACTAATATATCCCTATTTAATTCTTTGATTAACTCATAAAAATACATAGTCAAATAATAAATAGGGGCATATTATGAAATTTACCTATATAATTTACTTTTCCAATAATTTTTCTTAATCCTTGTAAAAATTTCAATCCGCCTATATAAATGGGACAGAGGGAGTAGTATTTTTTCATTTTCATTCATTGTCATGGTAATTAATTTCATTTTAGAAATATATGCACCAATACATATGTATGAGTACTTGAAATGATATTAAGTTGAATTAATTTAGTGTTAATTTGGTCCCGAACTTATAGCGGTTTCTCCTTAAAAGGAATTATATATGCTATGATAAAACCTTTTCAAATTATGTTGTAAGAAAATAATGATTATTGCGAATTATATTAACCCAAGTGCAACTAATAAAAATTTCTTGCTCAAATTATTTAAAAATTTAGTTAGATTATAGGGAACAAATACCTAGGTTTCAAGAATTTTTCTGGGTTCATTGACGATCGTGAGAATAAGGGCATAAACAGTGTTATATAACTAATTTTACTGTTGATTATTAATGGCCAAAATTAGCTTTAAGAGTTGAGGGAAAAAAAAGAGACGTCTATCATTGCACATGTTCCCCCAATTAATCCAAAATAAAAATAAAAAGGATAAACAAAGGATCAGGAGGAGGAAATAATCTTAATTCATACTTTGCCTAGAATTAATCAATATTACAAAAAAGAACAAATTTTTTTGGTTATATTATTCTTCCTCTGTCTAATTTATAAATTGCCTCACTTACCCAATTCAATAATATCTCATAAAATAGAAACTACAATTCTCCCAAAACACATACTAATAAACATTCTCAACATATATAACTTCAAATTATACCTTATGTCACAAAAAAATAAAAAACTAATATCTCATTTCTCTCTTATTTGATTTGACAAAAATAACCTAGTTTTTCTTTAATTCCACATTTGTTATAAACAAACATTTCTTTAATATTTGTGTCGGAACCTTTGAGACAATTGAGTTGAAACAAATTATAAATAGAGTATGTTCTTAAGTATATCAAGCACCCTTTCAATTTTATTTAGTTCAGACGATGATTTCCCTGAACTCCTTTCACATTTGTAAAGATAATGAACGAGGTATCAATTTTTTGCAAAAATGAGTCCAGAGAGTTAGAAAATAATGGTGTTAAACTATGAAACTTAGAGTTACGATACAAATCCATATCTCCCTCTCCCCTGTCATAAATTTTCATTTCCTTTTTACATTTGTATTTTGTAATTTTTTTTAAACCCCCATGTTGCTATTCAAGAGTGCATTTTTCGGTAGTTTTCAAAACAGATCGACAAATAAAAAAAGTATGATTACAAAGAAATTTAATTAGAATTTCTATTTTTATTTTTTTGAGATCTAAGAATACTTGTATATGTCTTATACTCCTTTCGCCCACCACATTTAGGTCACATATCCATCTTTTTGTCTTGAGTGGTGATTTTGTCGCTTGAGTTGTAATCTCTGAATTTTGTAGCTCGTTCATGGATTGCACCTCTCGTGCGTTTTTAATTTAATTTTATTTACCAAAAAAAATATAAGGTGTGGTACGAGTTTTAATAAATGTTAGGTGGATAGTTTTTTAGTGGAGAAAGAGATCCACTATAATGAATTGTTGTGAGATGTAAATTAATGAAAGTGTGTGGAGGTATTGTTCCAAAAGATAAATTGTGATATAGATATGGTGGATGGAGGAAGCATTATTTTTAGTGGGAGTGGAGAGCAGTGAAAATTGTACCCAGATTTTTCTTTTGGATATATTCCCAAAAGAACGTACACAATTCATCTTTATTATTGAAACATAATTCTCTTTTAATTTATAGGTGGCTGACTGTAGTTTCTACAGTGGAATAGTAACAACTTGTGCAACTGGGGTGGTTTAGGAAAAAGATCAAGTGTCATATTGTCTTAATTTAGAGGAATAATATCTGTTAATATATCAACCTTGGCAATTATTTTCATAATCAAGTCTTTTTTCTTCAATTGGTCCAACTTCTCCAACCCATACTGCAAGAATTACTTCTTCAATATAATTCTAATTCACACGCACACAATCTTTTCAATATTAATCAGCGTTATATATTACATGCATATCATGTTACCTTGCATTAATTATATGTTTATAAATTATATAGCTAGGGATGAAATTTTGTAGAAATTTTCTCTTTTCCGTAGAAAACTAGAAACTATACGCGTCTTCACATATACAATAATTAATGCATGTTTTGATGATAATCGTACGTATAGATCATACAAAGATCAATGGCCCAAACCGATTTTTAGTTTTTACAGGAGGAAAAATTTTTATTTGATCAATTATGAAGTACTTATACACAATAGCATAACAAAACTTCAAAAAAAAAATAAAAATAACAAACATTCCCAAGCTGTCATCCGACATTCAGAGATCGAGTAGTATTCTGTAGTCATTGTTCTAAGTTTATAGTTAATTTATATCTATTATACTCGTTTCAATTAGGATCAAGTTCATTATGGTTCTCCTCTACGCCCCAACCACAAAAATTAGGAACACAAATTAATTAATTAATATGGTCGATAACAAGAAGTCAGAAGAGAATATTTACCTTTAATGCAATTAAGTGCTTTTATTTGACTATACTGATGAGGTCAATTTTTTTTTTCTTTTTGCAATCAAAATACACTTAATTAGGTTAGCATGCTTGGTGTCACTTTTACAATAATTTATGAGTAAAATGGATTTTTAAATGACACCATTAAGTAACATCTCCTATTACATCCATGGTCCACGGATGATTGGCCATTGGATATATATCACATGTCAAAAAAAGAATCTACAAAATTATTGCTATGAAAATTTAAGAAAATAAAATATTGCATGATTAATATAAAATAATTGAAAAATATATATAATAAAATTTAGTGAATTTTAAATTTTCTTAATGCATGACAATAATTCCGTAAATGTCGATTCCATATATGGCAAAAATAAGCAGGCCGGATCCACAAGTTGAACTCAATTTCTTGGTCCAGATCCGTTAGTCCGAAACGCAGGCCGGTCTTTATTTATGTGTAAACAAGTAATTATCGTATATTTCTAAGGGTGTTACGGTCACTGTGAAACTTTTACGGTTTTACCCCGTTAATACCTAAAATATCCTGCTTTCACCGTTTATTTAATGATTAATTGACCCTAAAATATTAATTTAGTATTATCAAGTTTTTTTTTTCTTTTCTTTTTTTGACTTGGAGTTGGGAGAAGGGAGGAACGGTTGAAGTGGCGGAGCGGAGCTAGGCCACCAAAAATAGAAGAGGCAAAATTCTTTGCGTGGTTGGTCAAAGCCTAGATATACTTGTTAAATTTATATATAGATCGAATCCAAGACCTCTATGTTCACAGACAAGATCTATTATCATTTAGATTTCACCGGAGGGACGCTCTTATCAAGTATTTAAAGTGCACAAACGCGTAAAGAGAAGTGTATCCCAAAATATTATTCACTAGCTAGTTTTACTACCTATTTTCTCTTAAATTTCAATTACCCCTCTTAAATTTGCAACATAGTAACGCTCATTAAAATAGAAGATGTAAATAAAAGTTCAGAATTGGTCATTGAGATTTGAGACATCATTAGTAGGCTAAGTAATATGTCTCCTTTACTTTATTTTTTTATATCAAGTAGAACCTGAATTTTTTGCTACCTGCATTTATATTGTTAAACAAATTCCTTATCGCTCGAGATTGACCCTCGGGTCAGTGATCACATGTTCGACAAACTCACATATTCAAGAAATAAAAAATTATATAAATATGTAAACAACCATCAAATTGAATTGGCTTCTTTAATTTATTTCAAACTATAGCTAGCTGAGCTCCTGAGACAAACTTCCAGCAAACAACCCAAAGCCAAACACGTCTTGAGATGCAAAATCATTTTCAGATGTACTCCCTCCGTTCTTTTTTAAATGTCCTATTTAGCTTAATTTTTTGTTTTCATATAAGTGTCCTATTTCAAAATTTGAGAGTAAATTAATGATATTTTTCCAATTTTATCCTTATTTAATGCTTCTAATAATTTGTTAATTAGTTGTATGTAAACATTAATGATGGTAATTAATAAGGTTACATAGGTAAATTTCTTTATTTTCTTGGTATGTGTAATTTGACGGTGGGGGACACTTATAAAAGAACGGAGGGAGTAACTATTACATGTTGCATTATATTTTTCAGTGTTCCATGTCTCACTATTAATGTTATTATTTTAATAATATTTATTAACATTTATTAATCTCACTATCAATAATGAATCTTTATTAACAATTATTACTAAAAGTTAAAGCCTCATAATTAATAAATAATTATTAAATAAATTTTGCAAATTAAATGTAAAAAATACAATTATAAACCATTATTGTATTAATGAACCTAATTTTTTTTTAGGATATAAATCTAATTGTAAATTAAGCTTAAACACAAGAAATTGAAATTAAAAAAAAATAAAGTTTAAAAAAAATTAATACAAGAATGTGAGTGAGATACAAAAAGCTAGCGAGATATATAGAAGATTTTAAGTGTTACCTTAAATAAAGATTTCAAGTGTGTTGCATCAATATCAAAAATTGCTTGTTACATTAATTATCACAAGTAATATCAAAATATATATATATAAGATCAAACCTAGCTCGATTAATCATGAGAAAAGATAGCCTTGCCACCATTAATTCGTCATTCGAGGTATAAAAATTAATTAAGTATTAACTATTAAGTACTCCCTCCGTCTCAAGTTAGTATGATTCAATTAATATTTTATAGTAACTTACAACAAATCAAATATACACTGTATATTTAAGAGACGGGAGTTATTTTATTTCCCTGTTGTGTGAAAAAAAAAAAAAAACCATATGGTAGCAGCAAAGTTTGATTTACTAATGCAGATGCACAGAAACCAAATTTAACCGTTTTGTTTCCCTCAGTTCCATGTGATTACAAGTGCACTTGTCTTCGAGTTTCGTCAACCTGTCTCTCTCCCCAATATTTTACTTCCCTCCCTCACACAGTGACACTTATATATTTCACATTCATTTTCCTCCTCATCTCCTACAAGTTAATTTGTGAAGCAGAAAGTAATTAAGGAGTATGATCAACGGAAAAGATATCTACGATGTTCTGGCCGCAATCATCCCACTGTACGTGGCCATGATCCTCGCGTACGGCTCGGTCCGGTGGTGGAAGATCTTCACCCCCGACCAATGCTCCGGCATCAACCGCTTCGTGGCCGTCTTCGCCGTCCCCTTGCTGGGCTTCCACTTCATCTCCACCAACAACATCTACGCCATGAACTACCACTTCATCGCCGCCGATTCCCTCCAGAAGGTGGTGATCCTCTGCGCCCTCTTCCTGTGGCACGCCTTCAGCAAGAAGAGCAGCTTGGAGTGGATGATCACTCTATTTTCTCTCTCTACCCTCCCCAACACCCTCGTCATGGGCATCCCTCTCCTCCGGGCCATGTACGGCGACTTCTCCGGCAACCTCATGGTCCAGATCGTCGTCATGCAGAGCGTCATCTGGTACACCTTGATGCTCTTCATGTTCGAGTACAGAGGCGCCAAGATGCTCATCACCGATCAGTTCCCGGAGACCGCCGCCTCCATCACCTCCTTCAAGGTCGAGTCCGACGTCATCTCCCTCAACGGCCGCGAGCCGCTGCAGGCCGACGCCGAGATCGGCGAGGACGGCAAGCTCCACGTAGTCGTGAAGCGCTCGACCACGGCGTCGATGATCTCCTCCTACAACAAAGGGATGCACTCGAGCGGGATAACGCCGCGGGCTTCCAACCTCACCGGCGTCGAGATCTACTCCGTCCAGTCGTCGCGGGAGCCGACGCCGCGGGCGTCCAGCTTCAACCAGACGGATTTCTACGCCATGTTCGCGAGCAAGGCGGCGAGCCCGAAGCAGCATGGCTACACGAGCAGCTTCGGAGGGGACGTGTTCTCGCTGCAGTCGTCCAAGGGGGCGACGCCGCGGACGTCCAACTTCGACGAGGAGATGATGAAGATGGGGAAGACGAAGAGGACGGCGACGGGGCGGAGCATGAGCGGGGAGCTGTTCAATGGGGGGATCCCGCCGCCGTATCCGCCCCCGAACCCCATGTTTGCGGGGCCCAGGAGGAAGGACAGCGGGAATAGCAACAACAACAACAGCATCAACAACAGCCACAGCAATGCCAGCAACAACAACAACAGCATCAACAACAGCAACAGTAATGCCAGCAGTACTGCTAATCCCAACAAGGAGCTGCACATGTTTGTTTGGAGCTCCAGCGCTTCCCCTGTGTCCGAAGCCAATATGAGAAATGCTGTCAACAAAGCTGCGTCCTCCGATTTCTCCACCATCGACGATGCTAAGCCTGTTTACCACCAAGATGCTGCTGCTGCTGCTTCAAGAGGTACATATACGCTCTGCTTAATTAATTTTTTTATTATTTTTTTTTATTGGGTTTGATTTGATAGAGAATGGGAGCCCGGCCCAGAGAATGAACGGAGACAAGGAGATTGAAATGGAGGATGCAGCTAAGTTTTCGCCGTATTCATGCCAGAAGAAAATGGATGTGGAAGAAGGTGGAGTGATGGAGAAAAAAACACAGATGCCACCAGCAAGTGTGATGACTAGGCTTATTCTGATCATGGTTTGGAGAAAATTAATCAGAAATCCAAATACTTATGCAAGTCTTGTTGGCCTTATTTGGTCTCTAGTCTCATTCAGGTCTCCCAAATTCATCCATTATTATTTTTCTTTTTTTAATATAATGTAGTACATAGTTTCTGAGATGTTGATGATGATGATCAATGATCAAATTAAACTGCAGGTGGAATATTGAGATGCCATCAATTGTGAAAGGCTCGATTTCGATTTTGTCTGATGCAGGTCTTGGCATGGCCATGTTCAGTCTAGGTAATGTTCTTTAAACAATTAAAATTTATAAATTTAGTTAATAATGTTAATTGTTAGTATATATATATATATATATAATGTGTTGTTATAGGTTTATTCATGGCATTGCAACCGAAGATGATAAACTGTGGAAAATCAGTAGCCACATTTTCAATGGCTGTTAGGTTCCTAACTGGGCCTGCTGTCATCGCTGCAACTTCCATCGCCATCGGCCTCCGTGGCGTTCTTTTGCACGTTGCAATCGTTCAGGTCCTAAATTTTTTAAAATCGAAATTCAAAAGAAATTAATTTTTTTTATTATCTTCAACTTCAAAATACTAACAGTTAATTTATAAATCTTTGGCAACAGGCTGCACTTCCTCAGGGAATTGTTCCTTTCGTGTTTGCTAAAGAATACAATGTGCATCCTGACATACTTAGCACTGCGTAAGTTTAATTTCACACACGCACACACACACATGTACAGAGTTACAACCACCAATATATATATATATATATGATTGCATAATTAACAATGAGATGATAATTAGTCAAATTATTTTGACTGTGTGATTTGTTTGTTGCAGGGTTATTTTTGGAATGGTGATAGCTTTGCCCATAACGATTCTATATTACGTGCTACTTGGGGTGTAAGGCCTTGTTTGGCAGAGCAGAATAGAAAAATTGTTTGAATTGATGAATCCAAGAAGAAGAGATAAATTAATCAAAGATGACAAACTAAACTGGAGATGCATTCAGATGCAGGCAAAGATATTAATTATCCTCCGTGGAAGTCAGTGTACAACTTGGAAATCATGTGCCTCTTCTTTGTTAGCTTATTATACAATTTTTTTTTTTAATATTCCTTCTCATTTTTCTTTTTTGTTTTAGAAAGAAATTAGTACGATTTCTAGAGGAACTTTTGAATTAATAATAGTTTATTAATTTTCTCATTGTTACTCGTATTTATTCACTTTTTATATACATATATACTCCATGCATGCATGTTTTTTTAATTATAGTAATTAATCTGATTAATAAAATGCTACTTTTTTTATAGGTAATTAATAAAATATTTCTCCATCTGTTCTTTTTTAGTGTCTCATTTGGCTCATTTTCTTGTTCCTCAATAACTGTCCCATTTCAAAATTTGAGAGTAAAATAGTATGAAACTTCCTATTTTAATTCTATCATCATTGCAAATTATTAGTACAATTTAGATTTTCTATGCATTTAATTATGGTAAAATAAGTAATTTATTAACTTTCTTGGTATACGTTTTTTTATGACGGGAGACACTTAATTAAAAATGGAAGGAGTACTGATTATTGATATATCAAGATATTAACTATCCCGCTGTTATTGGATTACGAATCTGTTCCATTTATTTTGGACGACAATAAAATCTAATTCCTGACAAATATGCTAAAGATACTCTTTGTATTATTCCTATATTTCAATTTGTTTTCTTTTTTTAGTTGTTTTCTTTTTTCTATTATAAAGACAAGATCTTGTTACGCGGAAGTCAAACAAGAAAAAAGGAGTTGAATATTGAATTTGATTGATTTAATTCGAGTTGATTGTAAGATTTTTAATTTCTCTTTTAGTATTAATTATCACAATTTTCTATTTCTGACAAATTTAATCAGCAATGACGTTGAATTAACCCTTCATGCATGTGGATGCTTTACATATAATTAGTAAATTAAACACGAAATTAATTGTACTTTGGGAAAAGATGATGCCTCATTTCAAGGCATTAATTCTTCCAACATATAATACATATAATTAATTGATATTTGCTGCAAATTTTAGCATCTTATAACTTATTAAAATGGTTATAACATGTGTGATATTTTCTTGTAAGGAGGCAAAGAAACATTTTGCCATTTGATTCTTTGGTTTTTTCTCCGATCTAGCATATGTTGTTAGTATATGTTTTAAATGTGTAAAAATGTACGGATTTGATTCTTCGAAACTAAAAAATGTCTCCCTATTAATAATATATTCACTCGGTGTAACGTAACATGTTATACAACGCGCGTTATACAACTTGCGTTATACTTATATTATAATAATATACTACTCCATTATTTAAGAAAAAATTACACCTTTCTCATAAGTCAAAAATGAGAAATACGAGTAAGACTGTAAAGAGGAAGAATCCGAATCCTTTTATCTTCATGTTAATTAACAAAGAAAGCCAATACTAGAGTAAATTAAAGGGACAAAATGTCAAAAAAAAAAGGTATAAACTTTCATTAATTTTACAATTTAGACTTGACTTTTGAAACTTTGCAAATTAAGATTTGATGTTTCAATTTTTTGCAATTAGGACTCAATCCTCTTTTCTGGTGACCGGAGCATCTTACGTAGCAATTCTTTATTCACGTGTGCATGCCACCTCAACCGATCAAAACTACACCATTTTATAAATTAAGTTTATGTTTCATTTTTTGTTTAGGCCTACTGGACCGTAGCAATACATAATTTATCATTTTATGACCAAAATTACACCGTTTTATAAATTAAGTTTATCGTTTTATAATTAATGAAAATTTATATATCAAGTCTTAGTTTACAAAGTTTCAAAAGTCAAGTCTAAATTGCAAAATTGATGAAAGTTTATGCTTTTTTTTGACATTTTCCCCTAAATTGGAAAAAAATGCCAAAAAAAAGGCATAAACTTTCATTAATTATAATAATCTAGTATTTTCAAAATTATAATTTAGTTCAACCGTATAGATTACGTTACGTTTTGTGCATGGTGTATTTTATAATATGCATGGTCTTATTAAAATTTGTAGAGTTTCTTTATTGCGTTTTCAAATATTGTTACACCCTCCATTTTTTAATAAGTGTCCTCCACCGTTAAAACACCATACTAAAAAAATTGATAATTTACTCTCTTTACCCCTAATTAATAGCATAGAACTTAAAAAATAGATAATCTGCATTACTAATTACAAGGATAAAATGAAAAGTTTCACATTATTTTACTCTAAATTTTTGAAATATGGCACTTATTGGGAAACAAAACAACTAAGTTAAAAAGGACACTTATTAAAAATCGGAGGGAGTAATAATTATTGGAAATATTTCATTGTTTTGTCAGATAAGATCAAAAATGAAAGTTTGACATTATTTTTCTTAGAATTTTGAAATAATACACAACGAAAGAAGTGATATAATTGAGCCTAAGGTACTTGTATATCCAACCTCTTTCTTTCTTGTTATAACTAATTTCAAAAAATTAGATAGATATAAATATTAATTAGAGAATGAGCTACAAAAAAGAAAATTTATCACGACGAACTGAGCATGTCCAATGATTTTACAAAATCATTTATATATATATATATATATATATATATTTTCTCTTACATAAAAAATAAACAAATTGAAAAAAGAAAAGAAAAGAGGAAGCCTCCATATCGTTAAGGTTCAATATAATAGGGGACCTCAAAACTGCAGGCAATATACAGAGATCAGCTGAACCAAAATTACAAATCTAACAGAGGAACAATTATCAGATTCATGAAAGGTTTACCTCCACGATGAAAACAGGATCGACGGAGTAGAAACCCGACTCGAAAATGGAAGTCAAAGGGCTAGAGTTAGTAATGAGGAAAGCCACTGATTAGTTATGGTCTCTGTTCTACCAGCTGCAGATTAGTGGAGTTCTCCACCACCTCCAAATGGATGTCACTGTTTTCTTTGCTTAGCTTAGATTTTGATAGTGGCAGCGTAGTTTGCTGCCGCGACTTCAAGTTGAGATACGTGTACAAGGACATGCCAATGAGAGCAGTCGCAGCTCCACAAATGCTCGTTAGCCCAGGATTTGAACCAAAGAGGAGAAAGCCACCAAGAAGAATGACACATGTCTTGAACTGTCCAAGAACAGCATGGGTGGTTGCAGACGTCGCCCTATTACAAAATGAAACTCGACTTTTCAGAATAGCTGGAGATCAAGCATGATTTTTCTATACCAAGTAAATAACCTAGCCTATTGAAAGAAGCAGCGAAGGAAGCTACTACTGAATTTTGGGCAGTTTAATCATATTCAGCAACCAGAAAAGTTAGTGGAGATTGATGGATGCTAACTAAACTTGGTCTATGCTTAAGCCTTTATATAAAACTAATGTTATCCTCTTAGCTTGTGTTCGTGAGATTTAATTGAAAAGTTTCATACATATTTATGTGGACTTTTCCCAAATATATGGCTTATGAATGAACTAATCATCTGAAGGCAGCTAATTTGAAGTTACGACTGTCCACTCTAAACGGTATTTTAGCTCTTCTTCAAGAGACATTTCCCAGCTTATGTTTATATTTAGGGGGCGTTTACTTTGGGTGATAGATTAGATTGACGATACATGTGATCGAGTATTTGAAAGATTGGACCATCAAACAATCTCAAAGTTATTCATTCCATCAAAGTCTGTGGATTAGCCAATGTTATCTTTATTTATCTAAGCTTTCACCCAAAGGTAACATCCCCCTTAGAAATCTAGCGTAGATTTAAGCATATTTACTTAATAAATATGTAAGTGAATTGTTTGGCCATATCCATAGATGTTATCAGAGGAAATAGATTTTCAAGTAAAAATCCCAAGATTTTAGTTGTCAGCAGAAGTTGTACGATGAAGTTTGGTGTCGAACTAAGAAGCTGCATTCTGTTGGAAAAGAGATAAAGAAGTAAGAGTGGAGATAAAAGCAAAATGCTTACCCAAGAGCTAGAGCACCGGACCACTGAAGCAAGAAGCCAAGAATAGCAGAACCACCAATAGTCGCACAGTTATAGCGATTCCAACTGAAGGACAGTACACCTGGAGGGTCTAGCGACGGCATTAACATCACCAGGAAGAACAAAGTAATAGGTGTTGTCTTCCACATTAGCCTGTAAGAAAGGCATGAGTGAGAGAAAATATCATTCAGTATTATTTGTGGTAATGAATCACAGAATACTCCAAACTGTATTTTTTTTTTTTTTGAAAAGACTCCAAACTGTATTTTAGTTTAAATTAAACACGACTTACGCCAGGGCGCTCCAGTTGTCTTGTTGTTGAAGATTAGACCACAGTATTTTATTAACTGCACTTGGTACAATCCATGCTAAAGCTATGCAAGCACCGAAAAAATGAAACTGAAGATCGGTCACTGTAGCTATAGCAACACCAACTGATACTACAGTAAGTGAAAGCACCTAGAAACAGAAAATAAATAAATAAGTAAATAGATGAAACAATTTCATAGTTTTTCCTTTTTGCTTTTCCCATATTTAGATGGGAAGAATTTAGGTACAACGCAGTTTGGGACCTGATAATACATAAACAAATTGTGTTCTTAGATCTTTGTAACAAAAATAAATATTGAGATGAAAACAATTAAGATGTATCGTGCTGCAGACTAAAATCTCATCAAAATCATAGCCAAACTATATGCTATGCATCCAAGGATAACAATACCGCCCATAACGGCACTATTGTAATGCACACATGCAAGTAAAGTAACTCGCAACAGAAAAAGCCTCAAAATCTGATGGATCTAGAAACAGACAGTAGCATAACTCATTAGTACACCCAGCTAAATCAAAGCTATGGCATAACTTAGTTTATATAAATAACTTGTATATTTGGCTGATAGAGAGTCACCTTTTGCCTTGATATTCTTTTCTTGAACAAAATAAACTCAGCCAAAACAATAGCTGGCGTCACGGCGATCTTAGCCATCTGATAAAATCCGACACTGGAAAAATACATCTGCAGATCATTAGAACCAAATTTAACTATGGCATAGACAAGACAAAGTAAAAGGGAGAGTATTATCTCACCTGTTAAATTTCAAGCTAACATTTGCAAGACCAGTGGAGAGTGACATAACTATACCAAGAGAGAGCAAAGTGGAATATTTTGTTGACTTTGGAGGAGGGGATAGAGAGAGAATTGACAGAGTTTTTAAAATTGCCATTATCAACCAACTACATACATAGTGAATAAAAGTCAAGAATATTGGATAGTTGAATCCAGTGTTGACAAGTACCTGAAAAAACAAACAGGATCGAGCTTAAATTATCAAACATTTGATATAGCTAGAGAAGGAACAGGAGAGGTGTGCTTTTTTACCAGTTTGTTCATCAAGATAATACAAACAGAAACCAAAAAATTGAATGTAAGGGCAATAGTGGGTGCCCATAGAGATTGCTGTTGACGCTTGGACCCACTGGCTGACCGGAATTTGCTAAACATAGACGCCCGTAATTCCTCCAGGGCTCTACCTAAAAGAAGACAAGAAATACATAACATACAACACAGAAAGAAAACATCTAAGATTCTAATAAGAACCACATATTGTGGTAACAAACAAGCAGAATACAATGAAAATGAGAATTAAAGATTCTAAGTTTATATATCTGTAACTATACAAAGATACTGTGTTACTTTCCATTACAATTACTAGTGATCTCGAAATTCTTAATATCTCTTGACATTACAAATTGTATAATTGGCCGTTCAGACAAGTGGTTGCAGATGCTCTCACCTTAAACAAGACAACTACAGAACTTTCCAATTTCACAAGGCAAATTCAAAAAAACTTTAAACAAAAAAAAAAGAAAAAAAGTTAAACAAGTATCATATTTCTCAATAATGTAAGGAACAAAATATTCATATACAGATGGACTGTCCTAAGCCCTGTATTTTGATTCTTTAAATTTTTAGCGTGTTCCCTGAGGAGGACGATTTTCATTTAGTTGCACTTTTGCCTCTAATAGTGAACACATCTAAGCTGAACAAAATAAAGAATTCAACATTTTTTTTTATTCTTCATGCTAAAATTGGAACCTCTTTTGCATATCACAACAAACCACCAAGTCAAACAGCAATCATATAGCCTTCACAACAATCTTGGACTTCCTACTTCAAGCTCAAATAAAAGTACTTCTGATGCAAGTACAATTTCAGATCCCTTGAAATATAACATTCAGAAGTAGAATGTACTAATAACATGAAAACATGAAATTACCAATAACACTTCTCCATAAGATTGTTGTGTTAATTTTTTTTCCAACCCCTTCTTCATTTTGTAAAATCTCATTGCTCAGACCAAAATTGATTTCAGCTCCTTGCTTATTCACTCTAATACTACTGCTTTTGCAGTGGACCTTTTAATGTGGTAATTTCACAGCTCTTTATACATAAATTAGTTGGCGTTAAACATTTGTGATTCCGGATATTCCAATGTTCCGCCAACTGAGAAAACAAAATTCAAATCTTGGCAACTACATGCTTGAAATTATCCTTTCCAACTACCAAAAATCAGACAATTCATGCAACCTCTCTCCCTCCCTCCCTCCCTCCCTGAAACAGGGTGCAATACTCTTTAATCAATGATTATTAAATGAATAGGCATTGATTAAAATGGTATTTCCAGTTATAATCCATGTATAAAGAGTAAACTCACAACACACTAGAGAGAGTGAGAGAGAGAACCTCTTTCACCAGC
This sequence comes from Agastache rugosa, assembly GCA_031470985.1. Taxonomy (NCBI): domain Eukaryota; kingdom Viridiplantae; phylum Streptophyta; class Magnoliopsida; order Lamiales; family Lamiaceae; genus Agastache; species Agastache rugosa. The sequence continues at coordinate 19,545,719 of CM062603.1, read as the reverse complement.
GTCACTATCCTTGCGCTTGAGAATTTTCCTGACATCTTTTCTGAGCAAAAATCCCAACATCTTTTTACTTTGGCGGTGCTGATGCAGCCTCTAATTGTTGTGCATTTCCTCAAAAAAGGGAGTGATTGTTAGTGATAGAGGTGGCCGTATGTATGTATATATGGGTGACTAGCACACACTCACTCTATGAGAGAGGAAAATCTGCATTTCAGGGATGTATATCAAAAAACCCTCGTCACCAAAATGAAAAATAAGACAAAAAATCTGCAGATTTAGAGAGAGAGAGAGAGAGAGGATTTTGCGGCGAGATCGAGAGGAGTATATAGGGCCCGTTTGGAAGTGGCTTGAAAGTATTCTATTATTCTTTGAGAACTTGTATTCAACGGGAAGGGGCCGCTTTTGATTATATTCACTCCTTCCGGAACAAGCGTAACACATTTCTTAATTGTTACACTTTTTGCAGACGAATGGAGTATTTAATTATAATACTCCTTCCGTCCTGAAAAGTGTGGTTAATTTGTTATTTTAGATAGTTTTTTATAAGTATGGTGTTTTTATAAATGGAAATGTTCCCACTAATTTTCTAATATTTTATAGTTCACAACAAATTAAATATGCTCATTTCTCCACTGAACAAACATTTACTTACATTTTTCTTAAAATGTGTGCTATACTCTGCGCACCACACTAATTTGGGACGAAATGAGTAATAAACATTAATTATTTAATTTTTTAGCTGAAAATAAATCTTCTTTTTTTTAGTCTTGAATATCTGAACATTTTGAAAATTAGATAATCGTTATTACTTACTCCCTCCGTCCCAATAGCAAGGTCTCACTTGCTTTGGACACAGTTATTAAGAAACAAGAGTAAAAGGAGAAAAAGTGGTAGGGCCTTTGAAGAGTTAATTATTTCCATTTTTGGAATAAGACATTGCTATTGGGACAGACAAAAAAGAAAGCGAGACCTTGTTATTGGGATATAGGGAAGTATTATACTAAAAACTACTACTAGTTCATTGATATATTGATAAATTTTACTCTAGAAGAATGGCAGAGACAACCGTCTGAACTAAAGTCTTGTCACAAAACAGTTAGTCACATGACAAGTAGTGTTATTATTGGTATCACATATTTCTATGTTATTTTTAGTAGCGCATATTTCTATGTTATACGTGTATGGTCATATATATTTGTTTGTCGATCATATATTAAATTGTTTAATAGTTTATACGCTCTCAGTCTTATTTTAATGCTTCGCGTTATATTATTTATTTGTCTCATTTTAATGATTTTATATTTAAAATAAAAATTTAACACCCACAATACTAATAAACACTCTTCTATTATAATTTATACTCTTTCCGTCTTCCAAAAGTGTAATGCATATTTAATTTGTTGTAAGGTATAAAATATTAATTGAACCATACTAATCTGAGACGGAAGGAGTAAATTACAATATATGTCATAAAAAAATTACTCTCTTTCTTTTCTTCTACCTAATTTGATAAAAAATATCCTATAAAAAATTTATTTTTTCTCTCCACTTTTATTATAAACAATTCAACTTTTTTAACATCCGTGGTCAGACACTATTGGAATGAGATGGAAAGAATATTAAATTTAGTAGAGTGAAAAGGGTATTTATTATTAATATTATTTGTGACCGACAGACTGGTGAAGTGAATGAAGTGGGAAGTGGGAAGTGGGAGTAGTATTTAGGAGAGGGGGACCGATGAAACCAGTCACGCTCGCCTTTCTTTGCTTCTTCCTTTATTGTTATTGGAAGTTACTGTTTTAATTAATATCATACACAACAAATCAAGAAAACTGTGTAACGGTCTGCTTTTTCCCCCTTTTTTTTTCTACGTTTTTCCCTCTTTTTTTCTTCTTTAATTATAAATCTTGGTTTAGGTTCAGTTTTGTCTAATTATCAAGATTTTGTACTCGTGTATCGAGCGAACTTTTTGCAACGTTAATTTAGGCTAGTCTCTCAAATTTCGGTGTACACTAAACAATCGCTAGTGTCATTGTAGTGTCATAGAAACTATCTTACATTATGGGTTTTTCGAACACCCTCAATGTAGAAATGAGATTGCATAACAATTTCATGAGATTGCATAACAACTGGCGAGGAATAATTCGAGACCAACTCAAAAATTTGCAAGGAATCAATCATCAAAAACTAAAACTGTCAAAAGGTCGTTTAGATCCAAATCAATTTGGCCAAAGAGAGAATTTGGATCAGGTCGGACTTGTCTAACAATCTGTCGGGCTTCAAAAGCACGAATGTGGTCTTGGTTTTTGAAAGACTAGTAGAGTGGTACATACGATGCACGTAATATTGATAGATTTTAATTAATAATATAGGGGTTATTGCATGTAAATTCAAAACGTTTAAGCGAATTCCGATATTGCACACAACCTACAAACTCTAAAATATAATACATCACCTTTAATTTTTTCTAATTTTGATCCGATGATCGGTTGTCCCCAAATTAAATCCTACTTGGACGCCGGAATTGACACGCTAGATGTCGAAATTGATAAAACGACGTCGTTTTTGTTTATAAAAAAAACATAAAAAAATTAAAACAAAAAAAAACACACACTCACACATCATTGCCAACTCATTTTCCTCATTAAAAAAAATAAAAAAAAAATTATCTCTCCTCCCACCGATCTCTCTCGTCTGTTCTCCCACTCTCTTTCTCCGACTGACAATAGATATTCCTGAACAAAGACTTTTGTCCACATCTCTTGAAATTTACCCCGTTATTCTTTAAGATAGAAATCTGCGAAATTCGATCCGAAAAGAAACATCATATGCCCACGGACAAAAACACGCAGCTGCAAAACTCCATAGAAATCTGACTCTCAATTTCGAGGAAATTACCCAAACAGAAAATTCGAGAATAGGGTTTTCCTTTTCTCAAATTTTTCTTCATCTCTCTCTACCTCTCTCTCGTGTAGATTTTTGGGATATGGATTTGACTTTGCAGTTAGCAGCGGAATCCGACGGAAACGGTATCGTTTTTTAGCGGATGGCGGTGGAGGAGGAGCAGCCGTTGATGAGGGATGGGAGCGAGAAGAAGAGCAGCCGGTGCTCTCGATTTCTCAATTCTGTCTTTATTTCTCTCTCGACCACCGCCACGCCGTAACCACCACTTCTCTGGTTCAGCGGCGGCGACGATGATACACGCTGCTGTCACCACCCCTCTCTCTCTCTCTAAGACTTTTGTGTGTTCATCAAGAAAATCAGTTTAGTGAATGTTGATTTATGTTGCTTTGCTTAATATTTTAGTTTTGATTTTGAACGGGATTTGATATGAATGATTGGACGAGAGAATTCAGATTCCGAGAGAGAGAACATATGGATGAGAGAGAGAAGAGAGTGCTGAGGTGGAAAAAACTTAAAATAAAAAAAATTTGTTTATTGTTTTTTATTTTAAAAAATTCAAAAACGATGTTGTTTCGACGTCCGACATGTCCAACGTGTCAATTCCGGCATCCACATAGATTTTAATTTGGGGGAAACTGATCATCGGACCAAAATTAAATAAAAAAAAAAGGTGATGTATTATATTTCAAAGTTTGTAGGGTGTGTGCAATTTCATAATTCGCTGAAACGTTTTGAATATACAGGCAATAACCCCAATAATATATATATGTCAAACATAAAATAATCATATGATGATAGATATTAATAATAAAATCCTATGTAAGGGTACAATAGGCAAATTAAATAATAATAATAATAATAATAATAATAATAATAATAATAATAATAATAATAAGAAAGTTCATTCCTTAAAATGAGGAATAACTAATACCAAGGGGAAGGGATGAATGATTAAATCCATGCTCATGGAATTAGTCATTGCTAAAGCAATGATCATTCCTTGCCGTAAAATGTGGCTCTTTTATAATAAGTATATATATAGATAAAACACTACATAGTATTAAGTGGCATTATATTATGAATATATAGATTTGCTTCTCTTCCTTTTAGCAATGCTGAATGTCAGTTACAGTCTGTTACATCATTAGAGTTTTGAGGAGTCAAGCTAACACCTTTTTAACAGCAGTGTGAGTGCAAAAATGTACACAACTAACTCAAAATGGCTACAAGATTATGGGACTATGTTTGTATGGCTACCAATTTAGCGTAGATGAGCTCATTCCAGACATCGGGCACCCCGGGAAGACACCAATGGCTACAATCTTGTCTTCTTGTAGAGACCTTCTTGAGACGAGTCGTGTTCTTTCCATAAACAGAAGGGTGCCCATCCTTGCGGAAATTGGTCAAGCGTGTAACATTCAGCAGCACCACCTGCACCTGCGTTTCCTTGATCATTTCTTCCACAATCGTCATCTTTTGAGGGTAGCTATCGATGATAGCCCCTTGTACTACCGGTTCAGTCTCTCCGTTGCATGATCCGCCAGAATCCCAGTCTCCACCTCTGTTGTAAAAAGGGTATGTTCAAGAAAGTAATAATTGCAATAATTTGATTAAAAAGGGCAAAGGTAGAACATGGGGGCATGATAAATTATCTTTTGTTTGTCTAATTATGGAGGAAATGTGGGAGCTATGTGGTCCATTTGTGTTCCTCCAAAACTTGAAAGCAATGATCAAAAAGTAAAATGGAGTTCGAAATGTGATGATACCTGAAATGAGCAGATGAGTAACCACGATAGAACACCAACTTATCGTGTTTTATGTTTTTCTTGATCCACGTAGCCCAGGTCTTGATGGCTCTCCTATATGCTTCGACAGCATCAAATTTAGGATAGATGTAGTCACCTTCTTTATAGTAGTTTTTACTGCACGAGCACGAGCACTTTTATATCAGTGTTGAAGGCAAATAAATTCATGTATGAGTGAACAAGCATTGAAACATAACTAACAAAGAAACGCTTCTGTTTAGTGCGGAGATGCTGTGTCACGTACCCTTTAGATGTCTTCCCATGGGCCCACCAATGCCCCGTGTTGAACACAAGAATATCTGCTCTCAGCCAACGAGAGGCTGTCTTGTCAATGCGGTCAATGGATAAAGTTGGGTTGGAATTTCCTTGTGCATTGATACGAACCCCTTCCCTAACGAGGAAATGGGACCGTACAAATTCCACAGTGCAGTCATAATCCTGCAAGAACATTTCAACAACCATAAATATTTTCAATATTGGTGATGAAGAAAGACCAGGAAACACGAAAGGATTGAAGGTCCTGCTTTACCACAAATTTGAAAATGAAATATCCTCTTCCTTTAGTTATTTTATTCCCACGAGTTTCATACATTTTGCTCTTATCCGGAAGACCTTCACGTAAAAGACACAAAAGAGATTCAAACTGGTTCCGGTTCATAGAGTCTCCTACTAGCATAAGCCTCCTTCCTCTCAGTCTCACCAAGAAGTCTGTCGCATTAAACCTACATAGACACAAATTGCCATATTATTAGGCATGGCAAACATGGCATGGATGCTAAATGACGATGGCAAAGCACAAAACCAGACACCAGAAAGCATAACAATTAAGCAAGTAATCTCAATGATTCCAAAGCCTAGCTAGAGAGACTTCAACCACATACATAAGCACTTCGGCTTATGTTACAATAGATCTTAATTTGAAAAGCCACAATAGAGCCCAAAGATTAATGTTATGTGGCAAAGATGCTGACTCAATCTATAGTGGCCTCCACAGCCACTTGATATCTGCAAAACTGACACAAGTGCAATTTTGAATCCACCTCTGCAAGCACGAGTGCTTTGCTCACATATGCCGTACTCTACCAAAGCCTGAATTTTGAAGAGCGAATGACCAACAAGCTATCCTTCCCATTGCTCAAGAATCAAGATATTCACTAGACGGAGTTCCACAATGTTGTTCTTGTTCTTGCAAACTTCTAAGTAGAAAATACACCCAAGACTCCCACATTTGTTTGCATCATGATAGCATCTTCAATTCAAACTAAACCTTCCTGAAATTTTTACCTTTTAAATTATGACTGCCTGTAGCAACTTAGAAAATTAGCATGATTATTAAGAATTAGTTTTCTCAAGGAGCCAATGACAGATTAAATGTTTTATTATTTTCCATTCTACCACACTTCACACTGAAACTGTCAAGTAAAATATACTCATCGTATCTCTTGAGTAAAATTTACTTCATAAAGTATATACTAAAACAGGCAACATTTAAAGCTTCATGGCCCTGAAGAGGAATTAAACAACTTCAACACGGCAACATTAAAATTTATCTACGAAAAACTTGATTTGACTTCCTTCCAAAATGTCAAAATAATTAGATTAAGCAAATCACCATATTAACTGCAAACATAGATAACCACCATATCTAGCAAATCAATAAATCTCAATGTATTCTCTCAAAGAATTAATAAAATAAACCTCAATGAAACAAAGAACAACCATAGATATCACTACCAACTGCCAACACAACACAACATCAATTATTTCTTAAACCCAAAAAAGAAACAAAAAATTAAAGAAGAGAAACCTGGGAAGTTCACAGTCATCCGGTTTCCATCTCCATTGCGTATACGCAGAATCCGGCCTCCCATTGATCTGACAATCGAAAGCCTCGTCGACATACGGGCAAGAACCCGGTCTGTACAGCGGGTATCCCTCATCTTTAACCCAACTTCCTCTGTAAATATTACAATTCCGCAGCTTCTCCGCTACCGCATTATCAATGAAACTTCCGGTTTCTGTATCTGACGAAGAAACCTCCTTCTTCATACCAGTTGATTCCAATTTCCCGCTGTTTTTGTCGTCAAAATCGGATTTTAATGCAATGGGAACTATATTTTCCTCGTTCGAGAACTCGGGATCGCCCTTTCTCTCACCGGAATCACCTCCCGATTCGGAGTGCGATGAATCCAACGGCTCTGGGGTTTTCTGTGGCGTTTCTTCATCAAGATTAGAATCTGATGAAATGGGAACTTCATTTTCTTCATCCGACGACTCAGGATCGCCTGTTTTCTCACCGGAATCATCTTCTGATTTGGGTTCCGATGGAAAGGAAGGCTCTGAGGTTTTGTTTGTAGTTTCATCATCGAGATCAGAATCTGGTAAAACGGGCGCCGTTGTTTCTACATTACGATCTTCTTGAGACTCGGGCTCCGACAATTTGGAAGCAGCTGTAGTATTTCCATCGGCATTTTCTTCGAGATTAGGCGAAATTGAAATAGGTTGTCTTGTAACATCAAAATTGTCGTGAATGTGTGAGGAGCTTGAGACGAGGAGGGGGGCGGGGGTTTGGTCAAAAGCCCTTCTGTTGAAGAGGAGCAAGCAGAAGAGAGAGAGGAGTAGGAGAGAGAGAGTGAGGAGTTTATAGCGGTTGATCTTTTTGGTAAAGTGGGAGGAAGAAGCTGCCATATGGGGAAGAATGGCATGTTCTGTTTTCTGAAATTCGGTTTCGAATTTCTATATCAAATTATTTGGTTTTGCTTTTTAGTACAATTGATGCTGTTATTTACATTTTACACCATCAAGGTTTTGGATTTTGGCATTTGTGCCCTTTGCGCATTTCAGTCAGACTTTTGGGTTTTTGCAAAGGTTTGCAATCTTGTTGAGAAAAGATTAATGTGATTAATAGTACAGAAGATATATATAGATGTTTAAAAGATTGAGAAAGTTTCTTTTTCCCACACGGAAATGCCTACTTCGAATGAAGTATCAACTATTTTAAAATTGATGAAAGTAGATATTATAAATAGTAAAAGAGATAATCCTTTTAAAATAGTAAAAGAGATAATACGGTGAAATTGTCAAAAATTTAAGTGAAAGATAAATTATGACAAACAACTTAGTTTACATAAATTTTGGCAAAAAAAATTTAGTTTTTATAAATTTGTCCAATTTTCGATGCAAAATCCCTATAGTATTCTTACTTTTTTAATTTAGTACCAACTTTCGATGCAAAGTTTTCAAGCCTCAATTTGAATACTTAAGCCAACTTACTATTAGTCTGCTAAAATCGTCAATCCAAGTGTAATAGATTAAATTAATAATTCTGCAATTGAAGAGTTATGATTGTTTATGACTGTTCAATTTTTTTTTTTTTTTACGGGGCCTGTTCAATTTTATTATCAACGATTCACCAAAATCAGAATTAATGTAATATTTTTCTCAATCTCCGAAAGCATAATTTAGCTAGTTGGTTAATGGTTCAAGTGAAGTAGTATCGACTATGGTGACAGTGCGTATTTGATTTCTCTATAAATAGTCTCTCGTTGGAGGGTTTTTTTTTTGTGAAAGATAAAGAAAAATTTATTCATAAGAATATAAGGGTACTCAAACCCGAACAGTACAAAAAATACATACACAAACAGCGCTGACCAATTGAATTGCTTTTAGAAGGAAAGCATCTAATGTAGAGGTGTTCACGGGCCGGTCGGAACCGGCCCGAAACCGCCGGTTCCGGTTCGAGAAAATTGGAACCGGAACCGGCCCGCCATAGCCCACGGTTCCGGGTCGGAACCGGCCCGTATTGGACGGTTCCGGTTCCGGGTCGGAACCGCCGGTTTAGGGTCCGAACCGCCTAATTTTTTTTTTTTTATCTTTGAAAATATAAATTATATTGTAATTCAAACTCATAAATCATCAATGTAATGTATAAAATTGATATAGAACAAAATATATCTTCATTCATAATAATATGTGATCAATTACAAATGAAAATATATAATTATTCAAACACGGTTCCACGGTTCCGAATCGGAACCGCCGGTTCATGTTCGAACCTTATTATTATTATTATCATTATTTTTGGCTTTTTTCATTCAATCTACCATTGTAATTGTTATTTTTTATCCCTAAGGGATATAATTAACATGAATTAACACAAAATATAATTTAAAACTAAAAAAATAAAAAAATTGCCGGAACCGCCGGTTCACGGTTCCGAACCATTGGAACCGGAACCGGCCCGTCTACCCCACGGTTCCAGTTCGGAACCGGCCAGTTGACCACGGTTCCGGTTCGAAAACCGTTGACCACGGTTCCGATTCCGGGCCGGAACCGCCGGTTCCGGTTCCGTTGAACACCTCTAATCTAATGGAACTAAAAACCAAACTCTCGTTAGAGTTTGACTCCTACATCCCATTATTTACTACGAAGTATAGAATAAGGTTTGATATGATTAGTTGGGATATCTTAATACGTATAAAGAATTAATATTGTGTTTGATATGATATATTAAATTCTCTGCAAAACATATTAATTATGGTAAGAGGGTGAAATTATAGTAATTTATTCTTATATTTAGTTGCAGTATTATTTATACCATCTCATAGATGGTATTAGATAATAACAATAATATGTATAATTTATATAGGCCCGAATTTTATAAAGGGTCTCATACTTTGTACCAAACAAGATATTAGGATACATAATATACTCCCTAATCACCCTAGCAAACAAGCCCTATATGAATACAATAATAGGAACACCGACCCGTGTTAAAATTTTGTTACAGTTAAATAAGGGGTAGATATATACTATATACAGACAATAATTCATTTAAACATGATTCGAACTAAACTCTATAAATTACATTTCATTAGACTAGGTGCTAAAAACTTTGTGTTTGCCGACACGATGTGTTGGCGTCATCAAGAAGGGACAACTGAAGCAAGCGGTGACAAAAATTAATTAATTCATATAACTTAGACCTCCTAAAAAATACTATATTATCTATTTTAATTTGTCAGTTCGTGTCCGGCCGATTCTATACCAAAGCAACTATGCATATTTATAATATAGGTTTTGTATTTAGTATGATCAGAACTTCACAAGAAACTCCAAAGATTTTTTAAAAAAGGATAAAATTAAACTACTATCTTATTTCTAAAATTTACAAGCTAGCTAACCCGTATTTTTAGATTTTCAAAATAAGATATTAGCGTATTACAAATTAGGTGAGTATTAAATATACTAGATTTACTCGCGCGAGTTGCGCTGCGCTGAGTGATAATTAGTGTTTTAATTAGCAGTATCAAAAAATTAATACATATTTCAATATATATTTATATTCTAAATGATTCTCCAAAATTATATAATTACGTTCATAAGTATTATTAATACAATTATTTTATTACTTGATTATTAATACAATTATATATATAATACTTATGTTTAATATTAAGATTTATGATTTCAAGTTAAGAAACTCATCCATACAAATTTTTTTTTTAAAAAGTATCACCAAATAATATATTTTACCAAAAAATTGTAACATAGTAATAAACAACTTTTTTTGAGAGAATTACAAAGGTATATATATATATATAATGTCAAAGTAATAAGCAACTTTAGTGCAGAATGTTGTCATTTAAATTAAAAAAATTATTTTTGGGCGGTATCAATGAATGGTCATTTTTTTTAGCAGATGAATGGTCATTTTGATTGGGTAGACATTGAGACTATTGGGCTAGGCGGGAAGTGTGCATGAGACATGCAGAATGAGAGGGAAAAAGTACATGAATGGGCAGGAAAAGACATTGCAATTTTCTGCTTTAATATAGTAATAGATTAGGATGATGCAGGCAAATTAGGATTCTCTTCGGATAAGTTAGATAGTTGAAAATTTAAATATAAATTAGGGCGCATTAAATATATAAAAATTACAGTATCAATAGATGCTAAATATATCATCTGTAATATCAATTACTAATAGCAAAATGGATTGTGAACACCACAGTCATCCCTAATCTTATGTGGCATTTTCAGATTTTTTTTCTTTCATATTTATCTAAAATATCAGTTTATATGTATCATTCAAACAAAATTTTGGCGTTTTTTACACTAATTCTAAATTTTGCCAAAGACGAAATCAGTGGATCAATTAGTTTGACAAAAACATATGTGCCAATCAATTAAATTTTGACCAACAATAAATAAACCTTTCCATTTACTATATTTAATTATATATGTGTTTATATGAAATGCATTTAAATATGGAATTATCAATCAACAAAAAAAACGTATGTTTCAATCAATCTATATTTATATGAAAGTCATGAAGTTTGGAAATATATAATTAATATAAATAATTTAGATTGTGTTGCCCATTATATATTATTTGTTATTATAAATAGGGGTGTAGTATACTTTCTACTTCACTTTTTATCACACCAAATATTCTAAACAAAAAGCTTTATTATTTTCTTTAAGAGGTAAAATAAGTCTTGCTATTATTTATTTTATTTTTTGAAGGTCGGATCAGAAGTAATTTCCATTATAGCTAGCTCCATCATCGTCTTCCGCTGAAGAAAAGGACTATTTCAATCAGTTTGGTTGTTGCAATTCTTTTTCTTTTTGTGCTTGCTTACGAAATCCCTATATAGAATGAAGTTTAAAGATGCATTAATTTGGTCTCAATTATAAATTGTAATGTTAGAATCTTTGTTTTTGCAGTCAAATTATGGTGGTGGAGAAAGATTGAAAAGTCGAAGGATGTTTGATTAGAGGATTATGGGCTAATCTTGATATGAAAATGAGGGAAAATCTTATTCTTAATCATGATTATAATTTATAAGCAGTTTTCGAGCTTTTTTTTAATTGTGTTTTTTGGGATTTTATTTGTGATGGGATGTAAATTTTTGATTTATGGATCTATCTAATTATTGTAGTATTTTTGTATGATTATCCGACTCTGATTTATATTAAGTTTAATTGATTTTACATTAAATAATTTTATACTCTTATGATATCTTATAATTAAATTGATATAAATATTTTTTGTAGTTTTCTTTAGATCGATATTTGATATATATATATATAAATATAATCTCGATTGATGAAATTAATCGACATGATCTTTTATCTACACGAACAATTTCATACAATTTTTTAGAATTCAAGTTTGATTTTTGTGTTGATTTCCATTTGGATCCATTTTTTGACATTTTTTAAGTTCATATCCTTGTGTTATTAAATTTATTGTTTTAATATTATGTATTATAAAAAATAATTATTAATTATACAATGAATCCTAATTAATATTTATTGTTAAAAATGAAATATAAGAAATTAGTATACCCTATCATGGAAAAATCAACATTAATAATCATATATTAACTATAAAAGAAAAAATCATTATTAAAATTGATTATAAACCAACTGAGATTAAATTCTAGGTCCAACGGTACCATACAGTTTTACTTAATTCTTGAGATTATGTATACATAATTACTATTTATGTAATAATAGAATTATTTATAGTCTACGTATTTTCACAATCAATATACTCCCTCTGTCTACAAAAAAAAGTTTTATTGTATGTTGGGCACGGGTTTTAATAAAACTATTAAGTGGAATAAAGATATAATTTGTAGGGATAATGTAAAGTGGAACAAAGGTACAATTTATAGAGGTAAGTGAAATAAATGTACAATCCATAAATAACAAACAAAGGTAAATACATGAGAGAATGGAGGGTATCATAGTCCAAAAAGTGGAGCGAGACTCTTTTTTGTGGACAAATAAAAATGGATAAGTAGAACTCTTTTTTATGGAGGGAAGGAGTATAAATTTATATGCATGTTGATGCTTTATAAATATTTAACATATATTCTTCTATATATGGCATTATTCGTATCTTGTGCCTCCATGCGGTGCACTTTTTTAAACAAAACTTGGCACAATTTATCCTTTTTTTTCAATCAAAATTGTGCATTAATTGTAAAATAGTATATATAATTATTAAATTAAAGTAATTATAGGGCCCAGTATGGCTGGGAGAGGGGGATGTGTCGTGCCACGTATGTAGAAGTGGGGTTCGGGCTCCAGCTGTTACGTCACGTGCGAAAAAGCCCAAACCACCTCGTTTGGGCCCTAAATTGGCGTACGGACGCAAAAATAAAAAGTTTTAGTCCGCTTTTCGCCGGCCCGCACAAAAAAGTCCGTTTTCTCAAATCAAGAAAAGTTACGGTCCGAAAAAACCGTCTAGCTCCATAGTATTGCAACCACAAATATATTGAAAATCAATAGATAAAAAGTAAAATTTTGAAAATGAAAAATATTAATAAATCCTAATTATAAAAAAACACCAATCATAATAAAAACGATTATAATGGCTTTTGCAAAAAGTTATAAGAGAAGATAAGGGCTTTTGCAAAAAAGTTATAATGACATACAAGTTAGAACGATTGATGTGAGTCGATGAGTGAAAAATGCGCTCAATGATAAGGATGAGCAGGCTGTAACATGAGGAAATCGTGGTGTCGTAGGAGGCTGAGTTGGGTTTAGAGAGTCATTTTGAAAAATACCATAACTATTAAAGATATGAGAGATAAAAATACTAAGTGATGAATTTGAAAATGTTTATTTTAGTGTATGAGCAGTTTGATTTTATAGATTGTATTGTATGAGTAAAGATAGATTTTGTTATTGTGATTTTCACTTGCCATTTGTTTTTGGAAATGACGGTTAAAATATAAGACAACCACGTGTATAATATTATACATTAATTAAAACACAAATATATTCGAATTATAAGATGTTCTGGCTTTTAATACTTGGACTTAGAAATACTTCCTCCGTCCACGATAAGTATAGAACAATTTTCTTTTGTGTACGTCCACGATAAGTGTAGTACTTTCTATTTTAGGAAATGACCATACTTACTACCCTTATTTTAAACCTCACAACAATTCATTATGACGGGTCTGTTTCTCCACTCAAAACAAATCTACCAACCATTTCTTAAAATTCGTGTCGAACTCAAAATATTACATTTATCATGGATGGAGGGAGTAGTACTTATGAAGCATATTTTTATATTAACAATTTACTTTGTTTTCCATTCCTAATGATTTAAGTCATTGTTGCTAAATCTGATTTAGGAGGCACATATTTTTCTTTTTACATTTTGCAATTTATCTTATCGCACATAATATGTGAAGTTAATAGAAGATACAATTTTTTTAGAGTTATCAAACAACACCATCTATTTGGGTTGGATTGGATTGAGAAATATATTTAGCTATCAATACAGGAATCATAAATAATTATTTAATTATTACTGATAGTGAATTATGAATCGGTGGCCCCCTAGAATAAAATGTCTATCTCTGTCATTGATTCACATTTAATACTAATCTTTGTTTATAACGTGAAAGTATGTCCTCAAAGTTAGGCTCTACCAAAATTTTATATAATCGGCATGATCAAAGTTTATAATCGGCATGATAATAGTCTACTAAAAGACATGAAAAAGGTGTCACATAAAGTCTCCTAAATAATAAACATGAGACTAATTAATAATTGAATAAAAATCACTTTTATATAAATCTCCAATAAATATTGATTAATTATTTTTCAATGTAAGATTAATTACTATGAAAGAGATTAATCATTCTATATTTATAGATAAACACTTCTAAAAAATTATAAATATTAAAAAAAAATTTGTGGCGGGATTGAGATCATGGATGATTGTCTATGGGTTTCCGTTACTCAAATCTGTTTATATGTTTATAAGATAAACAAATTTATAATGTAATTATGATTATTATGTGCCTGCTTTTTTTTTCATTCCACTTAGACAAAAAAATCATGATTTTATTATATATTTATTTTTATTTTTTTATTCTCATCCAATTTAGAGATTTTGATAGTTAATGTTCAATGGTAGAAGACATCATGGTAGATTTGGTTATTATATTTGTTTTGATAATATTTTCTATTAATTTACATTTTAATTATATTCTTTTGTTAAAACTACTATTTATAATTAATTTTTAAATTGTAGTGTTCATGTTTTATGGATTTGGGACATGTATGAGTACGAGTAGTAAAGTTTCTTTTTTAAACATGTTTGGGTAGGGATGATAATGAATCGGATTTTTTAAACGAGTTTGGGATGGGTTTAGATAGCGAAGCCAATTAATCAGATTTAAGACGAGTATGGATAAAGAAAATCTAAACGAGTTCAGATTTGAGAAATGCACCATAAAAAAACTCTCTTTTACCGATGGATTTTTCCGTCGGTAAAACAAAAGAATCCGTTGGTAAACAGATTACCGACGGATTTATGTCGTCCTTAAATATGTCGACGGTAAAGATTTACCGACGGATTTATTTCCGTCGGTACATTTAACGACGGATTACCGACGGAAATTCTGTCGGTGACGTTCTGTTTTTTGTATTCCGTTGGCTGGGAAATAGCGACGAAATACCAACGGATTATCCGTTGGTAAGTTTCGAAGAATCGAAACACACATTACCGACGGATTTTCCGTCGGTAATTACCGACGGATTTAGGTCCGTCGGTAATGGTTTTAACAATATTTTTTTAAAAATTGTATTATATATATATATTTATTTATTTATTTTTGCAATATTTTTGTCGAATTAAAATTTCCAACAAAAAACCAAACATCAGGCAAAATAATTAATTTGCATTAAAAGCGATTTGTCATATATCAAATAATATCATGTTCGACAGATATAAATGTAAAATGTAAAGTAGTTTAAATATTCTAAAATAATAAAAATACTAAATAATTAAAAAAATATCCAACAAACAAGTTAATCATACATCAGGACCAGGGGGTGGAGGTGGACGAAAAAACTGCCCTGACGCCAGCATCTGCTAGAACTCGGCAAACTGCTGCTCCAGACGTGCATGTGCCTATCGTTCCGCCTGCTGCTCCTGCTCGATGCGGGCACGTGCCTCTCGCTCCTCCTGTAGCTGCTCCTCTAAGCTGCCGATTCGTGTCTGAAACATCTCTTGTGTCAGAACAGCCGTAGAACCGGAGCTACCACTGGATGCAGTCTGTCTGAGCTGGCTACTGCCGAAGTCTCCAGTGCCGTAGCGCCTCTGCTTCGTGGGCTGTGTGATCTCCAAATAGATCTCGTTCAAATCGGATCGTTCTTCCGCAGCAGCCCGACGATGAACCTCGGCCTAATTCATAAATATAAATGTGTTAGAAAATATATTATCATCAATTATAACAATTAGAAAAACTTAATTAAATACTTACATCAATTTTTTCATCCCTCGGCGTCAGATAAGTTCCATCGGCGTTCACGTGCAGTCGGCAGAAACTCGCATAATTCAATGCATCCGGTGCGACCCCCTGCTCTGCTGCCTATTCATGCATTATTACAAAATATCATATATAGGTTTTAATTATAAATTAAAAAATATAATATATACATATAATATATATATATATATTGGTTAACAAGTTAATTAAAAATTACGTACCAACGACTGAACGAGGAGACGAGTGGATCTTGATCCTCCCCTATGCTTGCTAATCCCTGTGCCGGGTCCATCGGGCTCAGCCAACCGATTTGCACGAGCTTTTTCTGATCTAGCAATCACATCTGGATTCGCCCAATAATCTTGCAAACCCGCCCAAAACTCATCAGTCAAGTAAGGGGGTTTTGTGTCAGGGTTTTTGATCCACAGTTTCTTCATATCGTTCACCCACCCACTGTATCTGACACGTGCCTTGGCCTCCCATATTTTATACACATCTGCTTCCCACTCAGCTGGCCAACTAAAATATTTATGTTGAACAAAATATTAATTAATAAGTTAATCACATTTTACTGATAATAGTAGTAACAAACTCCTGAAATTTTATTACCTTAAATTCTTCAAAGAATATAGCCTTGATGCTATCTAGAGTCAATTTCCAACTAAACTCTTCTGGATTTTGAATACTCTTAAAAATCACTGTAGCAGTATGAGAGATCCCAGGTACCTCTAGTAGATAACTTTCCAATTGTAAAAAAAGCAAAAAAATTAGAGCTGCTCGCATTTGAAAATTATGTTTCAATGACACGTCATACGTTGGCACACCTATTTCCCACAAGAATCTCAACTCTTCTATTAACGGCTGCAAAAAAACATCCAACTTCATCTTCGGATTGGATGGCCCAGGCACCAATATAGTGAGAAACATGAATTGTTCCTTCATGCACAGCCAAGGCGGCAAGGTATAAGGTGTGACAATCACCGGCCAAGAAGAATACTGCCGTCCTGATTGCGCAAAGGGCGCGAAACCATCTGTTGAAAGGCCCAATCTTACATTTCGGATCTCTTGTGCGAAATCAGGATAAACATCATTCAAGTGCTTCCATGCTGGAGAGTCTGCAGGATGGCACATAATTCCATCATCTGTAGAAGTAGCATGCCAACGCATATGTTCTGCTGTTGCTTTAGATGCATACAACCTCTGCAATCGCTGTGTAAAGGGAAAGTAGTGCATCTGCATTGCAGGTACACGTTTCTTTCTATGGCTTCTAGATACACGATAGCTATCCTTAAATTGGGATGTACCGCAAAACTTACAGTTCTCCAATGCATGATCGTCTCCCCAATAAAGCATGCAATTCTTAATGCAACAATCAATCTTCTGTACTGGTAAACCCATGCCCCGTAGTTGTCTCTTCGTACTATATAAGTTTTCAGGAGACAAGTTTTCTTTTGGAAGAGCCGACTTAAATAATGTAGCGAGCTGATTAAAACACCTCTCAGAAATATTATTTTCTGCCTTGATGCTCAAAAATTGCGTCATAAATGATAAATGTGAATGACTGTCACAACCGGTATACAATGGATTTTCGGCTGCATTCAATATGTCATAAATCTGTTGAGCTCCAGGATTCGGCGGCTCTTCAATATTCGTCTGCTCTTCAAAATTATTAGAAGGACTCGCATGATCCATCACCATCCTATGATAGTTATTTGATGATTGTTCATCAACATCCATTGTAATAACTTCTGTCGGCCTATACTGCTCTACTTCCCCGTGATAAACCCAGATTTTGTAATTCAAGACGAACCCACGCCTAGAAACGTGATCCCTAACTTCATCAATCCCCCGAAATGCCAAATGCTTACACTTCTTACATGGACACCGATTTTATCTCCATCCATGTACTCTTTCTGATTACTTGCATACTTAATAAAACTGTCAAGTCCCTTTTCAAATGCAGGACGATCATGATAACGATGATACATCCACTGACGATTTTCACTCATTGTTGTAAATTCTAACAAAAATATAATAAATGCATTAATTACTTTAATCAAACAAAATTTCGGCAGCATAACCCTACTATCCTAACTACCAAGTGCTCGACTCTACCAGTTGCTATAGTAACCATAATGGTTCTAAATGTCTATATCTACCCCAATGTGAATGTCCTTAAATAAGATGTAATTAATTTCTATTCCAAAGGGAGTAGATCCTTAAGAAATTAATTACATCTTTCACCAACAAAGTTCTAAGTTCATTCCCAACTTATAAATCATAAATAACGCGATCTTCAACATAATATATTCACATAAATAAATAATATCACATTGTTGGGAGACGATCCTTAAGATGTAATTAATTTCTATCCCAATGGGAGTAGATCCTTAATAAATTAATTACATCTATCCCAAATTTATACTTACACAATTGCTACAAACTTTAATATATACATCTTAAAACAATCTCATGCTATTAACATCATAGATCAAAGTTACACTTATACAATTACTATAAAGTTTTATTATAAATAAATCATTTTATACAACTACACTATATATTGATGGTCCCAAGACGGATACCTTGGTGTAGAGAGGGGAGGTGAATACACCAAGGTTTAAAAACTTTTCCAATTAAAACTCTTTTGAGTGAAAGTTGTGTTCGATCCACTTTGGAAGACAGACTTGATCGACACGGTACCGTGTGCGGAATGTGGTGGGATTTTTGGAAAGTCCGTCTGTTGCTTCAAATATATTGCAAAGCTTAGTTTCTCTTTTCAGTTAATCAGATTATGCAGCTTGAAAATTGCTTATGAATAGTTAGCTGGATGCATAAATAAACATGAAAGAACAAAGCAACTTAACGTGGTTCGGAGAAACTACTCCTACGTCCACGACCAGAAACCTCTGGTAATCCACTAAGGATACCACTGACATTTCGCGCAGTCAGCAAGCGTTGCAGCTTAGTTCCTCAAGCTGGATACAAGTTTACGCGTACTGTATCGAAACGTAACCAGACTGTTTACGGGCACAGCTGAAGCCTAACCTGTAGTTTACGGGTACTACAGAACCAACACTCGAATTACGCGCTTCGAGCAGGCGTACCTTTACCTAACCTTTTCTGGGTTTGGGTTTGGGGGATTTTCCAACTATGAACGAGTTCTTACAATGAAGAACTTTGAGTATGATGAACTCGTTCAAACTAGGCTTAAGATGGGAAGGATTATATGCCTAGATACTAGTGGGAGAGAGCTTCAGCAGCCTGAGAATAAATAATAACTCATAAGTATGAAGGCTGCTGGATCTTTGAAGCTTTTCTGAGAGATCTCTTGATCTTTGGTTAGACTTCCTTCAATGAAGTATGTTGATCTCTCTTGAATATATTCTCTCGTCACACCTCTTTATCTGATGATGAAGAAGACTTCTATTTATAGGGAGAGATTAGAACTAGCCGTTGGAAAGAGCCGTTCTGAATCTCTACCTAACTTCTGACAGGATTGATTTGTCTTCTTCCTTGATTTCCTCGTAAAGCAATCCTAGGTTTGACTTCTAGGTGCTGAGGTGTCGAGTTCCTGATGGTCCAGATCAGATCTGACTTTATCTCAAGTTGACTTCGACTCTGCTGTGCTGGTGACTCTGAGCTGTCTTGAACTCTGCTGGATCATTGACGCTGAGCTGAGTCTTGAACTCTGCTGGGTCTTGACGTAGAGCTGAGTTGTCACACGAGCTGGGTCTTTCCTACAGCTGTGTCTGGAAGAACTTTATCGTCTTGGATCTGGATAACGTTACTTATCACTCGACTTGGCTTACCCTGCTGTGTACTCAGCTGGGTCTTCTGCTGTCTTCAGCGATTCCACCTGAACTTAGAAACTCTATAAGCTCAAACAGGTGAGCTGGAAAAACGCTTGGGTTTGAGCAAACATCTACTCGGTTGGGGTCAGCTGGGTTTTGGTATCACTTCAAAACTCTATTAATTTTCCCAACAATTTCCCCCTTTTTGATGATGCCAAAACCCCAAGTTGGAAAAACAAAAATTGCTTCCCCCTTAACAGGAAACGGGGATTCAACGAATTAAACATTCACAGCAGGTAAACATATTCAGAGCCTGGACAAAGAGAGATTGTCTTCAGGTTGATTTTGATAAAATGAACTTTTCATTAATAGGAAGAATTTTTACAATTATCTAAATACAAAAGTTCAAAAAGAAAATTCCCAGTTGGCTGGGTCTTCAGCTTTGCTGCTTCCTTTGTTCATCAATCTGATGGTCAGTCTTGAGACCATATCTATTGAAGATGAACTCTTCCAGCTCCTTCCATTCAGCTTGATTCTTCGATTTTGAAATTCCTCTTTCACCAGCCCAGTGATTAATTTCTTTGATGATTTGGGCCTTGTCAGGAAGGTTCGTTCCAGCTAGAAATGGAGGCTTTAACTGTTTGACTTTTGGAGCCTTCAGCTGGATGTTGTTACTCTTGGCATAGAGGGCAATTGATCTTGCCATCATTGGATCTGTCTCATGAAGTTCGAGGAAATAGTCCTGGAAAGCAGTTTCTGGATCCATGCCTTTGAACTGATTCAAGTAGTAGAATTCTTTGATGAATTCTGATTTGCATCTTTCCCAGTTTTCATTGATATCATCTGGGTTCTTCTTGTCAGCTGAGGCTGCTTGGATTTGTTTCTTCTTAGCTTGCCTGTAGCTCTGCCTTTTCTTCTTCTGCTTTTTCTCAGCAGGCTTGAGCGATTCAGCTTTCTTCTTAATAATCTTATCCAGCTCTTGCATTTCTTTTCTTTGCACGTTGTGGAAGTTACACAGCCAATGATAGTCTTTGTATTCTTCAGGCTTGTGTCCACAGGCTTTGGCAAGAGCAACCATCTTTTCTCTCCATGTCTCTTTGACTGCTTTGGCTGGAGCAGTTGGCTCTGTCTCTTCTTCATCCAGCTCTTTGGCAAAATCGTCGATTTCCCTCTGAATTTGCTGCACAGGTTCCCCCTTGGCTGCAGCTTCCCTCTCACTTGTTTTTCCAGCTTCATTCTGATCTTCCCCCTTTTTGGCATTATCAACAAGGGAGGCAGAGAGGTTGGCAACTGTTGCGCTGAGCTTGGAGAGAATACCTTCAACATCAGCGATCTTGACTGAGTTGTCAGCTGTGACGAGATTCAGCTGGGCATTGCTGCTGCTTCCAGCTCTGAACTGAGCATCCAGATCTTTATATAAGTTGAATA
Source organism: Agastache rugosa (assembly GCA_031470985.1). Taxonomy (NCBI): domain Eukaryota; kingdom Viridiplantae; phylum Streptophyta; class Magnoliopsida; order Lamiales; family Lamiaceae; genus Agastache; species Agastache rugosa. Next base: position 19,524,485 of record CM062603.1, on the reverse strand, counting down.
GTTGGCGGATGTCAGCGCTGTTGGAGAGAGTGGTCTTTTTGAGAGCTTCCAGCTGGCTTGAAAGATTTGTGATGTCGTCAACCAGTGGAGCTTGAAGGTTTGAGATGATCTCAGGTACTCTCTTCTCTAGATGAATTGACTGATCAATTTGTTGAGAAACAAGAGATTGCCTGAGATCTTGACTGGTGCTTTCCTGCAGATTCAGAGCGAATCTGTGAACGTCGTCAATGGACTGTTCATTGCTATGGACTTGCGACTCTATAGCTGTGATGCGCAGAAGGGTATCAACATTTGATTTGAGTCTATCCTGAAAAAGGATTTTCTCGACTTGTTTGGCATTCTCGTCCTTCATTGCATCAGAGAGCTCAACATGATCCGTCTGGGTTCCGGATTCGGCTTGGCTGGGTTTTACTGCCTCGATCTCGACCAGTGAGCGAGTGTCATCGGCAATTGGACTCTGAGGGGCAGCTTCCTCTGGTTCAGTTGATGCAACAGCTGGTTCTTCAATGATCATTACCTCAGCTATTTCATCAGGTACAGCTTCCTTGGTAATCTCAGCTGAGACTTCTTTAGAATTGTCAGCTCCAGAATGTGTCTCCCATCCCGCTGCTATAAGAAGCTTGTTGGCAGATTCCCAGACTTCAGCTGGGTGCGGCTTGGGGTATTGCTGAGACACTTCTATAATTCCTCTGATGAGATCATTCTGGTGTAAGTATGCATCCTCCAGGCTTCCAAAGCCAAAAGTGTGCTGGAGGCGTGCTTCATCCGTCTTCAATTTCTCATACGAGAAAGTCTCTATCAGCTGCTCATTCTGGTACCAAGTTGCCATCTTGGTAGCCAGATAGAACTTGAGATCTCCAACTTTGACGAGGGCAATGGGCAGGTGCGCCAGAATCGGATGCTGAGTTAGAACACTCTTGATCCCTGCAATGCGCAAGTCCTCGTACATGGCTTCCATAAAGGCTGAGCCAGTAGAGTTGAGTGATGGAGATGCAGAAGAATCACTCTCCTCTGAATCTGTGGAGATTTGAGGAACAGGTTCAAATGGGTTCACAATTGGCTGTGAAGAAGTATCAGCCAACTGCGTGGGAATTTGAGCTTTGGGTGATGGCTGTTTTGGGGGTGAGCTGGGATTCGTGGAAGAGGGTTCAGCATGGGTGTCAGCTGGCTGTGAAGGAGCTTCAGCCAGTTGAATATCTTCCTGCTCTCTTGCAGGAGATGGCTCTTTGGTTGGAGAGCTGGGTGGAGGGGAAGGCTGTTTCGGCGGAGAGCTGTGAGGAGGTGAGGGCTGGGGTGAGCTTCTTGGATTATCCAGCTCGTCCTCTGAGCTGGATGACAATCCATCATTCAATCCCATCTCGGCCAGGATGTTTGATCCGTATTGATCGAAGGCCGACACTGGCTGTGGGGAGAGAATCACCATTGCTTGACTTGGAATGACAGCTGTTTTCTTTTTCTTCTCAGCTGGACCTCCAGCTGGTTTAGGGTCAGCTGCCTTCCTCTTTCTTTGTTTCTTCTCAGCTGGAACTTCTGCCTCTGTTCCTTCCAGCTGCTTCTTGCTTTTACTCACAGCAGGCTGCTTCTTCAGAAGATCATTGACTTGACTTATTCTTTGGAAAAGAATCTTCGTTTCTGGAAACGGTTCTGAATCAGCCCACTTTACTGTGTGCCCTTTCACTGCTTGCTCTATCAAGAAAGAAATTTTGGAGCAGAGATACAGTGGCTCTGAAGCTGAAAACGTCGTCCTGGTGGAGTTGAACTTTATCTTCTCTGACTCCTTGACCAGTCGGTTGAGTAAGAAATCAAACCAGTTGACGTTTGCGCCTTTGATCATGGCAATCATCGGCTTGAGTTTTGGAATGTTGATCTCTCCTTGAGATCCAGCTATCCCTAAGATGCATTTTTGTGTAATATCCAGCAGCAGCCTGTACTTTGGCTTGAGCAGGAGCTTTGACATGCTTGCTCTGTACGGCTCTGGGGAGATAAGCATCTCTCTGCTGAGGAATTCATCCACTTCTTCACGGCTGTAATCATCTGGGATGAATCCTCATTCTCTGGGTAGGTTGAACACCTTTCGTAGCATCTTATTGAGTTTGATGGTGACGGTTGCTGTATCAAACTTTCCGTCTTCGCCTTTGACGATCATGTCAAATGAAGATGAGTAGAAGCCGTCTTCGTCAATAATGTTGAGGTAGAAAAGTGCGGCATCTCTCTTTAGCAAAAGCTTGGGCATGGAAGTTGCCCACAGCAGGAGACCGGAGTCTGCAACTAGATCCACCATCTCTTTTAACTCTGAAATATGGAGGTTGGAGGTTGACAGAATACTCTCAAATGATAGCTTTGTCATTAGAGCTTCAAACTGGTTCATCCCTGCGGTTGATTTCTTGGGCGCCATTTCTGCAACTTGGTGAATTTGATTGTGCGAAGAACTTGCAGAGAATAGATGAAGATTTTGAATCTTTGAAATTTGCAGAGATAAAGATGGAGGAGGAAAGAATCCGCGTATCTTTTCCATATATATCAACTGCCATAAAGGATCAACGGTTGAAATTGAATCAGTTGATATTCTGATCAACGGCTGGGAGAGATTCACTCATCCCGTTTTGCTGACGTGCTTTCGGCGAGTGTATTACAACCGCGCGTGAGGCATTTCAAACGTTTGACGTTCTGCCTCGATCCTGCCGTGCTACAGTACTATGCAGACTTTATAATTAATGCGATGGGAAAGGAAACTTATCAAACAATTTAACTAAGGAATGTCTGTCCGCTTAACATAAGAATTCAAAATAATTGGACTTTATATAGCATATTCCTCAGAGCAATTATTGCATGAGACGCAAACCGGTCAGCTTGGACACAGTATCCAGCTGATATCACAGCGGTCTTCTCCTTTGCTTAATTGACAGTTCTCCTCAGCTGAATATTTGAAGATTTTGCTTGATTTTTAGTCAGCTGAGTTCCCTTTAGCTCTTCGACTAATGTCCAGCTGAGTTTGTTCCCCCTCAGCTGGATGGTTTTTCTTCACCCGGATTGAGCAGTCCAAATAATTCACACATCATCTTGACTTGGATTTCAGCAGTTTGTGCTTTTGTGTGAATTTTCCCAACAATGGATTCCTTCAGATGTTGAGAAATCTCTTGGATGCTTTCTAAGTTGTCAGCTGGATTAGAGAATTATCTTGATTTTACCACTGGATCAGGTTTCTCTTCGGCTGAAGACTCCAGCTGAATCTTCTTGATGAGTGCATCCTGCTGGGTATTCTACTTGAATTTGCACTCTTTCCAGCTACGTAGAGTTCCCCCTTGATTTGATAGTAGGTGGCTTTTTCTTCAGCTGCATCCTACATCAGTTCATTTCTTTGATGAGATCTCAGTTTGTATAGCAAGTAGACAGCTGTCCCAAATTCAGCTGATTCATATGCTGCTTCTCTAATCATCTCTTGAGACCAATGTACTCAGCTGTATGACTGGCTGAATCTTCAGATAAGTATCCAGCTATCTTTATTTCACAGCTGGTCCCAGTCAGCTAGCTGGGTTTCTTTATTTTCTTCATCGGTTGATTCAATAAGATGTTTCAGACATCTTAATCAGAGCAATCATCCTCATCTGAGTCGGAGAAAGAGATTTGATCATCATCCATTTCGCTCGATTCGATCCTTTTATCCTCTCTCCGGGAGGATGACTCAGCTGGGTTGCTCTTTGGGTAGAGTTGCTTGTCGTGATGAACCTTCACGATATTCTTGTACTTTTCCTTGCTTTGTTCCAGCTGATTAATGCTTCGTACAAGCATGGCAACTTCTTCGTTCAAATCTTCTTTGCTCATAAATCTGAGCTCTTTGTTGGTCCTTCCAAGCTGAGCTGATTGAGCTTCTTTTCTCGGCTTGATCCTCAGCTCTGCTTCATTCATTCGGCTGGATGAATCTCTGCTTGTGATCCCCAGATCAAATTCGTTGGCCTTCAAGATGGAGAACAATTTTTCAGTCTCCATGCTGCCAAGATCAGTTCTGCTTTGGTGAACCACTTTGTGTGTACACCATTCTGAGGAGAGAGCTGAAAGAACTTTCAAGTTCTTGTCTCGAACTGTATATTTTCCAGTTCGGATCGTCTCGATCTCGATGACGAGGTTGGAGAATCTGAGCTCCATTTGATCGATGGACTCATAGGGGAGTTGCTTGAAATTGTCGAATTTCTGGCATGCAACTGAGAATTTGTTCTCTTGAATTTCCTCTGAGCCTTCACACAGCTTGGCTAGAGTGTCCCACATCCCCTTAGCTGTCTCGCAGTTGATGATCTTGCTGAGATAAGCATTCGTCACCGTTGAGGAGATGACGTTGCGAGCGTAGCTGTCCAAACCAGCTTGTCTTCTTTCTTCTGGAGAGTACTCCCTTTTGGGCTTCACAACTTGCCGGAGTACTGGTTCAGCTCCAGGTAAGGTTTCTGCTTGTCTTTCTGATTTCATGATGATGATGGGTCCGTCAGTGATAACATCCCACATCATGTCGTGATGCGCACTCAGAAAGCTTTTGAGTCGGAACTTCCAGATCTGATAATCATCGACAGAGAATGTCGGAAGATTCCTGCACAGGGAAGATTCCATGACAGTATGCAATATAATGATTTAAAAAAAATTTGAAACTTTGAAGGATCTGTTCAGGTGACCACTATCAGCAAAGAGGCTGACTTGACACAGAAAAAGTGATCTTTTGAACCACTGCTCTGATACCAATTGATGGTCCCAAGACGGATACCTTGGTGTAGAGGGGGGGTGAATACACCAAGGTTTAAAAACTTTTCCAATTAAAACTCTTTTGAGTGAGCTAGCTGTGTTCGATCCAGCTGGAAGACAGCTTGATCGACACAGCTGGCTGTGTGCGGAATGTGGTGGGATTTTTGGAAAGTCCGTCTGTTGCTTCAAATATATTGCAAAGCTTAGTTTCTCTTTTCAGTTAATCAGATTATGCAGCTTGAAAATTGCTTATGAATAGTTAGCTGGATGCATAAATAAACATGAAAGAACAAAGCAACTTAACGTGGTTCGGAGAAACTACTCCTACGTCCACGACCAGAAACCTCTGGTAATCCACTAAGGATACCACTGACTTTTCGCGCAGTCAGCAAGCGTTGCAGCTTAGTTCCTCAAGCTGGATACAAGTTTACGCGTACTGTATCGAAACGTAACCAGACTGTTTACGGGCACAGCTGAAGCCTAACCTGTAGTTTACGGGTACTACAGAACCAACACTCGAATTACGCGCTTCGAGCAGGCGTACCTTTACCTAACCTTTTCTGGGTTTGGGTTTGGGGGGTTTTCCAACTATGAACGAGTTCTTACAATGAAGAACTTTGAGTATGATGAACTCGTTCAAACTAGGCTTAAGATGGGAAGGATTATATGCCTAGATACTAGTGGGAGAGAGCTTCAGCAGCCTGAGAATAAATAATAACTCATAAGTATGAAGGCTGCTGGATCTTTGAAGCTTTTCTGAGAGATCTCTTGATCTTTGGTTAGACTTCCTTCAATGAAGTATGTTGATCTCTCTTGAATATATTCTCTCGTCACACCTCTTTTTCTGATGATGAAGAAGACTTCTATTTATAGGGAGAGATTAGAACTAGCCGTTGGAAAGAGCCGTTCTGAATCTCTACCTAACTTCTGACAGGATTGACTTGTCTTCTTCCTTGATTTCCTCGTAAAGCAATCCTAGGTTTGACTTCTAGGTGCTGAGGTGTCGAGTTCCTGATGGTCCAGATCAGATCTGACTTTATCTCAAGTTGACTTCGACTCTGCTGTGCTGGTGACTCTGAGCTGTCTTGAACTCTGCTGGATCATTGACGCTGAGCTGAGTCTTGAACTCTGCTGGGTCTTGACGTAGAGCTGAGTTGTCACACGAGCTGGGTCTTTCCTACAGCTGTGTCTGGAAGAACTTTATCGTCTTGGATCTGGATAACGTTACTTATCACTCGACTTGGCTTACCCTGCTGTGTACTCAGCTGGGTCTTCTGCTGTCTTCAGCGATTCCACCTGAACTTAGAAACTCTATAAGCTCAAACAGGTGAGCTGGAAAAACGCTTGGGTTTGAGCAAACATCTACTCGGTTGGGGTCAGCTGGGTTTTGGTATCACTTCAAAACTCTATTAATTTTCCCAACATATATACAATTAAATCATCATCATAAAACAAACTCATGCTATTTAAAATAAATTAATTTACACTTATCAATTATACTGCATGTTATACTTATACTTCATCATAAATAAATTTCATGCTATTTATACTTATACTTCAACATCAAACAAACTCATGCTAATTTTTACATCATAAAATAAACTCATGCTATTCAAATCATATTTCATTGGTAAATAATCGAACAAATACACAATTCATGAACTACAATAATTTAACTAGATTAAAATTCTAATTATTTATGAAAAACTAACTTGAAAACAACGGGATAGCAAAAACTAACTTCGAGGGTTGACTATTGCAGAAGCCGGCGACGATGGCTGCAATTATGACGGGAGTGACAACTGCAAATTTGGGCCGAAAGAGAGAAACAGAGAAAGAGCCAGTGAGAGAGACAAAGACAGTAATTAAGATAGAAATGGAGAGAGAGAGAGTGCATACCGTGATGGGATAACCCGGAAGGCGGCGGCAGCAAAGCGGTGACGCGGCGGCGGCGAGGCAGGGGCGGGGCGAGAGAGGCGGCGAGGCGGAGACAGACAAGGCGGGGCGGTGGCGCGGCAGGGGCATGTGAGGCGGAGGCGGAGCGAGGCAGGGGCGGAGAGTGAGAGAGAGGTGGACGGGGCAGGACGGCAGGGACGGGGCAGGGCGGTGGCGCGGCGGCGAGGCAGGGGCGGGGCAGGGGCAGGCGAGGCAGGGGCGGAGAGTGAGAGAGAGGCGGACAGGGCGGGGCGGGGCGGGGCAGGACGGCGGCGAGACGGCGGCGGAGGAGAGTGAGAGAGAGAGAGGCGAACGGGTGAATGATGGAGAAATTAGGTCTGCTGGGTATATCGCAGATTTACCGACGGATTAATTACCGACGGAAAATCTGTCGGTAATTATATATAATTAATTTATTATTTTTTTTTCGGATTACGATTACCGACGAATATATCCGTCGTTAATTATTATTTTTCATTAAATATTATTTTTCGCCTGTTTACAAATACCGACGAATATATCCGTCGTTAATAACCAACGACAAACGTTCCGTCGGTAATTAACAACGGATATATCCGTCGGAAGTTTGTTTTTTTATTTTTAATTAGATAAATTAAATATTACCGACGGATAATTCGGTCGGTAATCCGTTGTTAAGTTCTTAATAGCCGACCCATCTTTTTTCCGTCGGTAATTACCGACGGAATTATATCCGTCGGTAAAAACAGTTGGTAAACATGCATTTTTTTGTAGTGATGTTTGATGGGTGGGTACCGTACCAATTGACATTCCTAGATTTGGGACATGTACATATATAGAAATTGTGATTCGAGTTTGGGACAAGTACAAATTTGGTGATTTTAGATTAAAAAATGAATACAATTATTCAAGTAATGTTCTTAATTTATTTTAAATTATAAATTGTTGCAATATTGTGACATCGATATAAAATATAAAATTATTTTTAAAATTTATACTTATAAATTATGATGTAAAGTGATTCCCCGTCGATGCTCGGACTACACACTAGTTACTATTTAAAATAGAAGAATTCAAATTAAAAGGTTCTCTCTGTCATAAATAAATAAATTCTTGCAGAATTCCTTCAACGCTGGGTATCTGCACGCTGCCTGCCTTGCGCTCACTCACGTACATATATATATATATGTATATATTCACACATTTATACACATAATGGGAGGGAATGAGCAAGAAAGAGCTGCAGAAGAGGAGCAATATTATCTTTTCACCATTAATATTTCTTGCTATTTGTTTGAGCAGAATCCCAGGTGGAAGAATTGTGTTTCTCCTTTTCTTTTCACATCCAATGGAATTCAAAAGCAATAAATGCAGTTTGGTGAGAGTTTCTGATATGTAGATGTTGATGCATCAGAGATTTCCACTGTGTATAATAAATGCCTTAAAACCTGCAAATACTTGTTTCCTTTTGCTCAAACCCCACCCTTATACTTGGTCACTTTCAGATATATATCTATCTTATAATTATAGATTCATTCATATATATGTTTTTTGTCACAATTTATTTCATTTTCAGGTCACACTTTTACAATGAGGGTTTCTCTCCTCCTGCTTGTTCTTATCCATCATCACATTCTGATCACCACCAGCTTTGGCTCAAGAGTTATGGCAGCTGGAGACTTCAACATCCAAGCTCCAACTGGTAATCCACAATCTTCTAGAGAGAGAAGCTCCATTAGGCTCCATTTCTCCAGGTACTCATCCGGCAAGAATATCGACTTCTACGACGACGAAAAGCGTCTCGTTCCCACCGGAGCAAACCCTTTGCACAACAGGTAATTAATTAAAACCCTAGAGAATGTAATCTAACTATGTCTATCTTAATTCTTTGAGTTTTTTTTCCTTCTTCTTTGGTTTGAAGTTTCTAGAGCTAGCACTTGGAATATTAATTTGTAGTGTTTGGTTCTTGATTGGGGAATTCTTGTAGTTTTTAATTTTTATGTATGTCATTGTTCGGTGATGATATGGCCGGAAAATGATGATTTCTGGTCATATCATTGCTGTTTGAGGCCATTGTGTAACACTTTGCAGAGGAGGATATATGTATTAATTATGTATATATATGTGTATTTATTTGATCAAGAAGTGCCAAGTTTTTTTTTTTTTTAATTTAGGTAGAAGAGGGCAAACGAGCATTTGTCATTACGTCATGCATGTTGTAATTAAGTAAAATACAATAATTGAGTTTTCTAATGTTGAAAGGCTCCTAATTAGTATTCATCATTTCTCATTATTTTTTTGCTTATAATATGCAAAAGTAGAAGAGAACCTTTCTAATTTGATAGAATAAAAGATTTAATACTATTTCCGAATCAAGATCAGCACGGGCTAAAGATTTAATACAAAATGACTAAAAAAATTAAAAGAATTAATTTGAAAAAATTACCTATTTTGTGAGTTAGTTTTGATTCGTTATTTATTAGGTGTAGATGGGACTTTTACCCTGATATAGTAAACGGCATTGAATTGCAGCAACAGCAGCTGCAGAAAATAATTAAATGCAGACTTTTTCCTTTGGCCAACCAAAAGTAGAGAAAATATGGCAAATTTTCATTAACTATAAGTCGAAAGGTTTGCAGCAAAATCAGCCATCCCATCTCATGCATGCAAACACTTCTTTGTCTTCACTTTTTTTCTCATACCAGTCACTTTCACTTGCTGTTTTGCTTCACTCACCCCCCCCAAACACCATGCACACACACGCACACAAACAAAAAAAAAAGAGAAATAAGTTCACATAATTTGATAGTTTTTATTTGCTTTTGGCGTGGGGATTAAACTCGGAATAGATAGATAAAAGTTAAAAGTAAATTGCCCACCAGGTTAAACATTGTAACACAAATTGTTTCAGACATACATACATAGATATATGCAAATCTATTTTGTAAGAATCAAATCATCAATCTTTTCAAATATGTAGACAGTAACATGTACCTCACCTTGGTAAAAGAGAATTTGGGTGTCCACTTTTAAAGATATATAATATTTTGACTATGCTAATCAGACTGTAACTTTCTTCAGCTGATCAGTTTTCTGGCCCTCCCACGTGAAATGGGGAGAACATATACATATATATAAGTAGCTAATCATTTTATTTTTAATTTTATGGTCATTGATTTTGGGGTAATTCCATGCTAGGTCCACCTTAAAAAAGTCGCACCACAAAATGAATAGAATATATCTATATGTATGTACAGTTATATGATGATTTCAAATCTGGTCCAACAGCTAATAGAATATATCTATATGTAGCACATGAGTTTATTTATATACATAACAAAATTTTGATGTTTTAAATGTAACAAATAGCCGAATGAATATATAACGAACCAAACCTATTCATACCAAGTGGGATGAAGACATGAATAAGAAAAAAGACATATTGCTCGAAAATGCTTGAGACCGTAGTAGCAAGTCATCTTACTTTAGATGCCGAGGGAAGGAAGGAGAGTCGCTCCTTAGTGGAGAAGGGAAAGGCTCTTATATTGAATCCCATGAAATTTTCTCGTCGTTCCTTTTCTTTCGCTCCAAGAAGGCAGGTTTGGCAGGCATTGTCTCGAATTCAACCTTGCATGTTAGGATTGCTACAATTTCAGACATCGGTGGCCTTTGATTAGCTTGAGGTTGAAGGCATAAGAAAGCTACTCTAATTGCATGAATTATATCCTTCTCAACAAAACCATCTTCATGTATTCTTGGATCTATGAGAGCAGTCAACATAGACCTCTCGTATAGCTTCCACGCCTAGTGGAATAACGTGCACCAAAAAAGAGCTGATGGGTGAGTTTCACTGGTAAATTAGAAAGAAAATCAGGAAATTTAGGAAATGATGATAAGCATACATATTCTGGAAGGTATTGCATTTCTGATGGCAAATTAAGGTCAGTGTTTCTCCTGCAGCTGATAATTTCAAGCACGAGAACTCCAAAGCTGTATATGTCGGCCTTTTCACTCAGCTCGCCTCTGATGGCATATTCTGGTGCAGTATAGCCTCTGCAGAATAAATGGAATACTCGTGGTCATCAATCTGTCTCAAATTCATATGTTTTAAACAGACTAGCATCGGTTTGAAATTAGAAGCTACTCTCTGCGTCCCCTATATATGTGTATTTAAGAACAAAATAGCTTTACAGTATCTTAGTTTCACAACAAACTTTTTCCATAACTTACTATCACTCAATTCTTCAGCAATTCTAATTTGAGATGAAGCACCGATAAAAAAAAAATTGGTTATGTGAAGATTGATCCTAGTTTTACTTATACAGAGAGAACTTACAAGGTTCCAGCAAACGCGGTGCTGAGATAAGCTTGATCTTCTGGGAAAAACCTCGCGAGGCCAAAGTCTCCGATCCTAGGTTGATATTTATCGTCCAGGAGAATGTTACTCGCTTTAATATCCCTGTGTATAATTCTGACGTGTGAATCTTCATGCAGATACTGTAGTCCTCGAGCAACCCCAAGAATTATTTGAAATCGAGTACCCCAGTTTAAAAATATGTCATTTTTCCCTGCAACACAAACCATATGAAAGTACACTTTTATTCCATGCAATTTGCTTCATTTATTGGCACATAAATTTCAGGGGGGGGGGGAGGGAGGAGGAATGTTATTAAGCACAAAAACTAAGTCATAGGTGAATCTTTAGGTCACAAAAGATGAGTGTTACCATAAACGATAAGGTCTAAACTCCTATTCTTCATGTACTCATAAACAAGTAGTCGTTGAGCTCCATCAGAACAGCAACCTAGAAGGCGGACCAGATTCTTGTGCTGTATGCTTGTGATCATCCTCACCTCAGAAAGGAATTCTGATTCACCCTGCTGTGATTTCTCAAGGGCCAGCTTTTTCACCGCAACCAACCTTCCATCGTCCAACTTTCCCTTCAAAATTTGGAAAGAAGATAGATAGTTGGAATACCATGTAACCTAAATGATTAAAATCATTACACCCAAACTCAAATCGTACATGCCAAAACACACATTAAAAGGCATTAATGTGTGACTCCTATCATTCTATCCCTTACCAAGTAGACTGGTCCAAATCCACCTCTTCCAAGCAGATTACTGAAATTCTTGGTAGCCTTCTTCAATGTCTCGAACTTAAAATAGCTTATTGTACGAAGATTGCCACTTAGAATATCTCTTGATACTGCAGTACATTAGAATAGGGTGACAATGAGATAACACTTCAATTAATTTCACCCAATTCTCTTAAATTTATCAGAGACCAAACCTGGTCGCTTCACTGCCTTAGCAACGAATGCTTTGAATCTCGCGGGTTTGATTACTTTCCGGGAGAGAAATATCAAGATCAGCAAAAGAAGCAATACTATCCCCCCAAGGAAAAAGAACACGTGTAATGAAGGGCGTTTTGATGGGGAACTCTCTATACCAAGTGCAGCTAATGGAGGAGAGCTTACTGCATCGATTGCACAAGTCAAATTACAATCTTTCGAATAACAAACAAAAACCACTGCTATTTGCATATGAAGTGCCAGTGATTTAATATGAAAATTGCAATGTGTAAGATTTTCTTATTGTCAAGAGAACAAAAGTTTGCTTCCTAAGATCTTTGGAGATTTAAGCACCAAATCAAATTACTAGAAGCATAACAAATAAAAACCACGTGCTAAATTTAAACAGAATCATTTTTTCTGCTTTCGGATTCTAAGCGGCAATTTATCAAACAGTACGACAACAATCTCCAAGAACTCATGGCAGTTAGAGCATGAGCTTGTAAAAATGAAAATGGCCACTAAAGACAATAAAATGAAAATCCATATAGAATTCATACCTTCAATTACTAAACGGGGCATCGTTCTCATCAAACCCAAACCCACCTCCGACAACAAGAAGAAAAAGGCTATTTTTCTCCCCCAGAAGGCAGAAAAAAAGGCACTGCAGCATGCAGCTGAATTATTCCAAAAAATACAATCTTTTTTGTTGCTTTTGTTTTGGTGTTGCGCAATCTTAGGTTCTTGTTTGCAGTGTTTTTGTGGAGTTATTGCAACATGGGTATAATCGAAAGGTGAAAGCGTGGAATTATCGAAACAATTCAACTTTGTACTTAAAAGAGACAGCGCTGCTCGGACGGCAACATTTCGTATAAAACAAATTGAACGATTCGGAAAATGGGAAATAAAGAAATATTCAAACACCAGTCCAATGCTCGCACATGATACAACTGTAATGTAAGTTGCAACTGTAAGCAAGAATTTCCCTCGCAATTTCTACTTATGTTGAATGCCGAATTGGGTTAATTTAATTAATGATTTATATACTGGTTATAGTATAATAATTATTTATTTTTATTTGGTAAGTTATTTGTATGTTTTATCGGTTAATATCACTTTCCAGATTAAAATTTGCTCTTTTCATTAGATAGACAACACTCTCAATATTAATAGACTACTAGTACCTAATATATTGATTTTAATTTTAAAATTTTTAATTGGACCCACTTTTTTTGGTACGCAATAATCATGTTAGCAATTGAAAGTCTGTGTTGAATCAAATACTGGAATAAAAATAAGGATTTTAAATTTAACCTTCATTTTTTATTTAGCTCTTAAAAATAACTATGTAGCCAGATGCCAAACCACTTTTGGTGGCTTTAATTGCTGAAAATGAAAATTTTAATTTCAGATAATTTGATCAAATCATATACATTTGTGACCCGAGGAGTTCATTGTAATTCAAGTTTAAAATCCCTTTTATCCGAGAAAGAAATGTTAAAAATCAAACTATCACTTGTATTCAGTAAATCGTCATACAATACTGGAAATATTTTGAATGAGTTTTTAAGTTCGACGGTGAGAATTCAGGGGGATAAATATGTCTAAAAAACATTTCAAATATTGTAAAATTAAAGAAAGAATTAGAAAACTCTTCAAAAAAACAGAAAAGAAAGAATTAGAAAATAAAATATTTTGTAATTAGCCAATAGAGTTCGTCCTCTTAAAACTTGGTAGAACTAGTTAATTGTTTAAAAATAATAATTAACTAATCAGTTTAATTTTTTGTAAATTATTATTGCAGTATTAATTCCAAAAGGTCAAATTGATTACACTTTTCATAAAAAATTAAAATTACATTGATGGTTTCAATAAAAAAAAAAAAATGAAACTTTGATTTTTCGCCCGAATAAATACATTGAAAAAGTCCAACAAAAGTATATTGAAAATTCATTAAAATCCTACTCGAAAAATCCCTTCTTCTCCACGGTATCCATCGCCCACTGTTAATTACTTTCTTCCTCTTTGAGTAATCACTGCCGAAAAGTCACCATTTTCACAGCTCCCTCCGTCCTCCTCAATCAAGCTTAGCATCTCTTTTCCTCACTTTTCCCGTTTCCTCCAATCCAATCTTTAGTTCCACAAACTTTTCTGAAGCAGCAACAAATCTGTAGAAACGAACGATGGCGTATGTGGACCACGCGTTCTCGATTTCCGACGAAGATATCATGATGGAGACCTCGTACAGCGTCAACAACAAGCCCCCCATCAAGGAGATCGTTCTCGCCCTCTCTCTCCTCGTCTTCGGCGTCCTCGGAATCGTCCTCGGCTCCGTCATGGCCGTCAATAAAGTCGGCGGCGACCGCGCTCACGGTAATCTTGTCCCCCATATCTGAATTTACGATTTTGCCCTCCGCCGTGTCGATTGTTTCTCGTTAGCTCGCTGCCTTTTTTCCTTGTTTTTTTGTTGTTGTTGGCGATGTTGGCCTTTTTTAGCTGTTACTGTGTTTGTTTACAAGGGTTTTATTTTTAGGCGTTTTGAGGGGTTTATGGCGGTGGGGAGTTGTTATGTTTTGTCTGTTTATTGGGGGATTTGGGGTTTTCTATCAGTTAGATAATAAGGTTGATTTAGAAAAATATTAGGGTTACTATATATATATGTGATAATGGAAATGAAGAACTTACTTTCAATCGAAGATTTAGCATTTTCATATACTTTAATTTCTCAGCACGTGGAGTAGATTAGTTCTTGTTGTTCTTTAATGATCAAGGCATTTGATCAAAATGTATGCTTGTTCAATTACTCAGGGTGATTTGAGCAAATAGAAAAGAATATGTTATATTGCTTAGTAATGTGAGTTTAATAGATTGTAATATTAAAAACTTTGCCCATAATTCTTGATTGATCAGCTCATTTATTTGTCTTTTCTCTCTGCATATTAGAAGTGTTTCAGGAGTAGGTAGTAACTAAGTTTAGTGATTCGGAAGAAGAAACTAGAGGTAGTTCAGTCTATGAGGGAGACATGATTCTATGAGTCCAGAGTGAAGTGAATAATATTGTGATCTCTTGGATAGATGCTTTTGTGGATATGTTGACAGGCAACGATATAATCTAGAAATCCATTTTGGTTTGATCTAGTGTCAGGGGCCATTTTTGAAACATGGATAAGAAAAAAGGTGATGGATCTGTATAATTATTGATTGGACTTTGCATCATAAGATTGAAAATTGTTTATCTTTTTATTATATATAATAACTCATTATTGAGCAAAAACCATGTCTATCTCCAAAATCAATCGAGTGGCAACATTCGTGGTGTAGCTGCTTTGATCGTTTTCTGAATTCTGTTATTGTCGGCCAACTTTATGTTGGTTGATGGAGACACTTTAGGCCAACTTCCTGATCTTTATTGTACTACACCATAAGATTCTTGTTCTTTATTCCATTTTACCTGATATCCTTGGCCACTAGCTCGTTATTAATCTGTTTTTGGTCAAATGCTGTATGGCAGGGACTTTTTTCGCGATACTGGGTGGAATTTTATTCCTTCCTGGATTCTATTACACACGGATCGCATACTATGCATACAAGGGATATAAAGGTTTCTCCTTTGCCAACATACCTCCTGTCTAGCTATGTTTGGTGACTCCATACAATGTACATATACCTCTCGGTTCTTCGTTGCTTCACTCTTCTCTTTTGTATTCATTGTGTTTGTTTTTCTGTAAATCGTGACAATTTACATGCATAAGCTAATTTTGTTCCTCAATAGACAGATGTGTTAAGGTGAATCATCTTGGCTGTTGCATTGTTATGTATGTCTATGTGTACTAGAGTTGTCAAATTTCAAAATTTGTCGGTACAATGCTGCTTCGCCTTGAATTTGTTTTCTCTATGCACTGAGTTGTCAACATGCTCAACACTGGTTAAGAACTCTCTCTAGTTAGTCGTCATCGTTTGAGCCTTAAGTAGGCTATCCCTAGTTTATGAAATTCTGATTGTGGGTGAACAAAACTAAGCTTGCGGACATAGGAGAATTGTCCCTCTGTGATGAAGTGGTTTTGTTTGGATTAATTCAGTTTGTTTGATTTTAGAAAATTAGTGAGGGTATTTCGGACTATTTGGGTTCGTTTGGTAGGTATGTTAGGATAAAGTAAGATAAATAATATCAAAATAAAAATAGTGAATAAAGGGATGATTATTAGTGTATTTTTGTGTTTGGTAGGTAAGATACAAAATGTAGATATGATAAATTCGTTGTTTGGTACCCTAGTTTAAATTTAAGATTAAATGGGAAATGACAATTCTACCCCTAACTATAATTAATTATTATTTTATAATGTTATATCTCTTTCTCTCGTCTTTTCTCTCTCTCACTATTTCTCTCTCTCTCTCCACTCACCCATCTGCCGTTCTTTCTTTTTGTCTCTCTCACACTTTCTCACTCCACACACCACCGCCACCTACAACCACCGCCGCCGTCAACGGCGTTGCCCTCTGCGGCACCCTCCTCGGCCAACTCTTCTTCGGCCTCCTCGGCGATAGGCTGGGCCGCAAGCGCGTCTACGGCCTCACCCTCATCATCATGGCCTGCTCCATCGCCTCCGGCCTCTCCTTCGACAGCTCTCCTTCGACCTGCTCCATCGCCACCCTCTGCTTCTAGCTCGGCTTCGGCATCGGCGGCGACTACCCCCTCTCCGCCACCATCACGGCGGAATACGCCAACAAGAAGACCCGCGGCTCCTTCATCCCCTCTCTTTCTCTCTCTCTCTCTCCACCACACCACCACCCCCACCGTCACCGGCAGCCCGTCAGCATCTCCAGCGCCTCCTCCGACTGCGACGGGTAAAAGTAGCCACCCGTCTCTCTTCCACCGCCGTCTCCCTTCCGCCGCCACCACCACCATGCCCACCCTCGTCTCCAACCCGCCGCCATCACCATTCAAATCCCCACCACCATTTGAGAATTACCCCCACAAATCCCCTAAATAGGATGAGAATTTCTGGAAATGATTTTAGCAGGGAATTTCTGGAATGGAACGGGAGAGAGAGAGAGGGGGAGGAGGGTAATTTGGTAATCTCACACATTAATCTTGGGTACTGTTCAAATCGTGATTATGTATCTCACCAACTTGGTGAGATACATTTACTAAAGAGCTACAGTAATATAAATGCGGGCCGGGCATTAATTGCGGGCCTCCGTGTTTACAATCTCGCCTACCAAACGGGTGGATAAGCCAAGATAAATAAAATAATCTTGGTTTATCTTGGCTTATCTACCCTACCAAACACCCCTTTGTATAGTAAAATATAGTTCTAAGTTTGTGATTGAAAACAGTTGTCAATTCAAAATGGTTATATATAAATTTGCCTCAATAAAGTACTAATAAAGGAAAATCTGCTTGAAGACTGTTTTTTTGTCTGATTCTTGAATTTCTAGAAGAGAGAGAATGAAATCAAATTTTGGTTGGTCACTGGTTGGTTGATTTGGAAAGTGAGGTGTTTGATGATGATTATGTTTGTCACCATCATCATTTTCATCATTAGTACTATCTATCAACAGAGAATTTATGTTTAAAATTGAAAAGTTGAACTGTAATTATGTGAGGGAACATTTAAATTTCTTCCAAGTTAATCATTCTTACATGTGATCTAGTCCAATGTTTTCAACATTTCGATCTAGTCATATTTTTTTGTCATTACTTTTTTTATGCAAACAACGGCACATCTACGCTTTTTACATTACTCTCTTAGGGTAGTTCCATCGGTTGGGTAATTGGAACCCAAGAGGATAGGTGCGAACTTGGGCAGTCAGCTTCCAAAAAAAAGGTGGGCCAGGGGCGCGTTTGCAGTTGTCCGCGTGAATGAAATAGCCGCAATGTTTGAGTGTGCGTGTTTCCAAGCGCGAGTGGGGGGAGGGGGGACGTTTGCGTTTTTGACTGGAAGTGCATAAAGTTGCAAAAGTTGGCAGAAAAGTTTATTTTTTATTTTTTTTATTTTTATTTTTTATTTTCTTTTCATTTCGTGGTTCATTTAGTTTTTTGGCATTTCGATGTTTAAAATTCCAATAAAATATATTCAACATATATCTAATATTAAAGATTACAACGAGAGCTTTCATTCGATATAAAAATCATATAAAACGAAGTTTGATTTTGTTAGTGTAATTTTAATTATTATTTATAATTACATAAATGTATTTTACTTTATTATTTTGTTATATTTAGAATTTAAATTTAAATACATAATTGAAGATATACAATTAACATAAAAATAGTTACGTAAATAAAACTAATTGGAAAAACCTATATATAGAGATATAAAATAGTATGTATTGCAGTGGGTCTATTTTTTCATTGGAAGTTGGGTTCACTGTAGGAGTAAATTTATGAAAAAAAAGTTGCTGGATTCCAAAAGCTGATGTGGACCTGTGGCAGGTTGGAAGTTGGAAATATTATCCAACCATTGGAACCACCCGTCTTTCAATTTTTTAGTGTTTTATTTGTTGGCATTTGTTTTTTTCTTTTTTCTTCCATAAAAGAATATTCTGTGGCTAATATGTACTGTAGAAAATTGTGGGTTATACAAATTTTACCCCCCTTTAAAATCTGTACTTTACCCCTTTTTAATATAATTTTCCACTTTTTCGAAAAGAGGCAGGTCAAATATTATTACTATTGTCCTTATTTATTTTAATTTCTAAGAATAGTTAAGTAATTTGATATACAAAATACATGTATAAATATATATATCGATTTTATATTTAAGATAAACTTTTGTATCTAAAATTCTTTATAATAGTGTAAAAGGTATTGCTTCAAAAACAAGACATAAACTACAAAATGATTAAAGTACGCACTTAGGGGTGAGCAAAATATCCGAAAATCGAATATCCGAACCGAACCAAATCGAAATATTAAATTCGGATCGGATTTTTTGGATTTTCGGTTCGGATCGAATTGCATTTTATCCAAAATTCGGATTTTCGGATCGGATCGGATTTTTTTTTAAATCCGAACAAAACCCGAAAATCCGAAATATATATATATATATAATATATAATATTTATATTATTTAAATAATTATAATATATATAATATGAAACTAAAGTAACAATCCCCTAAACACTAGCACACTAAACAGCGGCAACAACCCTTTCTTCCTCTCTCACACAACAGCAGCATCATCTCTCTCCTCTCGTCTTCTTCGCCGGCTGGAATTCGATCGCCCGCCATCGCCATTCTCCCTCTCAACTCACATCTCTCTAATTCTCTTCTCTTACTTGCAACGAACTGAAGAATCCCCAAATCGAAACCCTCTCTCTCACCTCTGTTTCCCTAAACTCCAACCAAAATCCGCCGGTTTTCCCTCCTCCGCCGTCGGCCGCTATCGACATCGCTGTTGTTGCACCATGCCCTCTCAATCTCAACTCTCTCCTCTGTCCCTTTCTTCTCTAATTATACAAAACCCCCCAATTTCAAGCCCTAACCTCTAATTCGTTTCTCCCCTCTCTCTGCTCTAGATTCGAAACTCATCCCCACCCTCGAAATTCCGACGACAAGCCACCTCCAGCATCAACCTAACGGCCATCGTTCGAGAAGGCTGCCACCGTCAGAGTCGAATTTTTGGATATTTTGGAATTTGTTTGGAGGATTTCGGATTTTTCGGATCGGATCGGATTTAGGGTTAAAATTTCGGATTTTTTAGGTTCGGATTTTCGGATCATTCGGATCGGATTAATTTTCGGATTCGGATCGGATTTAGCAGAAATCCGATCCGTAATCCGAATACCCACCCCCTAAGTACACGAAATAAAAACGTAGGACTTAAATTACCGAAGGTCCAAAAAAAAAAAATAGAGGAAGCACAAAAGAGGTTGTATGGTTAAACGTCACAATTATTTTAGACATAAGAGTGCTGAACAAATCGATTTTGGCCTTAAATTATGTGCCAAACACCAAGAAAATGCAACAGATTTCGCGCGCGCGCACACACACACAAACTCATCACATTTGAGTAAATAGTAACCAAAAAGAGATGATTGTACCAGATCATGTTCAACAACATTCTCAGAATTTATCTGAAAGAAACCAATAAATAACTGAAAAAGTATAATTGCAAATGCCTTACAATGTAAGACTGAACAAAATGTAGGCACTTGGCACCTCATCTGGTGTAAGAAATTCCGAAATATTATTAATTTTACAACATAAATTAATACAAATAAGACAGCATTAGACACGTTTTGCACACAGTTAGCAACTCTATAAGGTTGCTTCTGCTGCTGATACTAACACAGAGCTACAATATTATCACACAGGGGACTGGATACAGTTCGATAGGTTAGCTAGAGTATGGCAAAAACAGCTAAACTGAAGACTAGTAGTACATACGACAAGAATTTCGTCACAAAAATTGTAACCAATTTGTAATCTGGTATCCCAAATCTGGAAATTTAAATACCGGTAAAGAGCTTCTGCATGTGTCCTTCAATTTGAAAATTGGGGGAGCAAGTTTAGTAGAATTAAAGATGCACAAGTGAAGAGAGAGAAACTAATGGAGATCTTACCTGCTCTTTCGCATGTCACACATTCTGTATTTTGGTGGGTTTAGCCTGTGTTTTCCCCTCGTTCTGATTCTGCAATTGAAACATGACAAACAATAAGGTATTTTTAGGGGGGCAAATATATCTTATTGCTCTGTCCCGTTTCTTGTGTTACATTCTCGAATTAAATCGAAACACACATGCCTTGGTGCATGCAACTACGTTATTGATGAAGGACAATTGAGTAATGAGAATATTATCATCAGACCCTAAAACCCCAGCTTTATCGAAGGGTAATCAACGACTTAAATCAAATTAGGAGCTTTAAAACAATAAGTTTCTTATCATGTTAACACAAGATACGAGTGACCTAACAGAATATGGGCAAGAACATATGCCTCCACTTCTGAGGAGCCTCTGGAGTGCCAGCTGATCTCTCACAGTGATAACTAACTGTCCCATACATTATATTTAGATCCTCGATGATAGAAAAATAAAGGGTTAATTTGCCTAAAATACACTATCTTTTTCCAATTTTGAAATTTGACATAACTTTTAAAAAATCTCTATAAATACATCACCTTTATATTTGTTTGAATTTTGACATAATTCCCAAAATCCCCTAATTACACTTAATGTGGTTGTCGGAATTTTACACGTGAAATTTCTTTCCAATGAGATTAAGTGTAATTTGGAAATTTTCAGAATTATGTCAAAATTCAAACAAATATAAAGGTGATGTATTTACAGAGATTTTTTAAAAGTCATGTCAAATTTCAAAATTCGAAAAAGGTGATGTATTTTAGGCAAATTAACCTAAAAATAAATAAATAAGATTGTTTCCCATCGTACAAACTTAAGAGAAATAAGATATTGCAAATGAAAAATATGCATACTCAGTGCTCTAGACAACAGACTTCATTTGATTCATATACTTAGGTAAGAAACGCATATTTTAGCGAGAAGGGATGAGAGAGGGGCTCAGGAGAAAAGGGAGAAGAGGTTTGAAGTTTTTTGGGTTATACGCAAAACAGTAAGGAAAGCAATAAGGAGGTGAGAGGGGATCCATATACTCGAGCAGTAGAGAGGACCAGATATGATCTCCCACTCGCGTTTCACATTTCCTTAAGAAGCGACTAGTGAGTTTTCTCGATTAAATGATATAGTCATAAACCAAATATTGTCCCAATGTCATAACCAAAAAGAGTCAAAATTCTACCAAACAATATGCAAGGGAGATACCCTGTGTGTTTATCTATAATATATCCATGAGAAAGGCAGTAAGAGAATGAATATATCGCCTTCCACCCCACAAGAGAGAAGCCGACCAAAAATAGAAAGAAAGAAAAGAAAAAGGGAAAAGATAAACATTCATTTTAAAAAGAAATTTGAGGTGACAAAATTTCAGAAAAGAAGCAACACACACAGTCTGCACAAACTCTCACTGAGACATCCAAAAATCTACACACGTGAAGCTTCCTCTCTTCTGCAACATCACTAAACCCTTTATCCCTCCACAAAGAAGTCAATTACTCCCTCCGTCCCTGATAAGTGTGGTCCGGAGGGAGGGGTACGGGTTTTAAGAAGGATGTTAGGTAGATGTGTAGTGAGTGGAGAATGGGACCCACTTTGTTGTAGTGTTAGTGTAGTGTTAGTTACTTTTAAAGGATAAAAGAGTAAAATTTTAAGTGGGGTTATATCCATTTAAGGAAGGACCACACTTATGGGGGAAGGACCACATTTATCAGGGACGGAGGGAGTATTATTTACAAGAATGATAAACGGACATATGATTAGTCGTGCCTTATGTTCTATAACTAGACCCTCTTAATCATCTTTGACGATAACTTGTAAAGAATACTTTTTACACCTATTTACGCCAATAAGCAAAGTTTTCGTATACTATGATATTTGAATTTCACTGATTCTCTGCAGCTAAAGTGATCCTTGCCTCTTATCCCAACCAGAACAGAATGAGTTCATATCTCGAGTTTCTTTCTAATTTTTCACTCATATCTCTGTCGATGTAACTTGCTTACCCAATCCAACTCAATCTAGCCTCGTCCTTCCACAAGAATTAATTTTTCATCCTTCACAAGTATTAAAATCTCAACTTTTGACTCTTGCAGCCAACACCACGACTAATCACTGGCCGGTTCTATGTTCAATACAAACTCATCCAGAGGCATCTCATAGATTAGATACAAATGAGAAGAAGTTGTAGGTAAACACAACATATACGAAAGCAACTAAATGCCCAACAACAAAATGCAAATCTCAATATGGCAACAAAACAAAATATAGTAGTAAGCCAAAAAGCCTTCAACTACACACACACACACACAGAGTTACCTTTCCGCTGCTTTCATAGTAATCATCTAATGCCCACTGATATTTTGACTGATTCAAGCCAAACCAGTGTGCCACATGCTCATCCAAACTCGCGTGAGCTGCAAAACAAATCAAATAGAATAAAATTGAAATCCCAAATCTTTCCCTCTCACAATTACCAATACACATTTGACACCTTGTTAGAAAAATTCTCTATAATTTCAGGCTTAAAATAGAAATAAATCATTCTACATTTTACCAAAAAAAAAAGGAAGGTTAAAAAAGATACCATTTTGAACCTTGGCAACAGCGTCCCAGAAT
Organism: Agastache rugosa; assembly: GCA_031470985.1. Classification (NCBI taxonomy): domain Eukaryota; kingdom Viridiplantae; phylum Streptophyta; class Magnoliopsida; order Lamiales; family Lamiaceae; genus Agastache; species Agastache rugosa. Next base: position 19,501,357 of record CM062603.1, on the reverse strand, counting down.
AAAGCAAAAGAAGAAGGCTTTTCTTTATAGAATTGCGCGGGTGGGGCCATCACCGGTCGCGGCGGAGGAGTCTGCACCGGCGTCGGCGCTTGGAACTGAACCGGAGTTGGAGATTCTGGCTTGGGCCCGGCATTCGGCGTGGCGGGAGGCGTCACGAACACAGTGTACGGCCCGATCTTCCCGATTCTCGGCGGCAGAGTAGCTGAATCGCTCTTGATTGGCATTTTATATTGTCAGTTAATAGGGAGAAGGATAACGAAATTGATAGGTAAAGTGGAGCTGAATTCTTCCGCCGCCTTTTTCTTTGCCCTTTTTCAGACAAAGCGCAGAAGTGAAATAAGAACAGTTCGCGTAGATTAGAAGAAGAAGGTTGTTCTGCTTTTTCTCCTTTACTGTGTGAAGTGGACTGTGTGTGGAGGGTGATAAATTTTCCTACTTGCCGTTGAGATTATTCGAGATTATCATTTTTTCAAATTATTTATTCCAATTTGTATTTGGCTGCATTTATTCTTTTTTTTTTTTTTTGAACAAAGCTGCATTTATTCTATAACCCATAATTATGTGCTCGTATTTTGCTTGCATTAGGTGCGTGTAAATTTAGGATTAATACATCGGTATATTTTAATAAGTGTAAGATCTATAAGATAAGATTGGGTTTTAATGATTTTATATTGGTTATCGATTTATTTTGATTTCTATTAGTTTAAGCAGTTCGCTGTCGGTTTACAGTATCTTAATTTTAATTACTCCTTTATTTATAACTATGATTTGTATTAACTCAATAAAAATTTAATCAAAACAAAATATTGAATGGCATTTGAAGAGAGGGCATTTTGGAGAATTCATGTGAGAATACACGTTGCCCCATGTTCGCGTGATGTTTGTCCTGATAGGCTGATAAGACGGTCGGTACCTATACGGCTATACATAAAAAAAAAATAATAAATTAAACTATAGATAATTAAATAAGAGTTAATCATGTTGACTAGCAAATTAAGTTAGTGGAAATTAATAGTTGGCCACCAACTTTATTCTAATAAATTGTGGCCAACTTTGGGCTGAAGTGACTTAAATGCCCTCCATCACTTTACAGATTTTTCCACTTTCACTTTCTCTCTCACCGTACTCTCTCTTTCACCCACTCCACTCTCACTTTCTCTCTCCTCTCATGTCTCTTTCTCTCTGTACTCCCTTCCTCCACCGCCACTCCCTCCCGTCTGCCTCCGCCGCCGCGTCTTCTTCCTTGGTCGTCTTTTCGATTTGATTTATTTGTACACTTTTTCGAACGATTTATTATTTATCTTATAGTCTTTTTCCTCATCTTCTCCGGCGTAGCTTTCATCTCCATAGTGATTTATTTGAGGTATTTTTCTTGTATTAGTTTTAATTGAGTTTTCTAGATCTAGTCCGTCATGTTCTAGATCTAGTCCGTCATGTTCTTGTCATATTTTTCGGAATCTTGTTGTCCTCTTCGTGCATATGTGTTCTTCCCGCATTTTTCACGTCACCGAACGTCGCGACTTGGCACACCGTACGAATACAACATATTCGTACAGTGTGCCAAGGCATACCGCGCATAGACTTGGAACACACAGTACGAAAACACACCATTCGTACCGGTGTGTGCCAAGTCTAGGCGCATCGCGACTTCAAGCGCACTGGTACGAATACGTTTTCGTACTGTGCAGTGTGCCAAGGCATACCGCGCCGGACTTGGCACACAGTACGGATATAGACCATTCGTACTGTGTGCTAAGGCATACCGGGATGCGGTTGACCAAAGACGAACACCATCCAGGGACATTAGATCCGGAATTTGACGCCATGGATTACGAGAGAAAGGCGCGAAATAAGGCAACGGGATCCGGAAGAATCACAGTGCGGCGGTATATCTAGAAGAATGCGGTGCGACGGCGGATCCGGAATATGGCCGGCGAATGTGAAAGTTCAAGGCGCGCGGCGGACGAAAATCTGAAGGCGGTGCGGCGGAAGGGATGGAAGTACGACGATGCGGCGGCGGAATGAAAGTACGACGGCGGCGGCGACGGCAAAATGAAAGTACGACGGAAGAAATGGAGAAAATAGGATTTTTAGAGAGAGAAGAAACAGAGAATTTGAAATTTGAAAACTGAAAAATGAAATGGGTGGATGGATGGTTAATAGTGGTTCCAAGGGCAAATTGGTCCAAATTTCCAAAAGTTGGCCAGAATTTCTACAAATAAAGTTTGTGGCCAACTATTAATTTTTACTATCTATATTGGTTATCCCAAATTTTGCCTCATTAAATAATGTATAAATTTCTGCGAATCAAAATTTTCCTTCATAATTTCCGACTTTTGGTAAATGCCTTTTTAGTATTTTTTTAATGGGCCAGCGAAAAATAGCCCATGCAATCAACTGCTACTTTTTTTTTTTTTTGAATTGCCATACAATCTACTATTTCTTGGGCTCATTATCAGCTTGTTTTCTCCTCTTCATTTCATTTTTTTTTTGTTGAGTGGAGTGTTTTTCTCATCTCCTTGATTATGAATAGGGGTGTGCATCGGTCGGTTGGACCGACCGACAAGAATTTCATAAACCGAAAACCGAACCGATGATATTTTTTTCGAACCGAACCGACCGAATTTTAAGTTTAAACCGAACCGAAAAATTCGGTCGGTTTCGGTCGGTTTTCCTAAAACCGACAGAATATGCTAAAATTTGAGCACAATAGTCATTCGGAATAAAAAACGAAATTCATGTCAAGCAATAATTCTCAAACCAACCACTAGAATATTCATCATCTATAAGCCTGCTACTGCTATGGATTTTAAACAATAAAAAAAACCAAATAAAGAACGAAAATCAAAACCTATGCACTTATTAGCTGTCAAATTCTGGAATCAAATAAATCGAAACACTAGAGCCAACATAGAAAAAATTTACTCATGAAAAAAACCATCCTAATACAAATCGAAGCAGAATCATTCTAGTAAATCGAAAAACTAGAAGCAAAATTCTAATCGACAAACCCAAATAATCACACAGCACATAGAGACGACGATGACAACAGGTTCCGACTCACAACGATGGCGTCGAGTGAACAGATGATGCTGCGACGGGGAAAGGTTAACGAGATTCAGGTGAGGTGAGAGATTAGTCAAACTCATATGAGAGTTAAGAAACAGAGATGAGAGAACTAGAGACGGCGGGATTATTTTGATGAATGAAAAATAGGGTTTCAATTTTTGATGGTTGAGAACTAATATAATCATTTATGTTTATAATTTATTTAATTATGTTTAGGGTTTCGGTCGGTTCGGTTCCCGACCGAACCTATTTAGGAGAACCGGGAACCGAACCAAAAACCGATTTTTTCTCTTTTTCGGAACCGAACCGAAAACCGACATTCTTAAAAACCGAACCGAACCGACCAAAACTCATCGGTTCGATCGGTTTTTTCGATACGGTTCGATCCGTGCACACCCCTAATTATGAACATTAAAATCTTCAAACATGCAAAATGCTTGAAGCTTGAATGGGACTTAATTTAATTAGTATTAAAATCAAAAACTTCTCGGATTTGAAAATACAATGAACTTGAGCAGTAAATATTCAACTTGATTACATGCAATATTAAATCAAGCTCGAAACAAATATAAATTGAGAAATGGACTTAATACTCTTATACAGTCTTGCCATCGCATTGTGAGATTTACACAAACAAAAAATCATGCAACAAAGCTATATACTATCTGAAATCCGTTCAATGGATGTCTCTAAACAATTTTTTTGATAATTATATAATCAGACAACAATTAGGCATATATCATACTCAGTTTGCCATGGAACTAAATTAGCACGACATAAAAAATTCGGCAAATAGTCACACTTTAGGAAATGTTTGGTTTTATTTGTTTTTCAATTACAAATTCTACACATCGCTTAATTTTAAAACTTTATTTAACTTTTTTAAAAGCTAGCATTGTCAGTTAGTGAGACCTAATTGATATGATTATTCGGTATTATGCTACTAACAAATTATTAATTTGCAGGGTGGTGTTATTCTTTATTTTAAATATTTCTTCACGAATATATTGAACAAAAGGGTAGTATTAATTTGAATAGCTAGTTTGTGATTGCTTGAAATACAGTATCCCATTGGTTTTTCTTTTCTAGCTTTCTTGTTATTTTCTTTTGACGCCCTAAACCCATATTCTTTTTAGAAAAAAAAAACACACAAATTTTACCTTTGGAAAGTTATTCAAATTAAATATATTTAGAGAAAGAAAAGCTGCAGAAAAGGGTAAATTTATGAGACGAAAAGAAGGCGTGTATTTCATATGTTTGATAAATACCCAACAAAATATACAAATTGTCTTCTACCTCACAATGTTTACCTAAGAAGCAATTAGTGCATTGATGGTAATGCTTAATTCAAAATTGAAAGAAAACATTACAATGCTTAATTCATAAGTAAAATATATTGCCAAATATTATCGAAAAATAATTATGTGGAAGAACACAGAATGTGTGAAAGAATTCACAGTGAGTTCGCTCGGTATTGTCTTGATAAACAGTTAGCTTAGTAGTAATTTGGAGTTGTTAAATCTATTGTTTTGATTTGATTTTATTTTTATCTACAATAATTAGTACACAGATTTGGCTTTACTATTTTAAATCTAGAGATTATGCACCATATGCATTTAAAATAATCAAATTATAAACCCTACAATTTAAATCACCCTAATTAACGATAATCAACAAAACAAAAAATTAGTCTAAAAAACCCAAATCATGATAGTGAAACAACCAACCCTTGATTTGCAGGTTATTGTATAGGGCCGGAGATTTATCCAGTACGCACCGAATGTAGCGGCTATAGATCCCACGACATTAAAAAAAAAAAGAAGAAGAAGAAAGAAACAACCTACCCTTATCTATTATTATATTAAAGTAAAATAATTTGCAATGCACTTTCCCGCCCATTCATGAATTTCCCCTCTCATTTTGCATACCACATGTAAATAATTGTACACTTTCCAATGCAAATTCATAATTGTACATTTTCCCATGTCATTTCAATATTTTTAAATTCAAATATTAACCTTTAAAGCCTAACAAATTTAGTTCACTATATAATCACGTGTATGTTGCATTATTATTATACTAAAATATACTCCATCTGTCTCAATAACAAGGTCTCATTCAAAAAATGAAAACAACTAACTCTTCAAAAGACTTAAGACCCACCACTTTTTATCATTTTACTCTTGTTTCTTAATAACCGTGCCAAAACAAGGGGGACCTTGCTATTGAGACAGATGGAGTAGTAATTATTTTATTTTTTGTCACGTTAATTAATTTTTTGTATTTGCTAAATGCATTATTTGGTGTAAGAAAATTCACAAAGATAAAATTTATTAATTTGAAATTATTTAATTAGATTATATAGATATAATAATACTTAAATAATGCTCTATTGACATCTAAAAATATAAAAATTGAAGTACAATTGCATGGTACAACGCAACGTACACAGGTAAATCTAGTTATCATTAGCAACAAAAAAAAACTAATTAATATTAAAATAATCAATTATTATTTGAATGAAAATATTACTCCTATTAAATATTTAAATTAAAAGAAGACGACAAATATTTCCTAGGTGGTGAAATGAACACACACACACACTGACACACACATGAATATATACATATAAATATATAGAGAGATATATATTCTCCGAAGTCAAAAACAATATCCAGCTGTAAGCTGTAGCATTATCTCCCTCGCATCTCCAATAGCATCGCGCTTACACCCCCAGATTTTTATCTGTGACCAAAGTTTTCCACCTTTTCTTCTCCAGCCGCTGCTCTCTCTCTCTCTAGATTGCTCCACTTTCACTTATTGCTGAACTCTAATCTCTCCTCCACTCATTTTCCTCCGCACTGATAAGCCCCAAATTCCCAATTCCTGAAACCCATTCGAACCCCCCGATTACTGCTTGCTCGTGACCTGTTTGTTGTTGTTGGTGTCAAATTGATCCCCATTAGTATGGGGTGAGCGGAGAGCGGCGTTGTATTAGTCGAGGAACGATGGAGTGGGATAGTAACTCGGAGTCCGATCTCAGCAGCGACGGAGAGGAGGAGGAGGAGGAGGAGGAGATCGCCAAAGGGTTAGGTTTTCTGTTGAGGAAGGGCGGCGGTGGAGTTCCGTTCCCCGTGGATACGCTTCTGCAACCGGCGCCGTGTGGGTTTGTTGTTACTGATGCTTTGGAGCCGGACAATCCCGTCATCTACGTGAATTCGGTGTTCGAAATGGTTACTGGGTACCGTGCGGAGGAAGTTCTTGGCCGGAACTGGTTAGTATTTTGTTTCAATTTCCTTTCTCTGTTTCCCCCTTGAATTTTGTTGTTAAGATTATGGTTATTGTCGAATCGAATGCTTTATTCGCCACTTTATGCTTGAAAATTGGCATGCTCTTCATCAACTCTATCTTACTTAGAAGGAAATTCTAAGTATGCGTTGCAGCACAATTCATTTTAAAGGCAACATGCTCAAAGAGATTATTTTGCAACCCTTTGAATTGGGCAAAATGAATTTACAATTCTGTGTAGATTGTTGGTAGTGGTAAATGAGTCTTTTTATGTTTGTATCACCTATACTTTGATTATTAGTGGTATACATTACTTACGATCGTGCCGTTGCCTTGACATAGGGCGAATTTCTTTGAACCTTAGATTTGAGCACACACACACACCCCATGTTATATTATATGTACTCATACAATATTGTACCAGTTCAACATATTTAAGTTATGCCTTCACCGAGGCTTGTTATTATAGCACCAGCTTTCATGTCAAACCTGGTGTTGCTTGAAATTATATCAAAAGCACTGAAACTTAAAGGAGGTGAGTCAACTCTTTCCACACTTTTACTTGGCTTCAATTAATCTGAGATATCCTAAGTCCTAACACTTGGCTCTGAAAATGGGATTAAATGCCATGAAAAATGTACTCCTTTTTGTTTTCTGGATTTTGCAGCATTCTTGCCATGAGACAGAGGAAAGTTAATGCACTGCTAAAAGTTACATTAATATACCACTTGGAGAGACTATTGTTCCAAATGTAGCTTCCCTTGCTAGTGTAGTTGTGATATCGAGGATAATTTATCTTTAATAAACTTGTTCTAGCCAAGTATTATTGAATTATGTCACTCTTCCTTGAGAAATAAGGTTGTGACTTTAAAAACTATTCCCTTTCCCTTGTCTTTATGTTTGTTTCCTTAGTTTTTTTGTTGGTTGGATCTTGTCAATTTGATACTCATTGTCTTGTACATTGCTACCATATCAACGTCAAGGAGTTCGCATCGAAAACTTTTTTTCACTACTGTATTAATGTGCTGTGTTTAACTGTTTGTAAAACACATCAAGTTTATTACATTCTCTTCTGATGGGTTACTAATTTTTACCCTGCAACATTTTTAAAGCTGTCAAAGGGTTTGGTTAGCTTATGCTGGTGATTGTATATGATAAAGACTCCATTTCATGACTAATGTGAAATTATTGCAGCCGCTTCTTGCAGTGCAGAGGCCCATTTGCCAATAGAAGACATCCTCTAGTGAACCCCACAGTAGTTGCTGAAATAAGAAGATGTCTTGATGAAGGGATTGAGTTTCAGGGGGAGTTATTGAATTTTAGAAAAGATGGATCTCCACTGATGAACAGGTTGCGTATGACCCCAATATATGGTGATGATGAAACAATAACACATATTATTGGTATACAGGTTTTCACAGAAGTGACTCTTGACCTGGGTCCACTTCCAGGATCCTCGGCTAAGGAATCTGCAAAAAAGCCTTATAGGTTCAGATTCAATATTGCTACTTCTGACGTAATGTTGGAGGCGAACCGGAACATTGGCCATGGTTGTGGGATAATGCAGTTAAGTGATGAAGTAATTTCTCTGAAGATCCTTTCACGACTGACTCCCAGGGATATTGCTTCTCTTGGCTCTGTTTGTCGGAGGTTTTATGAGCTAACAAAGAATGAAGATTTATGGAGAATGGTCTGTCAAAATGCATGGGGTAGTGAAACTACTCGAGTACTGGAGACTGTACCTGGTGCTAAAAGATTGGGATGGGGTAGATTGGCTAGAGAACTTACAACTCTTGAAGCAGCAGCATGGAGAAAACTAACTGTTGGGGGTGGAGTCGAACCCTCACGTTGCAACTTCAGTGCGTGTGCTGTTGGAAATCGTGTGGTTCTTTTCGGTGGAGAAGGTGTTAACATGCAACCCATGAACGATACATTTGTGTTGGATCTCAATTCCAAAAATCCAGAGTGGCAATCTGTCAAAGTGAGCTCTCCTCCGCCTGGGCGCTGGGGTCACACACTTTCTTGTGTAAATGGTTCCAATCTCGTTCTTTTTGGAGGCTGTGGGAGGCAAGGCTTACTCAATGATGTTTTCGTGTTAGACTTGGATGCTAAACATCCTACTTGGCGCGAAATCTCCAGCTTGGCCCCACCACTTCCTAGATCTTGGCATAGCTCCTGCACACTAGATGGGACTAAGCTAATAGTCTCTGGTGGTTGTGCAGATTCTGGAGTGCTGTTGAGTGATACCTTCTTGCTTGATTTGTCAATCGAGAAGCCCATATGGAGAGAGATACCAGCAGCATGGACCCCACCTTCACGTTTGGGCCACACATTATCTGTTTATGGTGGAAGGAAAATTCTGATGTTTGGTGGTCTCGCTAAGAGTGGTCCACTGCGTTTCCGATCAAGTGATGTATTCACCATGGATCTCAGTGAGGACGAGCCGTGTTGGAGATGTGTTACTGGAAGTGGAATGCCTGGCGCTGGAAACCCTGGAGGTATAGCTCCTCCTCCTCGACTAGATCATGTGGCTGTAAGTCTGCCCGGTGGTAGAATCCTTGTTTTTGGTGGCTCTGTAGCCGGTCTTCACTCTGCATCGCAGCTGTACATACTCGATCCAACAGAAGAGAAACCAACATGGAGGATTCTAAACGTACCAGGACGGCCCCCCCGATTTGCATGGGGTCATAGTACATGTGTTGTTGGAGGGACTAGAGCTATAGTTCTTGGTGGCCAAACTGGGGAAGAGTGGATGCTGAGTGATCTTCATGAGCTTTCACTGGCAAGCTCTGTCTATAACCTTGAGTGAACAGAGAATTTGTGAAGCTTTTGCACTGAAATAAGGAAAAAACAATGAAAAAGCAATCTCTCAGTTTGAAGAAGATGCCACCTGCTCTTAAGAAGTATTTGTTCAAACAGTTTCTGCATTGTGGAAATGGTTGACTTGCAAAATGTGGTCTTTTTTGTAATGCTCCTTGTAGTACTTGGTAGAATTGTAGGGCTTAATATATGTAGTCTTAGATTATGTCAATGTCATGTATTGTGTTGTGCTTCAGGTTCTGTAAGTTGAGAGAGAAACACAACGAAAAGATGAAGAGGGAATGATATATTGGGATGTATGTATGTATGTATGCTTGTGTATGTGTGTCTTGTTTGGTGGTTTTTACCTTTATATGTCAATAATTCATGGCCAATAATTGTTGTATTTCTTGTGCTTTTGTTTACTAATTTTGTTTTCAAAGTAGATGGCCTAAAGGAAAATAAGTAAATCTTCTGATAGCAAAAATCTGTATCTTGCAATTTCTGTTTATTATTTAGGTATAAAACTTGTGATCCAATACCCCCTTGAGTATCACCAAACTACATCAAAAAGCAAGCAGAGAAAATGGCATTTTATTGAAGAATGGCTTGAAAAGAAGAAAGAAGACATTGCAATAACCAAATGTTTATGCTATTACAGTACATGAATATGATACATGGATTTCACAGTCAGATGTAAAACAAGAAATGAATATACATACATACGAGAATAATCTATCATATTACTTGCTATACGCGACATATATAACTACAGAAATCTGACAGATCCCAATGTGTAAAAACACTCAGAAAATAGAATTTTCAGAATGGCATTGGATGCTGCATATGAACAAGAAGAAGGTCAGAGATGTAATTTCATCTCTTGTATAGAGAAGCTTCGAAATATAGTAAGATGCCGCAGGCATTTCACAGCCATAACACTCAGCTCTATGCAACTATATATTTCTGCTGTCTGAATCCTATTCTCATTCTGCCCCACCAAGAGAATGTCGAGAATTTGGTAACATCATGATTCCATATTCTCCCTAACTCGAGATGCAAGCCTTTGCAAAGCTTGCTCCGTGTACGAGGCATCCTCCTCCTTGATCCTTGCCACGAATTCCATAGCATCTTTGTATCTTTTCGCCTTACAATAGCCATCTACAATGGTGTTATACGTTAGCTCATTCGGTCTGCAGTTATGCTGAATCATGTAACTTATGACTTCATCCACTTCTTGGAAAAGCCCTCGCCCTGAGAAGCCAGCTATGAACGTGTTGTAGGTAACTATGCACGGTCTTATTCCTCTAGTCGTCATCTCAGAGAAAGTCCTCATAGCCTCCTCCATGAGGCCTTGCCTGCAGAAACCTTTGATGACTGTGTTATAAGACACGAGATCTGGTCTCCCTTCGCCTTGTAGCAATCCGTTGAGGACGTCCTGTGCTTTCCAACAGTCACCAGACCTGGCGTACATATCCATTAAGCTATTGTAGGTAACAAGATCTGGCTGCAACCCACTCTCTCGAATCAAATGTAGTATTTCATGAGCACGTTCGTGCATCTTGTTCCTAGAAAAAATGGAAAGCATGGAATTGAACACCACCATATCAGGTCTGTAACCATTCTTCAAGAATTCTTGAAATGCTCTCTCCATACCCGCGAGCGATTTGCACTTGAAATTTGCTAGAATCAGAGTTCTCAAAAGCATCCAACTTGGATATATATGGCCATCATAGATATCTTTGGCTATCCTCTCGATTCCCCTTATATTTCCTCCTTTTGAGTAGCTATGAAGCATCAACGAATGTGTGGTCTCGTTGGGCCTGAAACCCTTTTTCCTCATGTCTAAGACAATAGATTCTGCTGCTTTCCAGTCTCCTTTCCGAGCCAAGGCATTTAGAAGCGCATTATAGGTAGTGATACATGGCGAAAATCCTGCTTGAATCATCTCGTCGTGCATCTTTCCAGCATTGATTTCAGACCCACACCTGCCATACGCACTTATCAAAGTATTAAAAGTATCACGATCCGGCTCAAAACCACACTTCTTCATCTCATGGAAGACGCGGTTTACATGCTTGTGCATCCCTTTGGTACCACACATGGCAAGCATGGTATTCCATGTAACGCGATTTGGAGTACACCCACTGAATTTCATATCAGAGATCACTTCCATCATCTCTTCAATGCGCGCCTTCTTCCCTAACATCCCAATAATAGAATTATAAGTACACACGTTAGGGACACAACCCGATTCCTTCATCTGTCTGAAGAAACTCAAGGCTTTGTCCGCCTTCCCAGCTTTGCCATAGGCATCAATGACAGTGGTATAAGTGACAGCATTCGGCATTGTACCCTTACTTGTCATAGTGCTGATCAATGCAGCTCCCTCCTCGAGAAAGCCTGCCCTCACGTAAGCAGCCACAAGTTCATTATAAGTCACTGAATCAGGAGGGCAGTTGTTTTCCTCCATTTCTCTCAAAACACTCAAAGCCTCGTTGTAAATCCCGGCCTTCCCATAAACTTGAAGAAGAGAATTATACGTTACTGTTCCTGGCACGTAACCATTCAGCTTAAGCTCATCAAAGAAACTCTTTGCTTCTTCCAATAATCCTTCTCTCCCATATGCAGATATCACAGTGCTACAAGTGAATTCATCAAATTCAAGCCCCATGCTCCTCATCTCATCCAAAAGGTCTAGAATTTTATCCCAAGATCGACCTTTTTTGCCATAAACATCCAACATCACATTGTAAGTAACCAAAGTGGGGCTCAATTCTCTGAGCTTCATGAATTCGAACAAAGCTATCGCCTTTTCATACTTGCCACTGCGAGAATAAGCATGTAAAATAGTAGTCCATGCTCGAACATCAAGTGTAAAATCCCTAACAGGAATCACATCAAACAATTTGGAAGTAACCGAATGCCGAGACTCTCTGCCAAGAATCTTGACCATCAATTCAATGATCTGATTATCCAATCTATCACTATTAGACGCATTTAAATTGAGAACAAACCATTCAAACAACAAAATGGCCCTCTCACTATTCCCGGAAACATCCAGACCTTTCAGCAGACTAATCAGATCAACTTCTTGAAGCAACTCCAACTTAATGGAATCAAAAAACGAAGGCAGCCCGGAAATGGGAAGCTCCAGAATTGAGTTGAGAATCAACTTACACTTGAGCGGTAGGAAATCGAGCGACCCTCTATCGTTAACGGAGCTCTCACCAATCATCGGAATCGCAACCGAACTGCCGCCGGCATCTTTCCTGAAATGGGCCGACAAAGAATCTTGATTGCGGGAAGACACAACGTGCGGAGAAGCTAAAGATGATTTAACAGGATACGATACGTGCAGGAGGTGCTGGAGGAGAGAATCGAGCGGAAAAGAGTGGGACGAAGTGGAAGAATGCTGCTGCTGCTGCGCCGGCAGCAAAGGCGGGAGAGGGAGGCTGGAGGTGTTGAATTTGAGGCGGTGGGGGGAGGCGGGTTTGGTGGATTGAATTGGTAATGCGGGTCGGTTGGGGAAAAGGGTTCCTTCCATTGGAATTGGAGCGAAGGAGGTTATGGATTATGGCGAAGACTGGAGTTGGAGGTTCACATGGCGCAGAAGGTGTTTGAAGTTTTGATTGAAAGAGATACAACAAAGGTAGGAAGAAGATTGTATGAGGTTCCACTCCACTAGTGGTGGTTGCTACACCGCATCCTATCTTTGTTTTGGTGTGTGTCAAACGGCGGTATGGTTTGTTTAGATCTTTTAATTTAACCGTAAGATTTTTTACAGATAAATGTTAATTAAAAATTATTAAGGTTTAATATTCTATTGATTTATAATTAGAATTTTTATTTGAGTTTATTTGAAATACGCTAAAAATATTAGTAAAATGAATATTTACTGTTTATAGAGATTTGAATTGTGGTGGGTCAAGTTGCTAGAAGCCCGAAGAGTTGGGTATCAGATTATTGGGCTAATTTCAGTTTTGTATACATAGGACCTAAGATTTCGGCCCAAGATGGTTCAATGAGTGGAGTACACAGAAGATTTTCATTTCTCTTATCTTAAAATTGAGCTTTACCATTTCTCTAATCATTTCAATTATATCGGATGTCCCCAAAGTTACAAAGATAAATAAAAATAAAAATAAAAATAAAGATCTTCCTCAAAGCCACAATAAAATAAATAAATAAATAAATAAGCGAATATTTAATTTTTGTTTAAATGAATACTCGTATATATTTTTGAAAATTGTTGAGAAAAGTCTCTCATCAAACGCTTCTGTAGGATCATAATTCATTAGACAATCTCATACTCGAATCTCAATCTAAAATTAATCCTACACATCCATACTATTGTGAGTAGGGATGTCAATCGGGCCAACCCTTTCGGTTTCGGGTCAACCCTATCGGGTTATCGGGCTATTCGGTCTGAGTTAAATCGGGTTGATTTTTTTTCGGGTTGAAAAAACTCAACCCTAACCCTAACCCTTCGATTTTCGGGCTAGCCCGTCGGGTCACAAAGTTTGTAAATAAAAATTAAAATGTATATATTTTCTTGACTATTCAATATTTGTCGCAAAAAAACTACACACAAAAAAATTAAAAAGTAACAAAACAAGAATACGAGTGGCCCAAAAAATAGAAACTTGATTAAATCCAAAAAATAGCATCCAACAAAACAAGTCTAGTAGCACTACACGACATGAAAAATAACATTATCATTCAACATTAATTCGTTATCTCACAAATGAAACTAAACACTTGAATGACATTCATCTTCTATGATTTCTGTATAGAGCAAAAGAGGGGGCGACATACAATTACTACAAGTAATTAGTATGATGTATTATTTATTTTATTTTATTTTTAAATACATCAGGGTTATTCGGGTTGACCCTAACCCTGATCGGGCTTGCCCGGATAACCCTTCAACCCTAGCGGGCCAGCCCAAATAGCCCGGTTATGTATTCGGGTTATAAAAAATCAACCCTAACCCTTTATTTTGTTCGGTTTATTCGGGTCGACCCGTTAAGTTCGGGCTCAATTGACATCCCTAATTGTGAGTGAATGCAAAATGCATCTAGGTATAGTACCACGCGATATACTATCTTACAAAACTTTTTGTGATGCACTCTCAATATCTACTTTGAGTGCCAATGATTTTCATGATACGTTTCACTGATGACCTCAAAATCAACCTAATTTCCCCTAACTTTTAGTACATATGGCACGAAATCCATAAATCTTTTGGGGAAGTGCAAAGATCAATAAACCCTTTCTTAGTTGGGCAATTAAAATGGAATCCCTGTCATATACTTTTTGGTACTAAAAGTTTGTAGTAAATAAATAAATAAATACTCCAAAACCGGCTTTTAAAATTTGTTATCTTATCATTGTCTCATAAAAGAACACACAAAATTGCTATCTTAGTCTATCCGGGTAGTGGCAAATAGTGTCATACTACTTTATTTGGAAGGATGACTGCTAATTGTTATTTAATCATAAGTATCTAGTAAAATCTTACCTTAATTTGGCAATATTGTAGATATAATCTCTCTCCAACAAGCCCTACTCTCCATGCAATGTATGAAAAAAAAAAAAAGACATTATAATATCTGGCCATCTCCTTGAGTTATTTAATACTTCAATGTGATACATAAATTGAAAATGTAACACTTTCCCTATTTATGTCCTTCATAAAATTCTAAAAACATGATAACAAGGGTCGTCGTTGTTCAAAAACAAAGATCTTCGTCTAAGGGAATTTCAAAACTCTTATATAAAATCAACTCTAATCCCAACTGACCGAGATATGAAGGGACAATGTCGTAAAAGTAGCAAAGGTTTTTTTTGGTTTTTTTTTTTTTAATCCTAAGCTGTTCACATCAATTACATCATGGGACAAAGTTATTTCATATATAGACTGAAAAAGTGACAAAAATAAAGTGTTTTGTGGTTGATTTCTAAATTGTTAACGGGCCAAGTTGGGTTTTTATTAGGTACTTCAAAAGATTCCTCATGTCCAAAATCGTCTACGCTTTGCGACCATCATCAACCAATGGGATGTCATCAAAAGCATTTACACTTTGTCAACAAATCACCCTTTCATTTCTTGAGGTGTTTTGTTAGAATAATTCTATGAATTGAGTACACAAATAGTCATCTTTTTTGTCTCACACTTTTTGATTGTTCTAGAATGCACCGAATTTGCTTAGTTGGTCTAAGACAAGGTAAGTTGTTGACTCAATTTGGGCCGTATAAGGTGATCGAGGTCGATTCCTACTCATAACTCAGTTCGATTCAATAAATATTGATATAGTGTATTAAGAAGTTTTGGATCTCTCCGAGGCACATACATATCACGACTTACCAGTGCAGTGCAAGTTTGAAGTTTCGAGGATGGAGTTTACTCCTATATCTTATTTGAAGTCATCTCACTTGATTTTGAAGAGTACATGTGCAATTGTCTCCAAAATACCATACTCCATGTCCTATTTCATTAATTTGGCTCAATGAACATTAAATTTATGAGGTGAATATAAAGGATAATACAAAAGATGATATCTTGAAGTTGATATAGAATCGATCCACCAACTATTGTATTTCACTCAATATACTAGTTTTTTGGGGTTTTATAGTTGGTGAAGACCTAGGATCATGAAAACATCCCCTTTAGAATTTTCAACCAAAGTAGAAAACCCAATCTTTTCTTTTTCATTTGTCAACTTGTCTTATCCAAATCAATTAGCCCTTACGAAACCTAAGCCTAGAATTCCATACCTTCTATCATGGGAGGAAGAAAATTGATGAAGCCAAAACTTAGAAACAACAACTTAGAATTCCAATGCATTTTCTTTAGTGGCAATAATTCACCTAAAAGTCCTTTTCCTTGTCACAACCCACAAGCTGCATGCACTTGAATTCTTTTCACAATTAGTGGACTAATATTTTTTCCATATTTTGATGAAGTAGAAAATTGAAAAAAACACAATTAGTGGGACCATTGGATTTTTTGGGGGGATGGAACAATTTGATTGTGAGGCTCTCTCACCTAAAGAGTGTGGAAAAAGTGAAAGTAGGGCACAAGTGGAATCCATATTGTTCTAAAACAGCACAAAAGAGCATCATAAGATTGCATTATACTCCCATCCCTTGTGTGCAGATTTTAGTCTTATGTGTTTGTCTCCCACTCTTTGGCCACCCATGGCTAATGTCTCTACTATTTTCCCTTTCTATATGTAACTTTCACACATTGTGTGTCGTCGAACATGCATTTAATTTGTTTGTATAATTCTTGTACTACAGTTTCATCATAAAAATATGTACGGACTATTAATAGTGAAATACTAGATATATATTCATACAACAAAAACTGATAAACGATGTCTTGTGCATGATCAACTCCTCTTGGGAGTGGTCTAGTTGGTGGATTCCATGGACAACTTTGTAATTGAAAGTCATAACTCTGAATCACACGAGTTGCAATTAGAGAAAAGAATTTGGGCTCCTCTTTCAAAGTTTTGGATCTCGCTAAAAAGTAGTACTCTCTCGAACTTGTCATGTTATTGTTCGGCGCAGATATTAAGAAGGGTAAAAAAATAGAAAGTAAATAGGTCCCACCACTTTTGAGAAGTTCATTGTTTCCTTTTTTTGGAACATGATAAGTTAATGGGACAACTCAAAATGAAAAGAGAGACAGGTTCAATGGGACGAATTGATATTTTATTTCTTTTCTTTTAACTTTTCGTAGGAAGTATATTTGCTTCTTTTCTCCAGATGCGTGAGGATTTTTTGAAAGATAAAATTAAATTAATTTATCCCCTCTTCAAGCTTGACAAAATGTGTGCTTGTGTGTGTCTGTGTGACATGTTAATTCCTCTGTTTCACTTCCTAAAACTTGGGTGATAAAACTCTCTCTCTCTCGAGTCAACCGCCGCTCAGAACCTAATTTTAGAAAAATCTAAATCTTTATCATATAAAAATGTTTCACTATTAATTACGTGCCTGCAAACTAAGGTAATAAATAATACTCCATCCCTTCACATCAACAGGTAAACTTACCTTTCTACACAGTAACAATTATAAAAAATAAAAAATCTCCATACATACGTGGTGAGAATATGCATCTGTAATTTTTGAACTTCAATGGCCCCGGCACGTAGTTATTAATATTCTATATTACCAAGTTTTTCCTATCTCTCTCTCATGTCGTGATGTTAATTAGGTAATTCTACTATTTCTTACTATGTAGTACTAAGAATCCAATTTTATTTTTAATCCAATTATAGTCCTCCTTCTATGCATATCTTATATCAAGTGTAATACTTTATACTTGTATATATAGTTATTTAAAATTGTTGATATATTTATTGTTGCTCATTGTATAATTAATTTAACAAATACAACAGACACGAACACTACCACACGCCATCTAATAAAATAGATTCGGAAAAAATAAAAATTACATGCACATTTATAAGTTCAAAATATATCGAAAAATTAAGATTGCCACAAAAAATGGATTCGAGGCAAAGCAAATTAGTTTTCCACCTTGTTATAATCCCATAGTCAATCATAATTGAAGCCACAATCATCGTGATGGTCCAGCCTTTTTGGATTAAGATATTTGTATGTTTTATAACACTTATACGTGTATAAGTTATTACGTCTGTAGAGTAGACTTAGAGGTTTATTTAATTTAAATAAAAGAGGCCGTGATTGATTTAGCTAGTGCTAGACAAAGAAATGTTTCAGCTTTATGATTAAATTATGTTCCATATATTCATTATTATTACTTTTTTTTTTTGAAAACATGTAGTATATAAATAATCTGGACGGACTCTTATTAATAAATCGGGTGTTCCTTGCATGTTGTTGAGGAACAAATTAATAGGAAAAATCTTATATATTTCGTAATCTTTAATTAATAAGGAAAATCTTGACATGGTCTACGGTACCTGGAGAAATATATTTATTAATTTTATCGGCAGCATTATGAAATAGAAATATTACGGACTATTTGTTGGGGCGCGGGGGGAGGGGGGGGGGGACTTGTGAGTCAATTATTGTCACCGTTTATTTCTCGAATTTTTCATATTAAGTGCCATGTGACAACATGAGACCATGAGCATAATGAAACCCTTAATATAAATTAATAAGTGATCATATAATTTGACTCAATAATTTCTATTGCATTTGCAAGTAACATGGATCAAGGTTATTATATTGTATACATATTATTATAGAAGTATATATTTACCTCATATATGTATATATAATGTCTCTTGTGTGTGTGCTTTAATGGGTTTGGCTATTTTTGGCACAAAAAATGACAAATAATCATCGTGAAACAAGGCGAGTAAATCGGGAGGGGGTGTACTATTATAGAAATCTATTGCACCGTTACCGTAAATTCTAAGTTATTTTTTAAAAAATTATTATAGCTTTTTGTAAGTTTATTTTCTAAATTTCTTTGTAGGACCCTTTCATTTGCGTTTTAAATTGTGTCCATATTTTATGCATATGTATAAAACTTGCAAGAAATATCAGTTAATTTTGGTAATGTCGTGTATTAATTTTTGCAATTCAATATACACGATATTAAATATGAGTAAAATTAGTTACATGTTATGATGACAAGTCTATTGCATCAAATTTTCTTAATATCATATATTCCTTTTATGTAGTTTGTAGTTTGTTTGCATTGAAACTCAATGTGCATCTCGAACCACAGTTGCGTATTTTCTCATCATAAAAATATAAAATATGACATGGCAGCCTAAAAATTCGCAAGATTATTTAAGTTCTTAACAGGTGGCTGCTAGGCATTAATAAAATTTGGTAGGAATGAAGATATGAAATGAATGAATCAAGAAATGATATTCTTATTACTATTATTTTTATTATACTTATTATAATTAGTTTATTAATAATAATAATAATAATAATAAATATTATTTTGTCATTACTTTAATATTACCATTTTAATTATAATTATTATAATTAGCTTAATAATACGAATTATTATTATTATTATTTATTTATATTTTAATAATTATTGTTTTTATTATAATTAGGTTAATAATAATATTAATACTGATTATAATAATTATTTAATCATTTATTATTATTTTAACATTATATGTTTTTATTATTGTTTTTATTATAATTATTTTCATAATAATTAATATAATAATATTGATACAAATATAAAAATAATAATTATACTAATTATAATTAAAATAATAAAATAACAATTATAACAATAATAAAAATAATTGTAATTATTATTATTCCAATAATAATAATAATAATAATAATAATAAAGTACATTCCTTAAGATGAAGATTAGTTAATACTAAGGGAGGGGATAGGAATGACTAAACACATACTCATGGGATTTAGTCATTCCTAAGAAAATAATCATTCCTTACAGTATGATACCAGCCATAAAATTATGAATGATTGTATGAATGGTCAGTCATTCCATTCCAGCCTCATTCCTGAATTAATTGATTTTATTGTAATTTGATTCCGTAAGTGCACAAAAATATGACGTGGCACTGAAAGTGCACAATACGATCTCGACCTATCCTTGTTGGTTTTGATTGTAATTTGGTAACACGTGTCAAAATTTTAAATAAAAAACATGGTGTATGAGAGAGTTGATAAAACAAAAATATTAGTATACTATATATTATTGAATGAACAAACTCATAAAGGTTGTATGTAATTAAGTTTAAGAAAATATAATAAAATGTGGTACTTCAGAACATTTGTACTTTATGAACCACTCGATCAAATTGGTTGGTAGAAGCAATGAGTGTCATAAAACAAGTGTGTGTGAGATATGAATTTGGAAGTATATATGTTCGCATAATATACGATTAATTATATCTATATAAATATATTAGTTATGATGATTATTCATTACTTTACTGTTACAACATAATATCGACAACCCAAATAAGATAGTTTAAGATATAATTTACCTCCCGAAAGAAAGAAAAGTAAAGTTAAAGATAAAGACATGTTATGTACTTTAATGTAATATTTTATTTTATTATGGCACATTATATGTATAATAATATTATAATAGACTAATATTGCAACATAATATATTAGTTAAAAATAAGAAAATGAAGAAAAAATAATACTAGTGAGTTTTACTAATTTAATCATCATTAATTTTTTACTTTTTAATATTATTAGCTAAACTAAAAATTCTCTGAAAGTATTTCGTAAAAATCTTTATAAATTTACAATCCAAGTGTTCTAGACAAGTACTGCATTAGATCGTAAAAAGCAAACAGTAATGAGGGTTTTTTTTTTATTTATTCTCTTAATATGATAACCTTAAAAGAGCATGTTGATATGCCGCGCGCCATGGTTAAATAAAAATTCATCTACTATGTGTATTGGTTTAGCGGTATAGTGGTTAATGTTCAAGGTCAAAAGTCTCGAGTTCAAGTCCACCGTGGAGCGGTTTTTAAATTTAATTATTAATTTATTAAAAAAATAATCTTTACTACTATAATAGCAAGGACGGCCTTCCATTTATAGTAACTTTTTTTTTTCAATATTCTATTTCTGGAAATAATTTGGATAAATGGTATAATATCTAATTATTCATTAATATTTTCCAATCACATAATTAATTTCGGACGTTACAAAATCATAATTAATGGCACAATTAATTTATTTCCTAATTTTATTATTTTGTGCCTATATAATCTAGAATTCTACAAGCAAAAATACTCACACAGTTCATCTTTTTTGTACAGTTGTACTCTTTTGCTAGCAATTGGTCTAGACTCTAGATTGTGCCCATATAGTTTATTGTTCTGCAACAAAAAAACTCACACAATTCTAACGTTCTTTTCATATCCTTCATTTTACTTCATAGTATATAAGATTTATTTCTATGATAAGGATCCTAAATTCACGTTGAAGAACTTGCAATGACAGGCGTGGAAGTGCGTACAGATGAACTCATCTATCACGGTTCTCTAAGATGGCAGTATGTGTAGAATCTGTAGATGGTGATGACTGTAGTGTGTGTGCATCAAATTTATAATACATTTATATGTTTTGCTTTTGAGAGAACAATTTGATGGCACTAACAATGTAATTAGATGAACATGCATAAACTTTAGTTTATGTATAATTCTAGATGTAATAGTATTTACTAAATTTATTTTGTTTGTGTAAAAAATAATTACAAGTTGAGTAATCATGTAATTGACCCATGTAATATATATGTAAATCTTATTAGATTGGCCAATAATTTTTATTGCGTTGCAGTAGTTTTATTTTTAGTTTTTGTTCACGTTGATGCTAATATATTTCTTTTCCTTATGTTTGAGGTTATTGGTTTAATTATTTTGTTATATTTTGGTCCGATAATTAATTATTTTCCTTTTCATATCTATCAATTTAGATGGTAAATGATTAATGAAGCAATTAATATTTCACAATTCAAATTCAGTGTTTAATTGACCACTATCAATGATTCAAGCATTCAATCATGACCGAGTGCAATTATGGGAGATCAAATTCCCAAGTCTCAGAATTCATCTTTTCCACTATTTTATCTTTTTTTTTTTGGAATTGTTCTACAAGAAATTTAAAGGTCGCGTAACGGTGGACTTGAACCCGAGACCTTTGGCCTCGGCCATTAACCACGCTACCACTCCAATGTGCAAGCTTATTTTATCTCTTTTACTATGCAATTATCTCTAATTTTTAACTGTAAATTGTTTTTTTTCAATCGGTGCAGATATATATCAAATTCACCTTCTTCCACAATATCTAAACAACTCCACTGCTCCATCAGCCGAATTTTAAGCTCAAGAAATCTTCAAGTGTTAATGGCGAATTATTTACTAAAGTATATAAATGTAAACATATTTTACAATTATAAAATACATGTAAAATCCCTATATCACAATTTAAAATGATAAGTTGTACGAAATCACTGGACTTAATATAGCAAATTGAAAATTATGTCAAATTATAATAAATGTTACTTATTTCATTTTACTCAATAAAATTTAAAAATATACACCCTTCGTCCACCACCCATTTGCTTCATTTTTCTTATTTGGCCGTGCACAAAAGATTTGTATATTTCATTTATAGAAGTAGGTCCACACATCTTCATTTACTTTTAACTTTATTTCACTCACAATATCTCCATTTACATTTAACTTTATTTCACTTACATCTACCTCACAAGTGGAACCCGTATTCCACTTACAATGCATCCTACCAACCCATTTTATTAAAATTTGTGCCGGTCAACGGGAGGCAAATAAGTGGTGGATATATATATATATATATATATATATATTATATATATATATCAAATTAAAATTTAATAAATATTTCAACTGTTGTTTTTTTTAATAGAGAAGCGTCAGAGAAACAACTCTACGAAGATAAATTTTTTGTTCAATTTACATACTCTACTGAAGAAACATTTTGTTCCAAACTTTCTTGATTTATAAAAATATTATTCAACAATACAATACAATACAATAACTCTTAATAAAGAGGATTGTGGATAATTAAGAGGGATTATATAGTAACTTAAGAATGATTAGAGTTAATAGGGGTAAAAAGGATTTTACTTAAAGATTATTAATTGTCAATTAGGGGCGGACCTTCCGTGTAGACAAGTGGCTCCAATAGTACTTATTTTTTATGTTGATATCATGAGAATTCACAAATATTACTTTCGGGACATTTTGGGTAAATTCCTATTCATGTACAATAAGCTTGCACATAGGAGAAGTAAACCATACTTTTCAAATACATTGGTGATATGCTCAACATATAGAGATATTGGTGGTAACTGTACAATAGATTGAAAAGTTGTGCAAATTTTTTCCAGTTTCTAGGATTATGATCAAACTCCTCAAGTGCAAACACCGAAATAATTAGGCGTCATATCAAATGCTAAAATTGAACAAGGTTAAGTATATGATTGATACATGATGTATAGATAATAAATTTGACAATAACATTTTAAAATTATTTTAACAACATAACATTTCGAATGATCCCTACGCATTGCGTGGATGAGTATTTTTGCCATCTATATAATAGTTTGATAAATGACGTGTTACGTTATAATTGATCACATCTGACAGTTGAATATGCTTCATTGATGCATGATATTAATGAAGAACAACGCCAAGTTTATCAAACGATTATTGATAGACACAGTCATAATCAGATTGTGTTTTTTTGTATGCGGATATGGAAGAACTTGAAAAATATTTATTTGGAAGACATTATCTGCAGTGTTACGATTGAAAGAGATGTAGTACTCAATGTAGCATCGAGTGGGATAACATCTTTGTTGCTGCTAGGTGGAAAGACCGTACATCCCCGATTAGCTATCTTGATAAATCTAAATGAAGATTCTATGTGCAACATCAAACAAGGAAGTCCACAGGTTGGACTCTTTATTAGATGTAAGCTCATAATATGGAAATAAACACTATTTTGAAGCTCTCAACAGAACCTGAGAGATATAAAATGAGGTTTAAAAAATCATTTAAGAACTGAATTATCATTCAGATGTAAGACAATCGTGTTCGGAAACGACTTCAAACAAATATTGTAGTCAATGTAAGTACCAACTCTTCTAACAGAATGACGTTCAAGTGATGAGGTTGGCAAAAAATATGAAGCTGCGACTAATGGATTCAAAATTTGAGGCAAATGAATTACAAAAGATTTTGATTGGGTTGCAGCAATATGTGACAGACTTATGGGTGGTACGAATGACGGTACCATAAGCTGAATCTGAAGGTCGGCACCCCAATTATGTTGTTAATGAACATCGATCATTCTCTTGAATTGTGTAATGTCATGCGTTTGGTTGTCACGAGACTCGAAAATCATGTCTTAGAGGCCAAAATATTGACAAGAAGTAACTCCGATTATAAGGTATTGATTCGTAGAATGTCAATAACACCATCAGATCCATGTCTTCCAAGTTTGAACGAAGAGAATTCTCTCTAATTGTTTTGTATGCCATGACAATTAACATAAGTCAAGGACAGTCTTTATCACACGTGAGACTTTTCCTTAATTAAGAAAGAAACCACTATATGTCATTGTATCTATAATACAGAGTCAAAGTGGTTTGAAGATACTAATATGCGACAAAGATAATAAAAGTATTACATGTACAATGAACGTTTGTGTACAAAGAAATTTTTCAGAATTTATAGATGTATGAATTTTGAATGAATTTTTGTTTTATATTGATGATTGATACTTTTGTTTCTTATACTTCCTTACTCATACTTATATTATTTTACAAAAAATATCGAAATTCAACTTATTCCGTGCATCGCACGGGTGCGATACTAGTAATTAAAAAAATTATCTACAAATTATGTTTATTCCACTCACAACAATACAATCAACTAACAAATTATTAAAATCCGTGTCATCCACAATGTGACAAATTTATTGTGGACGGAGGGAGTATTAATCACCGATGGAGCCATTAAGGAGAAGGGGTAGCTTGATGCCCCACTAATAAAAAATAATACTTCTCCCTCCGTTCCAGGTTAGTGTGGTTCAATTAATATTTTATACCTCACAACAAATTAAAAGTACACCACATTTTTTGGGGGACGGAGGGAGTACTACTTTTTTTTTTTACTCTTATAAAATCATCAATGTGTGGATATATTTTGTGCGAATATTAATACAAAAGTCCATGCCGCCATATTGAATTGTACTTCCTCCGTCCCATTTAATATGACATATTTCTTTTTATGGAAATAATTAGAGCTTACTTTAGGCTAAAAAATTATTTTATTAGCATTTTATTGACTAAAAAATACTTTATTGACTAGAAAGTTACTTTATTAACACTTTATTATACCTAATTCTCTTTTTCTTAGTCTCCGTGTCAAAAAGAACTATGCCATATTGAACGGGACGGAGGGAGTAAGAAACTTGTAATTTTGAAATTTCGAACTTTAAATTTAGAAATTTTAGCCACCACCAACAATTTTTTCTACCTCAACCATAGTATATTAATACTTATGTATTTAAATTCGGACTTTAATATTACTCGTTAACTCTAATCCAATTATAATTTCATTAATTGTTGTAAAAATTCCACACACACACAACTAGCTACACTAGACAATATAGTACGTGCTAGTGCAGGCTTGCAGCAACTTGTCATCTGTTGTACAGATAGCTCTAATCACAGTGATACTACACGACTTATTAGTGCTGGCTGGACCATGAATTTTATTTTCCCACAATTAATATTTTCATAGTTTGTTAATCCTTCCGTCCCATTCATCTTGACCCTCTTTTTTTTTATTGATCTGTTCCATTTATCTTGACACATTTCCAAAGAAGGAAACAATTAACTCTTCAATCTACTCATTTTTTATTTTTTTAACTTCTCATTAATTTCCGTGCGGAACAGTAAGGAACCATGATGGGTGGGTCGAAGTGAGTACATCTCTTGATAAATTATGTATGATAATATTACGATTTGTGCTTACAGATTAAAAAGGAATCAATTATATATATACTTTTTTAGTTTCTCATACAACTACAAGTGAGTTTAACTATTGATTAACAATCAATGTTGCAGATGTACATAACTTAATTTTCATTTGGAATTATCTAGTTTAATTTCCATCTGGACTTTTGAATAGAATTCTTGTGGAAATTTATATCATATAGAACCTTAACTACTACTCCCACTAATCAAAGTAAAATGGCATTTGGACTTTTTTTTTTAAGGAAAATTGTATTAAAACTCAAGTAGCATTAGGAATAAAATCTTTAACCAACAGTGAAAAAAATTTAGTCGATAAGATCAGACTTTAAGCTTGCGTAACAAATTATGACAAAGAATGAGCTGCCATATTTATTAGGATTTGGACTATTTTTAGCACAATCTTTGGTATAGTGTCTTTACCATAAATAAGTAGGAGTATGATTTTCGAAATGTATTAATTTTGATGTTTAAGCACGTCTTGTTTTTTTTTTTCGATTTTGGCTCAATGTTTCGCCAAAAGGATCATAAATATAGCGAGTGAATAAGGCGTAGGCTTTGACGTCACAAATTAGAGGTCGTTCTATTTTAATATACAGTGGGGACCAATTTCGTACTGTATTTTATACCCTGTTTTATACTCATCATATGAATAATTAATTATTTATGTCTCCAGAAAAATAAAGAAATAAAAAAAATCTATATCTATGTACTAAGCTACTAATACCAATTAAAAAAATTTGATGTCAAAATCTAGGGAAATATTGAGGATGTAAAAGGTGAAAATTCGGGATAAAATTAGCAATTAGTATCTTTTAAAAAGAAGTGTTTATACTCAGTTTTCATTATGTAACTATACAACAAATATAAAATTGAAAATCAAAATGCAATACTCTGTAACCACACAACAGACATAATCACATAAATCACGTCAAAAAAATTTGTGCAATGAATTCGTTCTAAAAAATACTAAAAATTTGATTTCGAACCTTGGACGATAAACTTACTAACTCAGCCCCGGGCCAAATTTTGACATATAATAATAACATTGTAACATGTATGCCAGTTTATGTTAGTTGACTTCTTTATAAAAAAAAATTAAAAAAAATGCTTTCATTGACAAAAAATAAATAAAAAAGATAATAATGGAGTTTTTGGACAGGCCGCATGATTACTGAATGATGTGGGCACACGCACTGGTTCACAAAATTGAAAACCGTGGCATAAATCATTGTCATGTGCTATTTGAAAATTGAAATTAATTTGGCTACCAATTTCATCATCAAAGAGAAAATTAAATTAAAGTAAAACCTGTCTTATTATATACTGCTAAGAAAAAAGCGATGGCTTCGACTTCAACAGGCTTATGTTTTACAACGCTTTTTAAATAATTTTTTAAAAAAATTATAAGAAAGGTTTGAGATAGATAGATACCAATTATCAAGAAAATTAGGCTATCTCTGCCCAGTAGATTAAATATTAATATGCGATCTCAAAAGGGTATTTTTGTGGAAATCGTTTCATTGATAAGTGTCATTCCGTTTTTTAATAAGTGTCCTTTTTAAGCTCATTTTTTTGTTTTTCAATATGTGTCCTATTTCAAAATTCTAAAGAAAAATAATGTAAAACTTCACACTATATCCTTGTCATTAATGCAGATTATCAAATTGTTTATGTTTCATATGCTATTAATTAAGGATAAAGATAGTAAATTATCAATTTTCTTCATATGTATGTTTTGAAGGAATAAGACACTTATTAAAGAACGGAGGTAGTAGTGTTTTTAAGCGAGGGCGAGAGAGAAAGAGAGAGCAGTGGTTAACTTGATTTTCCGTCTCCTTTTGCGACTATATAGATTTTTGGTCTACCATAAGCAGCAATTCTTTCTCCAAACAAGAAAATTAAAGAAAAACAAATCAAAACAATACAAGTAATTATTGTGGTCCACGGTGAAGGAGTTGATTTATGGTAAAAAAAAAGTCGATGGATTTTTTCAAGAACATTGAAAATTGTAAAAAAAGGGGGCAAGTTAGTTGAGGTTAGGAACACATTACTCTGAGTCGTATCATATTAAATATAAATTTGATTTTTTTTTTTTGAGAGATATAAAATTTGAATTTTTTGAATAACTTTATTTAGGCAACTTTTAAAACAATTGTGGGGACGAATGGAATTTTCCATGTATGAATGGTTCATAGAGGAGTTAAAGGCCACCATTCATATTGTTTTATGCTGAGTCATGACAGTGGAAGAATCATTTCTTAAAAATAACTTGTTTATAAATAGTCCATTATTGTTGATGACCCATCTGATTAAAGTCAATCTCTCTCTCTCTCATGTTAGTATTAAATTATGAGGAGTGTATACTAGTCACTTTTCGTGAACATTTTTTATGAACATTACTCTTATTTTGAGCTTTATGTAATTTATAAATTTGATGACCTAAATAATAATTTCTTAAGTATTAGAATAAAATACAATATAAAAAGTAAATAAAATAATGTTAATACTAGCAAAACAAGAGTGGCGCTCACAGAAAGTGACTAGCATATCACTTCTCATCAAATTATACATGTATGTGTATCTATGCCTCTCTCTAATATTATTGTGTGTTTGTGTATATATATAATACATACATATATATAGGGAGTGATTCTTGTACAAATAATCATTATCCTAATAATAAGAAATTAAACATAGAAATTTGATGCATCTAGTAATGCTATCTAGTGCATCAATTTTTGTTTATTTTAAAATCCTAATATCAATTTTTTTTCGTCTTTCCTCTCATTATCACCATCACTACTAACTTGCCATCACCATCATTGTCACTCACCATCGCGAACATCACTATTGCGCGCCACTATCGAGCACGAAAATTAAAAAAAGAAAAAACGTTGTCTGGTGCATCTCAATGCACTGTCTGGTGCATCCTGTTATACTGTCTGGTGCATCTGATTTTTGAACCATATTAACCCTGCTTAAGTCAAAAAAGTGGTTTTGACAAAAAAACGGGTTTAACTAAGAAAAAGTGGGTTTGACCATAAGATTAAATCATATCCATTAGATCTAGTAGGATGGATGATTAAGATCTATTCCTATTTCTCACTTTAAGATCTATTCTTATATGATCTATCTCCCATATATATATATATATATGGGGATTGGTTCATATAGAAACTATTCCTGATGTGAGAATTAGGAACCAATCTGAACCATTGATCTTTGTATGATCTATGGTTGTCATTATTCAAAGCATGAATATATATAGATTTAAGCATGATTTTATATAAGCATTATTGTTAATGCAAAAAAGTATGAATCTTATTAAGCATGACTATATATTGATTTAAGCATGAATATATATAGATTTAAGTATGTTCTCAAGTTTTCACGAGAGGAATAATTTCTATAGTAACTCATCCCTATATATATATATATATATATATATAGAGAGAGAGAGAGAGAGAGATGATATGCCGCTTACCTTCTGTGAGCACCTTTTCGTGATTACTGATCACCGTTTGTCCATATTAGCAATATTCTTTTTAATTTATTTTATTATTTTATATTTTAATTTCCTATAAATTAATATTGAAATAATTAAATCTATAAAATACATTAAAATCAAAGTTTAATTCGTCTTGTTAGTTATTATCCATTTCTTTGAAGTTAGAGGGAGAAAAAAAAACAAATTGAGTTTTGATTCTTATGTATTTTTTAAATTTAATGACTCTCCCTCTCATGTCATTTTTCTCTTTCTTAAATGACACTCGACAAGTCTTCAACTCTGAGATTAGCAAGAGACATCCCATGTACTTAGTTTGCACTTTTGATTCTTGATTAATATTTTTTTTTTTTCAGAATTTATTTGGGGGTCCATTAAGGAGTAGGTTTGGTGTATGATAATATTCATCTATATTTTTTGATTCAGTGTGTGTTGTTTTGTAGTGTCTGTATTGAATATACCAAGTCTTTTAATGTATTACAATAATTTCAAAGATGATATCTTATATCGATAATTTTATTTAGACTGCAAACAAAGTCAAATGCAATGTTTTTCTTTATTATTTAAAAGGAAAAAAAATGCAAGATTGCTTATCCATATAAAAGCAAATGTTGTGAATTTCCTAGAGGAGCAATATACGGTGTATTGAAAATTAAATTTTAATTACAATAATATTTAGGTAAATATTTAAAATAATAATACAATAATAGTTTTGATAATCAAGAATTGAAGGTGGACATAATACAAATTAAACTTTAGAAAGTATTACTTTTGTAACTAATCCTTCAAAATATTTAATTAATTATAATTTGATTTAGTATATCATGAATTTGTTTAAAAGTAACGTGCTCATTGTTTAGTCTGTTTTAATGTAAAGTTTGTTCTTTTTTAAATTTAGTTTAGGTCCGAAAAGAATATATATAATGTTCAAGGATAAACTTAACAATGAGTGCAAGAAAGATAACATTTCTAATGTTGTTTTGTATAGGAAATTTTTAAACGGAAAATTGACCGGTGACATGACAATTTTTTGAAGTATATATATATTTAGGAAAAATATAATATTATGTCACACTGTTTGACATTAACAAATTGATATACAACATTTCATTATTTTTTTTATAAAAATGTCACAAGGCTAATATTTTGGAATTGAAAAATTCACATGTCATGCCAAATTCAAGATTTTTCTTGTACGATACACCTTTTATGTATAGTTTGCATATTAATACATACAGATGAAATTTTATTTAGTAAACACCTCAAATAATGATCATGTGTTATCTTCATCATATAAAACAATTAGAAAAGACAACTGTGAAAATGCATCAATCGGTTTATGTAGTCAAAGGTAAAAATAAAAATCATCCTATTATAACTTTTTTTGGGAAGCATATTACATTTAATATATGAAAACTTTAAATTAATGCACAATTATTTTGTATTTATATTTAATTTTTTAGATACAAATTACATTATGAAATCACAATTTCACGATATTACAGATGATTACACATAAATCAATCACAATACCTAAACCAAACTAGTATATATAAATACATATCCATATAAACTAGGAAGAACACGCACACTTTGGTGGATTTTGAACCACAAACCTCTTGTTAAGTAGAGACTAATGGCGTTCTTAAATTTAATTTGGAAACATCTAACACTTTGGATCTTTTTTTTAATTTAATTTTTTTTTGTTGATACATCTAGTACTTTGGAATCTTATTTGTAATTTGTACCATGTGTTGGCAAAATGTCTTTATTATTTTTTTTTCTTTTACATTTTCCGTCGCGTTCTTTTTTTTTTTTTTCTTTTGAGGGATAGAGTTCAATTTTGATATGGTATGGCAACACGTATATATTAATCACATAAATATATATATTCCAAAAGTAATCTGGCCTCTTATTATTTTGTTGGTTCCCGCTTTCCCTTTCATTTAAACCCATGCGCAAATGGAGATTCCGAGAGTGATAGCCCTGAGAATAAATGCCATCTAATTAAATATTTATTTAATAAGAGAAGAAATCATATAAAAATTAAAGAACGTCCTTTAATTATATAATAATTTAAATATAAATGTTTATTTACTTAGTGCAAGAAACAATATATTACTTATCCATATATTTTTTAATATACTATTTATTAGAATATCATTTTTTGTAACATTTAAATTTTTAGTAAACATTATTTATAAGACCGCAGTATATCTATCTATTACTATTAGGAAAATAAATAGTGCTCCCTTCTCGGTGCTTCATTCCAATTTTCCTTTATTATGATAATTTGTGAAATATTAATTCATATTCATATGTTCTCATTCGAATCTATCACTATGATTATTATATTCATTATAGATGTATTTAATTAATATTTGGAATCTATTTGTATTTATCTTTCCATGTATTATGTCATTAACTTCTAAGAAACTATTAAATATTGTAGTATTGATTTATCTATGTTGTTATTGAATTCTAATAGACTTTTATGTGTCATATTATGACTAGAGCTGGCAATTATCCGGGCCGGGCCGGGCCGGCCCGGCCCGAGCCCAACGGGCTTTTTCGAAAAATCGGGCCGGGCGGGGCCGGTCCGAAAATCCTCCGGGCCAAGAAATGTGAAGCCCAACCCGGCCCGGAAACCCCTTTTATAGTGTAAATGTACCGGGCCGGGCCGAGCCGGCCCGAGCCCACTTGGCTTTTCCCTATTTCGGGCCGGGCCGGCCCGAAATTTCACCGGGCCTCGGGCCGGGCTGGTTTTGACAGCTCTAATTATGACACTAAATTACGTATTAGAAGAATTATCATTCTCAATTATGTTTAGATATTAGAAATAAACTTATTTTATAAGTTACTCTATAAGTATCGCTAATAATTAAATTTAAAGCAAAAGACAAATTTTGAAAAAGTAAATTAGCATTTTAAGAGGCCAATAGAAAATCTGTAAATGAAAATTCCTATGAAGACTAAATAAATATATTTAATCAACATGTCTACATGGAATTCTCTTCATTTTTCATTCATATTTTTCTAAAAACTTCGATTAGTCCTTGCTGAAAATATATACATTGAATCAAATGTGGGATAGATAGCTAAAAAAGAAGAAAAAAACTTGAAGATGTAAACATATCTTTTTCGGCGTTTTAGCAAAAATTATGGATATTGATTTAGCATGAACCAATGAGATAATTCAAATAGACTTAAAAATGATGATTTTTACTAATTTTAATTAACACTAACTTTGTTTAGATTTTTATCGAGTAATTTAGCATAAATCAACGAGACTGTTCAAATAACATAGAAAGAAGGATTTTTACTAATTTTAATTAACATGACTTGTAGTGTTCATATTTTTATCGAGTATTATTACCCAACGTATTTGAGACGGGTATGCATAGTAAAATCACTATTTTAACTGAGATTAGGACGAGAGCATGTAGAAAAATTCTAAACAAATTTAGATTTAGAAAATACTTGATGAATGAATACCCGATCCATTGTCATTCATAAGTATAAATTTAGATACGTGAAATAAAATTAATTTTCTAAATTTGATTAATAATTAACTCGAACAATATCACAACTTCTAAATAAGATATGAAATTAATTTTAAAAAATATATATATAAATTAAAACATAAAATTATTTTCCGTCGAATTCCGACGGGCTACTTACTAGTAGAGTTTAATAAGAACTAATTTGTTCCCACATAATAGTCTAGAGGTCTGATTACCCTATCCATGTAGTCAAATAAAAAATATATAGAGTTAATCATGTTGACTAGCAAATTAAGTTGGTGGAAATTAATAGTTGGCCACCAACTTTATTCTAATAAATTGTGGTCAACTTTGGGCTGAAGTGACTTAAATGCCCTCCACATCACTTTACAACTACTTTCACTTTCTCTCTCCCTCGTACTCTCTCTTTCGCCCACTCCACTCTCACTTTCTCTCTCCTCTCATGTCTCTTTCTCCTTGTACTCTCTTCCTCCACCACCACTCCCTCCCGTCTGCCGCCACCGCGTCTTCTTCCTTTATCGTCTTTTCGATTTGATTTATTTGTACACTTTTTCGAACAGTTTATTATTTCTCTTAAAGTCTTTTTTAGGTCATCTTCTCCGGCGTAGCTTTCATCTCCATAGTGATTTATTTGAGGTATTTTTACTGTATTAGTTTTAATTGAGTTTTCTAGATCTAGTCTGTCATGTTTTAGATCTAGTCTGTCATGTTCTTGTCATATTTTTCAGATCTTGTTGTCCTCTTCGTGCATATGTGTTCTTCCTGCATTTTTCACGTCACTGCGCGTCGCGACTTGGCACACCTGGTACGAATACAACATATTCGTACCAGGTGTGCCAAGGCATACCGCGCATAGACTTGGAACACTTGGTACGAATACACACCATTCGTACCAGGTGTGCCAAGTCTAGGCGCGGTATGCCTTGTCACACCTGGTACGAATACGTTGCATTCGTACCGGGTGTGCCAAGGCATACCGGGATGCGGTTGACCAAAGACGAACACCATCCTGGACATTAGATTTGGAATGTGACGCCATGGATTCCGGAGAGAAAGCTGTGAAATAAGGCAACGGGATCTGGAAGAATCTGGTGCGGCGTCATATCTAGAAGAATCTGGTGCGACGGCAGATCTGGAATATGGCCGGCAGAATGTGAAAGTTCAAGGCAGCGCAGCGGACTGGACTGGAAGTACGAAGGCGGTGCAGCGGAAGGGATGGAAGTACGACGATGCGGCGGCGGAATGAAAGTACGACGGCGGCGACGGCAAAATGAAAGTACGACGGCGGCGACGGAAGAAATGGAGAAAAATAGGAATTTTAGAGAGAGAATATTTTGCAGAAACAGATAATTTGAAATTTGAAAACTGAAAAATGAAATGGGTGGATGGATGGTTAATAGTGGTTCCAAGGGCAAATTGGTCCAAATTTCCAAAAGTTGGCCATAATTTCTACAAATAAAGTTTGTGGTCAACTATTAATTTCCACTATCTATATTGGTTATCCCAAATTTTGCCTCAAATATATATATCCTCCAAAACAATAAAAAATATATATGGGAACAAAATAATATATATACCGATGACATCTTTTAATATAGTATTACAAAGAAAACGACCAATATAATTTTCATAATCATTTTTATTTTTGTAAAGTCCGCTGAAATATGTACTAAATTAAATGAAATTCTGCAATTAATGGAAAAGGTATAAGAAGAAAAACAGAGAGAATTTTTTTTAAGGAGAGAATCTTAGGAGTTGTTCATAGCATGATATTTGATTTAAATACATCAATTTAATTCCACTCTGTCACTGCACCTTAGACTAAAAATAGGACATGGCTACGAATATATTCTATTTTAGATTTCTTTTTTGTCTAAACTAGTTGCCAGTTTCGTAGCTTTTATATGTATTTATTTACTGATGGTAAAGATCAAAAAGGGTAAAAATTTACTGATGATAAATAAAATCTCGTGTTTCAATTTTCAGATTCAGTTTGGAGATATGATATTAACTTTTGGTAACCGATTATACTGTGCAATTTCTAACATAAAAAAAATGCAGTTAAATTATCTAAAACATAGGTCATAAAAAAAATCGAAACATTATAATAATAGTCAGTTGCCTATTTACAATTTAGATCTGGTTGTATTATTCTAATGTGTAATCACATTCAACTTGTTGACCCCGTTGCTAAAGAGAGACCATCAATTTGTTTTTAGATAATCTAAATAAATACAGTCATTACATCTATTTAGTATTTACTGCGACAATAAAATTAAAATTATCTATCATCAGCATAGATATTGATATCATAACATCCCATTACAAATTAATAGTCTCAATCCGGTCATGTATCAATTATCAATCTACACCATTTCTGCTACAGAAAATCTTATGTGATTTACCTATTCTTTTACAAGAGATTCATTATTAATTATTAATTATTATTGGTCAACCTTGTACCTATCTTAATTTTACTATGCTATGATAAGGTTTTAATGTACTACCAGTAGCCAGTAGGTCTCTCGTGGATTATTCGGACAAAAAAATTACTAAATAAAAAGTTCCAAACATTAAACACAAAACCAAAATAAGTATTAAATTCAAATAAAAAGTATTTTTCTTAAACGATCGATCTAATATGTTAATGTATATCTACTGATATGAGCCATATGACAGCGGTTCATTGGTTCACTCGTGTAAATATTTTTTTCTTTTTTGTTTGGAAGAGAATTCTGTGCATATATTTAAATAATAAATACCACAGTAATTTTACGGTAACATATGTATCAATAATTAGATAATCATCATCCCTCCATAACTACGCACATGAATACACAAGATACACAGTTAATACTCTGTAGGGTTGACCGAAATCCAGTTGCACACTTCAAAATCACAGAGATACTATAAAATTTAACAATAATATTTTTTGGACATATATGTCCGGACATAAAATGAATATATTAATAATCTTAACTTATAATTTATCAAATAAAATAATGGTGTTGGTTAGTACTCTAATATATTTACTTAATTAATCTAAACCGTCATTTTTAAAGAGAAAAATATGAATACAAAAAATACGAAATTAAACTAATAAAGTTATTTTGTGATTTTCACTAATCTTTCGGAAATACTATTACTTAATACTTCCTCTGTTTTTTTTAAGTGTCCTATTGAGAAAAATTACAAAAACCAAGGAAACATGATATATTTCTTTTATACCCATATTTATTATTTTCAAAGTCTAATAATTACATTTTCCAATAACTTTTTTGAGGGTAAAATAGGAGTTTTGTCATTATTTTAATCTCAAATTCCGCAATATGACACTTAAAAA
Source organism: Agastache rugosa (assembly GCA_031470985.1). Classification (NCBI taxonomy): domain Eukaryota; kingdom Viridiplantae; phylum Streptophyta; class Magnoliopsida; order Lamiales; family Lamiaceae; genus Agastache; species Agastache rugosa. Next base: position 19,465,277 of record CM062603.1, on the reverse strand, counting down.
GGGACAAGAATTTTTTCTCAATAGGACACTTAAAAAAAACGGAGGGAGTAGATATTTATGCATTCACTTGAATTAGATTACTCAAAAAATAATAAATTGAATGAATGTGGAGAAATTACAAAATTAAATAAATAAGTTAAACGGATCGAACCAAATCATTTACCTAAATTAGCTAGATTATGTCCAAATAGCATCACTCAAAATTTAAAGCATATGTTATACTCCCTCCGTCCCATCGAATATGGCCTGTTTTCCATTTTGGACCGTCCCACCGAATATGACATGTTTCCTTTTTGGGAAAGAATTAGAGCTTACTTTAAGCTAAAAAAGCACTTTAGTAGTACATTGTTGACAAAAAAGTACTTTATGAACTAAAAAGTTATTACCTCCGTCCCGCCGAATATGACCTATTTGTTTTCGGCACGGAGATTAAGAAAAAGGGAATTAGGTGTAATAAAGTGTTAATAAAGTAACTTTTTAGTTAATAAAGTGCTTTTTTGGTCAACAATGTACGGCTAAAGTGTTTTTTAATTTAAAGTAAGCTCTAATTCTTTCCCAAAAAGGAAACAGACCATATTCGGTGGGACGGCCAAAAATGGAAAACATGCCATATTCGGTGGGACGGATGGAGTACTTTATTAATACTTAATTACACATAATTCCATTTTTCTTAATCTCCGTGCCGAAAACAAATAGGCCATATTCGGTGGGACGGAGGGAGGAGTAGTAGTAAACAATAATTTATGGCGTCACATTTTCGGAAAATAATACCGAATTATTTAACAAAAAGATTTATTTTCTGTGGATGTGTATATCGAGGAAACAGTTACAATTACAATAATATTAATGGCTGCCATGTTGAGACTTGAGAAGTAGAAGAGGTTGCTTTTCTCTACGTGGGCCCCATAGACCACCATTTTGGACGGCGTCAGTGAAAGGGTTGGCGCCCCAAGGCATCTTGCAACCGACAAGTCACCGGTAAGAGGAGAGAGAAAGCTTCACTTCCACTGCTGACTGCCCCCTCTTAATGCGCCTATGCATACACGCATCCTATACGTATACATTTATACTAGTAGGACTTGTGGGAAAAATAACATTTGAGAAAATATGCCGGATATATTACTAATCATTAATTAAAACTTCTCATAAAACACATATAAAATTCAAATACATTACCAATCATCAATTAATTACTAATGTTTGCTTGTGTACTACAATGTAATAGTAGATAGTGTGAATTTTGTCACGGCACAGTATGCGAAAGATTAATATATTAGTGTCAATGCGATAAAGGGATAAATATGCATCTTTTTTAATATTAAAAATTATTATTATGTAAAGACGATATATTTGAATACTAATTTCAATCCTCTTATCTCCTAATCCAAAAAAATAAAATAAAAAAGAAAGTCTCAATTAGGTCGATACACATGAAAATACCTATTTAGAGAGAGGAGAGAGAGAGAAGGGGCCACTTGGGGGAGGGAGGGGTTGGGGTTAAAGACATATACGGCGGGTATCATATTTGAAGACGTATAAAAAGAGGGTGAGAGGCACAGGACATCTTCGAGGCGAGGAGTTCTGTTTTCTCTTTACATTTCCTCTCTTGGGGAATGAGTAGTAGTCATTGATTAAATCACTGAACTCTTTCTCTCGCTCTTCAATTTTCTCTCTCTTTTGAAAGCTGATCTAGCAGGAAGGGAAACCCAAGCGATTGCTGCGACGAAAACATGGGTGGTGATAAAGCCATCAGTCTCGAGGAGATCAAGAATGAGACCGTTGATCTGGTATAAAATCAACTTCTTCCTTCCTTTTGATGTCTAATAATTCTCAATTTTTGACGAAATTCATCAACTCGGATTTAATTAGTTGTTTTTATTTATTTAATTTAATTGACTCATTGGAATAAGATCTGCCCTGAATTTCTCTGCCTGTATATAGCTTTTTCCTTTTCCATCTGGGAAAATGGAGATTGTTGCTTGATGCATAAAGTATTGTTTTGGTTTATCAGCAATTTTGTTCTCCTTTTGCAGGAATAGAATAGAATCTTATTAGGTGTATTGTAAAGGTTTCTCAGATTTTGAAAATTAGATAGATGCTTTGCTTCAGTTTCCACACACACAGTCATATATATAAATATGTATGTAAATGTATATACACTATATAGACATGCTGTGCTGTCTCTTAATTCTCGCATACAAACAAGAAAAATACCAACTGCTTTTTCTCAGACAACCCATGGAGGCTGTGCCATGATTTTCATCATCCTTCACTTCCCATCGTTTTCGGCTCTTCCACTTTTTCTGTCTCAAATTTGTACTTATTCACATCTGCTCTCTCTCTCTCTCTCTCACACACACACGCACAAACTTTTTTTTTCTCTCTCTCTCTCTCTCTCACACACACACACACATCCTCCTACAAAAGCACTTGAGATTAAACAATAAAAGTTGTATACCGTTCTTGATGTGTGTTAAATAGAATCCTAAGATAATTGGTAGAGTAGGATTAGTTTAGCGAGAGAAAACAATAGAAAAAAATTTGGCTTTTATGTGTCCGATAATTAAGGCATGCTAGAGCTATACAGCGAATATATGAATATATTCTTGTGTGAAAAAGCTTTGGCTATCACATGTTGATGTTGGAAGAGTTGGCCAATCCTTATCGGCCTAACGATTAATCTTTTATTTAATTATTATTATTACAAGTTGAGGAGTAATTCTCAAGGATGCTCCTAATATGAAAATCGGATCAGCCACTTTTATAGAATTAATCCTTTTTGACTTGAGAGTCAGGCCGTGTACGAAATTAATAAACAAATTTGTACAATATGAATTTGTTATGGTTTTGATGTTTGGTATTGTTACTTTTATCCTAACAATTTTGTGATTAAGTATTTTATCGATCTATGTGAATCACACAAATATAATTGTTAGGACGAATTTGTATCCCGATCATCATAGGACGGAGGGGGAAAAAAGAAATTTTATGAATAATTGAAGATTAATGATGAGGTTAATAGTAAGTCAACTATTTTGTGTGAATAATGTTTTTATAGGGAATTTATATAGTACTTTTTCCGTGGTACGTTGCCCCTCATGTTTCGATATTTGGGTTTTGGGAAAATGTAACTTTTTAATCAACGGTTCTCGGTATCTTTCTTTTCATGCAACAGTTCTGACTTACCCAGACAAAAAATATTTATTTATTTTATTAATTTATCCCCAAATATAAAAAAATATTAGTAAATTCACCCTAGATTCCTCCGATATTTATGATTTACCGCTCCGTGAATTCTCTTCGGGTGGCGGGGGTGGGGCCCACCTGAAAGTGGCACCCGCTAAAACGCACTGCGATTGGCTGCGGAACTAAGGCCATTCTTTGCGGATTTGGGTGGGTCCTACTCACGTTGTTGCAAAGTCAAAGTTTAAATTGTCCATGCATCGTGGGCCCACATGACTGTTTGTACCATTTCATGTGAACATACAGTTGGGTCGAGCATGTGTGCGCACACATCTTTACTTATAATTTAAATTTAATTTAGGTGAATTTATGTACTGATTTTTTCATTAAAAAAAGATTTTTATTTTCAAGCGGTTGACTATCATGGCTTGTGATAATGATATGTAACTAGGAAATTGGTCGTGCCCGTGCTAAGTTTTCAGTCAGCTCTTTTTTTGATGGCCTTTTTGATTGTTGACATTGCATTACTGTTTTTCTTTTTCTTTCTAGTGGGGTTGTTGGAAAATACAATTTTCTAATATCAAGAGTTTTTTTTTTTTTACTCAAAATGAGTTGGGATAGTTACAGAAATATTAAAGATAATCAAATAGCAGCATGAAAATTATACTAAGTGGGATGGATCTACAGTTATGAAGTTGAGTTGACTGCTAAAGTTGAGTTGACTAAAAATAATTGATATAAAAAAGTAGTAAATGATAGTAAAATTTTAAAAAGAAAACTACAAAACAATTGTGGGTTGGTGTTTGTTAAGATGGTCAACTATATATAGTTTTAAACATGTGTATCTATAAGGTTTTAAAAGTCTGATGTTAATTGAGAAATATTTGAAGTTAGATAATAGATTCATTTTTAAATAAATATTATTGTTAAAAATTTATAATCGACCTTATTTTATGATTTCGAAGTCTCTATTTCACTCATGTATTTGTCCAAGTTTGACTAGCTTCAAGGAGTGAGCTGCTAACCATTTTGCCATGCATTAAGCTATGCCATATTATCAAAATTGCATGTAGTAATATATAAGAAGCCATCTATGTTAGTTAGCTCTGACTGATACATTGATCAATTTAATGCATGCATATCCTCGACTGAGTTATTCTCTCCTGCAAATAACAGGAAAAAGTCCCAATTGAAGAAGTCTTTGAGCAATTGAAATGCACCAGAGAGGGGCTGAGCACCGAAGAAGGGGCCAACAGGCTTCAAATCTTCGGTCCCAACAAGTTGGAAGAGAAGAAGGTAAAACACCACTTTCCTCTTTAATTTACATAATATACGAGACAGTATGATTTCAAGCAATATATTGATAATGTGTTGTCTCGTGGTATAGGAAAGCAAATTCCTCAAGTTCCTTGGTTTCATGTGGAATCCACTCTCTTGGGTCATGGAGGCTGCAGCCATAATGGCCATTGCGCTGGCCAACGGAGGCGGAAAGCCCCCGGATTGGCAGGATTTCGTTGGTATTGTTTGCCTGCTCGTTATCAACTCCACTATCAGTTTTATTGAAGAAAACAACGCAGGAAATGCTGCTGCAGCCCTTATGGCTGGTCTTGCTCCTAAAACAAAGGTATAATGTTCGTAACAGCCTATGTCTATATTATACAAGAAAAATAGAAAATTATGCACTTCTTGTGATTAATCATAATGCTCTGCATGAAAACAGGTTCTCAGGGATGGTCGATGGAGCGAGCAGGAAGCTGCTATTCTGGTACCTGGAGACATAATCAGCATTAAGCTGGGAGATATTGTCCCTGCTGATGCTCGTCTTCTTGAAGGCGATCCTTTAAAGATTGACCAGTCTGCCCTCACGGGAGAGTCCCTTCCTGTGACCAAGAACGCCTATGATGAAGTTTTCTCTGGCTCGACATGCAAACAGGGTGAACTAGAAGCTGTAGTCATTGCGACCGGTGTTCACACTTTCTTTGGAAAGGCGGCACATCTAGTGGACAGCACCAATCAGGTGGGACACTTCCAAAAAGTGCTCACTGCCATTGGTAACTTCTGTATCTGCTCCATTGCCGTTGGTATGGCGGCTGAGATAATAGTAATGTACCCAATTCAGCACAGGCCATACAGAAAGGGAATAGATAACCTCCTTGTTCTTTTGATCGGAGGTATTCCCATTGCTATGCCGACTGTCTTGTCCGTCACCATGGCTATTGGATCCCACAGGCTATCCCAGCAAGGAGCTATCACCAAGAGAATGACTGCTATCGAGGAAATGGCTGGAATGGATGTCTTGTGCAGTGACAAGACTGGAACTTTGACCCTAAACAAATTGACCGTTGATAAATCCTTGATTGAGGTCTTTGCAAAGGGTGTGGATCCCGAGCACGTGCTACTCCTTGCTGCAAGGGCTTCCAGAACTGAAAATCAAGATGCTATTGATGCTGCCATTGTCGGCACACTTGCTGATCCGAAGGAGGTAATTTGTTTTTCTTTGCTTCTGTATTATGACTTATATACTAAAATGTAAAAATAAATGAAGATTTCTCATTTTCTATGAACTTGATGATTAGGCAAGAGCTGGTATCAAAGAGGTTCATTTCTTCCCTTTCAACCCTGTGGATAAGAGGACTGCTTTGACTTACATTGACTCTGATGGGAACTGGCACAGAGCTAGCAAGGGAGCCCCCGAACAGGTCTGCATGATAATTCATCGTTCGTTATCCATTACTGCTCCAATAGCCTACGAGTAATGTTTAAATGGTACTAATTGCTATTTTGTTTTCTTCTTCCCTTCAATCAGATTTTGACTCTCTGCAACTGTAGAGAAGACTTAAAGAAAAAAGTTCACAGTGTTATCGATAAATTTGCCGAGCGTGGGCTCCGGTCTTTGGCTGTTGCCAGACAGGTCCGATATCATTAGTCCATTTATGTGTCTTATGTCTAGTTCCTTATTTTATTCTCCATTTAGTTCAAATACCCTCTCAAGACTCTTGGTTTCTCAAAATATTTCTCATGTTTTTCAGGAAGTTCCAGAGAAATCAAAGGATTCCCCAGGTGGTCCATGGCAATTCATTGGACTCTTATCCCTTTTTGATCCTCCCAGACATGACAGTGCCGAGACCATCCGCAGAGCACTAAATCTTGGTGTCAATGTTAAAATGATTACTGGTAAGTTCGTCTTCAAAAATTGGTAGCCGTTAAACTAATTTTTATCCATGCCTTACTCATTTTTATATTTTTACAAATTGTAGGTGACCAACTTGCCATTGGTAAGGAGACGGGCCGTAGGCTTGGTATGGGAGTAAATATGTACCCATCTTCTTCTTTACTTGGTAATCACAAGGATGAGTCTATTGCCGGTCTTCCTGTTGAGGAACTGATTGAAAAGGCAGATGGTTTTGCTGGGGTCTTTCCAGGTGGGTTTCTTTGTTTTTGTTTTTTTTTCTCTCCTTTATCTTCATCGTTTATTACATCATATTGTATCTAAGTTTTCTTGTATATGCAATTGGAGATGAGAACTCACTTTCTTTCTTGATGCCATGCAGAGCACAAATATGAAATCGTGAAGAAATTGCAGGAGAGGAAGCACATTGTTGGAATGACAGGTGATGGTGTCAATGACGCCCCTGCTCTGAAGAAGGCAGATATCGGAATTGCTGTTGCTGACGCCACTGATGCTGCAAGAGGTGCTTCTGACATTGTGCTAACTGAACCTGGGCTTAGTGTTATCATTAGTGCAGTGTTGACCAGCAGAGCTATTTTCCAGAGAATGAAGAACTACACAGTGAGTTTTTTGTTTTCAATATATCTTTTATTATTTTTCTGTGCTTTTTAAGTTAAGCTGCGATTAAGGCTTCGAATTTTCTCTTTGGCAGATATATGCAGTTTCCATCACCATCCGTATTGTGGTAAGTTGATTTTGCTACTTTGAAAAGAGAAGAAGTGGTTTACTTGCTTTCTTTGCAGAGATTGATTCCTTATGTATTCTCTGGTTTGCAGTTTGGATTCATGTTTATTGCATTGATTTGGAAGTTTGATTTCTCCCCCTTTATGGTTCTGATCATTGCCATTCTTAATGATGGTAAGATTCAGTTTATGTAATTTTACCAATCCATTTAAATTCATTTTTTGTACCGACTGTTAAAATTCCCACTAATTGTATTGTCAAAATCGTGGCGAGTAATCAATACATGATTCCCATCTATTTAGGTACAATTATGACCATCTCCAAGGATAGAGTGAAGCCATCTCCATTGCCTGATAGCTGGAAGTTGAAAGAGATTTTCGCCACTGGCGTCGTTCTTGGAGGCTATCTTGCTTTGATGACTGTTATATTCTTCTGGCTGATCCATGAAACTGACTTTTTCCCAGTAAGTATCACTTTTTTAATCTTGAGGAAGACAATGCAGAATTTGTCTGAAATTATAACCCCGTTGTCTTATTTACTTCTCTCTGAATTAATGTGCAGGACAAATTTGGAGTTAGAAGTATCAGAGATAGTGAGGATGAAATGATGGCTGCTCTATACTTGCAAGTGAGTATTGTTAGCCAAGCCCTTATCTTCGTCACCAGGTCTCGTAGCTGGTCATTCCTCGAACGCCCTGGACTTCTGCTCCTTACTGCTTTCGCGATCGCTCAACTGGTAAAATACCTAACCCTTTCTCATGAGAACCATTAAACTTTATTTTGTTTTTCTTCCTCTCAAACTGATTTTCTTTGCAGGTTGCAACTTTGATAGCTGTTTATGCAAACTGGGGTTTTGCAAGAATTCAAGGCTGTGGTTGGGGATGGGCTGGTGTGATCTGGATATACAGCATCGTCTTTTACGTGCCCCTCGACGTGATGAAATTCGCCATCCGTTACATCTTGAGTGGAAAGGCGTGGCAAAACCTGTATGATAACAAGGTATGCATAATATTTCTTATCAAAAGATTGTTTGCAACCATATTTACTTGGTTTTTGCCATTCCTTGTAAATGGTGGATAATATTCAATCCTTATTTTCCAGACTGCTTTCACAACCAAGAAAGATTATGGAAAAGAGGAGAGAGAAGCTCAATGGGCTCTTGCTCAGAGGACTTTGCATGGCCTTCAAACACCAGAAGCTAACAACATCTTCAACGAGAAGAGCAGCTACCGCGAACTGTCAGAAATCGCAGAACAAGCCAAGAGGAGAGCCGAGATTGCAAGGTACAAACTCAAACTTAGTTCAACTATTACTTTGGTTTTCTGTCAAACATCAAATGAGCTAAAAATGTATGCCAATTCACAGGCTACGTGAGCTGCATACTCTCAAGGGCCACGTTGAGTCTGTGGTGAAGCTGAAGGGGCTCGACATTGAGACGATCCAGCAACATTACACCGTCTAAAGAAGCTTATATGAAATCTTGGAGAGGAGCCGTTCTGGGACGCGAGCATATATTTGAAGAGCAGACGAATACCTTTTAGATAAAACTGTTCTTAAGAGGAACAAGACAGTGACATGTCTAAATCCTAGTTCTTTTTTTCTGTTTTTTGTTTCTTAATGTAATGTCATGGTGCCCTAGAATGGGGTGTTCTTTAACTCTTTTATGAGTGCGATGCCATTTCCCTGTAACACACTTTCATAACTCGAATCCTGTATTTTTTCATCTTCCGTCTCCACCTTTCATCTTTTTCCTAGTAATATATAATGCCTTAACTCAAAGAGGTATTTCACTATTTGTGATTGTGAAAAAAAACCAGATGTTTCATGCTGATATTTATTTTATTATGTTGTGAGATTTGTGCTCTCTTTAAACGAGCGATTTCTCAATAATGTCTCAATATGTTAATGAACTACAAAATTGATATCCAACCGTTCCACACATTTTCACAATGATGCCCAAAGTAATATTTCCGACACTTGAAAACTCATGTGGCAAGTCTGGACTCCCGTGGAAAATATTCATGGATTCTCACATCTGAATCCAGCATGCCACGTGAGATTCAAGTGCCGTAAATATCACTTGGGAATACAATTGTGAAAAGGTTGAAAATATTCAACATATTACCCTTCAAGAAACCAATACTGTGTAGTATATATACAACACCAAATCACACAAACTACTGCAACTGTCAAACCACATTTAGGTTTTGCAGTTACTGATGGTGCTATTAGTATTCATCGTCATCTTGTCTTGATCCGAAGAATCTCCTAACAACAGCAGAAACTGCACCAAGAACAATGGCCAGAAGAAAAAGATCAAATCCACCACCAACGCCTACAGCAACGCTCGGACCTGGGGCGAAAAAAGAGAAGGGAGACCACCCCCATCCGCCATAATATGGCGAACCCAAGCCATAGCCATATCCACCCACTAGGGGAGGCGCGATTTGAGGGTTGACGTATATATTCGTCCTGCAACAAAGCCAGCATTTTAAGCTCAAGTCTAAAGGCAATATAATGATGCATAATTCAGCACTGCACAGCCATAGCATATTGCTCCTCAATTGATGTCCGGTACTATAAAAACTGGCGTGCACTGATAATAATGACGAGAAGGAACGGTAAAACTATCATGGAGGGCTTACAGAGGTAAAAGAATGTAACTTATTTGCCAGACCAAACATGAAGCGAAGGTATGTATATCATCTTCCAAATTATTATAAAGACAGTCTGACGAGCCATGATCCGGATCCAAACACTACAAAACAAATATTTGACCCGGATCCAAACACTACAAATATGCATTATATACGAGTTTGGATCCGGATATTTGACCCGTCTGAAACACAGGTTTTTGTGTATTCTGAATTGGCATTTCGGAACATAATTCTTGTGCGAGTAGATACATCTAAAGCATAGTTTCAGGCACGCAACTTTAAAGCATACAATGAAATACTTGTGCCAAACATTAGATAAAATAGAGCAAATTTGGAGATATAGATAGTGAAAAATTCAAACTCTTATTATAGATGGAGCTATCCACAACTCACTCACAGAAACTAATTAGTCGAAATTAATCAAGAAAATGAACAGCAGAACCTTGATGAATTGTTGGTTCTTGGGGCAGAAGCCCGCGGCGCCGACGGCCGGAAAGCCTGGCCACCAACTCTGCCGCCGGTCTTAGCGGCGGCGGCCGGATCAACAGATCCCAGTGTCAATACCCCAGCCGCCATCGCCGCTAGAGCCAGCTTCGCCAGCTGATTCTCACTTTTCCTGCCATCCAAAAATTCAAGAATTCGCCAATTAAATGAAGAAAAAATAGCAAAAAGAGCCAATTAACTAACTGCATCGGATTAGCAAGTATTACCTTGTGGAATCATTGGTGCGGTCTCCTTCTGGATCATGTCGGCAAGATATGGAAACGTGTTTTCCGACAGCTGGGATAGTCCTAGTTTTGGGTCGGAACGATGATGTAAAAGGGTTTGAGAGGAAGCTGCTCTCAATTAAAGCAACTGCCATTGTTAATTCAGCTATAGATATGGTGGGAATTAAGCTGAATTCTAGTAGTAGTTCTGGATGCTTATGCCTGCGTAGACTTGGATATTCTGCAAACTGATGATTGAGAATGGTGACACGTGGAGGCACAATAGATGAAGAAATTCGAAATTTCAAGAATACTGTATTAGTAGTATTGGATAAATTAATTTCTTTCAAAAAAAAAGTATTGAATAAATCAAATGCTTTTGTTTATATACATTACGATTTACGAGGATAAATATGCGATTTCCATTCTTATAAGACAGTATTCTCTCTAGAGACCGATCTCTCAATATTTAATTAATTATTTTTGTACTTTTTGTGGGGTCTCAATCATTGAAAGACGGGTCTTAAAATCGTTTCTAATGGTAGCGGTCTCTCACCGGTCTTTCAAAACAAGCTGGAAGAGCGAGAGAATGACACATGGCAGAGGGGAGAGAGAGGAGCCAATCGCGACCCAGGGCGCACACGAGACCGTAGGCGTGACCGGGGACCGATCACCAACGGTGGAATCCACCTTGTGACCGATCACTAGAGAGGGACCAGGGGGAGCGACCGGGGGGTTACTCCCCGCTGTGGATGCCCAAAGCAAATCGTACGGAATAAGATTATATCCGAGAAAATTCTAATCTATACTAATACTAAATAAGAGAGTTGTAGCTTTATTAACAAGTTAACCAATTTCCCTCCAAAACCAATTTAGTGGATAATAGGTATGGACTTGAAGTCATTTTATAGGTAATGAATAATATATGATGGTCAATTACTATATACCTCCTTTCTTAATTATCATTTTTTGGCTTAAAAAAAATTAAATTGTTTAATAAAATTGAATGGTTATGGATTTTGCTTATTTAATTGAATTTTTGGGATTATATAATTAAATTTCTACTTTTTATATTTATTATTTATATAATAAATGTTCTAATTTAACACAACACTATTTTGACTACGATATGTAATTTTGTTTTTTAAAAATTAGTGCAATGAATAGTTGCCAAAATAATTTTATTATTTTCATTATTTAGATTCCTAAATATTTTAAAAATATAATAGTGAAAAAAATATTTAAAAGACAGTTAAAAATATATATTTCGATATGTTTAGAAGTTACCGAAAATGAAAAATTATTAAAAATGCTAAAATTGATTGAAATAATTATGATGATTGTTCATCTTTAATTCTAATGGCATTTTGAAATGGATTTTAATCGAAATTGCATTTTCAAATATATATAAAAAATGGTTTTCTCTATTTTTGTGTATTGTAAACTGAAAAATAAATGTAAAATTTTTTAAATACTTATATTTTAAATGAAGACATATACAAAATATTGGTTACTGGAAATATTTTGTACAAAGAATTTCTCAATAAGAAGTATATGTTATAATTATTAATGTTATTTGGATTGAATGTTTCTTTTTAAAAAATATTGATGTAATGCATGAATTTTATATTTTATTGTGTTATTTCATAATTAACATATTATATGATTAATGCATTTTATGTGTGATAGACAGTTTTTCGACAATTTTATGTGGATATTTCAAGAGTTACAAATTGGAAAGGTTTGAAGGTATTGGTGTGTGGTATTGTGTAAAAAGAAATTTTTCATAATGTTTGATACTCCCTCCGTCCACGAAATATATAGCACAACTTTAGTGGCACGAGAAGAGCATGAACCAAATGGACATAATATACATTTCGTGGACGGAGGGAGTATGTTGTATTTGTTAATGTTATACTTAGAAATGTCCTTATTAATTTCTATACTGAAAAACTAATATATTATTATTCTCTTTTGTTGCTTGAAATTTTATACTCCCTCCGTCCATGAAATATAGGTCACGTACGGTGTGATTTTAATAAATGTTAGGTAGGTAGTATTTGGGAGTAGAGAAAGAGACCCACTATAATGAGTAGTTGTGAGGTATAAAATAATACAATAATACTTTTTGGACATATATGTCCGGACATAAAAGGGTATATTAATAATTTTAACTTAAGATTTATCTAATAAGATCATTTTAATCAATCATTTTATCTAATATTTTCATAAATTCCTTTTATCATCAATCATTTTATCTAATATTTTCATAAATACCTTTTATCATCAATCATTTTACATTATTGCTGCTTCGTTTTCTACTCAAAAGTATGCAACTTTTTACCTTATTTCACGATTAATCTTTTTTAATATTATTAATTTATTACCACTGACAAAATTCTCTAATATGCATCTACCCAATTTTCTTTTTCATATTACTTATTATTATTAATATTATTATATTCTTTTTCATATTTTCTTTAAATTACAAAATTTATGTCCGGACATTTATGCTATTCGGACATAAATGTCCGGACATAATCTAGCTAGTTTAGGTAAATGAATCGGTTCGATCCGTTTAACTTATTTATTTAATTTTATAATTTCTCCACATTCATTCAATTTATTATTTTTTGAGTAATCTAATTCAAGTGAATGTATAAATATCCATTAAGTAATAGTATTTCCGAAAGATTAGTGAAAATCACAAAATAACTTTATTAGTTTAATTTCGTATTTTTTGTATTCATATTTCTCTCTTTAAAAATGACGGTTTAGATTAATTAAGTAAATACATTATACTACTAACCAACACCATTATTTTATTTGATAAATTATAAGTTAAGATTATTAATATATTCATTTTATGTCCGGACATATATGTCCAAAAAGTATTAGTGTTTATTATATCGGAATCGAAAAAGTTATGTACAGGTAAATAATTCAGCATCGAAAAGTTGACATGAGTCAAAGATAATTTTTTTCGATTTATTAGATATATTTTTCTAAACAGTCATTTATTGATTTAAATTTAAAATACAAACTATTACAGAATTAGTTCAGTATGTTTGTATTGAAAGTTTTTTAATCTTAAATCATTGTATGAATTGTTAGAAAGCATTCTACATATGAAAGATTATATAGACTTTATCGGAGCAAAGTCAACGGAAAGAAATTTAATAAGGTTCAACTAACATTCTTCGTATACAAATTTATATTTATATTGAATTGTAAGACTATACTTTGAACTTGTACATATATCTTTATTTGAGTGTGCTTGATTTATAAGTGAAGTTTCGATGGTGGGCATCCACGTCTATAATGTTTCCTATCGTTTGTAAAGGGCAAAATGGTCATTTAATAATCTAGTCGTATTAATTTCTTCTGGATGGAGGAGGAACAAAACAGAAGAAGAAAACAGAAAAAAGAAAAAAGAAAAAAGAAAAAAGAAAAAAGAAAAAGACAAGTGGATTAACTAGCCGTGAATCAGACTGGGCTACCGATAAAGCGGAACCCCACCCTCTCTCAAAAAGCGAAAGTGCAAAAATAAATACTATAAACACCAGAAATTAATACTATTTCCGTATGCGGTTACACAATTTCTTCCCTAAATGAGCCTTTGCTGCTAACGGAAAATTGAGAGATCAAATATTCCACTCCACATACCAACACACACCTTCAGTGCTCTTTTTTTCCAGAGCTCCATCAGTGACGTCACGATATGTCGTCGGCGGCAGCGGCTACGACGGCTACGGCGGCGAACGAGAAGCCTCCGGTGCAGATTTTCAAGGGAATCAACGGCCTCGAGAAGGTCCTCCTCCGCGACTTCCGCGGCAGCTCCGTCGAGGTACTGCCGTTGAATTACTTTAATTTGCGGCCGTGGCGTCGCCGTTCGGTTTCTGCTGTGTGTTTCTAGTGATGTAGTAAGGTTAGAGCGGGAATAGATTGATCTCGGCTTTGCTTCGTTTGATCTGTACTTTTTATCTGATATTAGGAGTGTGCGGATTCAGATGAACTCCTTAATGTGATGGTCGTACTGTGTGCTTTGGTGCTTGTACACAGCCATTTTTGGATAACAATGTGATGTGGTAGGGTTTTAGGGCGTAATCTGGAGTTTCATGAATTTCAGTGTTTATTTTGTTCCAAGTATCTATCTATTTTGTGTGGATTAGATGTTTAAATTGCTGCGCATCTATTTAAACTGTTGTTGATTGCTAAAACTGAGCTGCTTATAGGCAGTTTGGACTCACTTTAGTTATAATGAGGAGAAGGAATATAATAATTCTACTCTCTTGGATGCGGATCTTATTATTTGAGAAGACAAACTTGTGTATTAATCAATTATCTCCCTTCTGGTTGTTTAATATGCTATCTAAAATTTGTTTATTTCGAGACTACATATTGAGTATTGTTTCTTTGTTTAGTCTTCAAGCTTTTATGACTTCATCTCCTTTATAGATATATCTTTACGGTGCTCATGTAACATCTTGGAAGAACGAGCACGGAGAGGAATTGCTTTTTGTTAGTAGTAAGGTATTCTCTTCGGCTTGTTATATTGACTTTTGTTCCATTATTTACTATTTGCACCTTCGGCAGGTAATCACTAATTTGTGTAATTTTATAAGATTAATAATTGCACAAGCATTTGATTTAGCTCAGTCATAGACTCTTAAAGCTCCTTAAACTGTACCGCTGATCTTTATACTTCACTATTAAATGCTTGTATTTTGATTCAGATCGGTATGTGCAGACTACTAATGCAATGGTATTTGCTTCTGTCATAATTTGATATGTTTTTTGGTATTAACTGGTTGCTGACTTGCTGTAATTGTTTTTTGCACTCAATTTCACGGATAGTTCTGAGTGAGAATGTAGTGTGCTTGTAAGGGACTTTTTTCTTCTTGGAGATCTCTTTTTACTTGTGAAAACCATTATGCCTTCAAGCTAATACCACTTTTCCCTTAGAGTGAATCATATTAACTTCAAAAAAGTCCAATATTATTATTAACCCCAAATTTTATGACTCTAGTTAGTACTTGTTGGATACAGTAATCTAGAATCAAGAAAATGCTTTGTTGTTTCTAGTCCGGTTTTTGAGGATCTTTAGCTTGAATTTAGTTAGTATTATTGGTAAGGACACATAGCTAGAATTAATTAGCACTGTCTTAGTAGACACTGATTAACTAAAATGGTTTAATGAAATTAATAAGTGTGTGGAAGAGACTATTATTTTTCAACATTATCCTTTCATTGCTGAAAGGAATATCTCTGCATCATAAATAAGTTAACTTCTCAAGTTGGTGAGACTTAATACTTATCGCTCTTTGTTGTTTAGTGGTCAGCTGGTTTGCAGCTGCTACCATGTTTCCCTAGCATTAAAGTCTCAGAGAATTGTCACTTCAGAACATACTCTTTTTATAACAAGAAGACTTAAGTACAAATATCTAAATTTGGTTCATTCTGATTGTGGTTTGATTCTAATATCTTAAAGGGGTAGTGTGCCGTAGAGGTCAAGTGTTCTTTTCATCCTTTTTTGTTTACTGCATGTTCTTTGCTACACTAGCTACTGCAACCAATACTGGCTTGTATATCTTGTTTCTCCATCTAGAGGATACTCCAAATAGGTAAGTAGCTCACTTAAAGTTGCTTTTACTATACTACATATTAAAGGCTTTATGATAAATTACTTGATAATTTAACTGTATTCTCTTGTTTTGGATTGGTGAGATCGACCTTGAGGAACTCTTTGGGTGCTTATCTTGTAGGATTACCGACACAATAGAGAATATCTTTGTTATTTAGATATGCTATTTCTGCTATTTAGGCTTTCTTGTTCTTGCCTTTTGGTATGCTACGCACCATCGATCTCTAGCTACATTTAAATTAAAGTAATTAGAGGCAGAAACTATCTACTGGTGGAAGTTATCCATTCCCTTTCTCCTTAATACTTTTTGTGCTGAGGAAGGTACTAATCAAGGGTTCAGGGCTTAAGAGCAGTTGAAATTTTGGAGTGAATTTCTGGTCCTGTTGTGCTGTAAATTTGCCAAATATATTTCCCGCTGTCTCTGTAATGCTGTAAAACTTCAGAGTTTCCCCCCTTCAAGTCTCCTTCAGTTATATAGTTTTATTGATTTTTTAGTGATTTTTGCAACATTTTTATATCCGTTTTCTAGTTCATGTCAATTATATGAGAAATCTTGGATTCTGTTTGACTTCTTGTTTGTTCAATATGCTTAAATTGTCTGTGGTAGTGAATAATGCTATGTCATGATATGTATTCAATTTTACATTTATTTTATTGTTCAGGCCATCTTCAAACCTCCAAAGCCGATTCGTGGAGGCATCCCTATTTGCTTTCCACAGGTGATGTGTTCTTAACTTTGTTCCTTCCTCTTGCCTGATCAGGGTCCTGATCTGTGGAGCTCTCTTTTTTTCAGTTCTCTAACATGGGACCTCTTGAGGCTCATGGATTTGCTAGGAACAGGTTCTGGTCTATTGACCCTTCTCCACCACCATTCCCTGTCCCTTCGTCCAACAAGACATATGTAGACTTGCTTTTGAAGCCCACCGAAGACGACATGAAAATCTGGCCTCATAGGTAGATAGTGGATAGTCTGCTTTATTTATTGCTGGGACATATTGGTTTTGGTCCACTGGGAGAATCTCAAACTTTGGTTCTTGTGCAGTTTTGAGTTCCGCCTACGGGTAACTTTGGGACCTGCTGGAGATTTGATGTTGACTTCCCGTATCAGAAACACCAACCCTGATGGAAAACCTTTTACATTCACGTTTGCTTATCATACCTACTTCTCTGTTTCTGATATCAGGTAGTTTTAGCATTTTTTTTTATTTGGGTTATGATTTGTTTGTGAATTGGTGATAGTTACTCTGTGGATGCATTTACCATTTTTATTTTTTTCTTTATCTACTTATTTTGTTTTATGCTCCATGGTGCTTGAAATAATTCAAAAGTTTGCACTGAACTATGTAAAGAAACTTTGTGCGACCTGCTTTATGATTGGCTGGGGACCCTTGTAATGATGCACCACTGCATGGTGATATAGAAAGTAAAAGTATTACATGCACTGAAACCTGCGCATCAAAGACATGAGAAATAAATTTTGAGAAATACTGCCTAGACAGTTGGAATTTTTTCAAGAATATATCATATAAATATACTTTATTGTTACAGTATATACATATATATATATATATACATGTGTGTGTATGTGTTTATAGTTCTTTTGTTATAAAGTTCTATTTGTAATTTTTATATAACATGCATACCATTTAATTGTCAACTATGATGTTGATATCTTTTTGTTGAATTCTTCTTTGCAGTGAAGTACGTGTTGAAGGATTGGAGACACTGGATTATCTGGATAATTTGCAAAACAGGCAAAGATTTACTGAACAAGGGGATGCAATCACTTTTGAGTCAGAAGTAAGTTGAACAGCTTTTATCTGTTTGTTGTTGAATGTGTTGGCTAATATCCTTAACCATTTTCTATTTAATTCAATATCTCGTAGGTGGACAAGATATATCTGAGCACACCTACAAAGATTGCAATTTTGGACCATGAGAAGAAGCGGACCTTTGTCATTCGTAAGGATGGTCTTCCTGACGCTGGTATGGTTGAATTTGTCTCTTTGTGTGCGCACTCAAGGTTTATGCATTTTTTTTCAAGTTTGTTGTGAGAACTCTGTTTGTTGTTTGAAAACATTTATCTTGCTTTGTGATTCTGGTTAGATCCTACCTTTCTAATTTGCAATGCTGTTAACATGGTTCAAAATACAATTAAATTATGTGATGGAAAGTGGAGGAATGCTGATTCATAGCCTTACTTTAGAGAATTTTAGGTTGGTTTACGCACATGTGTCTAAATATAATTAGACTACGTCCTTATTCACTTTGTGTGATTGTTAGATTAAATGCCGGACATCAATTCTAGGTCAAACTTGAGAATTGAGATTTGTATCTATTGAGTAGAAACCTGAAAATTTTGTCGTACTTAAAAAAACTGTTTTTCTCTTTTCTGTCATCAATGTAGTTTTCTGTACTTCCCTTTTCAAGAGTATCTTCTAAAGATCATTGTTTTGTTTGTAGTTGTCTGGAACCCTTGGGATAAGAAGGCAAAGTCAATGGCTGACTTTGGAGATGATGAGTATAAGTACATGCTGTGCATTGAGGCAGCTGCAATCGAGAAGCCTATCACTTTGAAGCCTGGTGAAGAATGGAGAGGAAGGCAAGAACTTTCTGCTGTGCCTTCAAGTTATTGCAGTGGGCAGCTTGATCCTCGGAGAGTCCTCCAAGGCAGCTAAAAGTCTTCGTATGCCTTTGTATGTACAGGTACCTTTTCAGCAGCAATATGAACCTTTAATTTTTTCATAGTACATAATATTCTGATAAGTCATCCCATTCCTTGATAGGAAGTTTTTGTGATTTCTTGATGTAAATATTCTGTTTTGATAGATTTTCAACCATTGCCTTTTCCCAGCATACTTTACATATGCATGCACACTGTCAAGACCCTTTCTCTGTTCAGCTACTGTTCTTTTAGATTGATTATTCAGAAACTTGGCATAGACCGAATATTCTTTACTGAAGATTAACCAGTACACACTTATTTTTATCTGATTCCTGCTTCTTTCTAAATATTGAACTTCAGAGTTAACATCATTTTATATATGTTGCAAAGCTGAACGAGTTAGATGTGGTTTATTGTGTTGACCAAATAAGGGTTCTACTGTGTCCTGTTGGGGGAAATTATATTATGGGTGTACATGTAGTACACCCCTTATCACATGATAATATTATATTAATAAAATATTGTTATGTGATAGGTGGGTGTACTACATGTACACCCCTAATAGAATTTCCCGTCCTGTTGGATGGGTGATGCGTTAATAGTCATCTCGCACCATTTCCCTTCATGTTCTTTGTTGATTTTCTGTGAGAATCTATTTTGAGAATTTGCTGTGTGAGGTACAAGGAATATGCGCTGCTTGTGTAAGCTAATCTTTAACATTGACTATATTGGCGGCTAGTATTATGCAGAACTTGATCCTTGCTCATTTTTTCTCGTACTCATGACTTATTCATCCTCTGCATCCATTTTCATCTGAGAGGCTTGATTTCATTGGTGCAGGTGGTTGACTGCAATATTGGGAGGTATAAGGGTGCGTCATTGATATCTGTTCAAGACCTCTTTTATCGTCTTGTCCTTAGTACAATAATCTTTCTTATTTCACCTTGATGAACTGGAGCTGTTTGGGCATATACTTGTCAAGTAACAACTGTTGTTTTGGTTGGGCATGCGATACTGTATCAAGTGTAATCAAGTAGCATTGCCTGTATAAGCCAATATGATTTTGAGTGTTGAAATGATTCTTTGCTGAAGTTTTATATGAAGGAATCATCTAGGTATTGATTCAACTATAAATCAAGTGACTGCTTACATCTCTCTCTCTCTTTAGCCATCTTATATTCTTATAAACAAGTGCTCATTTGTCGCATAAATTTGTTGTGAGATCTCATCACATCATAGGGATATGCATGCTCTTTTGTTTTTAGGATTAATTAGACTGGGTGCCTGATTTGTCTGCAAGTTGTTGCATTCCTCCATAACATTTTTCCCTTTTTTCGGTAAGGATGATACAGGTGGATTGTGGCAAATCCCAGCCCATTGATTTTATTTGTGGAGGTAAATTGTGGTATGATTAGGATGACGAAAGAAGATAATTGATAGTCTAGTATATGTTGCAAGCTTGAATGCTTGATAGGTGCAGTTCTGTCCCTCTCTCTCTCTCTCTAGCCAATTTAACATCTCTCTTTTGATTACACCATTTAGGAAAAACTTTTGCAGTAAGATTTTTTTGGTGGTTCACTTTTTTTTTTGGGTGGGGGTGGTGTGGGGGTGCTTCTGTGGTGGTCCAGCATTCCCTTTCTTTGAATGATACACTTGGATCCAGATATCTTTATCTATATTGATATAAGTAACTTCAAATCTTATATTTTACTATTAATTAGAAGACAAATATGAAACTTATAGGTATTTTTATTTGTTAGGATCAGACATTCGCAAAATAAACCGAAGAATCTGTAAAGGAGAAGGTGAATGGCGGTAAAGATGGACAACAGCGAATATTCGCTTCGTATAGAACTGTCTTCCATGTGAGATTAGGTCGATTAGGATAATGTCAAATTAAGTATTTTATTTTAATTATCAAAGGACAATAATTAAACGAAGTTGGCATGTTCTTCGTATTAAACCTGTATTTATTTGGTCTTTGGTTGGATAACTTTAATAATATTAATCACGGGCCAGGTTGCTATTCCACGGCTTAACCAATTATGTGAGGCCAACAAAAATTTGGCTTATAGCTCTGTTATGTCTTTTCTTTTTTTTCTTTTTTGTTTTTTTTGAGAAATTAGTGTACGGAATTTTTTATAGTTTAATTACAGTTTTTGTTTTGGTTATCACTTTTCAGCATATGGTGTGGATACTAAGTTGTACCGAGGGCGACATTCTTTATTTATTAAATTATTTAAAATGAGAAGGACAAATCAAATCTAATTGAAATTGTATATATAAATATTATACTGGATTGAAATCTATTGAGTCGAAAAGACGATCATAATGTGGGACTTGATGGAAATTGCTAAACCAACTATCGTTTATTAATTAATAAAGATTCTGTTTTCAGGAAGAAGAAAAAAAATGCAATCCTTAGTGACGTGATGATACATGATAGTGTATTAAATAAAATAGATGTCACAATTAGTTCGTTGAATATTTCCTCTACTATATATGTTATTATCATCATTATTATTTTTATAGTGTAATTAACAGAATTACAAAAAGGCAGCTCCAGCTGTCTTATTATAGCATAAAACTAAAAAAGGAAGCAAATTGAAAGAAGGAACATATTATTTAGCATTATTTTCTTACAATTTTTGGCTATTTAGAATAATAAAGACTGCCAATTCAACTCATACAACTATATATGTTAAATCTTGGCCTCTTCAATTATGAACTCTACACGGAACTCGTATTGCCTCATGTAAATACATGAACAATAATTATATAAATAGGAATTTGGTCACTATAATTGCTATCCAGAAATTTCTGCCATTATATAGCATGCAGCTTGTCAGATGAATATGATACAATCTGCAAGACTCGAATTTGAGTATCCTTACTCCTTCACACTAGCAATAGTAAAAGTACTTCCGTCTTAAATTGATCAATTTTTCTTTAATCAGATCAAATCTAAAATAATTGAATCACTAACAAAAATAAAACAATCAGGGGCGGTTTTGGGGTGTGCGGGGTGGCCGACCGCACAGGGCCTCGAAAAAACGAGGGCCCCAAAAAATATATAGGTCCATATATATAAATATATATTTAATTATTGAATTTAATACTAATTATTTTACTAGCTCAGTGGTAAAGTATTTCCTTCAATTTTAGTAGGTTGCGTGTTCTAATCCTACTTAGAGCATTTTTTTACTTTTATTTATTTTCCTTCTTTCTTTAGCCAAGTGGGCCCAAATTCTCTCCATATATATTTATTTTCCTTCTTTCTTTAGCCAGGTGGGCCCTTTTACTTTTTTTTTGTTCATTCCTAATGCATAAATTACCCTGTAAAATTAGAAAAAATAAAATAAAAACCATGCATAATCTTGAAAAATAATAGAAACATAAATGATATTAAGTTTTTTTAATTAAATTCATGCAGAGCAACACTTTTTAAGTGAATGTCTTAATTTTTATTTGTTTATCATGTGTCGAAAATATTTACTAAAATGATATTGATTCATAAATTTTACTAATATAATTTTTTTAAATATAAATAAAGGTTCTAATTTTAATAAGTGCTCCGAAATGGCTAAACACTTTTAACAAAAACGTGAAGCTCCTTTCTTAAATCTTATAAATTTTAGTTTATTTTTCTTAATAAATTTTGTAAAGAAAGTTTAATTATACTTTCAAAGTGACTATCTTAACTTTTTATTTGTTTATCATGTAATTTGACTAAAATAAATTACTATAATCTACTAAAATACTCCATCCGTCTCAGGTTAGTGTGGTTCAACTAATATTTTATACCTCACAACAAATCAAATATGCACCACTTTTGAGGGACAGAGGTAGTATAATTAATTCATATTTTATATATATTTTTAACTATAAATAAAGGGCCAAATTTTTTAAACTTGCACAGGGCCTACATTAACCTAGCCCCGCCCCTGAAAACAATAACTAAATCGATGCTCCAATTCCAAATGTGTAACACATTTAAGATAACAACACTGTCATTTTATCTCGTATTTCATATTATTATAAATGTTAGTATTAATTAGCATTGTGATTGATATGGATACACACACTTGAGCGGATCCACTAAGGGGCAACAGGGGGCTTAAGCCTCCGCCAAGCAAAGTTTTTCCTTATAAATTCGGCGAATTGTTGGTATTTCATGTGAATAATTATGCACAAACCCTCATTAATAAATCGAATATACTCTTCTCGAAATATCGAACCCGAAAGTTAAAAAATAAAAAATAAAAAAAATCTGCCTCTGCCTCTGCCCACAATAAGTAACATCACAAAACCATGGATTTTGCTTCACATTTGCTCCTTGTGTTACAATTAACCCATTTTTTTTTTCTCAGCATCACTTCTCCATTTTCTATATTTTTTCTTGACTTTTTCATGATTTCCCAACATAAAATCAACCATGAGGGGCTTTTTCCATGCAACAAGTCCATGTGCTTTTGCGCAAAATGCAACACACGTTGCATCATTACATCTCGAGAGGTAGCAAATTGTTTACATAGAACGATTGAGTAAAACCATTACAGCTTAATACCAATCATTTAAAACAATTATTCATCTAATTAGTCCACTCTAAAACGCAACTTAATCTCATATAAAATAATTAGGACAACCTTCCCTCAATCCAACCAAAATAACAAGTCTTAAAATACTAATGAAAACAGAGATTTTGATTCTTGCGATTTGTCTGTTTTACCCTTTCTCCAGCCGCATATAAATAGGCCTCAACATCTTCCCACCAAACACACCACAATCTTGCATGTGAAAAAAACAGTGCAACAACAACAACAATATGAAGAATCAAACAACATTAGTTTTGCTGCCTCTCATCCTTGCCCTCCTAACTAACTCTGCCATTGCTCAGCTCAGAACTGATTTCTACAGAACCTCATGTCCTAACGTCGAGTCCCTCGTCCGGGCCGCCGTCCAGACTAAGTTCCGTCAGACTTTCGTCACAGCTCCGGCCACCCTCCGCCTCTTCTTCCACGACTGCTTAGTGAGGGTAAGTACAATTAAGAAAAAAATCAGAAAAAAGACGTTGATCATCATCATATTTGAACTAATTGGTTGGCTTGTTTGTTTGTAGGGATGCGATGCTTCCATTATGATCTCGTCGCCTAACGGGCAGGCGGAGAAGGATCATCCAGACAACCTGTCTCTCGCCGGAGATGGATTTGATACGGTTGTTAAGGCCAAGGCAGCTGTGGACAGCAATCCTCAGTGCCGGAACAAAGTTTCATGTGCTGATATATTAGCATTAGCTACAAGAGATGTTGTCAACTTGGTATGTATACACATTACACACTAGCTAGTAGCTACTATTCTTCTTGCATATACTCATATTATTGATGTAAACAGGCAGGAGGGCCACAGTATCAAGTGGAATTAGGAAGGAGAGATGGGAGAATTTCTACTATGGCCAGCGTTCAACGCCGTCTACCCGGGCCGGGCTTCAACTTGGACCAGCTCAACGCCATTTTTTCCAGCAATGGCCTCGACACCACTGATCTCATTGCCTTATCAGGTACGATTCAACTCATAATTAGTCTTCGCCTTCGCCTTCACCTAGTATTTTGAAAAGCATTAATTCATTGGATGATGATATGCAGGCGCGCACACACTGGGTTTCTCTCACTGCAACCGGTTCTCGAACCGGGTGTACAACTTCAGCCCGCGGAGCAGGGTGGACCCGAGCCTGAACCCGCAGTACGCGGCCCAGCTGAGGCAGATGTGCCCGATCAACGTGGACCCTCGGATCGCCATCAACATGGATCCGACGACTCCCAGAACGTTCGACAACGCCTACTTCAGAAACCTGCAGGGCGGGAGAGGGCTGTTCACGTCGGATCAGGTGCTCTTCACCGACGGCAGGTCCAGGAACACCGTCATCCAGTTCGCGGCCAGCAATGCCGCCTTCAACCAGGCGTTCACGCGGGCCATGACTAAGCTCGGCAGAGTTGGGGTGCTCACGGGGAACAAGGGTGAGATTAGGATTGACTGCACCAGGCCTAATTAATTTTTTTTCTTTTTCATTTTTTCTATTTATTTTATTGCGCATGAAATTAGTTAAATTAAATAAAGGTGTTTGGATTTCGGACGTAACCGGCGTGTCGATTGTATTGTATTGTAAGAGAGTTGGGAGAATATATGTGAATTTGATTGGAGTGTGACTGTTGTAAACAGAAACAGGACCCTCTTTTTCCTGTAATAAATAAAATATTTTGCTACTGAGATTGAGCTTTTATATTTATATTTATATTTATATTTATATTTATATTTATATTTATATTTATATTTATATTTGTTTTTGTTTTGCGAATCTCACTTATTGTGGGCTTTATTTGTTAGACAAACGAAAAGCTCGATAGCATGTTATAGTACGTTAACAAAATATAGTGAAAATGGAAAATTACATATACACATCTTGCTATCCACATATTTAAAAATATACTCCTATAAACTACTCAGTCTTTCAAAATTACCCTTATATAGTTACACAAACACACAACACATCTGTTTGTGCATTCGTGTCTCGTGTGCATATTGAGTTTCATATTTTTGCTTTGTTTATTATTTAATTTTAATTTTCCAAAATTTAAGTTTGTGGTCTATATATGCTTTTATACTTTCTCTATACATGTGACAACTTTTATATATATATATATATATATATATATATATATATATTTGAAGAGGAGAACTTATAGTAATAGTTATTTTGCAATTAATCATGTATCCACACCTAGAGTGGTTTTTATTTTAGGTCGTTGGCATGGGTAATCTATATATAACATGAAATGTAACATTATGGTAAAATATTATTTGTTAACATAATGCGATAACGAGTAAAGATTTGTCAAACAATATCCATGTTTGAATTCAAAGCCCTCATCCAATAAAATGTTCGTAATTTCTTAGTATTTGGAGGTATCGTTTGACCGGTCCTCGCTTGTTGACAATTTGACACGGTAACTCCCCTTATGAGATTATAATAATAGCTTGCAATACCAAATATCAATATCTCATATACAATCTCACTTGTAACCGATTTAAATACCTCTTCGAGTGGCAAAATATATTTTATAAAAAAGTATTAGAGAATTATGATGTTTTTGGATGGGATATTACTCGCTCTGGGGCCCATAAAGCCGAGAGTCTCGCTACCAAGTATAACAAATGAATTTGGGTGATTCTAAATATAGCCCCCTAATTAAAAAAAATAATAATTTGAATTATATTAATTTTACTACCCTATAGCCTCAAAACTAAATTAACTAATAACTAAAATTCTAAATAACGTGAAGAATAGAAAAAATTGAATGGTTTCCATAACCCCCACCAAAACACACGATATTTGTCATAACATAACCCACAAACCCAAACTTTTGAAGAAAATAAAATAAAAAAATGGAGCTATTGAGTTGGAGGGCCGCCACCATTGAGGAGTAGAAGGTCAGTTCCGATGAGGGTTTCTACAATTTTCAGTTCTAGCTTTTTAATTATTGAGGTAAAATAGAACGCAAGGCGCAATGTAGAAATGTTCGACGTTCGGAAAAGTATACGCCGTAATTCAAACATTTGAAATTGGAAGTAATTCCAACGCCCATCTTGAATATCAGCCTTGAAATTTAACTCCAGTTTTTTAACATTTTTTGTCAATGCATCAATCAATGTCATTTGCAATTGTGATATCCAAACCCCACTCAATTCATAATTAGTCGATGGTTTCCCCTGAATGAATACTCGGTACTCTATTCACACTGTTTCACAAATATTTTCATAACTATTTTCCTTTTTACAACCCTTCATTCTAGTTGTCAATATCTCATGTCATTGGATATTTCTGAATCGTCAAAGTTTAGAATTGAATTAAACTTCCACAAGAACACTAGTCCTCGCTCTTTCTTTCGCCGATAACAGAGAAAAAGGAAAAAAAATGAGTAAGGGAATTCAACTACGGTTATAAAAAGTCTATGTTTAGAATTATCCATGAATTTTATCTAAACCATTCAATAGCCCAATTAATAGAGGCCCATTAAGGAATGGAATTAAATTAATTACTGTAAACTTCGGTTCTTGATGATTGATTACCTTTCCAGTCCAATTGATGTCACATCAAAATTGGAACAAAAACGAAAAAAAAAAAAACCAAACGTGATCGAAATATATCCATACAATATATGGGGCCAACAGACAAATTGCTCATCATATATCTTAAATGATTAATCTTTGATTTATTCACACACACATATATTTAGGCCTTCAATATTTTTTTTCATTGAATATGAAATAGTATTCGACTATCTTTTCAATCCCAAGTTGGTATTATCTTAGGCTTACGAAGTAGTTAGGTTAACCAGACTTGAATTTAAGATATTTGGTCAAAATCTTGAGCCAATAGTCATCGATATATATACAAATATATTCCATGCACAATATAAACGTGACATTCCAAATCCAAGTCTTTTGTTTTTTTTTTTTTCACTTAGATTTTGAAAAAATAAGGCAGTGCATGCTTATCCATTTGCGTTTAACCAAGACTAACAAATTACACTATTACAAAATGAGTCTAAACTGATAAAATCTAAACACTTTAATTAACTACAGAACTAAGTGTTAGAGTATACAATTATTGCATTTACAAATTAACAGCAACAAGGAATGACTCTCAGCATGTTAAGTTAATTTTTTTTTTTTAAAAAAACAGCAAATTGCAAAGAAAGAATTTATCTTTAAACAGTATTATCGAATTGTTGAAGATGGTCGATCATGTTGTATTATTCAAGCTTAGATCTTGCAGCAGCCAATGCGGCCGCGTATTCTCTTGATTATACACAGTACTTGACGAAGAAGAAGCAGCAGCTTCTAGAACCTCGTTCCTTCGACTATCCGAATCTTCCAACTGTCTCATCTCTAGATGATCTGATCTTTGTTTCCTCGTACTACAATGATGTCCTATGCTCAGTGTTAGTTCTACTTCCACGTCATCCATCCTTTTCAACTCTTCAAATGGATGCATGCTTGATGATGCTATTGGTGTGCTTTCACCTGCCGTTTCAAGATCAAATTTCATCGGTGTTCGCGCGTTTTCTGCTGAATTTCTCCCACTGATTACCTCATTTGGATAATTTTTTCTTGCACTCAATTCTTGAAAACTCTGTTTAGATTCTGATCCAGTTTGAATATTCCTAATAGCAAACTCAGAATAATTAGCTGCTCTTGTTTCCTTCCGTTGCTTCAGTCCATTTTCGATTTCTTGCATCAGTTTCTTCTGCAGATTGTATAGCCTGTGCAGCTCCTCAACCTGAAATTGTAATGAGAAAAAAAAAAAGAAAAAAATTCAACTAAAAGAAAAATAATTCCCTGATGTCCCAAAAAAGTGCAAGAAAAATAGAATTTGCAAGTGGTACATATATATATGGAGGCATGAGACATGTACCTGCTGCTTGAAGAGTTGTTCTTGCATCAGCATCATCTTCCTCATCGACTCGATTTTCTGTGATTTAAGAATCCTGTCCATAGAAGGAGGAGGCAGATTGCTTTCTGGTATTTGATAACACTGATGAATGATCAATGTATTACTATTATTCACAGCAAAGTTGTTGTGTGGAGCTCTAGTCAATGGATTTATTATCGAATTCTCAAATTTGGTTGTCATGCCTGAACAAGGACAAAAGATTGTGGCCACTTAGATTTCAACAACAAAATTAAAAAAAAATAAAAATTCTTTTATCAATCTATCTCAAAAACCACATCATTAGTGGTGGCAACATGTCTACAGATTGTCAAAAGAGAGAGAGAGAAGGAAAACTAGAAAGAGGCCAGGACTAATTATTTCATGATTCTTTGCTAATAAATGATGATTTTATAGTACTAAACAATAATTACAGCTTGAATTCATGCAGACATAGAAAAAGATTTTTGTTGTGTCTTTTCAGTAAGGGATTCGCCTAACTATGGTTTTTATTATCCTTAGTCTTATCGATCAAAGTTTAAGTTAGTGTGATCGAGGAGAAGATAATGTATAAAAACAAGTGGTTATCTTAAAAATTAGACACCTTTTGAAGTTTTTGTCTGAGGAAAAAGTCAAAAAGAGAGGCTCATGATTCTTTTTATGTCATCTAATGGATTCCACAAGTGGTCTAATTTTAGCTTCTTGATAAGAACAATCCTTCTATCTAGCTCCCTGCATTCTTCTCAATTTTAGAATTCTTGATTCAAGATCACATTAATTTCGCAAAAGTAAATCTCTCTCTGTTTTTCCTGATATAGTCTATCCCACACCAATCATATATGGAACTAGAACTAGAACTAGAACTAGAGAGAGAGAGAGAGAGAGAGAGAGAGCATTTCCGAATTTCATAACATGAAGACTGAAGAACAATGAACAATGAACATTAAACTACATCTTCAGTTTCAAAGAAATCATAATAAAAAAAATAAAAAATAAAAACTCTGCAGCATGAAATATATATGAGTTTCAATTCAAGAAATACAAGATCAGAATGAAGAAAGAGCCATTTATACCTGGAAATGAACGTCGAATTCAGTTATGAATTTCATTGCATATTATCTTCAATTCTCATCTACAGCTAGCTAGCTTAAAAAATAACAAGATTTTCTCTCAAGAAAACAAAATCAAATCCCACTAGCCAACAAATCAGCCAGCTGATCAGCATGCCACAGAATTCATCCAAATGGCATTCCCACGTTCAATTTCGGACAATACAACTTAACAGAAAAAAAGAAAAAGAAAAAGAAATTTGTCACAGAACAGCTTAATTCCTGCCTCTGCAAAATACAAAAGTTCCATAATTAATGAATGTAATGGTTATGACAAGATATATATATGGTTTTTGAATAATCCAAGCAGAAAGCTCTTACCAGGCCAGAGTACAAAGTCCTATGCTTCTCTCTTTGGAGAAACAACAAATCAATCTCTTGCAAATAAACTATGGGAAACAAAAAATAAAAAATAAATGGGATTTTTTATATAATAATTAAGGTTGACAGGCTGTAATGTGTATGAGCATGTGTTGTGTATGAGAAAGAAAGAAGATGAGTAGCTGTTGCTAGTTAGAATATTGTGTTTAGTTTAATCTGTGCATTGTATTTAGGAGTGTTGTGTTTTAGGAAGATCAGTACAGGGACCCCACATGAGAGAGAATCAAAAAGAATATGTAATGGCTGCATATTGATAGATAGAAAAGATAGATGGATACACATTATATATATATACACTAATGTGTGTGTGTATGTTTATATGTGTGTATATATATATAGTATGTATCTATATATAGGAGTACTTCCTAAACTTCAGCCAATGTAGGCCTGTGAACTAAATATTCCTGGCAGAATGATGAGACTATGGTGTAGGAAAAAAGCTGCTGTGAGAATTTAAAATAAGAAAAGATAATAATAATAATATAAAGGTGGAATATTGAAATAAAGAAAAGGAAAGTTGGTTTTTCTTTTTGCAGACAGTATAAATCCCTTTCTATTTTTTTGGTGTCTGATTAAAAATAAATAAAAAAGAAAAAAACTGGTGGGATATAATCTGATTGCAGCTTCTGTTGCAGTGTTCATTGTTTATTCAAATGAATATGGCTATCTCAATAATGTGGAATTTCTTCCCACATTTCCAGATTTATTTTACATTTATTTTCAGGAAATACGAGATCTTTTATTACAAATAATATTTTACCTAATGAATTAATATTGTAAGCACATACTGTAGTATGAATAAAAAAATAATAAATAAACATAATAATAAAAGCAGTAATAAACTAATAATATTAAATAATAAATATCAACTATAAATGGTGGAGAATGATCAATATATCATCTTAGTTAATAGTCATAGATCTGAATAGTCTAGTGCGTGAATTGTAAATTATCCTAAATTTTATACTTTCATGAACACATCTTAATATGAGTGAAAATACTAATAAATAGTGTCAATTAAGTTAAGGCCTTATAACAAAAAAATAAAGTGCATGTTATGCATAGTCATTGAAAATGAAATAAGTTGAATTTTGACCCATAGCGTATATATATTTAATATATAATCGTGTAAAAAATATAATATCTAAGGCAGGCAAGCTATTTCATCGTGTAGTACAAAACCAACCAAGACGAGGTATAATTAAATAATCCAATTTTAGCCCTCCAATTAAGAGAAAATCCATGGTGATTAGTAGTATTCTACTAATCAAGAAGACATAAAATACTTAATAGTTAGACAGAAGAGATAATGGAATCTTGGTAAATGATTAAGTGAGTGATTGGAGATAGGAAATAATATAAAAATAATTAAAGAATAATTATCATCGAGATTTGAGATTAGGGGATGAGAAACTTCCCCCACTCATCCGCTTTCCTCCAAAAGCTAAAGCTCCAAATCTTATCTGTCCCTCTAATATTATAAAACCAAAAAATGACTTTTTTAAAAATAAATTTAAAAAAAAAAATCTGCTATCCCGCTCCATGCTCTTCCACATGCTTGGAAGTTGGAACACATTTTTTATCATTCTTTTTATTTTTTTATTGTTCACAATTTAATACGGATTTCAAACTGGCTTAGTAGTTAATCCTACTAATGACCCATTTATGGCCATATCTATCCTAGGTATGGGCGTGAGGATATTCTTATTCACTAAACTTGATATAAATTATGTAATTTGGAGGTAATTAATTAGAGTATATTTAATTTAATTGAAATTTATTAATCTCATCATTGTTTAATAATTTTAATTAAAATTTATTAATTCATAATTTAAATTATTAATTAAATATTACTCCCTCCGTCCCCCAAAAGTGTGGTCCAAATTTGATTATATGTGATGTATAAAATATTAATTGGACCACACTTATAGAGGACGGAAGGAGTACAAAACGTAAAAAAAAAATACGGGCATCCGCACCCAAGTCCACCCATTCTTATTTTGGGTTGGGATTATAGAAAGATGGTGTACTATTTGTTACACTCGATATAATGTATCAATTATATTGCTCCGTATTTATGGTTAATCAGATAAATATTTAAATATTGTATTTGATGTATTTCATCTAAATACCAAAAGTTAAGACGTTGAAGTTATGATACAAGACTTGAGAGTAATTTAGTGAGAAAAATCAGCTATGCAAGCATATATTCTTTCACTTATTTATTTATGACTTTGAAGAAAGTTAGATTTTTTATGTATCTTTTAAGTCTAGATTTGAATGAGATCATACACTTCAGCAGGCTTGATTCATGCATTCGGAAATATTAAGGATATAACACATTTCAAGAACTGCTTGTTCTCAGGGTGAAGATGAAGCAACACAAAAGAGTTACCTAACTTCTTGAATTTAGATTTTTAAAAAACAGAGCCAAGATAATTGGAAATGCATTGAAATATGGAATAGATCTCATATCTAATAATTTAGGTTCAAATCTGGTCATTCAATTTTAATAAATAATCCAGATCTTAACAAGTATACAAACATGTGTAATCAATTAAATTTCATGTTGACTTCCACATGACTCGGACGTTCACATGACTCCAATCATCTCAATAAATTTGAAGCCAAATGTGGCATTCTTTTCAATAATTCATGCAAAGATAGGTCTCAAGAGATATCAACTTTTTTCTTCAATGTGCCTCCTCCTGCCTTCATATCTAAAGATTGAAAGTCATGACGTAGCACTTCCATTGGTGCACGAGGTCTTGAGACGACTCTTATGAAGCTAGCCATGTGGCACGACCCAATACCTCGACAAATGTAGAAGCAAACTTGTCTGCACCAAAAGATATGCGAAAGCTAATGCATGATTGAACCTTGATTTCTCCTTATGAATGCTCGATTTGTTTCCCAAGTTATGGTGAATGACGTTGTGCCTTAACATCAAGGCAGCTTTCAGTAGTAGTGGATGTGTTGTCTGATTCAGCTTCTGATACAAGTTATCTTCAGCTACAAGTGTTCACATGCAGAATTTAGATTGATATACCATGTGCTTTAATCTCTGTTATGATAGCCATTTCATGACTGCCACGATGCCTGTCATAGAAAACTCTCCTTTTTGCTGAAGCCTTCTGAAGAATCCAAGCATCTTCAGTAACCTGTAAGTTAAAGCATTTAACATCAAGCAGCTAAACATGTTTGTGAAGAAATTTGAAAATTAGTTCTACCTATTTTTCCTGCTTCAAATAATATTTTATTAATAAAGGATTGGATACGAATACTTGAAACTCAGGTAGTAAAAACCAAAGTCATATTTTCCAGCTTTTTGCAAAAGGCAGCCGGGAAAGGTCCTTTTTTTTTTTTGGCCCTAATCAATATATGAGAATGGCTAATAAAATCAATTAAATTGATCCATGGAGAGAGAGAGAGAGAGAGAGCTATAGGACAAGAATCAGTATTATCACCTGTATGTATCATTGGCCTCACATTTTTGCATATACTTTTACTACCTCAATATATCGTACGGGTTGTGCATAAGTTCAGACAATCAAGCAAAAAATCAAGAAGCTGGAGGGTTAAGTGGAGACATCTTAGCAGAAATAAATTTCACAGCATCATTCAAGACTAAAGAACTAGGTATGTACATTAAACTATACTCCAGAGGTGAAAAAATCTAAATACGAAAACTCCAGACTCCAGTACAATTATCCTATAGCCTTTATTTCAACAACAACAAGATCAGAATGAAGTACATTTGGAGGAAAAACCATTCATGCCACAAAATAAATGCATAATTCTGCAATCCCGCTTAATAAGTTCAATTTTTCATCCCCAGCTTTCAGATATAACAATCCAACTCAATCCCACAAGGCAACACACCGTCCCAGCTGATAAGCACGCACATAATCTATCTATGTGGCATTCCCTCGTGAATTTGGATAATAGAACAAAGAACAATATCAACCCCCCAAACGAAAAATGCAAGTTTGGCATGATTAGCACTCGTGCACTGCATCCAACCTTCTTACTAATGAGAATCCACCATCAAATATCCCTCTCTAGACAATCACATCAGAAGTAACAAATAACTTAACCATGGATTACATCAGAAACAAATACTACATGATTATGAGAATGACAAAGTACAAATTGAAAAATGACATATCTTCATATACATGAATGAAAGCAAGCTAGGAAGTAGGAACAGAGACTGACCTCTCACTATATTCGGTCATTGTATTCCCCGCAAACACCCTCAACATCCATTTCAGATCCATCCGTATCAGAACCTAAACAATGCATCGTCTCATCCGGCCTAAGTTGCAGCTCCATCTGTTCATCATCTTCAGAATCACTCCCAACCAAAGCCTTTTCATCAAGGTCTGAAACATCAGCAGCAGTTTCAATCTTCTTCTTCTTACCCCTAAAACCAACTTGACTCAAAACCTTCTCTCTCCAAAGAACCAATGGATGTTTCTGAATCAACTGCGAGCCCTCATACGCCTCATTCAAGAACGCACTAAACCTCCTCCCCCTATCAGAAACATAGAAAATCCCACAATGCTTCAGCAAAAGCCTCATCAACTTCTGCGGCATGTTGAACTCCCTCCTAAAATGTGTGAAATGATCAGTCACCAATCTTTTCTCAATACTAAAGCTAAGCAATTCATGCATCACCGCCACCGCCCTCTTATCGAACTCGAGGGAACCTGCTTGCAAATGCCTACCATCTGAGTAGGGAGACAAATACTCCCTCTTCTGAAAATGATCGATTTTCCCACCAAATCGATACAACTTCTTGTAAGTAGCAGGAAATTTCAATGGAAAAGACAACGATAGCAACCCGGGGACATGATCACTACAATCCTGCCCTTCCCTTATACCTAAAACCGTCTTCTCCAGCTCCGTGATCGCCCAATTAGGGTTCCAAGAAACAAGCTCCAAATACTCAGTATCATCATAAGGCTGAAAGGGCTGAACGACCTTGAAATTTTCGGGATAGTTATGGACCCAATTCTTCCTAAAATCCATCGGAAACCCAAAATCCCGCCTAAAATGCGCGACCTTGTCGAGACGTAGCCGCTTCTCCCCCGCCATCATCAACATCCTAGTCACGTATTCCGCGGCTTTCCCACCATTTTTCTCGATGATTTCCTCCTCCTCTCTTACCAGTTCCTCGGCTTTTGGCGTCATCCCACACCAAATTACGCCCTTCTGGTCTTTGTACATCTCGAAAAGCTTCGGCACTTTTCTGAGGAAATCCGAGAATTTGTTGGGTTTGGGGAGATTGACCTGCCTGCGATGTTGATCGAGACTTCTTAAGGTCACGATGTTTTCGGGCTCGCCTTTAAGAATCTCGAACATGTGCAGGATCTTGGAGAATACCTTGTGCTTCTCCGCCGCGATTTCGAGGTCGTGAACTCGCTTGAACCTGCTGCGGTCCTGGACTCTCTTGCTGGAAGTCATCCATCGCCGTTGGAGGTGTGAGAGTGAGGCGCAGTGCTGATTTGTGCAATCGTTCGCGAAGAAGAATCTGTAGCTGTGATTCAATGGCGGCTTGGACATCATGCTGCAAAAGAAGCGAAAAATTGTTTGTGAAAATGCCCCAACCAATTTTACTCTCCACCGCCGCGGGCCCATTGGACTCAAGCCTCTGTTTGAAGCCTTTTATTTTCATTTGGGCCTGGATTTCGCTCCAACAAAATTTCACTACAATATAAAAAAACTATAAAACTTAATTATAAGATTAAAAGAATTTATTAAAATGATAAACTAAAGGTAGTTATAGACTTAATTATGAACTAATCACACGTGAAGTAACAAAAACTATAAATGACTGTGAAAAAACCAGATCTATAAAGGTTTTGGGTTGTTGATAAACATGGATTTTTCACGATGTTTTGGGCGCATTCGATGTCATTTGTTAATGAAAAACCATGTCGTTTAACCTTTTTCTCAAGTTAAACCTTATTTTGTCGGTTTTTACACTTGCTTTCTTGTTTTGAAATAATTACAGGAAAATAGATGTGGAATTAAAGTGAAAGGAGCTTGGAATGAGAAAGAGGAGCTCAATACGAGAACGTGGGAAAAAACGGGCCGAAACAAAAAAGGTGCGCAGCCGGGAGCGACCTTAGCGCGCGGCCGCGCGGATCATGCACAAAAACTGCCTTCGGGCGCGACTTGGGCGCGCGGGACATTCCGGCGGGACACAATCCGCGCGCGGAAGAAGGAAATTCCTTCTTGGCCGCGCGACTTCGGGCGCGCCCGCGCGTGACAGAGCCCCCTTCGCCAAAACACGATTTTACCTCATTTTTCACCCATATTTCGGATTTTCTCTCCATAGCACTTTTCTCCCACATCCTAAACATATAAATAGATCATTTTGGCACACAACCCTAATCATCTAACATCCTCCCACCATCCACACACACTACCACCATTTTCATCTTCCACCCAACAACTTAGAGAGATAAAGTGTGCTTTGGGGAGAATTGGGAAGAAGACATCAAGGATTTCAAGATTGGAGCTCAAGACCAAGGATTTGTCTATGAATCTCTTATTTTCTTGTTCTTCTTTCATGTTTATCTTTGTTGTAGATATATACTTTTTATTATGATTAGCTAAATTTCCCTATTCTAGGGATTGGATTAGATGGGTTTGTGATGAATTGATCTTTATCTTAATTAATTGTTGATGAGTTCTATTATTTCCTTGTGTTTGTTGATTTGGTTGAATATTTGAATGCTTAGCTACCATTTGAATGTTTTTGTTGTGTCGATTTGAGGCTCGAGAGAGGAGGAATCTATACTAGAACCAAACACGAGGCACAATATTGCAATAGCTCGAGAGAGTGAGTTGATTTGTGAGTGCATTTGATTCAATGAGCCGTTAGGAATTATAGGCTAGCTTAGTGACCGGAGACGGCATAACTAGCTTATAATCTACAAGTCGAGTCGCCCGAGAGGGGTTAGAGTGGAAAAAAGATCGCCCTAGATAATTAGGATTCTATCGATAATTGATTAGTAGAGTGATTTCTAATTGCTTGTCCATCGAAATCTAGTCCCTAGGATAGCTTCGTTTCCATATTATCCTCTCGTTTATTAGTTTAATTATTGTTATTTAGAGTTTATTTGTTTTCTTTAATTTAGTTTAATCTTCCCAATTTATTCGTGGGTCTAAATAGATTAAAATAGATTATTAGTAGTATTCATAAGACTTTCAAACTAGTACTCGTAGAATACGACATTGCTTGCCGAATATTACAAAAGCCCCGTACACTTGCGGATTTTATTTGCTTGAAAAGAAAAGGGCGAATAAGTTTTTGGCGCCGTTGTCGGGGACTAGTAGAGTTAGTACTTGTGATATTATGAAAAGTTATTTTAGCCTAATTTAGACATTATCTTTATTTTATTTTATATATTTTTGTTATTGTTTTTCTTGATAGGATGAGACGTGAATTTGGAGAAGATGAATGAAGATGACATAATTTTTTATCTCCAAATTCAAATAGCGGTGGTGAGAGCAGAATTGCAAACGCATGAGGCTATCAAGATTGATGAAGAGTGGCCACCGCCAAAGTCTCTACCTTGTTTGTGAGTTCGAGCTTACTAAAGCACTTCTCCTTTGTCCAAACTTATTCTCTCTTTGTATCGAATAAGTTTGGGGGAAGAGAGAAGTGTGTTTAGTTTACTCGATTTTTTTTTCTTTTCTTTTCTAGGTCTTTTAATTGTTGAACTTTGAGTTTGTAGTGTCTAGTTGAGTCATTTTAAAATATGTTATGGGTGAATTGCGACATGGCCAATGATGAGAATGGAAAATTTTGATTTTGATTGAAATTGTTGCTTATGTGTTTTGATTGATTTGTTGGATATGTTTTGATGAAGCAAGTTTCAACATCTTAGGTTGTGGATTAAATGAACCTAACTATGTGAGATTTGAGCCTTTGACTATTCATTGATTATAGTCTTTCTTGCTTCTTGTGTGATTATTTGAGCATGTATTTGTATCTCTAGAACTTGTCATGGTTCTTCCTTGAAAATGAGTAGATGTGCTCTAGATTATGATATGATTAAAGGCCTTCTTTGTTAGCCAAAATCTCCCTCATTCTTGACCAAAATGATAAAAGCATGATTCTAGTTCGCCCCTTTGAACCGTTATTTTTTCTTTAATCTAGCCGAATTGGGAAGGGATAGAACTTGTGATAAATTATGAATTTAGGAAATGAGGAGTTGGTAAATAATTGAGGTTATCTTGCTCGAATTGTATTGAAAATGGCTAGCCCTTTTAAGCTCTTGAAAATGGTCGAAAAATGAGAAGAAAGAAATTTTCAAATTCTTGAGAATTGATGAAAGATGAAAAGAGCATTAAAGGGTAGAAATAGCAAGTAAAGAGGAAGCTAAAGCAAGAAAAATAAAAGTAAAAGAGTGAGTGTGATTTGTGGTTGTTGTGGAAAATTTGACATTTGTGGTTGTTGAGAGTTGATATTGTTAGATTATGTGGGAAGCCACTTTGCCTAAAAATCACTCACCCCACCAAAGAGCCTCATTACAACCTTGTGAAGTCCTTTTTGATCTTTATCTTGGAGCACATTGAGCAATAGATAGGCTAGAAGAATGGCAAGCCTATGGTAGAACTTATGCATGTCATCAAATTGAGTGAAAACACGTCTCATTTATACACTTGAGCGTTGAGTGCTTCATTTTAAGTCTTTGTGTGAGAATTCGAAATTCCTAAGAGGTTGAATATTTGACTTTGTTGTAGCATGTTCAACTTTGATTGAGAAAAGCATTTGCAATTTTGTTGTTGAAGTGAATAAATTCTGAGGCCATTTTAATGTCATCGATTCGCCCTTCCATGTTGTGTTTCTTTTCTTTTCTATTTTGTTGTTTGGAGACAAACAACGGTTTAAGTTTGGGGGATTGACAACATGGATTTTTCACGATGTTTTGGGCGCATTCGGTGCCATTTGTTAGTGAAAAACTATGTCGTTTAACCTTTTTCTCAAGTTAAACCTTATTTTGTCGGTTTTTACGCTTCCTTTCTTGTTTTGAAATAATTGTAGGAAAATAGATGTGGAATTAGAGTGAAAGGAGCTTGGAATGAGAAAGAGAAGCTCGATACGAGAACGTGAGAAAAAATAGAGGTCGATTCGGAGTCCGGACGAGGGAGAACGGACCGAAACAAAAAAGCTGCGCAGCCGGAAGCGATCTTAGCGCGCGGCCGCGCGGATCATGCACAAAAACTGCCTCTGGGCGCAGCGGGACATTCCGCCGGGGCACAACCCGCGCGCGGAAGAAGGAAATTCCTAATTGGCCGCGCGACTTCGAGCGCGCCCGCGCGTGATGGAGCACCCTTCGCCAAAACACGATTTTACCTTATTTTTCACCCATATTTCGGATTTTCTCTCCATAGCACTTTTCTCCCACATCCTAAACATATAAATAGATTATTTTGGCACACAACCCTAATCATCTAACATCCTCCCACCATCCACACACACTTTCACACTTTTACACACACTACTACCATTTTCATCTTCCCCCAACAACTTAGAGAGATAAAGTGTGCTTGGGGATAATTGGGAAGAAGACATCAAGGATTTCAAGATTGGAGCTCAAGACCAAGAATTTGTCTATGAACCTCTTGTTTTCTTGTTCTTCTTTCATGTTTATCTTTGTTGTAGATAGGGGTGTGCATCGGTCGGTCGGTCCAACCAACCGACCAAAATCTCATGAACCGAAAACCGAACTGATCAAAAAATTCAAAATTGAAACCGACCGATTAGACCCTTCGGACCGAACCGAAACCGAACCGAAAAATTCGGTCGGTTCGGTCGGTTTTTGAAAAAAACCGACAGTTTTTTAAAAAAAAAATTCCAATTTCCAAAACATAAATATTCAATAAAAACATCACAAACTTCATCCTAATTTTAAAACATAGTCATTACAATTTACAAATAACTAATAAAACACACAATTAATAAAATATTCCAACAACAACATATCAATATCCCATAAATATCAAATAAATAAATCTTGAGTGCAATATCCTTCAAATCAAATAACATAAAATATGTAGCTTGAATCCTTTAACTTCAAAACTCCGTCAATCCTTTAGCTTCAAGTCTCCATAATATCATCACTTGCATTCACATCTTCACCAATGCCAAGACTTTTCAAAGCTACAAAATAGAAAAGATCAAATGATAAAATAATTACAAATTAAACAAAGAGATAAAAAGAAATAAAGAAATAAATCACAAGTTAAAAAGACCTTGTTCGTGCTTTTGAATGGCCTCCAAATCCTCTTCGATTGTAATAGATTGCTTTGATTTCCTTAGCCAATCTTGAGTACAAACGAGACTCTCAACAATTCTAGGAGTTAACGAACTCCTAAAAGCATCAAGCACCCTTCCCCCGGTGCTAAAAGCCGACTCGGATGCTACCGTAGAAATAGATACCGAAAGTAAGTCTCGAGCTAGGAGGGCTAGAATAGGCAACCTAGGTTCATTAACCTTCCACCAATTTAATATGTCGAAGTTCTTTGCACCATCAATCCCCCTTTCCTTCTCGTTTAGGTAGATATCCAAATCATTGGACACTTCCTCTCCTCAAATTAGCTTTTGTTTTTTGTACTTGGCAAGCAAAACATAAGGAGATGATGAACTCAAATCTTGTGAAGCATTTTCAACTTGTGTTGTTTCATTACTTGAAGAAGGTTGATGCAACAATTTGTAACCCTCATACATTTGGTAGAGCTCGGTTTTCACACTCTTTGCGATCTCTTCACCAACTTCTTTTCCATACACTTCAACAAGTATGAATTCTACGACTTCAAACTTGTATCTAGGATCAATAACAACACAAAAAAATGATCTTGTTCATCTTTTTTGGATCACCCCAATACTTATCAAATTTCTCCTTCATCTTCTCCCCCATTTTCCTCACTTCCATGTTCGAACCTTTCACCCATTCTTTCAACAAACAACACATATTGCTAATCTCATGCAAGAAAAAATTTGAAGTGACATACGAAGACCCGGAGATCCTATTTGTCAAATCAAAAAATGTTTTCAACACCGTACTCAATTTTCTTGCATTCTCCCAATCAAAAGAATAAGGAATGTCATTTGGAAGATCAACCTTATAAAAGGGATCTTTTGATTCATATAGATCAAAAGATTTTTCAAACTTACAAGCAACATTCAACATCAAATAAGTTGAATTCCATCTAGTAGGCACATCCAAACACAATAGACTCTTGCTTTCAATATTCTCCTCTTCACAACATTCTTTAAATCTAACAAGTCTAGCAGGAGATTGCCTAATAAATCTAACCGCATCCCTTATCTTTTTAATTGAGAAATCTAACTCTTTCATCCCATCTTGCACAACCAAATTAACAACATGAGCAACACACCTCATATGCAAATATTTACCTCCCGCCACACAACAACCACGAGTAACCAATCTATTTCTCAAAGCAACAACACATGTATCATTTGAAGAAGCATTATCTACTGTCACTGAAACCACTCTCTTAATTCCCCACTCACGTAAAATACCATCAATTTGCCTACCCATATCCTCACCCTTATGACTCTCAATAGTACAAAAACTTATGATTTTTTTTGTTAATTTCCACTCCTCGTCAACCCAATGGGCAGTTATACACATATAATTAATTCTTTGCAAAGATGTCCAAGTGTCTGTAGTAATAGAGACACTTTGGCCAGATTTTTTGAAAAAATCCATCAACTGATGCCTTTCATTCTCAAACAACTTAAAAATATCCCGTGAAATAGTCCACCGTGAGGGAATATTGAACTTAGCTTGTAATGCAGCAACAAATTCCCTAAACCCTTCACCCTCTACAATTTTAAAAGGTAGTTCATCCTTGATTATCATTTCAACCAATTTGATCCTACAAAGTTGTTGATCAAATCTCCAACTAGTTAAACTACCTACTATGACAGACTCATCACCCCCTTCCTCAACTTGTATCGATTGTAAAGACAATTGTGATTGTCTTACATCCGAACTTTTAGATCTATCAGGATGATTTTTGCATTTAAGCATATGAGTATTAAGCGAAGTCGTACCGTTTGTACCGGAGTCGGCATAGTAGGTACTAGCGCAGTAGTTACATTTTGCCTTTTGCCTCCCATCTTCTCCAGTAAACTTTGTGAAATGAGCCCACG
Organism: Agastache rugosa; assembly: GCA_031470985.1. NCBI lineage: Eukaryota > Viridiplantae > Streptophyta > Magnoliopsida > Lamiales > Lamiaceae > Agastache > Agastache rugosa. Next base: position 19,423,330 of record CM062603.1, on the reverse strand, counting down.
CATTAGATTTTGACCTTCCACCCTTATTTTTCTTCGAGGTTGCTGTGGTCCGAGTGGACTCTTTTGCAAGAGGCGGTGGCATTTCATTTTGAGCGGAGGGAATGGACTCGTTTCCTTCCTTTTGATTTTCAGCCATGATAATCTGCAACAAATTAACAATAAACACCGACCGAAAGACTATAAATTAATAATAAAAATCAATAAATCAACACACGAACGATAATGTGCAGATTGCAACAAATCAATAAAAATAAGAGGCAGATTTTAATGTGCAGATGGAAAAAATCCAAATGGAAAAAAATATAGCAAAAGCTACCCATCCTGCCCCCGCAAGCAAAGAGGTTTCAAGATACCAGGCAACTTAGCACCTCCATTTTCATTCTGAGGAGCGCCTCCAGATCGCACTTTTTGCGTTAAACACATTATAAGTTACTTCTTGTGAATTGTCACCTGATGTGTGATGGATGAAAATAGTTTTAATGATTATTAACACTTCATCTTTTGATAATTACCTAAACATACAATCCTTGACTGAAGAGTTTTTTCGCAGAAATTCAAGACCAACACAATATTCACGTAATGTGCAGATTGCAACAAATCAACAATAATCACAAATGAGATTGCCTAATAAATCGAGACAGTGAGAGGGAGAGAGTGCATACCGAAATCACCCGGAAGGCGGCGGAGAGGGGCAGAAAGGCGGCGGCGCAGCGGCAGAAAGAAGAGTGACAGAGAGTCGGCGAGAGAGAGAGAGGTGCGGCAGGGTGGAGGCGGGGAGGGGCAGAGGCGAGGTGCGACGGCGGCGAGGCAGAGGGGGCGGATAGGACGGTGGCGGAGAAGGAGAGTGAGAGAGAGTCAGTGAGAGAGAGAGAGAGAGAGAGGAGATGAGATGCAGCAGCAGCCAGCAGATGCTCGATGGTGCCCGGTGGGAGAGCTGAGATGGAGGCCTCCGGCGGTGGGAGAAGGGCGTTGACGGTGGGATGTCGGACGGTGGGATGTCGCCGGCTCGCCGCTGAAGTGAGTGGTCAGTGATGAGAGTGAGAGGAGACTGAGAGAGACGCAAAGAGTGAAGCGGCTGAGGCGCAGAGGCAGAGCACTAGCAGTAGCAGAATAGTAGAAGTTAGGGTTTTTTCAAATATATATTTATATTATTATATAATTATATTATATATATTATATATATATTTGGTCGGTTCGGTGCCCTACAGATGAAATTTTGGGAAACCGGGACCGAAACCGAAAACTAAATTTTGCCAAAATTTTGGACCGAACCGAAAACCGATTAAAGTGAAAACCGAACCGAACCGACCAAAATCCTTTGGTTCGGTCGGTTTTGTCGGTTCGGTTCGGCCCGTGCACACCCCTAGTTGTAGATATATACTCCATCCGTCTTACCGAATATGGTCTGTTTTCCATTTTGGGTCGTCCCACCGAATATGGCATGTTTCCTTTTTGGGAAAGAATTAGAGCTTAATTTAAACTAAAAAAGCACTTTAGCCGTACATTGTTGACTAAAAAGTACTTTATTAACTAAAAAGTTACTTTATTAACACTTTATTACACTTCATTCCCTTTTTCTTAATCTCCGTGCCGAAAACAAATAGGCCATATTCGACGGGACGGAGAGAGTACTTTTTATTATGATTAGCTAAATTTCCCTATTCTAGGGATTGGATTAGATGGGTTTGTGATGGATTGATCTTTATCTTAATTAATTGTTGATGGGTTCTATTATTTCCTTGTGTTTGTTGATTTGGTTGAATATTTGAATGCTTAGCTACCATTTGAATGTTTTTGTTGTGTCGATTTGAGGTTCGAGAGAGGAGGAATCGATACTAGAACCAAACATGAGGCACAATATTGCAATAGCTCGAGAGAGTGAGTTGATTTGTGAGTGCATTTGATTCAATGAGCCGTTAGGAATTATAGGCTAGCTTAGTGACCGGAGACGGCATAACTAGCTTATAATCTACAACTCGAGTCGTCCGAGAGGGGGCTAGAGTGGAAAAAAGATCGCCCTAGATAATTAGGATTCTATTGATAATTGATTAGTAGAGTGATTTCTAATTGCTTGTCCATCGAAATCTAGTCCATAGGATAGCTTCGTTTCCATATTATCCTCTCGTTTATTAGTTTAATTATTGTTATTTAGAGTTTATTTGCTTTCTTTAATTTAGTTTAATTTTCCCAATTTATTCGTGAGTTTAAATAGATTAAAATAGCTTATTAATAGTATTCATAAGACTTTCGAACTAGTCATCGTGGAATACGACCTTGCTTGCCGAATATTACAATAGTCCCGTACACCTGCGGATTTTATTTGCTTGAAAAGAAAAAGGCGAATAGTTGTCAGGTTCCTGATTGCAAAAAGAAGTTGATGGCAAACAGCCTAATTTTGACTTTGTATATGTCCAAATAAAGCATTTGAGCTGGATTAGGAATGTCAATTGAGCCCGAACCTGACGGGCCGACCCGAATAAACCGAACAAAATAAAGGGTTAGGGTTGATTTTTTACAACCCGAATACATAACCAGGCTATTTGGGCTGGCCCGCTAGGGTTGAAGGGTTATCCGGGCTAGCCCGATCAGGGTTAGGGTCAACCCGAATAACCCTGATGTATTTTTAAAAAATTAAAATAAATAATACATCATACTAATTACTTGTAGTAGTTGTATGTCGCGCCCTCTTTTGCTCTACACAAAAATCATAGAAAATGAATGTCATTCAAGTGTTTAGTTTCATTTGTGAGATAACGAATTAATGTTGAATATTATTGTTATTTTTCATGTCGTGTAGTGCTACTAGACTTGTTTTGTTGGATGCTATTTTTTGGATTTAATCAAGTTTCTATTTTTTGGGTCACTTGTATTCTTGTTTTGTTACTTTTTAATTTTTTTGTGTGTAGTTTTTTTGCGACAAATATTGAATAGTCAAGAAAATATATACATTTTAATTTTTATTTACAAACTTTGTGACCCGACGGGCCAGCCCAAAAATCGAAGGGTTAGGGTTAGGGTTAGGGTTGAGTTTTTTCAATCCGAAAAAAAATCAACCCGATTTAATCCGGACCGAATAGCCCGATAACCCGATAGGATTGACCCGAAACCGAAAGGGTTGGCCCGATTGACATCCCTAAGCTGGATAGTAATCAATTTTTTCTTACAACTAAAATAACCTTTATTGGCCCAAAAGAAGGTTTCAATTTCCTTTTTTGAATTGGCCCATGATGAGAATACGGTATGCTCGGTTAAAAATCGAACCGGATCGATCTATAACGATTATGCATAGGGAAAGTTTATTGCTTGGATACCTAGAATATTTTGATATGCTAGTTTCAGAACTAGTTTCTTTTTCTTAATCAATTTCGTTATTTTTATTTGTTCTAGATAAATCTTGTTTATATGCAAGAGTAAGCAAATAACGCATTCACACTTTTGTTCTGCTTAGGTAAGGTCTGGTAAATTTAAGTCCACTAGAAAAGTAAGTGTAGGGCTACTATGATCGATGATTGAAATTGATTGCAATTATGGAATTGCCTACTTCTAAGTTACGGTTGCAAATCCAAATGTTGCCCCTTCGATTTATCATTGCATATTATGACCATCACCATCATTCCAATTTAAAATCAAATATAGGGAAAACTAGAAGAAAAGAAAAATCCTTCTGATTATCCAATACCTAAATCTTCAGTTAACTGAAGATTGCAACTAAAATTACTAAATTATTGATAAAATATCATATACTTGCTTTTTGAATATGATCTCTGCTTTCTTGTGATGTAAAGACAAACTTAAATGTTCAACTTCTTGTGTCCTTGAATAAGCTAGCTTCTTCCACCTGGCCTTGAGTTGCTGAGATTCCCATATACAGTATTATCTTAATTTTCTCAAATTTTTTTATTTTATATTTTGATAGAAAATTTATATAAACAATGGGTATTGAGTACTGGTGAAGTCAAAAGCAAAAATTAAATAACTTTAGGTTTTTATTAACTAGTAAACCAGAAACATTTGTCATCTTTCTGTATGGATGGATTAGTTAAGGTAATCATACTCCGCCAACAATTTATGTTTCTATCTTAAAAAAATCGAGAATCTTAAACTTTCTGTCGCCGTTCACTTAAATTATTGTCATTTGTTGTTGGATTGCTTGATCATAAAAAAAAATCCTCTTCATTCTTACATCTAAGATTGGGAGCTCCAATAAGTGTGCTACACAATGTGGATTGTTGAGAGTATTGTAATAAATTGATAGTTATAGTAATTACTTGTTTATTTTAGGACAAATATCAGTTTATGTCACAATATTTGAGCTTTTAAAAAAAAATGTGTTAGCACTAAATAAATTAATTTAACTGTTATCCAATCTTTTAATATTTTCACAATTATGTCACAATGATATATCCGCCAGTTGAATCCTATGTTGTGCTATTTTTTATATTTAATGAAATGATTCCAACTTTTATCTATACATACACATTAATCATAATAGATGCGTTTGATAATTTTAATAAATTAATGGTGCAAGAAAATAATTGTAGCAGCAATTGGGATTATTATGGTGAACAACCAATGACCCAGATTTATTCTAAATATTCGGTAATTGACAAAAATAAAAAGATGGGTGATCAAGATTCAAGAATCGAGATATATGGCATAGAGATAACCTAACTGCAGCGTTATATGTGAAGGAAGGTTATTAGGATTTAGGGGTTCAACTACCTCCTCTGTAATTCTTTTTCCTTTTTTTTTTGGGAGACGAGATAATTCGTAACTGCTATGCGAAGCTGGATAAACATTATCTGTGTGCGAGGACGAGTAATATTAGAATAGGTGACCAACTCCTCATATTGATTCTGCTAGCTATTTGAGTGGCATCTGGTGCATTCATTAACAACTGATAAATCCTATGATTAAAAGCCCCATTTCTTATCTGTTTATTAACTACCACTCACATGCTCCTGTTTTAATTATTAATAGAAATTAGGATTAGTGCATAAGTAGGTCCTTCAATTTTACATTTTTTTTTATTTGGGCCCTTAATATAAACTTTTCATTTGAATTAATTGGATTTTTAAACTTTCATTTGGGTCAATTGAATCCTTAAACATTATTATATTATTTATAATTAGGTACACTTATGAATGAGTGTTTGTGGATATATTCAATAATAGCACAACATGAAATCTAAGAACTGAATTAAATTAAACCAGATGAAAGTTTACCGGTTACAATAAATGAGAAAGCTCGAGTTACATTTGAAATAAAATATTATTGCTTTCAATTATGGGAAAACTATCTGCAAATTTGTGTACTTACCATGGATGTATGTATGTAGAGAGAGATACATATAAAATTTTATATGCATTTTGATATCTTATACACTTTTTGCATATTGTTTAGGGCCACTCAAATTTGTTGAGTTTGCTCTCCATCTATAGAACTGGTAGTTGAAACACCATTGTCAACTCTATAAAGGAGACAGCTGTTCACACTGCATGCTCTTTCCCAAAGCTTAAATTTTTACTCACTATTTGCATTAGATATTATTAGAACAATAAAGGTATTCGGTCACATTGTGGCCGGCCACACGAGTAAGAAAAGGAAAGTTAACTGTAAAAATGGAAATAATCACATTTCCCCTTAGGGTTTATGATTCCCCAATTAGGGTATATTTCCATTTTCAAAACCTATATTACCTTTTTTAGCTTGTGTGGCTGACCACAGTGTGTCCAAATAGCACTACCCTTATTAGAAACATAGGTCTTGCTTTACTATTTTTTGGATTAATTATAACTTAAAACCTGACGTTGAACTGAGTTGCAAAAAATAGTCTAATTTTTTTAATATGAAGATAAAAACTCTAACCTTTCCGTAGAGTTGTAAATATGGGATGTGACAAAAATTTACAGCATCATGATTCTGATACACGTGTACTCCTCATACCAACTTTTAATCATAAATTAATGAGAGCTTAGAGGTGACTTTGCTTATCTTACATGCCGTATTTACATGTTCGAAATTTTTTCTCACATGCCATATTTACAATTTTTCTAAAATATTGGGACTTATTTGTCACGTCATAAGCTATAATTAATCCAACTTTTCTGAAGAAGACAGATTATAATTTTTTTGAAAGGGAAGACAGATTATAATTTAATAAAGGTTTACTCTTAATTTCATGCGGCTCCAACTTAAAAACCATAAATAAGTTTCGTGTAATCAAATTAGTTTATACATACATACTTGCATAAAACCATAAATGACTAAGTAATAATTTATAATTTTGAAAGTAGGCAATTGTTTGATGGGAAAAAAAAGGAAAAAAGGGACCCGTGCTATGAATATAAAAGTGTGATGTATTAATTGAGTAGTATTATTTTGCCACCTTTAATGTGTACACTACGTCGTTTCATTACCAGCTACATTAAACTTTTAGTCTATTCACAGCATGCATTAGTTTTGGACAGCAACACTAAAGTGTTAGATTTGGAAAATGAAATTCAAGATGGTTTTTTGATATTTTGATGCATATTTGTCGAAATCAAACTTTAATCCCTGAGATTAGGATTTGGGGATGTTTGAAATTTACGCTCAGCTCTTTAATTATGAAAACGAACTGTTTAAGTCTTAAACTCTTAAATTCAGTTCGTTTTCATAAATTAGGTCTTATTGGGGTTAGGGAATTAATACTTTGTAAATGGCTCATTGGTTAAAATTTAAATCATTCTATAGTATGATTGGAACTCACATTTCAATCAAACAAAAAACATTAACCACCAATTAATTGAAAAGCTCTTTCAGTCCGATCCCGAAAGTTATTTGGATTCTTGGATTTCGATTGTAGAATTATACTTTATAGATTATTTTATTTTTGGAAATACTAAATTGTATATTAATTCAACATTATATAGACTGTTTTCCACAAAATAATATGAGCTGATATGAAGTAAAATTTACCAAAAGGTTAGAGTTCTAAAAAGTAGTAATATTTTAATGGATTCAAGCAAATGGTGTGACCTCATGATTGTAAAAGATAAATTAGAGATCAATCATCTCATGTCTCAAATTAGAATCGATTAAGATTGAGATTTCAAAATCAAAATTAGGACAAGCAAAAGAATACAAATTCGTTTATAATTTTATTATTTTTTATGAAGATGGTAACCTCCAGTCGTGCAATAATCTATTAAGTATACAGAATGTCTTAACTATACTCATTTCACTAATAGATCATCCCCAAGGGTATAAGTTTGTTTGCAATTGTTTTGCCAAAGTATTATCAAGAACAAAAATTCATCTTAGATACAATATTTTTCTCCGACATGTGCTAAAAAATAAAAATAAAGATATGTAACTATATATAGATATGTGGCACATTTAGAAACCATAAATTCAATATGCTTAGGCTCCACCAAATTGCATTATTCTCGCCAAGAATATAGTAATTAACACCATAAACAAGCCAAAATAAAAACAAAAATAAAAATAAGTTTACTGTCGTGTTTCTCTTTTGAATAAATCAACCCCCACTTGATTACACAAACAAAAGATAATCACTTGGGTAATGGAGTAAATTAGGAAGGCTTTAGATTCAGTCAATCTCCAATCACGTTTCTCACTTCTGACAATTCAAATATGGAGTAGACAAAATTATTCTTCTCTCCCCAATGAGTATTTTACAAGCCATTTCAATTATTATTAAATATTTATACTATTATTATTATTATTACTATTTTCCTTTTTTATTTTCAAGAATTCCGACACCCTTACCCCTCTCTCATGCTGGAACTGGTTGTCCCTCTTATTACAACTTATCCTCAATCTCACACACACACACACACACACACACACATTAGTTGGCCTGTCTCATGTAGTTTAATCATGTTCACAATATTTCTAGTTTCGAATTTAATCCAAAATTCTAGAACATTCTTAATTGTTCTGAACTGGCGCGAACATTTGAATGATCAAAATTGGCTACATAGACTTATAGTGTCTACAAGAAGAAGAAAATAAAAAAATCAACATACATGATCTTGTTACATGTAACAACACTAGGTATCTTACATTTATTCCCATATTTACGAGTTGGATCTTTCATTTCTCTTTTTGTACGGACTACCCGTTGAGATTGAGTCATGTTGAGAGTTTGAAGATGAGGAAGTGTCATATTCATATTCATATTCACATTCACATTCGAGATCCTCAAATCCGAAGAATTCTTCTTGATCTTCATCTTCCTCCGGCATCTTCCATTTCTCCACATCTATTTCCTCCTCCAATGAGATCACCTCCACCACCTGTCAACATCGGTAGCTCCAAAATTTTTACTATGATACCTAACATTAAAATCTGCAAATATATGGAATATATTCTCATCGTAGACGGTATCTAAGACGTGTGCATACAAAAATCAAACACAGAGAAAAGACAAAGGTGATAGCATTGCTGGATTTGCTGGATTTTATCAAGTGGGAGCAGACATTAATATTGTTTAGACAAATTTTCAATCTTCAATTTGTTATTGTATTAACAACAGGAAGCAAATAAAGTTGTCATACTGTAAATGGAATTTTTCTTGTCCAAAGCAAACAAAATCAATCTCTGAATGAAAATAAAATACTTATTAAATTAAGGGGAAGCCTTTTTATCCTATGGTTTTAACCTGTCATTATTATATAAATTACATATTATTGCCTAATAAAGCATAAAGATTGTAGTTAGGTGAGGCACAAACATCAACAGGAAAAAAATTAGAAAAAACCACATCAAGACAAAAAGAGGGCCGAATCATGTATTCATATTAAATTTTACTATTAGCATGATTATTATATATCTAGATAATCTTTGGATGACATTGAAAGAACAAGGTGTTTTCTGATAGCAAAATTTTCATTGTAAATAGCAAAATTGCATATGTATGTAGTCGGCAGGTCAACTGTGGAGGTTATTCTACATACATGAACTCTGCCTATCTTGAGCGGAGTTCTAACACGATTAAATTAAACAGGCGTGCCAACTTGATATAAACGTCGTTATCTCTAAACTCAACCAGTAATGACAAGTTAGCACAAGTTTAGGTGAATCACCGCATATAAATGGCGTAGGATTAGACTAAAGCTCAACCAGAAAATGACATGAATGTAATAAAAATCTCTCTTATCTGTCACTAGAATTCCCATACTTCCATGAAGATTTCATAAACTAATCACCGCAACAAATAAAATAAAAACTAAGCAAGCAATACTTGTCAAGACATTCAAAGGCAAGGATCAAACTCTAGCCATTTCAGCAGATATTAGATGATGAAAAATCAATAAAAAAATTATTCCTGTCCCAGCATGCTCACTGATTGCTCACTATTATATGTTAAGCCAGAAAAACTACGCCGTTTCTATTGCATAATCCACGGTGAGACTATAACAATGTTAAGCATGCATATCTTCAAGATTAGCACAAATTAATTCTTTAACAATGTTTAGGGCTAACACAATACCTCACTCATAGACGGGCGCCAAATTGGAGAAGCTCGTATGCAGAGAGAGGCTGCAAATGCAAGCCTTTTGAGTTGGATTGTGTTGTAGTCATCTCCAAGCCTTGGATCAATGACCTCTTTTACATCTCCTCTATTCAGTATAGGCTTCGCCTTTTTAATCAAATTAAGAGTAACAAATTAGTACGATAGATGAGATAATTGTACAGATTATTGAACTTGAGAAATGATAATCACCCAGCTATGCAGACTTTGATGAGAACTATCAACAGGTTTCTTCCCAGAAACAAGCTCTAGCAAAAATACACCAAATGCAAATACATCCGTCTTCTCGTCTACAACGCCATGCATAAAATACTCCGGTGCTAAATGCCTGCAGATTAACCACCAAAACAACGTTAATCATACTTGTCTTAAACAGTCAGTGCAAGAATTTTAGCAATTGCAAGAATGATTTCTGTACCCAAATGTTCCCTCTATTGGACCAATGGAATGATGGCTCCATTGTGATGGAAGCCATTTTGCTAAACCAAAATCAGATATCTGAAACAGAGAAATAAGACCGTGAATCATATACATCAATCTAATTCAATAAATAATGAGAAAAAAAATAAGATACAATTTTTTTTTTGTAACAAAAATGTTACCTGGGGTTCAAAATCCGCAGCTAGTAAAATATTAGAAGACTTAATGTCCCTATGAATAATTCTTCTGGGACAGTTGTTATGCAAATAATGTATCCCTTTTGCAGTTCCAACCGCAATTTTGTACCTTGTTTTCCAGTCCAATGTAGGCAATTTCTCATCTAAATAAAGAAATTAATTAATTCTTTACAAGTTATTACAAACAAACAAAGAAAAAAGAAAAGATTAGTATATGATAAAATGTAATTAATTAAATATTTGAATTATTACCATGAAGAACAGAAGCAACAGAGCCTTTAGAGGAGAACTGGAAAATGAGATAAAGGCCATTATCGATACAACAACCAAGAAGGGCTGTCGCATTTGGATGAGAAACATGTCCTAACGTTCCGATTTCTGTCAAGAATTCTTTCTCTTTCCTCTCATCGTTTTCTGCTTTCGTCAACCGTTTCACCGCAATCGCTTGTCCGTCTTCCAGCACTCCCCTGTAAACCTCTGCATAACCTCCTTTCCCCACCATATTGTCTGAAAACACGAGAGAGAGAGAGAGAGATCTCAGCGTTCAGCACAAAAAGATTGCATTTTTCGAGTGAAAATCCACAAGAAAAAGGGATGCGAGCCCACCTGCGGAGAAACCGTTGGTGGCGGCGGAGATTTCGTGGTAGGAGTAGCATTTCCATGTGGGTTTGTGGAAATTCTCAGACGGCTCTACGGCGGCGGCGGCGGCGGACTTATTTTGTTGGGTGGTAAAATCGGAGTCTTTGGGCAGTAGTTGTTCATCAAAAGCGTGGCGTTTGAGGGAGAAGAGCCTCTTCAAGCTTGCTGTCCGAATGTATCTCATGTTTGGTAGGGAGAATCAGGAGATATCTTGTAATGAATGATTCTGTGTTCAGAGCCCAACAGAATCAAAGTACAGAATGAGAATGGAACTCCACTCTACACTCATAACAGGACAGAATAGAAAACAGGTTTAAATAGTACTACTGCTTGTATGAAATGCCTCTGCTCCTCTCTCTCTCTCTCTCTAAAAGTTGGAGAAAGAGTCAAATGTGAGTCTATGTCTATGTGGATGTGTTCGTATATATATGTGTTTAGTTATCTATTACGCAAAATTTGATGATGATATAGCCTATAGGTAACAGGGGCATAAATTATTAAACGAAAACACAGGTGTTTATTAAACCAGCATGAAATGATTGGAGTGGTTGGCCAGAAAATAAAACTAGCTTTTGGGGAATTAATGGAAAAATTAGAAAAATGGGCGATGTACAATTACAATATGACCCATTTACAGTTGTATTGAATACGAATTTTCATGTCATATCATATTTGCAGCATTAAATTCAATTTTGATTCAATGAGGTTTAGAATAGTACGTATATTAGGTCCTTCGATCCGCACATTCAAGAATTAATAAATCTTATCTGTAATTAAAGAGGTTTAGGATTCAATTTCTACCATTCCTATTTTTTCAAGTAAATAAAAAAATAACAGTATTGTATTATTGGTGAGTTATGGTTTGGACTTTGTACTTTCATCACAAATGTGTTTTAAGTAATTCTTGAAATTTATCATATATAGGAATACTCGTTAACCAAAGTTCAAGACTATCCACATCTTTTGTTGACAAACTAGACTAGTAGCTAGATTACACTTTTCAATTGGCCTTTTAGAAAGAAAAAAGTATTGCATTAGTTGGAATCTAACCTTGATTATACTTGTTTATATCGAAATGACTTATACTATTAATTTTACGTAGAAATAATCCAAATTATCAAACTTAATTCTATACTAATCTGAATCCATTATATTTTCTCATTTATGAATCGTTAGTTACGACTAACTAAGCCAAGACGAGACGATGTGGAATCCACATGATGTATTTTATATGAATTAGTTTTAAGTAACAGTCCTGTCAATGAGAATAACACAGATGTCAGATTAGAGTAAAATTTTGATAATTTAGGTTTTTTTTTTTACTTGGTAGAAAAGCACACCCCCTTCTCTCTATGATCATAGTACTGTTCTTCCTTAATGAAAGGTCCACCAAGACCTCAATGCACAAATAAGGTGAAGAAAGGAAGCATGTGGATGGGAGCAGCTGGGGTTAAATTTAATGAAGGCATACCACAAAATTGCGCATGATGATGAAATACTACATTTAATACTAGATGACAGTTTTAATCTTGGCAATGCTGCATGTCTTGCCTCAAAATTTGAGATGTTGATTGATGTTAATATCCGCAAAAATAAACTTTAATTAGATCTTAATCTTTGGATTAGCGTGAAAGGAGGCCATGCTTCTCTCTCTTTGCGCCCTATGCGTGGATTCAATCGCCTTTTCCTGTTACCAATGCAAGCTTTATGTGAATTTAAAATCACCATCGAAATATAATGGAAAATTAAGTTTTGTGTACGTATATTGGTTTAGCGGTATAATATTGTTTGAGGCTGAAGGAATAAATCTAGTGCAATTTTTAAAATTTAATGTTACAATTAAAAAGAAGAAACTATGGTAATTCCTTGCTATTCATAATTGACCTTGGATAAATTTCTCAAACCACACAAAATAAGTAATATGCATTAAAAAAACTTGGTGTGCGACGTGTTCTATGTGGAAGGTGCACTATCTTCTTATAACAAGAGTCATTCTCTGTCTAGCTTCTCTTACGAAATAACATCAAATCAATAAACGATATGAGATTTACAGTATTTAGTGTTTTGCTACTGTTACTATACAGTAAATTAGCACTTCCCACATAAATGAAGTCGATTCTGAGATAACACGAGTAGATTTATGTAGATCACGTGATATTTTTCTTTTCTTTTCAGATTTTTCCCTGAAAAATCACATGATGAATTTACACTTGAAGGAAAGTAGTTAATGACAATTGGTATTTGTGTAACACCCCGCTTTTTAATAAGCTTTTAAATTTATTTAAATGGCTTATTATTATTGTTGTTATTGTCTTTATTTTATGAATATTTCGACTTCCATAGTAGCTCGAAATAATTTTGTTCGGACTTGAGGGAGTCCGTAGTTGTGCCTTAGTTAAAAGAATAAGTCTTTAATTTTAATGTTAACATAGAAGCACATTTCATATTATATGGGCCAAATTAAATATTTTGTAGTTTGGTTTTTTTTTATTTATTGAAAATACTTATTTTATAAGAGTAAATATATATAAGGGGATGTACAAATCTTATATTATGATTATGAGTCAAGAAAATAGGAATTATCATAGAGTTGGAAATATAATTAAAGATAAGATTTCTCTCCCACTCCTAATCTAACTCAAACTCTTATCAAACTCATGTATATATATATTTTAGCCTCTATGCAAAAGCTTTTACCACAAAATAAAATTTTCTCTCAAAGTTTTGATCGGCTGTTTCGTCAAAGGAAAAGTTCTTTTTCAACCCTCTTTTAAGCCCTAATCTCGACTCCAAAGGGTTTTACCACAAAGCAACGTGATATTTTTCAAAGCGTATTCTCCCACACCAAAGTTCGATCGGCAGCAACAAAGTTTAGCAATTTCTTCTGTGAGTTTTTCTCCCTAATTATACCGTATTTTTTTTTCCTACAGAATTTCGATGTTTTATGTTTTTGTCGAATTGTAAATTTGATCGAGTCATAACTCGAATTGATTGTGAGTCAAAGTTGTGAGGCGGTTAATGGTTTATGCATGTGTCGGAAGAATGGCAGAGAAAAAAAAGGTAGAGAAGATCAAAGTTAGAAGATGTAATGCTAAAAGAATTAATTCTATTAATAGATATGTATTAAAAGATATTTATTTTTTATTTTTTTTTTATTTTCGAAAAGGGGTAGTCAGAAGTCAGGTTATAATGCATTAATAGTTAGTAAAAGTATATTGATGAGTTTAATTAGTGATGCGAACTGGTGAGAAGTTTAAGAATTAATGTGTATATGACTTGTACTTTTAGATTATTAAATAGTAGTATTACCATGTTTTGTAAAATTGCTTATACGTATATAACTATATATGTATATATTGTAGTAAAAGGATCTTATCAACAATAAAGTTTGGTTAATTATTTAATATTTTGGGTGGGTGATACGGTAATAAGCAAGTTTTAAAGGAAATTTATGTATTTATGTATATATGTGCCGAAAGTTATTGGAAAGGAAAGAAGTAGGTGTCAGACCTTGGTTAATAAAGATTTTACGATAAAATTTCTTATAGTTTGAGTAGTTTAGTTCTATTAAGTTTAAGTGGGCCCTTATAAATATGTTTTTGATTTTTTTTAATTGACTAGGTGTGGCGCAATTATGACCTTCGTCCATTAAGTGATTTTTTGGATCGTTTGTGCTCTGCTTTTAAGGTGGGTAAACCTTCTTTCAAATTCAAAAGTTGTGATTTGTTACGTCATGTGGGTGAAATTCTTCTAAACTCAAAAGATGATTTATGATGAGATATGGTTTCAAATGTGAAAGTTGTTTATGAAATGTTTTTATATGTCCAACATGTTATTATGATATGGAATGTGATGCAAAAATGAGAATGTTTGCATATAATCGTCTTAAATGCGTCAAGCTCTAGTGGGTTATATGTTAAAGGATGTCTTGTGCACAGTGATCTGATATGTCTCTATAATCGCCTTGAATGCGTCAAGCTCTTGTGGGTTATAGATGAAAATGTTATGTTCTATATTCGCCTTGAATGCTTCGAGCTCTTGTGGTTTATAGAAATTATGATATGTTACTTCCTATGATAATCGTGTTGTTGGACATAAACTGAAAGGATTCCATGTATGACTCACCACTGAGTACGTTTTATGAGTACTCACCCCCATATTTTTCAAATGTTTTCAGGTCAGTGAGCTTGGACTTGCGTGGAGGAAACGGGGTGTCGGGTTTAGTTAATGTTTGAACTTCTTGTTGAATTGTTTTCTTTTAATTTGAACTTTTAAGTGCATTGAATTTGCTTAGATCGAATGATGTTTTAATATCTGAATTTCTAGAGTTGGTGGTTTTGCTCCAAGTTGAACTTGAGATTTATTTGGACTAATTTGTTTGTTTTTGAAACTATTGAGGAGTTTATTTTATAATTGTTTAAAAAGAAAATTTTAGTTAATTCCGCATTAATAAAATAAAAAGAGCAGGTAAATTAGGGTGTTACAATTTGGTTCCAAACATATCGTCATAGGACCACGAATTAATTGGGCTAGGCCATCTTGGGTTGGGCTTCAACTACCATCTTCCTTGCTACTACTCTTCACGGATTGCATTGTAAGAACCAAGTTGATTCAAATAACTATGACCTAATAAAGCCCACTAAAGCAATGAGAGAATGCTTGGGGTGTGTGTGGGGGGATTTCCATCTCATTTTGTTCTAATTAAGAGAAATTCAGAATTCTAAAATTTAAATGCTATTGTTCACAAGTATTTATAAATAGTATATGCTTTATATGATAAGTTGCTCGTTTGCTATGCAGTATGGAATAATGTTTAATATATTTGACCGAAATATCTTATGCATATAAATGAATTAATATTCCGTATTTGGTATGATGTATTAAATTCTGCTTGCAACACATAGTTAGAAAGATGAAATTATAGTAATTTATTGTTGTAATTAGTTGTCATATTATTTATATCACCTTTACTCCCTCCTAATCAGTTTATATGTATTTCTAAGCTCCAACACGTTTATTAATAAAATAATATTTTGACCAAATTAGCCTTATTTAATAATAATAATCTATTCTTAAATACAAGCCTTATTTGGTGGCAAAGAGAACAAATAAGAATAATTATATTTTGAGTAATTAGTAAAAGGGGAACTAAATATGGTCAATTTTGTCAAAAAAAAATCCAATACGTCAAAGAAACTATAATTAAATGAAAAAACATCATTCAAGTAGAATAGGAGGGGAGTATATATAACAAACAAAATTAACATTATTTATATGACCGGAACTTAATAAAGGTATATACATTAGGGTATACACCCTAATCTATTACTATATTAAAGCAGAATAATTGCAATGTCTTTTCCCGCCTATTCATGTAATTTTCCCTCCCATTTTGCATGCCTCATGCACACTTCCCGTCTAGCCCAATAGTCTCAATGTCTACCCACTCAAAATGATCATTCATCTGCTAAAAAAAATGATCATTCATTGATGCCGCCCAAAATTAAATTTTTTAATTTAAATGACAACATTCTGCACTAAAGTTGCTTATTACTTTGACATTATATATATACATTTGTAATTCTCTAAAAAAAAATTGTTTATTACTATGTTACAATTCTTTTGGTAAAATATATTATTTGGTGATACTTTTTTTTTTTAAAATTTGTATGGATGAGTTTCTTAACTTGAAATCTTAAATTTTGATATTCAACATAAGTATTATATATATATAATATAATTGTATTAATAATCAAGTAAAAAAATAATTGTATTAATAATACTTATGAACGTAATTATATAATTTAATCATTTAGAATATAAATATATATTGAAATATGTATTAATTTTTTTATACTGCTAATTAAAATATTAATTATCATTCAGCGGCGCAACACGCGCGGGTAAATCTAGTTCTCCAAAAAAAGAAAAAAAATCCCAGTTTGGCTGAAATTCTTGAGACGTAAATCTAACTCCGTTTATAAGCAAAAATATTATCATCCACCCTCAATTAGGTTATCAATTTTAAATTTTCACATATTTCCAAATATTCACAATATTCTCAAAAAATATTATCCCGTTTCACACTGCTTCAGGTAAACAGGAAGTTGTAAAACCCAAAACTTTTTCAAAACCCCAAAAAATCTCCGCCATCCGCCATGGGCGACCGCCGCGACCGCGATCGGGACAGAGACAGGGACCGAGATCGTGACCGGAAAAGAATCCGCGACGACCGTGATCTTGACCGGGACCGTGAGCGTGATAGAGACCGTGACCGTAGCAGACGCTCCCATTCCCGTACGCCCGACCGCACTAGATCCCGGCACACACGGTCCCGTACTCGTTCGCCCGACGAAAGGGACCGCCACCGCCACCGTAACCGCCACCACCGCTCCCGCACCCCTACTTCCCCTCCTCGTAAGCGCCACAAGGACGAGGTCGTTCCCAAGGACAAGGACAAGCACAAGGACGACGCCGTTTCGAAGGATAAGAAGCAAAAGGAGAATGTTGCTTCTGGAAACGAAGACGGCAATAAGGATGGGGATTTGATGGATGAGGACGAGGTGGAGATGATGAAGAAATTTGGGATTCCAGTGGGGTTCGATTCCACAAAGGGGAAACCGGTGTCGGGGAACGACGTCGGTGCGGTGAGGAAGGTTACAAAGCGGCAGCCCCGCCAATACATGAACCGCCGCGGCGGATTCAATCGCCCTCTGCCTCCCGAAGTTAATCGTTGAAAGGAGTTTGAATTCGCATTCCCCGCAGGTTTGGGTTTTGGTCGTGTTTGTTTAACGTATACGCTAGTTTAATTGATGTCTATACCGTGATTGGGGTAATTCGTGAGAGAATTGTAACATACTTGAGTACATTAAATTCGTGGATGTTAAATTCTTGCTTTACTTTTCATTATGAACACTTGATGCAGATACTGAGCAAGCACTATCTCTAGTGAATTCTGTGTGGGCTTTTGTTTATCTGTTTATTCTTTTAGTTAGATAATGAGTTTTAGTTTATTTATTTGCCTATTTGATTTCTGGAAACTTTAGGTAACATTTCGTTTGTGTGATAGTTTACATAGATAAAAATAATATAGGATTATTTACTTACTTTGATGAATCAAACAATTTTGAGATTGTTTGATGGTCTTATCCTTCAATTGCTCAATCATAATCTATCTTCTAAAGTAAACGTTCCTTAGGATATCAAAATTTTCTTTTAATTATTTTAAATAGCTTGCAAGTTTATTCTAGAATAATTTTTATAGATATTCGGTTCTAATGCAGATAGAAGTGGCCCATGCCCTTTGTTGAACATGAAGATGTTCCTTGGATTAAATCGGACAACTGCAGAAGATGTAAGACTATCATTGGGTTGTATAATGGAGATGCGTTTGTGCCATTTCATTGTTTCTGATTCTGATTTGATTGCAATTTCTCTATTCTGTAAACTTTAATGATGAATTTCTGTAACCTTCGGCTGCTTACAAATACTGTTGCTGGTGTAAGAGGGTCCTATTATGAGAATGGTAAATGTTAGTTTTTTTTCCCCCCCTTACAACAGAAGCTTGTGCTCATTTTTTAAATGTTACTTTGTTGATAAATTCAGTGTTTCTGCAACAACAATGGCTAAAATCTACGGATTGAAGCATGATGAATTTGTGTGTTTTAAACAGCCATACCATTTTTAGTCTAGATGCAGACAGAAGAACTGCGTCTCAACTGTTCCTCAAACATAGAGATCCTTCTTGGTTTATATCAAGAGAGAAATTGCACTAAATGTAAAACTTCCATTAGGTTGAGTGGAGAATGTTCTTGTGCCATTTTCCTGAATTGCTACTATATTGCAGATTTGCAGTTACTCGACTCTGTTTTTTTGGTAGTGATTACCATATTTTCCCAACTAGTTATACTTTAAACGACCATATTGGTGTAACTTTAGGGTTTGTGCAACTCTCTATTAAATCTTGGAGGGGTTATTTTATTGAAGAATTATTGCTTTTGAGTTTTATTTTAATATTTGTTACCAAAAATGCTCCATGGCTTCTGTGTCTTCATTTTTAGCAGTGTCTTTGTTATTGCATAGATGTTTCTACTAGATCCGTATTTCAATATGAAGGTCATTTTTCGTTGTTAAATCTTGAAATATCATTCCTAGAATCCTAGTTGGAAAATATTGCAAGTGTATGACTAGAACTTATGAATGCTAGACATAAAGCTTTGCACTTTTAGAAATTATTATGTCTCAAAAATTTGTCTATGTTGATGCATCAGGTTGAGTATTCTGTTTCCTGCAAGGTTGTTGACTTGACGTACCTATAGTGATGATCTACGCTTGTTCTTGTTGATTATATTTATGCCTTTTACATGCACCATAGGAAACTTGAAATTTGAAAATAAAGGGTGTGATGCAGATTTATTTCATTCATATACTAGCGAAAGGAAGCGGAGAACAGGAAAAGGCTACGTCATTAACGTGGATTAGGAGGAAACGTTTGGCTTCTGGATGAGAAAGGCAATGCACTGCGCCTGTGTGGTGTTGTCGAACGCCAAGCAGCGGATGTAAGCATTTGGGTATGCCGCTCTGCACTCTTGAATTTCATTCAGTACTTGAGATGAGTCCGTGCAGCCAAACATGGGCAGTTTCCACAGAGTCCAGTATCTGCCGTCGTAGTAATTTGGCATCCTGCTGTTTTCTCTGAATACGTATCCCACCTTCCAAATAGAGAGAGAGAGAGAGAGAGTTTTCTCTATATTCAGAAACATATACAATGCAAAATGCAAGTTTGTGCGCTTATTTCAGTGAAGGTGTAGATGTTGCTGAAATTGTTGTACCTCGTCGAATTCAAGACAGGGGATCCATCCCTTGTTCATCATGTAATCAATCTCCTTTGCGATTGATTCTTCTGATAAGGGTGGTAGATATGAAAGAGTTTCGAACTTTTTGTTATTTATAGGGTTCCATGTCTGTAAACAATCAAAATTCAGCACAAGGTAGAAGACAATCAAACAAACAGTTAGATCATTGTATTTTCACCTTCATGCAGTGTGTTCTTGATCCATTCGAGACTGTTTTCTTCCTCCACAATACCAACTCCGGCCTGACGAGAAGCTTGGATCCGTCGGATTTCAGCCCCGTGCAGCTCGAAGCAGCAACTGGAGCTGAGAATCTTGCAACAGACATTTTCCTCTCCTTATATTTTTTTTTTATTCTTTATGGTTTAAGAATAAAGTATGGAGCTAAGTTTAGCACATAAAGCAGAGAAGAAAAGTTTTATATAGTGGATTCTTGAGAGTAGTAATGTGCTGTGTGCATGAGGTCGGAGGAAAAGACAAGAGTGTGATGAGAGTTTTGTTAGGCGTTCTTACATAGGTTTTATCACCTTCTCCTAAACCGCTTTCCTCAAAATGCTTTGTCCCGTGAAAACCGGTTTAGTAAATATTTATTAGTAAATATTTATTTTCGAGAATTAGTTGGACGAAATTTGAACGATAACGTGTATATACTTGTCTTCCCCATATTGGGAAGTGCAGTTGGTGTGTGCATATCATTTCCTATTAAGTAACAGTCAGGGATACAGAAGTTGGTTTTCTCTGCCCACCGTTTCACTCAAGTGGAATCAATAAACCATCCAGTCATCCACCGGAATACAAATTCATTGCAATGTCATTTTATACTCTGAAAAGAATTGATTTATTAATCAGCTTTTGCAGAATTTAGAGAGGTCCCCCCTACGGAAAAATGGTTCTTTCTTATTATTCATTTAATTTTTATTAAGAAAATAGCAATTATGAACATTCTCTTTGGAAGAAATTATATATTAACCGAAGTCCAATACTTGAAGAAGCTACATAAATGTATAAATAAGCAGGAGGAAAATGCATATAGCATGAAATGATTAGTCCCATGCTACTGGACTTGTAAAATGAATAAAATCCTAAACTGTCTACTTTTTTTCTTGATAAATAATGAAGCTATTTCAATGGAGATTGATGAATCGATCATATTCCAAATTCAAAAAATGATAGAACACCTCGAATCTCTTAGTGCCAGAGCTTCAAACAAAACCCAGAACGCACTCTCGAGCATCTCTTGTTCGATATCACGTCGTTGAACGTGTCGACGAGCTGCCCTGCAAGCGACACAGGATCTTCAATGAACGTATCAATGAATACTTTCACGATCCGTACCTCTTGAGGAGTGGCTCTCAAGCTGTACCAGGTCAAGAATTTCTGTCGGAATGTAGTATCAATGTGACCATCACACTCCAACCATCGCACCACCTTCACATAGTACCCAAAATCCTTATCTCCGATGCCCGGACACTCCTCATCGCGCCTCTCTCCACTTCTCTTCTTCGACGAGCTGCCTGCTTGAGGCTCCTCGTTTCTCTTGGACACGATGTCGATACCCTTCCCGTTGTTCTTGCATCTTTTCTTCCTTCCACCTCCGTCCTTCATGTTGTCTGTCTTGCAGGGAGTGATCTGCAGGCGGCCTTCTGAACTTTCTACGTAGGGGACGCACTCCAAGCCCGTTCGGGGTGTGTTGGACCCGTTATCGGTACTTGTTTCCTCAACCATCTGACCAGTTGACGACTCCTTTTCTTTGTTTCTGAAATTCACTGCATTGCTATTTGGTCCCATGCTGTGTTCTTCATCCAACAAAGAAATTACGTCTCCATTTCCATTACCCTCCTTCTGGGACGGATCCGAGCAGCCGTTGTCGTTAACGAGCAAATTTGAAGCAGCACTTTTATCAGCATTACCGGTAAAACGAAGATAATTATCTCCTCTGTCGTCGTCCTCGTTGCTGCAGGGCAAGACAGTGTTGTTCTCGTCTTCCACCGAAGAAGGATTAGAGAGACTGCTGCAGTTCGTGGCTGGACTTTGACTTCTTTCTACTTCTAAACTCTTGGAATTCAAATTCTGCATCTCTTCTTCAGAGCTTTCTGTTCTGAACTGAAATTCACGGTACCCGATTTCTCTATCTTTGTCAAGAACAGCAACCTTGAGGAGATACTCCGTAGCCGGAGATAGATTCGAAAGCAACAACTTTGTGTCTGGAACGAACAATCTGCAAGTAGGTTCAGACGGATAGTCCTTATCATCTGCTTTTCGATGCCAAAGCATATAACCCACTATGTTTCCCATGTTTGAATCATCAGAATTCAGTATCAATGTAACTGATGAAGCGCATGTTTCTTGAAACTGCAAGAATTTCCCAGCAAGCGCATTGCAATCTAGGCAATTCAAAATCACATTAATAAGTAGAGTAATGCAATGCGCTTTGAGAAAGCAAGTCGAGAGAGAGAGAGAGAGAGAGAGAGCATACTAGGTGTAACAGATGCTCTTTCAGAAAGCATCGAGTCAAGAGACTCCACAGCTGAAGCACAAAGTCTCTGAATTTCTAGGCCTGACGAGAGCCTGTTAACAATACCTCTGGCCTTCTTTACAGGTAAACCTGTAAGAGGACCTACATCTTCTTCGAGCTTTGATACTGCTTCATCTATGTACGCACACAGATTTTGGTAGAGTTTAGTACCAGCAAGAATCTTTTGGCATAACGATAGCCTATAGCACAGTATATCAACGCGCCTGGTGTCCCTTGCGACAACCAGTTGCTTCCTCCATGAGCTGCATTATTCATTTTACACTGTCAGTATGCTATTAGTCTGGCCATCTATGCTTTGTTTTTCTGTTGCTATAGAAGGAAAATGACACTGTGAAATAGATATCGTGACCATGCAAAATGACTATAAGTTCTATAAGGAAAATGATCAACAACCAAGGCATACCAGTTTCAACAAAGCATAAAAGCCTCAAGATAACATTATCAACCAGTCAATGAGCAAGTTCTCAGTTTAGCCACAAGTTCAAAGTCAATATTTCGTACATTGCAGGAATATATAACACAGAAAGAACGCGGTCACAATATAATGACCTAATGCCGTATCATTAGCGGGATAAAGATATCTCATAAGAAACACTTTTTATAAAGCTATCAGATATGACGTGCATGAAAGTAAATTTACGAGCAAAACCCAGACATTACCTTAGCAAATCATTCAATTTCCCACAAGATACACAAGAGAAGCTCCCATCAAGGCCTTTATCCTGCCTATCTTTTGATATGCCAGAATTTTCATGCCGTAAGGCACATTCAAGGTGGCATGACATACCGCATGACATGCCATGGAATGGAGGGTCCGAGTTGCAATTTAACCATAGGCTAGGGTCCTTGTTATCATCATATTGTCGACAAATGCAGCATGAACACCTTTTGCAGAACACATCCACACAGTTCATTTTAGCCTTGCAAGCTGAGTTTTTGCAATATACTGTATTACCTAGCTCGATATCTAGAGCGCTGGTGGCAGCAGCAGCACCTGTTGTTATAGGCAGACGATTTGGGTGGTCAGATTTCCTTAGCCTTTTCGAAGTCCTTTCTCCGTTTTCTGATGTAGGATGTCCTTCTGAAACATTTGCAGTTCCTCTCTCCTGAGCTTTCTTTTCATATACAATCTTTAGAAGATTTTCTATTATTTTTGACTTTGTTAAGCCAGTGTACTTCCTTTCCTTTCCAAGCTCGGCACAGAGGACCTGCAATATCTCCTGGCGGCTCCAACTGTGCAGTATTTCTGTAGCGCCATCTGACCAGTTGGACACTTCATACACTAGTTCTCTCTTTTGTTCCATACTCAACTTACTGCACTTTGATGGATCAAACACCATAGCTGGGTTCAAAATTTTCAAAGGTCATCACAATTGTATAATGTCTTTAAATCATAAAACACTCACGAAAAGTTGAGATACAGAGTGAGAAAAGAATAGATAGGATTACTCGGTAGAAGAGAAAAAGAAACCATGATGGAATAGAGGACAGATATAAAGTTGAATTTCAGTATCTTTAACCTCTAAGAATTAGAACAGCTTCACTTAAGTTCTTGGCACATCGTGCAGATATAGATTGCATTGCATAGCTAACCTACATAATAAGTTTGGAAAACGAACAACTATTTCATACAATCAACAGAAACTGCAAACATGAAGGTAGAACACCATCCCCTAGCACAAAATCAAAGCCTAAAAGACATTAAAGATGATAGATTCGACTGTCAGAAGATGAACTCCCCACAGAACGACAATTAGACATATAAATTATTAAATCAATCAATGCATCAAAGTTAAATATCGCCATCTCTTTTTCCAGATTGTTCTCGCTTGTATCTTCGATCCGAGATCCAAAACTAGAAAACCAGTGCAATGTTATATCTATAAGCACTAAATTCACCATCAAACTTATCTAAAACATTAGCTCAATGATCACATCAACCTTCTTTGAATTTAGACGATAAATAAAAACGACAAAAGAAAGAATTACAAAATAAACATAACCGACAGCAGGCCACCCGCATCATCTTCATAATCCATCACTTACTTTTCTTCATAAGCATATTGATAACCATAAGGCATAAACAGAAGGTAATTCTGGACTATGACATATTTTACTGAGTTAAAGAAAAAGGCAAATAAAATAGGAAAAGGAGCAGCAATGGAGTCTGTGCGTGAGTGTGTGAGCATGCGTGCCTGTGATGTCAATTTCATCGAATAAAGATGCCCAAAAAATAAATATAACATAAGATCAATTCAAGAAGCACTAAATCACGAGTAAAATCGAAGCATCTAACAGATCGAATATGAACTCAACATCCCATTATTCACATAATATTGAAAAAAAAATCTAATATTTTTCACATCAAAGCAATCCTTCAACATGGAAAAGAACCAAGATACGAACTTTGGCCGAAATACCGCAAAAATAAAAAACAAAGGGATTATAAAAAAAAATAATGAAAAGGCAAGAATCTTTACCCTCTAACGACGAAGCATCCATAGCTAATGTTTGTTTCTAACAACTATGCCCACATTAGCAACAAAAGCCCATTTTCCCTTCACCTGAAAGACAAAGTTTTCATCTCCACATACACAATCATAACAGAAAAAAAAAAGTTTTCTTTTTTTCTTTTTCCCTTGTTTTTTAGAGCCTATACATACACACAAATATAGATAGATAGATAGAGAGACGGGGAGGCTGGAGAGAGAATACAAGTACCAAGAATAGGAGGAGAAATCCATGAAAGTTGGGTCTTAACATGTGCCTTTTCACAAACCGAAGAACAATTTTGTATATCTAAACACAAATAAATAAATATTGTTTATGCGTACTGCGTTTGATAGAGAGAGAGAGGAGGGAGAGGGAAGAAGGATGGGCAGTTGAAGAGATCAGAGAAAGGTATATAAAAAAATAGACTAGTAGAGTAAGAAAAACGAATAATATATGAGGCTGTAATAGTACACGAAAAAAAGCGGCTGAATATAGAAGCCCTTTTTACCTTTTCTCGTCGCCCAGCTATCCCCTGCTGCTGCATCTTCTTTCTTGCATTCAACAATTCTACCATGCGCCTGCATTTTATTTTTACACATCAAATTCTTACTATTTTTCCGAATTCCTTTTTTTTTTTTGGTAATTAATTTCTCGCATTAAATTTTTAAACAATACCGTATATGGTGTTTTCCTTCAATTTTTTATCTTCTTCCTTTCTCTCCCAACTTCTTCTCAAAACCCTAATTACCTAGTCGGATGACTCGGATTGGTGTTACATTAATAATAATTAATGATTACATAATGTATAATGAGATGATAATCATGGATTAGAGATCTTTTACATTATATATACTTGACGCAATATTCTTGAAAATATCAAGATGAATTGATTACGTGTGCATATATTAATATATATATAAGGAGATGATCAAATACGAACTCCTATTTATATGAAAACTAGGAATCAATTCAAAATATCTGTCCTCTAAGATATATGAATATGATTTAATCTCATAACCAATTGGTCAAACCCGTTTTAATTGGTCAATCCCGCATCTTTTCACTTAAGTAAGGTTATTATAGTAATTTTCGTTGTTTTCTCCTATGCAAAAGCGAGATGCACAAAATAGTGTAAAGTGATACATTAATTAGTGTAAAGTGATGCATCAATATCACATTTCTGATGCATCAATTATTTTTTTATCAATGTGGAACAATTAATATTTGTTTACACGATTTATAAAGAAAAATCAAGTTTTATAAAGTGTATACTTGTACAATTAAAACATTATATATATCACATTCGTATTTAATTATTAATTGA
This sequence comes from Agastache rugosa, assembly GCA_031470985.1. Classification (NCBI taxonomy): domain Eukaryota; kingdom Viridiplantae; phylum Streptophyta; class Magnoliopsida; order Lamiales; family Lamiaceae; genus Agastache; species Agastache rugosa. The sequence continues at coordinate 19,397,328 of CM062603.1, read as the reverse complement.
TGTTTTGAGCACAATTTTATAATGCATTAATACAATTTACGTGATGCATTAATATGAAACTTTAAATGCACATAATAGTGAAAGACTAATTACCACAATTAATGCATTACGTATATAATATTTGTGCATTACACTGTTTAAATTTATGCATTTACATTGAGTATTGTTTTTAGACGTATAGTATCATTAATTATATTTTTATTTTGCATTATATTGTTTAGATGTATGCATTACACTATGCATTTTTTTGTCGGTAGTATCATTCATTTATACAATACGTATATCGTATTTGCATTCGTACATATATGATATCACAATTAATTATGCATTACTTATGTCATATTCGTATTTATTACTTGATGTTCTTGTCACAATTTTATGATGCATGAACACGATTTACGTGATGCATTAATATAAAACTGTAGATGCACAAAAGATCTATCACCACAATTAATGCATTATATGTTATTTGTGCATTACGTTATTTATATTTATGCATTACATTATTTACAAAGTTGATGCACTAGATGACCTTATAAGATGCATTCGATTTAATTAGTGTCATTCACTACAAATTACTGTACCAACAACAAAATCTTTGTTTCTCTAATTTCTGTATCTAAAACACAACATTATACCAACATGAAAATTTCTAATTTATATGCCTATGTTGAAGCATAAAATAGAATTACAACAGAAGACTTACTGAATAGTAAAAGATGAAGAAAAAAAATTGTGCAATGAAATAAAAAAATCGATGGAGCAACACAGTAATCTCGACAAATAGAAATAAGCATATGTAATGAGCAATCATTTTATGATTTAGGTGATCATAATTAAATATTTACGAATAATGAAAAGCAAAGAGTGAAGAAGAGATAGAAGAAAGTGAAATAAAACTTGCAGCAAAAATATCTATATTTGAGAGAGAGAGAAAGAGAGAAAGAGAAAGAAAAAGAGAGAGAGAGAGAACAACGGTGGGGTGGCGGTGATGGTGTATTGTGATGGTTCGTCTGTAGCAGCAAAATATGGTATATCGTAGGAAGAGAAGAAGAAGAAGAAGAAGAAGAAGAAGAAGAAGAAGAAGAAGACATCGGTAGCAATGTTCGACGGCGATGGTGGCAACGACGAAGTTCAGCGCTGGTGTTGGTGAGAGCAAGAGAAGAGAGATGGAGAGAAGAACCGATCGAATGAGAGAGAGAAGAAAGAACATGAACACCAAAAAAGAAGGGAAGGAGGCTGCAGCGGCAGAGGACGTCACAGCGACGGAGGTGGCGGTAGCGATGACGGTGGTAATGGTGGGTTGTGGTGGTGATGGTAAGTGGTGGTGGTGGTGGTGAATAGTGAAAGAGAAGAGGGATGCAATAGAAAGAGCGATAAACGAGAGGGAGGGGAGAGAAAGATGGATGTTGAATTATTTTTCCCCAAATTAGCCCTCCACCTTTTATTTTTTAATCCATATCAAATTTTCAGATTTAATTTTAGTCACACATCCTTTACAAATGAATGACCAAGATTAGTTCTTAGTTCTCATATAAGGGGTGGTTCTCACCAGATCCACACTATATATATATATATATATATATATATATAAAATGTACTCCCTTCGTATCATTAAACTTGTGGTGTTACTGTTCGGCGCGGTTATTAAGGAGTAAAAAAAGGTAGAAAGTGGATAGATTTCACTACTTTGAATAGTTAATTATTTTCTTTTTTGAAATAAGACAAGTTAAATATGACAACTCGAAAGAAAAGTATACGGTACAGAACATGCGAGATTTCCTTAATTTCAATTAGTGTTGTCATGCAAAAAAACTGACAAATAACGTGAATACAATGCGAGTGTTGCAATAGTAAAATTGAAAATATAAATAATAAAAGAAAAAACAAAATTGATAGTTGAGGATAAATACATATGAAAGGTGAATAAACTAGAACAAATAAGTGTGATTATTCAGTTCAATTGAGAGTATCTCCATCTCTTGCGGTGAGAAGAGCGTTGGCCATCTCCTCAACATCTTTGCAATTCTTTTCATTTCTAATGTAAACATAAATATTAGTCTACATAAACTCTAGTGAAAAAAAAACTAGATAATATTGTTGGACCACGATTAATTGAACAAAAATAGTAATTTTGGTTCAACTAATTAATAGACTCACGTAAGTTTGTCTTCTACACTAACCAAGCCATTAAATTGTTCGGTCAGCTCTGGTCGAATGGAGATTCCACCAAAGCTAACCAAACAGGCGAGAACCGATGCTAAATAATTTTCAACCTTATTTTGTATCCAAAAAATTCGACAACACATAATACTACTATTGCTCATGTTTATTATTTTAACGAATATGAAATTCCTAGACGAAATCTTGCCAATAGTATGAGAGAGAAGATCGAACCTTGCAAGAAATAATGATTACCACATTGAATAGAAAAAAAAATGATCGTGTCATTTGTCTGATTAATATGGGAGAAATACTAATATATCTTTTCCCACTAACCTCTATTTATTGACAATTTTTGTTATTCTGCATTCTTATAGTCAACGTGGGATGCAATTTCATATATTATATATAAAATATAAGTCGTACCATTATTATTGCATAAATCCTTTCACAACAACTTTACCTTCCAAAATTGCTCCAATTTTCACCACCCTACAATAATTTATTGAATCACAACAATATTTTAAAGCAAAAATGAAGCCACAACCACCAATACTTAGCCTGCAAAAATTGTTTGTTTTCTTTCTTTTTCAGTGTAATTTTGGAGATGTGGGGTATTAATTGGTGGAATAGGCTTTTTAATTTTGGCAGGAGGTCCAGAAATCATTGGCCTTAGTTGTACACATTATTAAAGGACTATGGTATGGTAATCGATATGACCTATTGGACCCCTGCATTTTTACTATTTATTTTCATATTTTTACGTGCCCTATGCTTTTCACTTTTTTATTACTAATTACCCACTTTCACGAATGGTCTATTCTCATTCAAGTTATAAAGTCATTATTCGTTTATTTCCTTTAATTGCTCCAACTTCTAGCTTCTTTACATTTTGTACCTAACAAATTGAAAATGATACACCTATTTTGTAAAGAAAGCTCACAAGCCTAGTGAGAAAAGTGCACATGCAACCCCAAAATCTTAAATAGTTCAATAGTGTGTGTGTATGTGTCTTTGTATACTCCCTCCGTCTCGTTGATCTTGGCCTAGTTCTTTTCGGCACGGGTATTAAGAAGAAAGGTATAAGTGTAAAAGTGATGTTTAGTGTAGTTTGTATATATTATTTTATTGATTTATAGTGTTTTTTTATTGAATTTTCAATCATGCAGTATTTTTTATTGACTTTTGGGCTTAATTAATGTACTAATTGAGCCATAATTTTGTCCAAAAAAGGAAACATGTCAAGATGAGTGTAACGACCCAAAAAGTAAAACACGCCAAGATGAGTGAGACGGAGGGAGTATATGTTATTATGTGTACAGGGATAAAAAGGTTGAGGAAAAGAATTGGAATACTGAATTATATTAATATTTATATTCTTAAAGATGACTCCGTGCTTCTCCTTAGTCAGGTTTGTGATTCTATTCCAATCAAATTGTGGGTTGTTTTCCTAATTTTATATATATATAATTTATACTAATTTGATTAGTATTGTAATTTATATAAAACTTAGTGTAATATCAATTAATTTTTATGATATTATAATGTATCTCGTATTTCAAAGAAAAAGATGACTCCCCATGTTAATACCTGCTAGGAATTGGGAAATAACTCTTAGTAAGCAGTTTATTTCGTGGAAATTCAGTCCATAGTAAAATAGCCACTTCCACTTGAATTCAATTTTTTTTAGTTTGAAGTCTTGGATTTGCTTAAGCCCACATGGAGGCCAATTAATGAATTTCTTGATTCGGCCACTACATAATTAATCCCAACGTTTCTATTTTTCTTTTTTTTGAGTTGCAATTGGCTCAAACTTATTTGAGTATATTTATTTAAGGGGGTCCATACAACTTATGTGCATATTAAGAGGGTGTTTGGTAGGGTAGATAAGCCAAGATAAATCAAGATTGTTTTATTTATCTTGGCTTATCCACCCGTTTGGTAGGCGAGATTGTAAATACGGAGGCCCTCGATAAAAGCTCGGTCCGCGTTTATATTACTGTAGCCGTTTAGAAAAGGTATCTCACCAAATTGGTGAGATACATAATCTTGATTTGAACAGGAACAAGATTAATTTGTGAGATTACCAAATTGCCCTCTTCTATCTCTCTTTCTCTCGTCCTTTCTCTCTCTCTTTCTCTCGCCCTCTGGTCTGGACGGAGATGACACGGTGGGGGTCAAAGAGTTCCGATCGTGCACGGCTGAGGGAGGATTGGTGGTGGAGGGGGTGGAGGCAGAAGGAGACGAGGGTGTGGTGGTGGTTTCTGCAAATTGGTGGCCCTATAGATCTGGTTTCTGCAAATTGGTGGTGGTTGCGACAGCGGCGGATGGTGGCGGATCAGAGGAGAGATATTGAGGGGTGAGAGAAGAGAGAGTGAGAGAAGAGAGAGCGAGGGGGACATGGTGGCGGTGGTGGTTTCGACGGCGGCGGATGGTGGTGGAACAGAGGAGAGAGAGATTGAGGGGTGAGAGAAGAGAGAGCGAGAGAGACATGGTGGCGGGTTGTGGGAGTAGGTGGCGGAGGGTGGTGGTGGTGGTTTTGACGGCGGCTTGGACGGCGGCGGATGGTGGTGGAACAGATGAGAGAGAGATTGAGGGGTGAGAGAAGAGAGAGCGAGAGGGACATGGTGGCGGGTTGTGGGAGTAGGCAGAGGCGGGTGGTGGTTGCGACGGCGGCGGATGAAAGAGAGAAATTAGGTGGAACAGATGAGAGAGAGAAATGAGGGAATAAGGGAAGCAGATTGTGGAAGACGATAGGAGAGGAGAGAGAGAGATGAGGGATATAAATAATTATATAATTTTAGGGATAAAATTGTCATTTCTCACTTAATCTTGATTTTAAACTATGGTACCAAACAATTAACCTATTATTTACTATATTTATCTTGATATTATCTTACCTACCAAACATAAAAAATACACTATACAATCATCCCTTATTCACTATATTATCTCAACATTATCTATCTTGATTTATTCTAACATACCTACCAAACGAGCCATAATATTATCACAAACAACAGCCAATAGCAAATTACGCGTGGGGCCTAAATTTTTTAAATATTTATGGTAAAGTGCTCCCCCATCCATGTCTTGACACGGTTATTTATTATATTATATAGTATTTGCATAATATATTGATGTCCTAACTTCTAAGCTTCGCAAGGAACATTATGTTGATTTTTTTTCCTTTTCTTTTGCTCTCCATCATTTGGAAATAAATATATATTCTCGTATCTTCTGAGCATTATTTAATCAATAGTTAGTTGGCTATTTTTGGGAGTAGGAGGCAGATGCAACGTTTGTACTGAGTGCATTGGATGTACATTCGTAGTAGATTTATGTATAAGAATAAATATTACATTCAACACAATTTCGTTCAAATATATATAGAATTTTATACTTGTGGATTGGGACTATTTCATTAGCCATAACCATTTCTCCTCATCATTCAAAGCACATAAACTTTTATAAAATTATATGTGATGGAATGCAATTATGCATGTGATGCATTGTTTATTATATCTACTTAATTACAAGTTACCAAATGAGTATATATGCGTGTAAATAATTTTTAAAGAATCTCAAAAACATCTCATGCATAGACATAATTAATTTAATCAAAATAAGGTTATATTTCATTTTATATTCGAAAATTGGGACCTATTTCATAAATATATCTTATCGTTCTAGCCAGTAGTCTGTAATTAAAATCTCATCACAAACAACATTTACGTTTTCAAATATAACACCCAAATATTTTCGGTATCTGAAAGTTCAACCTGCATCATGACTGATTAATTCCTACTATTAAATAAAACAAAAAAGACATGCATATTATGTTCCACATAAGTCAAAATATCGTTTTTTCTTATTTGGAATCATTTTCCCAAATTATTATTCATCTTATTCACTCAAGTCTGAATCTATATCCCCAATTACATAAATCAAAACCAGAAATCAATTAATGTTTTGAGCATCTACGTGGATTCATGAAATTCTGGGAATTGGGACTAGAGTATTTTGCTAGTGATCCCCACAGACTTTGAATTATGAGAATTCGAGGTAAATTCGATTTTGAAATGGCACCCTAATTTTTAGTTTATTTTCGGTGGTGACTTTTTGTTTGTTGAAATTTATTACCAAGTGCCAACCAGTCGATGTTCCTTGAATGATGCCATAGAATATAAATATATTGTCGACATACAAATTTAGTGTCAATGCAACGGTGAATTTGGGCTATAAAGTTTATTTTTATGTTGTATTTCTTAATATATTTTTTGTTATATTTTTTTCCAGATTTCAAATTCACCATTAAATTGACAATAAATTTGTTTGTCGACAATATATTTAGATCTCTACAGTATCATTCAAGGCATATGGACTTGTCGGCAATAAATTTTTGACTGACAAAAAAAATTACCTCCAACAATAAATTTAAAAAAAATGTGAGTGTGTATTTTGGAAAACTTTTGACTTGGGATAGCTTGTATTTTATTTTATAGAGACTTATTTATTCCAAAAGTACGAATACAACATATATATATTATAATGTATAATATTCCAACAAATTAATCATCATTTTTCTTTCTTTATATATAACTTTTGTAATGAAGAAATAACCATCTTGCATTCTTGCCCCTTGACTTATAGAAAAAATATTGGAAATGTCGGGGCAGACTCGTATACTTTACTAGGATTTCATGGATCTATATATTTTATTATGGGGAGCTATAGAAACAACAAATACACCCCTAACATATACCCCCTATCATATTTATTTTCTTATTTTTTGATTTGGAGCTGCCAACACACCAACGTATCATAAATAGTGCAAAAATATATCCCCTCGCCTAAACGGATGACTAACACCGTTAATAATTTTTAATTTTTTTAATTTTCTATTTTTTTTCTATAATTTGACTAACGATACCGTTAATTTTTTATTTTTTTAAATTTTCTATTTTCCATTTTCTTATTGCATCTTATTTTTTAATTTTCTATTTTCTTATAAGATCACTCGCCTCTAGGGGTGAGCAAATTGTTCCGAAAACCGAAAATTGAACCGAACCGAAACCTAAAATTAATTTCGGTTCGGTTATTTCGGATATTTCCATCAATTAGGATTTCAAAATTTTAAGATTTCGTATTTCGGTTCGGTTTTATTTTTTTAAAAACTGAAATATCCGAAATTTGAATTATATATATACTATTTATATTTTTTTAAATATATATTTAATTTATTAAAACTAAAATATTGAATACTACTCTAAATTGAAAGCTATTAACATGCTCGTGCTCTAGTATTTGTTGGAAGATATTGATTATTGAACTTTATATTAGTTTTTGTTGATACTTCGATTTTAATTTAACTATTTGTTGGATTATTTTCATTTTGTTGTTGGTGGTTTGGTGTTTTGTGAAGATTTGAAACTTTATTTATTGTTGGTGGTGACTGTTTTTCATGTTTATTGTTATTGTTTATTGACATGCTCGATTTTTCTAGTTTTCAATTGTTTGGATGAATATAAAAAATGTAGGAAAACTGTTTAAAAAAAAGTGGAAAAATCGAATTAACTGAAATAACAATTTGGTAATTTCGAATATTTCGGTTCGGTCACCGAAATAATTTCGGATTCGGTTCAGATATGGATTTAAAAAAACCGAAATTTTAGTTTGGTTATTTTTTATGTAATAACCGAACCGAATATCCGAATGCTCACTCCTACTCGCCTCTAAATGGATTACTGTTTATAATTTTTTATCTTTTTATTTTCTACTTTTCTTATTGGTATTTTCTCAAGAGATATATATAGTTTGAGTGAAGTTGAGTGGGACCCACTAAGAAAATAAAAAGTTATAAATAATAATCCGTTAAAGGCGAGGGATCCAATAAGAAAATCGAAAATTAAAAAGATGGAAAATTAAGAAAATAGAAAATTAAAAAAATAAGAATACAATAAGAAATTACAAAATAGAAAATTAACGGTGTTGTTAGTCAAATTATAAAAAAAATTAAAAATGAAAAATTGTTAACGATGTTAGTTATCCGTTACAGGTGAGGGGGTTTTCGCACTATTTATACCATGTTGGGATGCTGACAGCTCCAAATAAAAAAATAGGGAGATAACATAATAGGGGATTATATGATAGAGGGTATTTGTTACTTCTCCCTTCGAATAGCTCTCAATCCTGAAATATATAATTTGACCTTAAATAGAGAGAGATTGAGAAATAACTGAATGAACAATAAAAATCTGCATGCAATATTCATGGAATCACTTAAAAAATCTAAAATACACTTTTCTAGTCAAGTACATACACGCCAATTTCCATTACATTAAGACGCATGCATATTATTATATTTTAAAGGGTTAATTTGGTATAAAACCATAAAGAATTCCCAAATTCTGGTTTTTCCCACAAACTTTTAATTTTGTTTTTAAAACCATAAACTTTCAATATTTCCGGAATTTCTCCCAAAATCAAATTCCGGCCAAATCGAAATGATGTGGCACCAGAAATTGCTGACGTGTACTTTTTATTAAAGAGTTAATTTGGTATAAATCCATAAAGAATTCCAAAATTCCGTTTTTTCCCATGAACTTTTTAATTTTGTTTCTAAATCCATAAACTTTCAGTTTTTTCAAAATTTTTAAAATAAATAGATTTTGCCATGTTAATTCTAAACAAACGTGTATTGATTTAGTCATGTTAATTTATATCTTATACACATACAATAATTATATGAATGAATGTCGTTGATTTGCTTCTTTTTGTCGTCCTAAGATACAATTATTCATTTATTCAAAGAACATATTCATACAAATAAGGACGATATTTATGCATACAATTATTGTACGTGTATACGATACAAATTAATATGGCTAAATCAATACGCGTTTGTTTAGTAATTAACATGCAAAATCTATTTATTTTAAAAATTTCGAAATAACCGAAAGTTTATGGATTTAGAAACAAAATTAAAAAGTTCATGGGAAAAACCGGAATTTTGGAATTCTTTATGGATTTATACCAAATTAACTCTTTAATAAAAAGTACACGTCAGCAATTTCCGGTGCCACATCATTTCGATTTAGCCGGAATTTGATTTTGGGGGAAATTCCGGAAATATTGAAAGTTTATGGTTTTAGAAACAAAATTAAAAGTTTGTGGGAAAAAACAGAATTTGGGAATTCTTTATGATTTTATACCAAATTAACCCTATTTTAAATTGTAACTAAGCCAATTGCCTATGTTTATTCGATTAATATTCCATTCCCACAAAAGTAAGTGGAAGAATATGATTGGTAAATTAGAATACTAATTTAGATAAGTTGATGCTGATTTTTATAGCTATTAGCTTATTATTCGTGAGATGATGGAGAAAGCTACGTTTCCCTAACATATCACACAAATTATTAATAATAAAAAAAATAGAAAATATAATGCGTCCCGTCACCCGTGATTGGTCACCGACGTTGTAATGAAATTTTTGTCTACATTTGGGAGTTGTTCTATTCTCTCAAGTGATCAATCAGATTCTATAAAAAGGATAGCATTATTTGTGTTAAATAATGTAGTACTAATATATAACCAACCTTTTTTTTTCCCCCAAAGAAGGATATAAATATATAGTTTAGGCGGAATTACAAATATACCCAGCTTGCGTTAGTATATAATTATGGGGGAAATTAAAGGAACTTAATTAGTTGATGAGGAAAATGCGTGATCACAATAATTTTGTTTTGTAAGCTGAATTCAATTGGTTTTTGATATATTGATGGAATATTATAGTACGTTGTAACACCCCAAGTCCTCCTTCACTATTTCCTAGAATCTTGTATGATTTATCATAAAAAATTAATGAATAAAATATTGTTGTACCGTGTACGTATACTGAGACAAATGACTTTAACAGGATCCTAATCCTTTAGTATATTCATGATTATCCATAATTAATTAATAATTCAACTCTGCTGATAGACAGAACACATTGAACCTATATACGCAAATTTATTCTTATTAATTCCTTTGACGTCTATGTTATTAATATTATGTTTGTTGCGAAATATCCAAATATATGCAACTTCGTATGAAAAATTTGTTCAATACAGTATTTTATTGGATGTATTAAAAATACTCATTAAATTAATATTATAAATTAAGATGTCCTTTTAATTTTAAAATGTTTACTACTAGCACGTACATCATTACCTTAATGACCCGTAAGAACATTGCTACAATGAAGGATAGTTTAGTCCAATATTAAGTTTACATCTCTTATATTAATCTTTTGAATTACAATATCACACCCTTGTGACCTTGACATTATGACATATAGATGCCAAGTCATTTTTATCTCGAGAACTTTAATTTTTAAAGCAAAAAAGATATTAAAGATTTTGTATGTATGTATCACCTTCTTACCCTTCTTAGCAAACACTAGGTGATTGGTATGATGGAATGAGGTAAAGAATGGAATGATCATTCCTACCTCCATTCCATTCACTTGTTAGGTAAACCATATGGAAAAGAATCAACATTCCATTAGGAATCACCATTCCTTTTCCATTGGGATTAGCCATTCCTAATCCTCATATATATATATGTATTAATATATATAGAGAGAGGAAAAAACTATATAGAGAAAATTTTGGAGAGGGAAAGTGCTATCGAGAAAAAATTACAATGATAATAATTATAATAATTTTCTCTCTGATATTTTCTATCTTTAGATTTTTCTCTCCCTAAAAATTCTCTCTAAAATTTTCTTTCTCAAGAATTTGCTCTCTAAAAATCCTCTTTCTAAAAATTTTCTCTCTCTAGAAGTTTCTCTCTCTAAAATATTTCTCTTTATTATCTTATCTTTAGAATTTTTCTATCTCTAAAAATTTTCTCTCTCTAAAAAATTTATCCTCTCTAAAAAATTTACCCTCTCTAACATTTTTCATCTAATATTATTTTCAGATAGAAAAAAATAATATAAAATGCTAAACAAATAATGATTTCATTCCTTTCTTTAATTCTTGTTCATACCAAGCAAAGGAATCAACCAAGGTTTATCATTCCATTCCTACATCCATTCCATCATACCAATCACCACCTAAATCTACAAATTCAACAGTTGAAGGATAATTCGATATTAAGGTAGGACTACCGTTTGATAAAAGTGTGAAAATTTGTAAGAGACGATCTTCGGTTCAAGATTTATGAGATGGAATATCTAAATGGTACTTTTGGATGAAAATAATGCTATCTTTTTAACCTAAAATTAACAACTTTGTAAAAGGATCAATACAATTCTATACAAATTATGGTGTTCAAACATATTTCAAATTTCAAAAGCGTTAACCTTAAAAGAATCTTAAATAGGTGATGCTGCTTCTAAATTCTAAGTGAAAATTAGAGAAATAAGTTGGGATGAGAAGGCAGAGTATATATTCTGTGGTGTGATGATTAAGGCAAACTTGTTTGTGTGATGTGCCTTCTAATTGGACCGGCTTTATTTCATATGGTCGGCTCATTTTCATCACATGATTTGTCCACCTAATTAATCTTTTAAGGTCAAGCTATCCGTCTAGTTATAAACCGGTCTATTTTGAAATAATGGGTTAATTAAACTAGTTGAAAATAATTCTTTTTTTTTAATTTCTTCGTTCGACGAAACAAGTCTCTATTACCAGAAACATGCAATAACACGCCAGAAGCCCACGTGTTATTTTTATCATGCCGTGTTTCTAACGTCGAAGGCTTGCTCAGGTTATACAAGATCATACTATTTTTCAACCCTATTTCTAAACCCTAAACCCTATTTTTCAAATGTTGGACTATTTTAAGAAAAGTCAAAAGTGTGAGGGTGGGAATAAAAACTATAAGTATCCCTAAATAATTAAGAAATAGAAAAATAATTTATTGATAAGGATTCAGCCCATAAAACCTATCCATTTTAGATTTTATTAATTTCAGTTTTTTGTTTAGCTGGGCTGGGGCCCAATTGCTGAATTTAGCACAATAAGTCAATTTTGGGGATATTCATAAAACCATCAAGTTAAAACATTAACCAACCCATTTCAATTAAAATACTTGGGATACTTTTACAATAGTAATACCATTTCAAGCTTCAAGTCTAGCTTCGTACACTTTTTGTGAATTTCCAAGGTTTGGTATAGTTGACTAGTTTTCTCATGATAACTTGGAACGATACTATTTCTTGAATTTTACTACACTAATTTATGTTTGCTCCGTTTACGAAGATTGTAGCTAGTTTTCTTTTTTTTTTCTTCATTTTAGGACATGACTCATTCACTATCTTACTTTTTTATTCCTTTATCAACTTATAATGGTGGGTCCCTTTCTCCACTCACATAACATTTATCACACTTTTATTAAAACTCGTGCTACAAAAAAATAACTACAATCTTCATGGACGGAGGGAATATAAAGTTTATTTTGATGTTTTAAGACTTTGTTGTAATATAATATAAGATCAAATATCAGTTTATAATAGGGTAATGGCCTGTAAATTCCTCAACTTTCAGCAATTTCTGGTTTTGCTCTCCACCTAAAGATTCTGCCTGTAAATTCCTCAACTTTCAAATTCCTCAACTTTCAACAATTTCTGGTTTTGCTCTCCTACTAAAGATTTTGCCCGTAAATTCCTCAACTTTCAATTGTTTCTGATTTTGCTTCCAGCGATGGGATCCGGCAAGAATAGTTTTGGAAAGTTATAGACGTGGCTTAAATTAATCTATATGGCACTCTCGTGGCATATATGTAAATTTAAAAAAAAAATTCATGTCATCATCCCCACCCCTCTCTCAGTCTCGTTCTCCCCTGCTTTCTTTCATTCTCGCAGAGATAATTCAATCGAGAAAATACAGATCATGCGCTAGAAGGCACCCATAAAATCACAAGAATTTTAAATCCTACTCACACCCATACAATCTTGCGCATGATCTGTATTTTCTCGGTTGAATTATCTCTGCGAGAATGAAAGAAAGCATAGGAGAACGAGACTGAGAGAGGGGTGGGGATGATGACATGAATTTTTTTTTAATTTACACATATGCCACGAAAGTGCCACATAGATTAATTTAAGTCACGCCTATAAATTTTCAAAACTATTCTTGTCGGATCCCATCGCTGGAAGCAAAATCAGAAATAATTGAAAGTTGAGGAATTTACAGGCAAAATCTTTAGATGGAGAGCAAAACCAGAAATTGCTGAAAGTTGAGGAATTTACAGGCCATTAACCCTTTATAATGTACTATTTTCTAATTTGCATTGATCCACTTGAAAGTTTATGCACCTTCAAAGCACTTTTATAGTATTATTACTTTATGTGATTCATCAAAATTATATAGGGAATTTCAAAGTAAAAAATCTACGCAATAATGAGTATTAATACATGGAGTAATGTGCCGAGTGGTTGGTTTGGCTCAAAGAGTCAAAGTTATGTCCCACTTACCGATAATTTCCTGCTAACCTGAGTTAGCTTAGGGGTGTTTGGAAGGTATGATAAATCCCTATTATATTATTTATATGGGTTTATCAAGTGTTTGGTAGCTAAAACTTTTTGTATTGGGAGCCCGACATAAATGAATGGTCCGAGCTTATTTCACCGTAGGCTTGTGATAAATAATATCTCGCTACCCCTCAGATTATTTAACTGAACTGGAACAGTATCCCAGATAAAAATATTTTTGCCTACTTTGCCCTCGTTACTTTAAGCAGCAACAGAGCAGGAGAGGGTCTCTTCTTCTGCCGCCGCCGCCGAGGAGCACTTCGGACAAGACGGTGGAAAGGCGCCACCGCCGTGCCGTGGGCGTAAGAAAACCAAATCCTCGGATGGCGGTGAGAGAAGAGAGAGAGATGGTGGTGAGAGAAGAGAGAGTGAGAGAAGAGAGAGTGAGAGAGAGGAGTGAGAGTGAGCGACGGGTGGCGGTGGTGGAAGAGCTTTTCTCCTCCGCGTCGGAGACCGACTACGGCAGAGGGATTTTCCGGCTGAAAATGCAAACTGATGGAAACCTGGTGCAGTATCCTGTTAATACGCTGGACACTGCGCCCTACTCTTACTATGCATCGGGCACAAACAACGACGGCGGCAATGTTTCTCTCAACCTCGACAGCGATGTCCGCCTCTATCTGTTGAACGGAAGTGCTTTTCTCAAGAATATAACGATGGGAGGATTCCCTCCGCAGGAATCTCTCTCTCTCATGAGGCTCGTCGGAGGCATCTTCCGGATATACTCTCTCTCTCTAAACCCTCGAGGCAATTTGACCCAGAGATGGTCGTCCACAGGCGACGCCTGCGTTCCCAAAGGCTTCTGTGGAGTCAACTCTTTTTGCATTCATATGGATATTGTGCCGGAATGTCAATGTCTTCCCGATTTCGAGTTTGTTCAGTCCGGCAACAACACTGCCGGCTGCCCGGATGGTGGATGAGAGATGAAGGCAGCAGCAGCGGCGGCGGCAGCAACGTCGAGGGTGGGATAATTTTTGTGGCGGTGGTGGTCGCATGTGGTTGTATAAACTTGTTTGTGGTGGTGGCGGGTGACGGTGGTGGAAGGGATGGGATGGTGGCGGTGGTGGCGAATGGTGGTGGAAGGGATGAGGTGGGGTGGGGTGGGGTGGTGGTGGTGGTTGCAGATGAGAGGAGAGGAGAGAGAGAGAGCAGGTGGTGGAAGGTGGAACATGTGAGAGGAGAGAGGAGAGAGAGAGATGAGGGTTATATAATTAGGGGTAGAATTGTCATTTCCTATTTAATCTTAAATTTAAATTATGGTACCAAATAACCAACCTATTATTTACTAAATTTATCTTGACATTATCTTATTTACCAAACACAAAAACTACACTAATAATCAACCCTTATTCACTATATTTATCTCAACATTATTTATCTTGACTTATCCTAACATACCTACCAAACGAGCCCTTACAATCCAATAATAATTGGGAAAAAAATTATTATATCTTCTTTTTCATGTTGCATAAAAACTCTTCCATGTCTGCTAACTAGATATCTACGTTTAACTATGGTTTGTGCTTGTATTAACTATGGTTTGTACTTGTATTTTACATATTTTTGTAATAATGTGCACATTCATATATTCTCAATTATTACTTTATCTTATTTAACAATGTTTTTATTAAATTATTTATGCTTGCCGTTAAGCGAAATTTTTTCCTTGGATGCCAACAAAATATTTGTTCTCTACGCAGAGTCGGGAATAACAGTTCGCTAAAATCGGCCCATATTTTAGGCGTTGATTTTGTACGGTTGTACCATCCAATGAAAAGCCCACTTCAGCCTCCAGTAGAACGGAGCCCAGCTAGAAAATTTGATCAACTATTATTTTTTTTTTAATAGATCCAAATTTTGGATTAAATTTGATTAACTTGAAAATCTCTTCATATACATTAATGTATTAATCAAAAAATTAATAATGATGATTAATATGTATCCCTCCGTCCCACTGAACATGTCTTGTTACTGTTCGTTATAGGTATTAAGGAGAAGGGTAAAAAGTTAGAAAGTGGGTAGGTCCCACCACTTTTAAAGAGTTAATTATTTTCTTATATGGAAACAAGACAAGTTCAGTGAAACAACTCAAAAAGGAAATGAAGATAAGTTCAGTGTGATGGAGGGAGTATCTTATAAGCGAGGAAAAGTATTTGTATCATAGTTGTTAAATAATTTCAAACTAGTTGTAAGGAATTGCGTACTATTTATTTAATTTCATGTATTAGAATTAACAACAATATTAAAAAATAAATAGAAAAAATTAATATAGATTAAATGTCAACGATGTTTACGGAAGTGCTCACAAATAATGAATTGACATATGATTTCGCTATACATATAATTTTATACACAAAGGCCTTCGCAATGCATTTTAGATCATCTAGTCAATACCGTGTGGTTGTGCCCCTTGAATGAATTTTATGGGAAATGGAAATAAGTGGTGACAAAATAGTTTGAAATAAATTTGAACAATTTATAATAATTTGATTAAATAGTATTGTGATTTATATAAAAAAAATTTAAAATATCATCCATTTTTTATCTAATAGTAATATATTTTATATCTCGAAAGAGAAGAATAAAATAAAATTGGAGTTTTCTAGTGGTATCTCTGGGACTTCTCCGAAAAAACTTATAATATCAAAAAATCTTTGCAAAATAAATTTAAATTGATTAAAATAGTTTGTCAATATTACTTTTCGTGAAATTTGCATGAAAAAGGATGGGAATCTCTGCTATGTCGGTAGAAACTCCCATTGGACACTAGTAAAAAACTGAGAATAAGGCAACTTTTTTTATTTTTTATTTTTAAATCAGACAATTTTTAAAGCTTTTCGTACTTAATTAAGATTAACACACTCAAAAGTGTGAAACTACAAACGTTTTCACAACAAAAAATGAATTTTATCTTAAATATACATACATATTCGCACGAGTCACTGTCAAATTAAAGCTGCGACACAAAAATGAGTCGATCGAGTTTATGTGTGGTCAAAACTGTGGAAATACAAGCAACAAAGAGAACGCCGAAAGCACAGAGAATGCACAATACGGAGAGAGAGAGCGCGTTTAACCTAGGGCTGACAATTTTCGACACGACACGATGACCCGACACGAACCGACACGAAATTAATGGGTTTGGGTCAAGCTTAATTGGGTTCGGGTTCTTATCGGGTTGACCCGATAAGGACCTGAAAATTTCAGGTCGGGTTCGGGTTGGGTTCGAGTCGGGTTCGGGTTACCTGATAAGGAATTATATTTTTTAATATTATATTTATTTAATTCAAATCAAGCTTTTAAATTGATGACATATTTATTTTTCATTCCACGTCATCAAAAGATATTAAATTTTTGAATATTTATTTATTTTTCTCTATGAAATTTTATTTTAAAATATTTTTTCTTTTATTAAATCTTATTTTAAAATATTTTTTCTCTTATTAAATTATTTAAATTTGGGTTCGGGTCATTATCGTGTCGGGTCAACCCGAATATTATCGTGTCAATTTCGGGTTCGTGTCGTGTTCGTATTTAGTCATTTCGGGTTCGGGTTGAACATATCCTTAGCATGTCGGGTTCGGGTTGGACCTTAACAGGTCGGGTCGAAATCAGGTCGACCCGAACCCGACCCGATTGCCACCCCTACTGGTCCTATAGACGTGAAAAGACATGTATATATATATATATATATATATATATATATATATATATTGATTTGACATTTATTCTTATTCCACAAAACATTTCTAAAGCCTATTTTCCTTGTTTCTTTTAGCTAATAATGCGACTTCCCTCTATCCGATCGACATTTATGCTAAATTCTTGTTTTCCTTATAACTTTATGAAGACGGTACATTTTGGTTGTTTCTTAAAAAATATCTACTACTATTGACTATTGTCTTGAAAGCTAGGAGTATTATTCTATCAACAATGAAATATTAAGATTTTATCTACATATTTATTTTTTAGAAATAAGGTTCAGTTGAATCTTTCATATGTATTTTGACTTATCAAAACCTCGAAAACTAATTGGACAGCAACCCCCTTTACAAACGATAGCTAACTGATCAACTTATTAGGTAGAGGCTTAGTTTACCTCTTTTTCTGAACGCTCAAACAATTATAATTATAAAAATCTTAATTAATGTAGTATGTAGTTGTGGACATCAACACTTAGTACGTAGTTAGTACCAATTAAGCAAATTGTGTTGCTCGTAGGAAAAAAAAAAATATATTTCTGTAAATATTAGGGAATCGCCACTACAGTCCAACTCTATTTAACCCTCTCAGGTTTGTTGTACTCTCAAAGTCCAAACCTAATCAATCGTCTCAGATTTATTATACTCTCAATTCCCAAATCTATTTAAATATTGTACATATCCGAATCTATTTGATCATTTAGATTTATTTTTATCTTCAATTCGAATGTAAACATATGATAAAAATGGAATTAGAGTCCATCAACCTATTTCAGAGACCCCATCCTTTTCTATATGTATGCCCACTTCAAATGTACGGTGCTGCGGTTCGATTCCTTTTTATTAACCTCATTTAGCAGATGACTAATTATTTATCCTATTATGTAATCATTCCACATCACTCAAAAAGCAAATTTAAAAAGAGTGTAAACCATTGCCTCCTCATACCAGAGAGAGAGAGAGAGAGAGAGAGAGAGAGAGAGAGAGAGAGAGTCGCAAATAGTACAATAGTTGGGCCATAGCTGCTGTGAAATGATTGTCAATCCCATTTGTGTTTTTAATCCCATGCAAAAAGCAAAAGTCCCAAACTCTCCTTTTTTTGACCAGCCCACCTCTCATTGTTTCCAACTAAACAACACCAACATCATCAGCCCCTTTTTGGTCTTTTTCCCCCCTCCCTCTCATTCCACCCCAAATATCGGTGTCTGAAACGACGATAGATTACTCCTCGCTGCGCGAAATGCCGTCGTCGTCGATTGAATCCAGTTCCCACCGTTGCTCATACCCTCCGCTTCGTGAGTTATTGTACCGTTATGCAACACCACATTACTGCGCGCGGCGGGGGCGGCGTCGCCTTGCTGCTGCTGGTTGTACCCGCAGCCATTGTAGAAGCCCTCATTATTGTTGGGTTGTTGGAACTCCATTCTGAAGGGTGTTGTACCATTGCTGCTCGATTCTTGAAAAACGGCGGCGCCGCTGCCATGATTAGGGTTTTCGATACTGTTCGTCGCCATATCTGAGTTTTGGTAGCCCAATGCAGCCCACAAACTTGACGAATGATCTTGTTTGATCGGAAGGGAGAAATTTATGGTGGCGGCCGAGCTTTGCGGCAGAAATGCGGCGGAGGGGAGCTCTTTGCTCTTGTCTTCCGAAGGCAGCACTTCGACGCTTTTGTTCTCCGATATCGATCCCAACGTCGTTTTGGGCTTGGTGGTGGCGCCGCCGATGGGTAGATTGCTGGTGGCAATGCTCCTAACGTCGTATCGGCTCATGTCGAAGTTGGTCACGGCGTTTAGGCCGCGGAATTTGATCGCAGCGATGTCATAAGCCTCTGCTGCTTCTTCTTGAGTGCCTTAATTTGTCACAGTTATTAAACATTTTTTAATAAAATATGGCTTACACATAAAATTAAAATAAATTTGGGTGCATAACATACAAACAAGTTCTCAAAAAATAAAAAAAATCATAGAAACAATGTAACAGGCGAAATAATTCATTATTTTATTCACGTCACCGTTGTTTGGACCAATTATATATCGCCGCGCAGCACATTTATTGGTTTCTTTTCTTGTTTTGGAGGTTAGTAATTTTAGGACAGCCACCGCCACGGCGGGCCAATAGTAACATAGTAAGCATTAAAAATTTAAAATAGTGACATTTCGTATTTTCGTAGATAATTTGTACCAGAAAATTAAAAAATAAATTCTTAATTTTTTGAGAAAAAAATTAAAATTAAAATTAAAATTAAACGAACTTACTGAAGGTGCCAAGATAGAGATCTTTATTTCCGGCAACTCTTCCTATCCTTGCCTGCCACCGACCGTGCTGGTGATGCCTGAAAACATGTTTTTCCGGTGACGGAAAATAAGGATGAAGTACACACACACACACACATACATACATATATATATATATATGTATAATAATAAACAAAAGGGTTGAGATTACAAACCTAGTAACTCCTCTGTAAATGGAGGCCCCTCTAGAAAACCCACTACTTCTTCTGCAACAATGAAAATGTAATAATCCAATTTAACAAAAAAAAAAAATTCAACATTTTTGTAGTCATTAATTACCAAGTTTAATAAATCAAAGACCTTCTAAGTGAAGCAACAAATTCCTGCCTCGTCATGTGCTTCATTTCCTCCATTTCCCTCTCATAATCAGACACCTACATAAACAAATAAATAAAACCCTAAAATTAAAAACTAGAATGAAAATTAAAAATATATATAAAATTGCATGTACAATTAAAGTCACCGGAAAATTGGTGGTGGTGGTCGGACCCCAGTACTTGAGGGCGGCAAGATCATAAGCACGAGCTGCTTTCTCTTCTTTATCATATCCACCTTTTCATTAAATCATTCACAAATAAACACCATTTTAGCTTACTGTTACAAACAATGAGAATCCAAGAAGAATCTTGAAATAAAATTCACATAAAAGAAAACAAAATATTTCCAGACATGAAAGTGGATAAAAAGTGAGACAGAAATGTGATTCAGTACTTACCCAAATAAACTGGAATATTTGCAAAATGATGAATTTGAAATTGTCCATTTTGAACAATCATTCGCCACGTCCACATTCCATAAAGAGAAACATTATATCGTCAGTATAAAATATTTTGACCAAAAATAATGATCAATCTATCTAGCTAAAACCCTAATAATGTACATAAATTTATAGAGAGAGAGAGATACAAACCTTGCCTTCCTTTCCGACTTTGCCCTTCTCTTCTGCAACTATTATCCCACAAATGAGCTTCATACCTTCCCGTCCATCTATGTCTAAATCCAATCATACAAAATATAATCAGAAATCGGGTTCGAATCCTACCAACCCCTCTACGAGTTCGATTTTTTAAATACACACACACACACACAACTATTAATTATTTTTACCTAGTGACTCCTCTAAAGATTGAGGTGCGCTGGCCGAAAGACTCAACCGCCTTCTTCGCCGGCGGATCAGGCAGTGGCGCAACCGCCGTCTGTTTCTGGGGGTTATCACTTTGTTCGGCGGAAAATCCTCGTAAGAAACTAGCAGCTATTGTTTTAAGTTCTGAGTCATCGAATACTTCTATCTCCGGCATGCTGACTCCGCCGTCGAACTGAGCCACCGGGACAACCGAAGGTCCGCCGGAAGAAGCAGCGGAGCTGCCCAAGAAATCCTCGAGCTTGGGGCCGCCGCCGAGAATGGAGAGATGATGACGGTGATCTGTTGGCGGAGGAGGAGGAACGCCGCTTCCATTGTTGTCTTGATCCACCAGTACAGCGCTACCTTCAATTCAGACAAGAAAGAACAGAAAAAGATGAAACAAATCCCATAGATATAGTGGTGCATGTGCTGACAAACAGTAATAATTATATGAATCTGTTATTTTATTGAAAAGATTTGGGAGGTGAGGAAAAAGAGGAGAGAGAGAGAGAGTACTGGATGGGGGGTTAGGGTTGGAGGAGAAGGAGGAGGGTTGGAATAGAGAGTGGTTGGAAAGCGAGAAGACGAGCCAGTTGGGATGGGAAGAATCCATATCCATTATCGTCGGTGAGCGTGAAAAATGAGACGCAGAGAGATTATGATGGGGTTTCTTTGGGAAACAGCGCAAGACTCTCAGTTAGAGAGAGAGAGAGAGAGAGAGAGATTTGTTTGGATAGAGGTAAATTAAGTGTGAAAATATGAAGAAGGGGGAGTGGAACACAGATATAGATCTAGATGGTGAAAAAGGAAATGTGCACCGCTCTCTCAATTAAGATTAATTTATGCTATTAATATAGGAATTACATACACGATTAGGTAATTTAGGTTTTCCTATTTATCAAAATAAGCAATATTCTGCTGAATTTTGCTTGTGGAAATATGTCAGTGTGTTTTTCTGGGGTACATTAGACAAACGGTTTATGCTCAATTTAATTATTTTTCTTAATATATAGACAATTTAATGAAATTCTTTATATTTCTTCTATTTTTTACAATTCTATTTATCGAAACGGTGAAGCAATGAAATATTACACTTATAATCTTAGACAAAAGGAATTAAAGATAATGGTGACATTTTGCATGAATAAAAAAGTAAATAAAGAAAAAGTCTAATTTTAAGGCGAGAAATAGAATAGGAGGAGTAATGGTAAAAGCAGAGTAATGCAGAAGAAGGCAAGTGTTTGCCTATTATGGGATAACTGTGGCGGTCTTCATCTGCCTGTCTAGTCACCAAAACAGCCCTATAAATATGATACTATTAATTAATTCATAAATATTCCCTCCATTCTACTACATATCTTCTATTATTGTTCGATAAGAGTATTAAAAATAAAAAGATATAAATTTGATAATATCATTATTTTTGAAAAGTTAATTATTTTCGGAACATGATAAGTTTAATGGACAAATTAAAAAGAAAAGAAGGATAATTTCAATAGAAGGAAGGGAGTATTTAATTTAATAAGAGGGGCAAAAGACTAAATATTCATTTTAAGAGGGCTTAAAAGAGAAAAAGAATTTATGGGGGACTTGGAGATGAAGGTATGTCTGTTTGTGGGGATGCAACAACAATGAAATGAAGATTGAAGGGGACAAGCTACGGTGTACACGTGTCATTCCATCATCTTTTTTTCCATATCTTCTCCCGCCAATTTGTCCGAAACTTAACATTTCTATGTTTTCGGCTTCTTTTTTCCTGCAATTTCTTGACCTCTTTTACGCGGTACATTTTGTGGGCTATAGGTGTATATACAAGATAACTAGTGTATTCCGTCGAAAATCGACGGCGAACTATATTATTAAAATAAAATATATTAATAAAGTTGTTTCTTGGATTTTATTGTACTTCCTTAACAAATATTTTTATTTTTATTATTATTTTACAATATATAAGCATGAACATTAAAAATAATTTAATATTATTTCGGAGTGATAATATTTCGATAATTGATCAAAGAGTGTTTCTTTTATTTTATTTCACTTTCTTTAGTTGCAAAAAAATCAATAGAAATCAAACTATTTTTTTTTACTTCACAATCTGTCAAATATTTCATTATATACATCGTTAATTGTTGTGTACGTCTGATCATCTCGTCACAAAGTTAAATTCCGAGAATTATCCCTACGTGTATATATATATACAAATTCAAGAATTATAATTGAGAATACGTATTTTTGAGATTTTTCTTTTATTTACGTCAATTTAAAAATTTATTAAATTAAACAAATTAATATTGACAACTACATAATTGATCAAATTAAAATTGTCAATAAAAATAAAACTATTTATTTGGCCAATAAATTAATTTGCCAAATTATATTGATTGTGAGTATTTATATAGGTTCTCCAAGAATGAAGTTTTATTAAAAATCAATGTGGGATGAGAAAATCTATATTAAATATACATAGAATAAATGAATAAAATGCTCAAAATAAGGATTAAAGATAAATAAGAATACTAAAAGGAGAGAGCGCCACGTAGGACCTCGAATTAAGAAGAGCTCCCGAATCCGTAATCGTTTTAATAATATATGGATGCTTCGTCCCATATCTACTCCTCTTCTTTTTTTCAATAGGCTCGCCTTTCTTATATGGACGTCTCATTACAATAGGCTCATACTTAAAATAGACACTCAACATAACTCAATAATTAACTACACACCATGTTATAAAAAAGTTACTAACTCATTTCCCTCTCCCACTTAATTTGACAAAGATACCCTAAAAGGTTACTTTCTTTTTTTCGGCTTTATTATAAACAACTATTCCCTCTGTTTCACCCATCTTGAGTATTTACTGTTCGATACGGAGATTAATGAGAATGGTAAAAAGATAGAAAGTGTGTAAGTTAAATAGTTAATTGTTTCCTTTTTAAGAAAGAGATCAAGATGAATGGAACATCTCAATATAGAAAAAGGCTCAAGATAAGTGAGACGGATGAAGTATATTTTTCTTAACATATGAGCCTGGGCATTCTAGCCTATTAACTTAGTATCTGTGCCGGGGCATTCTAACCTATTAAATTAAAACGGAAAGAGTATAGTACTAATTTATTGCGATTTCCTTTCATCATATACTTGCTCTGGAAAGTATATGATTCAAATAAAGACAAAGAAGATTTCCTTTCCTTTTTCCTCTCAATATAGACAAAGAAGATGTATTTAGCCCACCTGTTCAAATAAATGATTCAAATTCCTTGATCATATTTACTATGCCCGTGAATTTGTATGTTTTATTTATGAAAAAGGAGGAGGAATTTATATTATTCACCCTCATAGA
The DNA here is from genome assembly GCA_031470985.1 of Agastache rugosa. Taxonomy (NCBI): domain Eukaryota; kingdom Viridiplantae; phylum Streptophyta; class Magnoliopsida; order Lamiales; family Lamiaceae; genus Agastache; species Agastache rugosa. The sequence continues at coordinate 19,373,177 of CM062603.1, read as the reverse complement.
AATTGTTAAATATGAATCCTTCTTTGATTTTTATTTTTTAATAATTTAAATGTGAAGAATAAGGCAGTGTGGCAATTAAAATTTGTCCGAATATAAAGCTCTAGCTGAAACCAATACAAGTCGTCTTTTTTTTTTTTTTGAAAGGTTAAGAAAATTTTATTAAAACGAAGTATAAGAAGTACTCAAATCCGAGCAGTAAAAGAAAATGCACATAAAAATAGCACTGACCAACTTAATTAATTCTAGAAGGGAAGCATCTAACGGGATTTAAAAACCAATCATGGGACGAAAAGCAAAATACACTGCCTTGAACCATCTCGAAATGCATATGATAATACCTTCCACTGTTTTAGCAACTTCTCTGCTCCCATTTCTGAAAACTCTCTCAATTCTAACTTTCCAAACCTTCTAACAAACACATTATCAAATATTGTTGAATATCGACTTTGCACCTTTGTCCTTGCCCAAATTGACAAACTCACAAAAATGGTCCAAGATGGTAGCCGAAGATAGGAAGAAAATCTCTAACCACCTACAGATATTGATCCAAAGTGTACCAACAAACGAGCAAGAAATAAGAAGATGGTCTGAAGTCTCCTCTTGGAAAGAGCACAAAGGGCAACTATGATCAAAGTTGAAGAGAGCAATGATCTTCTCTTCAAAAGATTACATCTTCAAGGAATTATGTGTCGAAAGGCTTTCCAAATGAATGACTAGACTTCATCCAAATCTTACGAAAGGCTGTCGGAATGTAATCCTCAGTCATTGAAGCTTTATGCAACAAGGATACATCTCTTTGGTTGAAAAGGTTCCGGAATTTGAGCCATTCCACAAGAAAGAATCAGCATTTGAGTGATTAACTGTAACCCTGCATAATAAACGTCAAAAATTCATCAAAGTCGGAAACATCAAAAAATCCATCCCAACAGAAATTACAGGTCCAAGATCCCTCGCTAAAGTACTCCCTCTCTCCAACCTTACAATCTTCTTTATTTTCTTTTAAATGTTGATTAGGAAAAAAAAAAAAGGAAGAAGATTCCGTGGAAATTTAGACAAAGATTGCACGGAATATTGGAAGTCGATTCGGCGTCGCGCTGTTTTTTATCTGTCATTCTCTCTTAAATTAAATATACTCTTTATTTTCGGCTTAAAAGTAAAAAACTATGTATATTATTCATTGACTCAACTACTGGTAATACTACATTGCATTTCCCATTGGACGTTGACGTTCACGGTAGATTTAAAAATTTGCATATTTTACAATATTTACACACACAGAATTAATATAGTATAAACATTTATTTATGTTAGATCCAAATTCTAATGCAATGCATAAATGAAAGTGTGTCTAATTTATACAAAATCCGATTGCGTATGATTGAATATCTAACAATCAAAGTGATGGCGATGAAGTCATAATTCAAGGGCTACCTTTTTGTCTCCGGTCAAAGCTTATTGAGTGAACCAAATGATTTCGCACGTTGGTGCCTAAATAATTGTTTTCATTATCCCATCATACGGCTCCACTTTTAGGCATTAAAATTTAGAGATAATTACCATTTAAAATGATCAACTTTGATCCCATTTTTTATGCTTAAAAAAAAAAAACTTTGATCCCATTCATAATTTAAACTCTTTTTTTAAATGTTACAGATAAGTATTCAATCTTTCATTTTTTTTTTGCAAGTAAAACTTATATATTTTTTTATGACCCAAACTGTCATATTCCTGCCGTTTGAGATCTTGATTCAAAGATTGATTTTGATAGGCTCGAGGAAATTAACATTTTGAATTTTCATAGAATTTTGATATGTAGGTCAGTGTCCAAAACTTGCTAACAAAAATGAGTTTCCGCATTTCCTCAAGATGTTCATTCCCTCAAGAATTAAGAGTTTGATCAACATGTCAAAAAAAAAAATGAAGTTTGATCAACATGAATTTGAAAATTTAAACGAATTTTAATAGCACAAAATTAAAAGATTGGGTATTTATTTAACAAATCAAGTCTAGACTTTATATTGGGTTAGAACTTGCGATTATTATACCTAAAATTTATATACGTAAAAAATATTACAATCAAACATATCAAGTCTTAAATTTATCTATACTGCCAAACAAATGAGCCCATAATATACGATATATATTATGCCGATAGAATGTACACATTTATTTATTCTAAATAATTTGATTTCAATTCTCTTCGACACCACGCCTTTTCAACTCAAACTTCCACCGACAGCAACATACAAAAAAAATCCATAACATGGAAAAAACTAAGATATATAGAGAATTAAAGAAAAGAAAAGGAGAAGTCCATATTTAACGCAAGATGCACGTGGCCAATTTTCTCTGCGTAGCTTTTGTTGCAAATCTGCAAAATGGCAATGCATGCAAATACCTTATTTACGAAACCCATTGACATCTGTCATCAACAAAAGCAGTAGTTGAGTTGAGTTGAGGACTGCCTAATTCACTTTCCCAACTGTCACCTACTCCACCACGTAAACGCAACTAATTTCCTAAGCATTGCCAAATTCAATTAATTATAATTTAATTTGTTAAACATAAAACAGTAATTAATTAATTGGCATGAGAATAATCGTACCATACTGTAGATTAGTGATATGCAGCATTTAGATATATTACAGATAAACGTCGCCGTCTTCAATAGAAAAACAAGGTTTTCACAAACTCAGAAAAATCATTTCTACGTTCAGACCAAATCCCAATTTAAGATGCAGCAGTCTTGTAGTGAAATTCATCAATTGTTGAATACACCAGCCCTTCCGATTCAAGAGATTCCAATGCTTCCCTGTTAAAGGAAAAAACACGCCAGTAAAGAATAAAATCATACTCCATTTATAGAGAGAGAGAGAGAGAGAGGAGCATACAGGATCTTTTCCGGTGAGATTTTTAGTTTTTGTGCAATGTCATTCCGATGGATACCATTAACATGTTCACTGAAATACAACAGAGGATTGAGGGCTTACTCTTAAAGCATAAATTATCAGAATAAGCATAAAAATTGAAAATTGATGTCAGTATACGCAGAAGGCATAAGTGTTACCATCACTAGTATATCATAGCATACTTCCAAGATTAGAAAATAAAACAGTTGCATATGCAGTTTAACCCAAAAAGAGTTTATTGCAAGATATGGTTAACTATTACGCCTTACACGCGCAATTAGCCACCAATAAACTTGAAGCTAAAACAGAAAAGACTAATCTTTGCAAACAATGAGCAGCAAATTAAATGACTTACAGGGATGCAGGTAGTTCAAGATAGTCCAAAACCATCTTACCGATGCTCCCTAGTCCATCCGAGTTGTGCACTTGAGAGACCTAAACAACAGGAAGAGGTAGTAGATGCAATGAGTTTGCTGCACGGGTTAATCTACAACAGATTGAGAAAAAAAATGAAGTTTTGAGGAACCAACTTGACTAGACGAGACGGCTTGATGCCTGTGGATAGGAGTACTGGCAGTTGAGGGAGCTGAAGTAGCAGAGCCATTGTTCTGTATTGTGCCACAAGAATTGGTAGATTAGATTAGATTATTACTTCTATCAGAAATAGGAAACTGTATCACTCCTTGCATGCATTTACATGACGAGCATATGTAGATGTACTACTAAATACCTGCAATCTAGTGTTGCAACTGTGGGCATGAGCACACTCAATAAAATGGTTTGCTATCTCATTGTAATCTTTCACAGGCCTGAGCATGACAACAGAGCAATATAAAAATGAAGAATAGAAGCTTTGTTGGAGATAATAAAAGGTTGAGTAGTAATATCTCCAATTTTGGAGGCAAAAGACAAGGAGTCGGTTATTCCTCATCCATTGATTAACACTTTCAATATTCTTAATTATTACTTATTGGCTTCTACATATAAACTCACTTTGAGATTGGGTAGAACACCAAAACTCTAACTACAAGCTATACAAAAAATTGATATTAAAAGATCATCCATCTTGTACTAAAGGTTCGCCTTTGGATTTGAGTTCCCATTACTATTATAAGCTGGACGCAAATTGTAGACAATTAAGAGTCCGTCACTTGAAAATTTCTAGCAGATTCACTCTAATGGGAATCAATAGAAATAAGCATTCCCAAAGAAACATAAAACCGTGCAAAGCCCATTCACCCATAAAATTTCTCATGGAACTGTGTATAGCATCTTTATATCATTTCAAGAAGAAATAGATCAAGTCAAACGGAACATTAACTGCAAGAACCTCCTATAAGAGTAGAACTACCAATCATATTTGTTTGTCCAAATAAAAAAAACTAAAGATCTACATTTTCCTAAATCACAAAAGCAGTGTCTATAGATTCAAATTTGGCATGCGAGTTATGATAAACATTATTGTTTTGAATATATATGGTCAAATCCAAAAAATCAGCAAACACATAACGTAACCTTTTTTTCATCTCCTACAGGAAGAGTACACAACTGTACATTTCTTTCTCATACACATACACTCCATCCTGCTTAATTATTCTTTCTATTGGTTAGTGTCATTATATTATCATTCATCCTCATCTTTCTGACGGATGAAGAAAATGTAGAAGCTTGATCCTAGGTGACAACATACTGAGATGAATCATAATATGTACATCTAACAGCATCCCTATATGCAACTACAGTCTACAGATAACATCTAAAGTAGAAATGTAATTCTTCCCACAAATAATCAAATTGATAAAGTAGCAATTAACTTCTTCATGCACATTAAGTAATCAATCACCTGATTGCATAAACCACTACTTGCTTTTTGCCTTTATAACTCCCCAAATGGCCATGCACTCGCACATAAATCCCATCTCTGGCACAGAGCATAAAAGTTCTTTAATCAAACCAAAAGAAAAACGCAATCACAACAAAAGAATTAGATTTGCAAAATTTGAAATTTACGTTAATTCTTCCACTTCCTGAGTATCCTGTGTATCATTTATCCTGTCAAAATAATAACAAACTTCAACAGTAGCACACCAACAAATTATGATGCAGTGGTAACCAATGTGAGCACTTCACATAGTGATAGATATCTATATCAAAACATGTAAGAAAACCTAACCATCTGTTGCAGCCAATACGCCCAGTGCCATCATCAACCACGAAGGCGACATCAGTAACCCTTGCTGTTTTGTCAAATACCATTCCAACTAATTTCACCTGCCAAAAAAATAGACTCTCAGAAATAGAACATCCTAAACTTACTGGAATTTGCAGTATGATATTTAGAATTAGATTCAGAATGCTCGGCTAAAAACAATTGGTTAGTAAGCAAAAAAAAAAAAAATTAAAAGAAATCTATCCCTAAAAAAGCAAATATAGCTATCAACGAAACTGAAACAGACAATCCGCAGAAGATTAATTCTAAAATAACAAGAAAACGCACATTGTAGACGCTAATGCCGTCGATGAGGAAATTCGATTTGTCGTCGGCCGATGGGGTCGCTTCCATTATTTGCTTCACCGTAACTGGGTGCATCGGTTGGGCATTCCGAGTCTAGTGAAAAATCAAGGATTACAAAGTAAAGAAGTAAATAAAAATAAATTAAAAAAAAAGTAGTGTTGGTTAATTTTGACTGTGTTTCTGTGTGAGCTTTATACCTTGGCAGAGGCGGAAGATGGATCGGCCGTTTGAGTAGAGATGAAGCCGGCAGCACCGCTGGGCGTCGAGTCGAATTGGCTGCTCTCGAACATCATTTTCTCTCTCTAAGCGTTCTGCTGCTCTGTTTGAAAATGTTCGAAGTTTTAGCGAGTGTATTAATCGAAGGTTTTCGCGCCTTTTTTAAGTTGTTTCCCGCCATTTTCCGGCCCACTTCCCAGCCCATTTGCTGCCCCCCTCTCTCTAACTTGTTAGGAGGTAATTGGTATGATGGAATCTATTACTATATTAAAGCAGAATAATTGAAATGTTTTTTCCCGCTCATTCATATATTTTTCCCACTCATTCTGCATGTCCCATGCACACCTCTCACTTAGCCCAATAATCTCAATGTCTACACTTAAAAGACCATTCATCTGCTAAAAAAATGAACATTCATTGATGTCTTAAAAATTAATTTTGTTAACAACATTTTGCAGTAAAGTAGCTTATTATTTTGACATATATATATATATATATATATATATATATCTTTGTAATTCTCTCAAGAAAAGTTATTTATTACTATGTTACAATCTTTTTGGTAAAATATATTATTTGATGATACTTTATTTTTTAAATTTGTATGGATGAGTTTCTTAACTTGAAATCTTAAATCTTAATTGTAATAATAATCAAGTAAAAAATAATTGTATTAATAATACTAATGAACGTAATTATATAATTTTGGAGAATCATTTAGAATATAAATATATATTAAAATATGTATTAATTTTTTATACTACTAATTAAAACATCAATTATCACACAGTGCAGCGCAACGCGCGCGGGTAAATCTAGTGAGGTAAAAAATGGAATGATCATTCCTATTTTTATTCCATTCACTTGCTTGCTAAATTATATGGAATGGAATCAACATTTCATTAGGAATTACCATTCTTTTTCCATTGGGATTAGCCATTCCATCCATACCCCATGGTATTAGTCATTCCTCCTAATTCTCATATATATATATATATATATATATATATATATATATATATATTGTATTAATATATTATTTGATCAAATTATTCATTTAAATTTTATTATTTCAACAAATAATTTTAGATATAAAATTTTAGAGAGAGAATGTGTGAGAAAATTTTTGGAGAGAGCAAATTTCTAGAGAGAGAAACTATTAGGTAGAGAAAGTTCTAGAGAGAGAAAATTTTTAAAGGGGGAAAGTTTTAAAGAGACGAAATTATAGAGAGAGATTATTTCTAGAGAGAGAAACTATTAGGTAGAGCAAGTTCTAAAGAGATAAAAATTTTAGAGAGGGAAAATTCTAGAGATATAATTTTTTAGAGAGAGAAATTTTTAAAGAGAGAGAGAGTTTTAGAGAGAGAAAATTTTAGAGAGGGAAAAATTCTAGAGAGAGAAAAGTTTAGAGAGAAAATATTTAGAGAGGAAAATTTTATAGAGATATGATTCTAGAGAGAGAAAATTTTTAGAGAGAGGGAAAAACTATATAGAGAAAATTTTGGAGAGAGAAAGTGTTATCGAGAAAAAATTATAATGATAATATTTATAATAATTTTCTCTCTGATATTTTATATCTTTAGATTTTTCTGTCTTTAAAAATTTTCTCTCTCCAGAAGTAATTTTGGAGAGAGAAAGTATTATCGAGAAAAAATTATAATGATAATAATTATAATAATTTTCTCTCTGATACTTTCTATCTTTAGATTTTTCTCTCTCTAAAAATTTTCTCTCTTTAGAAGTTTCTCTCTCTATAATCTTATCTCTAGAATTTTTCTATCTCTAAAAATTTTATCTCTCTAAAAAATTTACCCTCTCTAATATTTTTCATCTAATATTATTTTCAGATAGAAGAAAAAGATATAAAATGTTAAACAAATAATGATTCTATTCCTTTTTTTAATTCTTGTTTGTAGCAAGCAAAAGAATCAACCAATGTTATCATTCTATTCCTACATTCATTCCATTCCTACCTCATTCCATTCCATCATACCAATCATCTCCTTAATATCGTTCTATTTCCCTTATATTTCTCCTATTCTTTTTTCCTATAGCATTCAAATTAAGGATGGTTTTGGGGTAAATCCTAGGTCTAAAGTATTATATTTAACAAAACATGCTTCAGTTGATTGAATTGACTATTCACTATTAATTATTTTATTTTGTAAGTATAATAAACACTAAAAATACTTAATTGAAATTTCTAACGATAAAATAAAGTGAGTGTATTTGTTATCTATTTAAAAGCTACCGAGGAAATCAAACTTTGAAAACCTAGTGCATGTCCTCTTTCAGGGGCGGTTAGTGCATGAGGCAATTGAGCTGGCCGCCTCAGGTCTCCGAAAATCGAAGGCCCCCGATTATATATGTATTTCTTTATATATATATATATATATATATATATATATTATACATTTGTAGAGAAATACGAAATGTTATGGTGGTGCAATGGTACAGTATGGAACTCACACATCAAACATGTTTAAAATAAGTAATACTTCTACAACTTTTGCTTTGAAAAGTGAAAAATGATGGAATGAATTAAGTTTATTATCAATTGAGACTAATTTGTTAAAACATCTTGATTATAAAAATTTAATAAGTAAATTTACAGCTGAAAAAAATTAGAAAAATAAGAAAAATGAGATGATTTTTCATAGATTTTTTTATACATGTAAATTTCTTACGTTTTATGGCCTCAGGCCTCAAATTTTCTTGGACCGGCCCTGTCCTCTTTAAGGATAATGTAATTCTCTTTTGAAATGTACCACATTTAGATTTATGGAATTTAATTCTTTTCAATTAAATTTTGTAGCTCGTTCATGGGTTGCACCCCTCATGCGTTTTTAATTTTATTTTATTTACCAAAAAAATTAAATTTTTATACCTATATTCATTATATATATATATATATATATATATATATAATTGGGCTTTTGTACTTGACTTTCTTTTGAACTGAGTCCTTTTAGTTTCATTTACATTAGTATTGATAATCTGCCAAGAATTATATATAGAACCAATTTCAGATATCAAATTTCAATTTCAAATTTTGATTCCATGTTTTGAACCCCAAAACATAGAACTCCACAACTAGTAAGAATTATAGAGATCCTAGTTGTGCATTAACTAAAAATTTTTAGCTAATAACTGGGTAATAGTACACATGCACTAGGAAGTGAAAGCTTGAAATTACCAGGCAGACCAATCTTGTATTCCTGCTGACAAATAAAGCATTTAAAATAACATTTAAAAAATAATTAAAACAAAAGGACTTCATATTAACCCAGATATATTATACATATAGCATTAAAGATCTAAAAGTCCACGTCTAATACTGACAAACATGAATTTTTCACGTTGATTAGGGTGCATTTGATGCTATTTGTTAATGAAAATCATGTTTGTGTAAGCTTTTCTCTTATTTTATCTTTATTTTGTAAGGATTTACGCTTGTTTGCAAGTTTTGGAATAAATGCAAAAAATTGGAGACACTTATAGAGTGAAGGAGCTTAGAATGACGTAGAGGAGTTCAATACGAAGCCGTAGGAAGAAACGGAAGTCATTCGAACGATTAAGAACGAGCCAAAAAGATGAAGAAGTGCAACATAACTTCCGACTGCGGGAAAAATGATACGCAAAGGCATTTTTGAAGAAGGGCACACGCGGTTCAACCCGCGGGCGCGGGCTTCCTTCTTTGCGCATGAAACGGGCCCGCGGGTGTGTATCATGACCGCGGCTACTGTGTTGTGCGCGGAGAAAGTTTATTTTACTCCTCTTTTCTCTTTATTTTGACTAGACTTTGACCTCTCACTCCTTATTATCTTATCCAACAACTATAAATACCCAATAATTCCCATTTTCCTAGGTCAAGTTTCATTCCACCACCACCCACACACATTTCACCTATTTCACACACTAAAACCCTCCACCATGGAAGCTTGAAGATTTGGGGCTTGAAGAAGAAGAATCAAAGCTACACTATTGGAGATCTAAAGATCTAGGATTTGTCTCTTCATTTCTTACTTCTTTGAATCTTTGAGAATGTTTGTTTTTTATTTGGAATTTTTGTTAGACATGAAGATGTTTGGCTAAATTTTCATATTCTAGGGGTTGAACTAGTGGGTTTGTAACGGATGGATTTTGATTTGACCAATTTATGGATAAGTTCCTTCTTATTTCCTTGTGTGCTTGATTTGAATTTGTGCTTGATTGATTGGTCATCTTTTGGGCATTTTTAATTGGTGTTGAATCAAGAATCAAGAGATGAGATTTAATGCTAGAATACGCACTCAAGGCACGTCTTTTCAACAAACTGAGAGGTTGAGATTAGGAGTCAGGGCTTTTTTTTATCCTAGGAGCCGTTAGGAGTTGTAGGCTAACTTAGTGACCGGAGACGGCATAATTGGCTTATAATCCACGACTTTAGTCGTCCGAGATAAGGCTAAAGTGAAATCGAGATCGCCCTAAATACGTTGAACTTCGTCTTGAATTGGTTAAGTTAATTGAAGTCTAATTATTTATCCACCTAAGTTTAATCCCTAGGATAGCTTCCTTCTCGAGTTCTTCTCCCGTTTTAATTGTTAATTTTTAGCATTTCTTTAATTGAATTTAAATTGCTTGTCTCTAGTTAGTAAATTATCCGCAAAATTGATTAGTCTAAATAGGTTAGAACAACCAAGTAATAGTAGTCATAAGGATTAAAAATTAGTCTCCGTGGATACGACCTTGCTTGCCATTATCTACATATACACCGTACACTTGCGGTTATTATTTGCATAATTAAAAGGCGAACAAGTTTTTTGGCGTCGTTGCCGGGGACTAATTTATTTACTATTTGTGATATTATAAACCGTTGTGATAATCTAAATTAGATATTATTTATGTTTATTTTGTGTTTTCGTTTTGCCGTGTTTTGCTAGTAATTGACTTACCTTTTTCATTGGATTCTAGGTAGTGCATGAACACAAGGTCTAAGAAGTTATCATTTGACCCCTTAAATCACGAAATCGAAGCAACTTGCCGAAGGAATCAAGGAATGGCAAGGAGGGAACGAGAAGCACGGAGAACAATGGCCGACGAAAATATGATAAGGCAACTCCAAACGCAATTGGAGGCTATGCAAGCTCAATTGAGAGCACAAGAGGAGGAACGGAATAGGGCACCAATTCTCCCTATTCGTGATGTCTTCCAACCCGAATTTCAACAAGGGGGCAATCATGGCCCAAGGATCAATGCCAACAACTTCGAGCTCAAGCCCGCTCTCATCTCCATGGTCCAACAAAATACTTTCGGAGGGCGTCCGTTGGAAGATTCCAATGATCATCTTGCCCAATTTTTGGAGATATGTAGCACCACGAAGATTAATGGTGTGCCGAACAATGTCATTAAACTTCGCGTCTTCCCTTTTTCTCTTAAGGATAAGGCGAAGTTGTGGTATCAATCTCTAGATGATGGGAGCATAATGACATGAGATGACATGATCCACAAGTTCCCTATAAAGTTCTTTCCACTGGGAATGACTATGAAGCTAAAGGCGGAGATCATGCAATTCCAACAATTGGATGAAGAAACCTTTTATGAGGCTTGGGAAAGGTTCAAGGAGTTGGTGAGGAAATGTCCCAACCATGGTTTTGATCAAGATGCAAAAATTTACTTTTTCTGCAATGATTGCAATGGTGAAATGAAGAGCCTCATTGATGGCGCGGCGGGTGGTTCACTATTTGGAAAAAGTCACGAGGTTACCACAGAGATCATTGAGAATATGGCTATCAATAGCTATCAATGGCCGGGAGAGAGGACTACATTGAAGAAGGTTGCCTCCGCCACAAGTTCAGATCCTATTGCTCTATTGGCGGCTCAAATGTCTACTATGAATAACAAGATTGATGCTATGACACAAACGAAGAATGAGCCAAGGGTGGAGGAACCAACCAATGTGGAAGATGTCATCTACATACACAACAACCGAAATTATGGCAATTATCGGCCTCAACAAGGTGGAAATCAATATCATCAAGGATATCAAGGAAACCGGGGATACCCTAATCTTTCTTATGAGAATCCCAACAATGCCCTACAACTTTCACCGGGATTTTCAGTGACAAATGGGATGATCAACGAGGAAAAGAAGCCAAGTATGGATGATGTTGGGAAAATTCTAAGTTTTAATTTAATACCAAAACCCAACTAACTCCAACCGAGTAGATGATTGCATCAACCTAAGTAGTGCTTTCCAGCTCGCTTGTTTGAGCTTTAGATTTTCTAATTTTGCAGGTTAAGGAAGCTGAAGACAGCAGAAGATCCGAATGTTACCGAGAGTCAAAATATCAGCTGTGGAGGTTTCCAGCTGAGCAGAGTTCAAAATTGAGCAGAATCAAGCTGAAGAATGACCGAGCTGAGTCAAAGCCAAGAAGACACAGCTGAACCAATCCAGCTGTCCAGACCAAAAGAATGTCAACTCTGAAGACATCAGTTCAAGTCAGAGTTACAGATCCAGCTCCAAATTCAAAAACCAGCTTGAAGTCAAAAATCCCGATGTCAGATGAAGACAATTTACCTCGACCAATGAGGGATTGCCAAATCAGCATCCTAGAGTGCAGAACCTAGGATCTGACACTGATGAAGACAGGTGAAGATACGCCCAACGACAGATCGAGAAGATCAGAGAGTAGGTAAGATTCAAACGGCTCTTCCAACGGCTAGTTTTGAATCTCTACCTATAAATACAAGTCTTCAACCTCAGGATCAACGACGAAAAACTCTCTACAAGCTTTCATCTTCTGAAATTCTCAAGCATTCAAAAGCTCTCTAGCAGTTCTTACTCTTTCGAATAACACTTTATCTTAAAGTATTTCTAGTTCAGAAACTGCCTAATTTTTTGTCTGATCCCTAGGCAGAATTCATTATATATCAAAAGCCTAGATTTCGAACGAGTTCACTTAAACTCAAAGTTCTTCATTGTAAGAACTCGTTCATAGTTGGAACCCCAAAAACCAAACCCTTTCTTTACACAGAAAGGTTAGGTTAAGGTTACGCCAGCTTGAAGCGCGAAATTCAAGTATTTGTAAGGTTTCTTCAGTACCCGAAAACTGAAAGGTTCAGGCTTCTACAGTGCCCGTAAACTGTTAGAACACAGCTCAGGTTTGAGCTGCGAAGTTGCTTGGTACTTGTAAACCAAGTGGTTGTGAATTACCAGTTTATCTGGTCGTGGACGTAGGAGGAGTTTCTCCGAACCACGTTAAATATCGTGTTCTTTTTCTGTTCTTCATTTCCAATATTTTCAGTTAAAGAACTAACTCCATCAAGCATATCATATCACTACAAGAAAAATGGTTATAGACAACACGTTATAGACCATGGGGATTTTATTTGTGTGGTCTATATTATTATAGACCACGGTGGTATCCTTTCCTGTGGTCTATTAGCATTTCAATAGACCACGGAGAACTAAACCTCGTGGTCTATTACCGTTATTGAATAGATAAAGACTACAACTATGATTTTTCGTGGTCTTTTACCTTAATAGACAACGTCTATTACCTTAATATTAGCGCCTAAAATTTAGCGGTTATAGACAACACAGTTTTAAAAGTCCGTGGTCTATGAAAAAACTTAAACACGTTTTCAGCTTTGCCTTATTTTTTTTAATTGAATCCCTAAATTCCCAAATTTTGGGAATTCAATCGCGCGCGCAGAATTCCTTTCTACAATCTCCATCGCGCCGACCACCACCACACTCCAACAACAATTTCTCCATCGCCGACCGCCACCACTCCTCTCCCCCTCTTCCTCTTCTTCTTCTCCGCCGCCCACCACCACCACTCTTCCGCCTCTATTCATCTTTTTCCCCAACGAATTTCTACCCAAATTCCTCTCATCTCTACTGCAAATCGCCGCCGCTGCTGTCTTCCTCGCACCACCGCTGCTACCGTCCTCGCACCACTGCTTTCGTGCGCCGCCCCGCTGTTTTTTCCCTAAAGGTAAGCCCTCCCTCAATGGGTCTCTCATTTCTCTCTTTCTCTCTTTCAAGCGATTTGGTCTGAAAAATGCAATTCAATCTAACTTTGGCGAGTATTACGTCTTTGAGATTGTTACCCAGTACGATTCTCTCCTCTCCTCAATTTCATTGTTCATTTTCTGTTGGGTTTTTCAAATTTTTGCTTCGATCTTCGAAGTATTGCTCTTAGTTTTGGAAAAAATGATTTGAAATTGAAATTCGCAGAGACGATTGAACGTGAATTGGTGTTTCACTTTTAGAAGCTACGTCGTTTAGTGGAAGAGTGCAGTATGAGATTGTATTCGAAATTGAACGTTTGTGAAGTAAAATTGAAATTTCGTTACAAGATACTAGTACTAGTTAAATGTTGATTACACATAACATAATTTTGGCGTAATTAAGTACTCGGAGCAGAAGAAGCCATAGTTTAGATAGTGATTACAGTACATGTATAATCCTATGGTTTAGCTATTGTGATGTTGATTCTATAATCCATTATGGGTGCTGCCCTAAGGAGACGATCAAGTTTATCAAACAATATCTCTAGTTTTTGTATATCTAACATGAAATTTGTTGTTGGCTGCTTATGTTTTTCTGAATTTCCCTATTTTTTGTGTAGAGCATATTCTTTTGTGGCAGCAGGAAATGGATACAATGCAAATATTATTTCCTTAATTATTTCATTGGCGATGGGAAATTGGAATTCATATGAAATCTTTTGGTATTAATGGAACATCCCTCCCCCCACTATTTTTCCTCAGTCAGTTGAGTAAAAAATCTCTATTGTTTCCGCTTTTATAATTGTTGAATTTGTAGATGTTTTGATTGATTGTATAGATGCAATCAATCCCGAAACCTTTTGAGTTGCGAGGATAAATGAGATGATAGACGGAAAGAGGATTGAGGAGAAGCATCCCCTGTGGTGGCCACTCCGGGCGATCGGGAATTGGACGGCGGCGATGACTTGTCCCACTACTCATCCTGCGGTGAATCGGAGTTCGAAAGATACTCCAGTGCCAGCTCAGCCATGGGCTAGCTTCCGAGGTAGTTCAATTCATTATTAAGCTGTTAAGGTTGAATTTGTTGTTAGTAATTGAGCAAGTAGATGTTAGTAATTGATCAAGTTATGTTAGTAATGTTGACTTATATTTCGTATCGTGATATGCTTGAATATTTGCTGCTATATCCATTCCTCTCTTAATCTGCTATTTCTCTCTCTAACAGTGTCAGTTACTTAACATAAGTTACTTTCCCTCAACGGAAGAAGATGTTCCCCAAGGTTGAATATACGGAATGATGATGGTAAGTTTCTTCGTTTTTTTTTCATCGTTTATGAAATTTTGAGATATCAAATGAAGTAGTGTTTTTTATTTAGTTCATGTAGATGGAAGCCACTTGGATGCATGAATGGATAAGCTTGGTTGAGTTTTGATGATGGTAATGGAATGTTGAAGACATTGTTATTGTTTTGGAGTGTAAGACAATGTAGCATTTCTATTTATGTATTTTAAGACTAGTTAATTGTAGAATATGAAACAAAAGTGAAATGTTTGATTGTATGACTTTGATTTTATAATGAAATGAAGTTTTTTGATGTTAATGATTTGTAATGTTTATGATATTATGATTTGATTGAAAAAAAAAACATAAATATAAATATTTACGAATAGACAACAGGAAATAGACAACGAAAAAAAACTGTTACCTATATACATTATAGACAACGGGGGAAATCCGTTGTCTATATGAGAATAAACTGTCGTGTATGATATAGAAAGATAACAAATATTGTAGTTATAGACCACGGGTTTTCCCCGTTGTCTATTAGCTATATAGACCACGGGAAATCCCCGTGGTCTATAACGTTATAGACCACGGAGATTCCCCGTGGTCTATAACCACCCCTAATAGACAACAAGGTTGTAGACCACGGGGATTTTTGTTATAGACCACACGAAATCACCGTGGTTTATAACAGTTTTTCTTGTAGTGTATTCATCAAACTGCATACTCAGCTGTTCGCTCAAATCAGCTGTGTTTTTCAAAAACTGCACAACTTGACTAAGCTGAAAACTTATAGATAATATTTTCAAGCTGAGTTTTTCTAAGTACTCGAGCTGAGTTTTAAACCACCTCTTTCCGCACCGCCAGCTGAGTTATCAGTCCAGCTGACCGTCTTCGTCAAGAAGTCAGCAGGATTCATAACTGAGCCCTCACTCTCAGTTTCTAACTTGATAAAAAGTAGAAAATTTTTTATCTTTGGTGTATTCACCCCTCATCTACACCAAAGACTCCGCTCAGGGACCATCAGATGACATGCTCATGAAATTATGGAGACTACTAAAGCTTGAATGGAGAAAACCGAAGCTATTGTGGAAGCTCAAGGGGCTCAACTTAAGATAATTGAGAAACAATTGAGCCAAATAGCTACTTCAATGAGCAATCAACACCAAGGAGCATTGTAAGGCCATCAAGCTTCGGAGTGGTACTTCGTATGAGGGACCCAAGATGCCCAATGAAGAAGATGAAAATGTTGAGCATGAGTCGGAAAATGTTGAAGATGAGCACTAAAAAGAAAAAGAGAAGGTGAGTGACAAAGATGAAGAAAGTAGAAGAGCTACATCAAATGATATTACTTCTTCTTCAACTAGCTCACCTGATCCGGCTCCTCAAGTTTCCAAATGAGAAGATGGCAACAAGAAGAATGAAGGAACCAAAATTCCACCCCCTATTGCCCTCCTATTCCATTTCCACAAAGGTTACAAAAGAAGAAAACGGATGAGCAATTCACGAAATTTCTTGACATTTTTAGGAAGGTGCACATCAACATTCCTTTCGTTGAGGCATTGCAACAAATGCCCAACTATGCTAAATTCTTGAAGGATGTTATATCAAGGAAGAGAAAATTCGGAGATTGTAAAACGGTTAATCTCACAGAGGAATGTAGCGTCGTCATTCAAAGGAAATTGTCTACCAAGATCAAGGATCCCGGATGTTTCACCATACCATGCGACATTGGAAATGATAGCTTTGAGAAGGCACTATGTGATTTGGGGGCAAGCATAAATTTGATGCCCCTTTCCATCTTCAACAAGCTACAAATTGGAGTTATTAAGCCAACCACTATTGCTCTTCAAATGGCGGACCGATCTATTTCCTATCCGAAGGGTATTGTGGAAGACGTGCTTGTCAAGGTGAATGATTTTATCTTTCTGATGGACTTTGTTGTCTTGGACATGGAGGAAGACAAGGATGTTCTATTAATCCTAGGGTGCCCATTCCTAGCCACGGGGAGAGCTCTTATCGATATTTCCAAAAGAGAGCTCACACTTCGATTTAACGAGGAGAGCTTCACATTCTCTATCCATCAAGCTCTCAAACTCCATGATGATGAAGATGTGAAGAGGATGGATGAATGCAGGGTGTTGAGCATCGTGGTTTCTTGCATGGATTTGGAGTCTTATTGCTCACCCAAAGACTCCTTCGAGGCTTGCTTACTCAACTCTCTTTACTCTTATGTTTTAAATGATGATTGTGATGATTCAAGCTTATTTGATTGTGTTAATGCTTTGAATGTTGCAAAGGATTCTAGGTTCAAAGAAAGCTTCCTAGAGCTACGGAGTGAAGAAGAGAAAGAGGAGGCCAAGCGAAGAAAAGAGAGAAATGAAGCTCTCATTTTGGATAAGCCTCTTCTCGAGCATTTGAAGTATACTTTTCTTGGTGAGAACGATACTTATCCGGTTATAGTATTTTCATATCTCTCTTCTATTGAGCTTGAGAAATTGCTAGAGGTATTGAGGGAGCATAAATCGGCAATAGGATGGTCAATCTCGGATTTGAAGAGAATTAGCCCATCCATTTGCATGCATCAGATTCTTATGAAAGATGACTATACGCCTAAGAGGCAAAATCAAAGGTGATTGAATCCGGTGATGCAAGAAGTTGTTAGGAAGAAAGTTCTCAAATGATTGGATGTTGGGATAGTTTATCCTATCTCGGATAGCAAGTGGGTAAGCCCTACTCAAGTGGTGAGCAAAAAGGGGGGCATGACGGTTACAAAAGATGAGAAGAATGAGTAAATTGCTACAAGGATAGTGAGTGGTTGGAGAGTTTGCATTGATTATAGGATGTTGAATGCCGCCACCCGCAAGGATCATTTCTCTCTCCCGTTTATTGATCAAATTTTGGATAGGCTTGTCGGGTTCGAGTTTTATTGCTTCCTTGATGGCTACTCGGTATAACTAAATCATGATTGCACCCGAGGACCAAGAAAAAACCGCTTTCACATGCCCGTATGGAATCTTTGCTTTCTGGTTTATGTCATTTGTCTTGTGCAATGCTCCCGCCACCTTCCAAAGATGTATGATGGCTATCTTCGACGGGTTGATTGAAAAGGTTATGGAGGTTTTTATGGATGACTTCTCCGTGTTTGGAAATTCTTTTGATCATTGTCTATATAATCTCTCAGTCTTGAAAAGGTGTGAGTAAACCAACCTTGTGTTGAATTGGGAGAAATGCCATTTTATGGTGAGAGAATGTGTGGTGCTCGGGCATAAAGTTTCTAGTGCCGAGTTGGAAGTGATAGAGCCAAGGTTGTAGCCATTGAGAAGTTGCCACCTCCATCAAGTGAGAAGGCTGTTAGAAGTTTCCTTGGTCACGCCAGTTTCTATAGACGATTCCTCAAGGACTTCTCCAAGATTTCTAAGCCCTTGTGCCATTTGCTTGAAAATGATGCCACTTTTGACTTTAATGAAGAATGCTTGAAGGCTTTTGAGCATTTGAAGAAGTAACTTGTGATTGCGCCTGTTTTGATATCTCCGGATTGGTCTCAACCGTTTGAGCTTATGTGCGATGCAAGTGATATAGCCGTCGGGGCCGTCTTGGGTCAAAAGAGAGACAAAATCATCCGGGTGATCTACTATTCTAGTAGAACCCTCGACAAAGCCCAAGCCAACTATACCACCATCGAGAAGAAAATACTAGCGGTGGTGTATGCCTTTGATAAGTTTCGATCTTATTTGATTGTAACCAAATCAATAGTTTATACCGATCATGCCACCATCCGTTATCTCTTTGACAAGAAAGATGCAAAGCCAAGAATAATCTGGTAGATTCTACTCCTCCAAGAATTTGATATTGAAATCCGAGATCGAAAGGGAAGTGAAAATGTGGTAGCCGACCACCTTTCAAGAATTGAGAATCCAGTTGAAGGGGAGGAGCTTGGAGTCCCAATTAATGAGAGCTTTTCGGATGAACAACTCTTTCAAGTGCAAGCAAATGTTCCTTGGTATGTGGACTTTGTAAACTATCTCGTTGCTAAAGTTCCACCGCCATCCGACTTGCCCTTGTACCAAAGGGATAAGTTCTACCACGACGTGAAGTTCTATTTATGGGAGGAACCCTACTTGTATAGAAGATTCGCCGACATGGTTATCCGACGGTGCGTGCCTCAAGAAGAATGAGAGCCGATCATGAAATAATGTCACTCTTCACTAAGTGGTGGACACTTTGGAGCTCATCGAACGGCAATGAATGTACTTCAATGTGGTTTTTATTGGCCTGCAATTTATAAAGATTGCTATGCTTTTGTGAGTTGTTGTGATAGATGCCAAAGGACGGAGGAAATTTCTAAAAGACATGAGATGCCCTTGACGAGTATTGTGAAGGTTGAATTGTTCGATGTTTTGGGCATTGATTTCATGGGGCCATTTTCCGTTTCTTTTGGATTTCAATATATATTATTGGCGGTTGAGTATGTCTCTACGTGGGTGGAAGCAATTCCTACCCAAACAAATGATGCCAAGGTTGTATTGAAATTTGTGCAAAAAAACATTTTGTCGAGGTATGGAGCACCCCGGGCAATAATAAGCGATGGGGGGAGCCACTTTTGCAATAGATGGGTGAATGGTCTCTTGACCAAGTTTGGAGTAAATCATAGAGTCACCACCGCCTACCATCCACAAGCTAACGGGCAAACCAGCTTGCAAATCGGGAAATAAAGCAAATCTTGAAGAAGACGGTGAATGGGAGCCGGAAGGATTGGGCGATATTGCTTGATGAAGCTCTTTGGGCTTATAGGACGGCTTATAAGACTCTGCTTGGGATGTCCCCGTATCAATTGATTTTTGGAAAGTCGTGCCATTTGCCCGTTGAATTGGAGCATAAGGCGTATTGGGCGATAAAAAAGATCAACTTTGATTTCAAAAAGGCAGGCCAAACAAGAATTCTCCAACTCAATGAGTTGGATGAATTTAGGTGTGAGGCATTTGAGAATTCAAGCCTTTACAAGGAGAGAACCAAGAGATTCCATGACAAGCTAATCAAGAAACGGGAGTTTGTACCCGGTGATGAAATTCTTCTCTTTAACTCTCGTCTATCTCTATTTCCGGGCAAGTTGAGATCAAAATAGTCGGGGCCTTTTACTATAAAAAATGTGTTTGAAAATGGAGCCGTCGAATTGATGGGACGTGATGGTAGCACTTTCATGGTCAACGAGCAACGTGTTAAAGCCTATTTCAAGCAAGAACAAAAGAATGAGTCGTTCGTCATCTACCATACCCAAGCAAAAGCCTAGTCAAGGAAAAGTCGAGCTAACGACGTTAAACTTAGCGCTCGTTGGGAGGCACCCCAACAAGGTTAGATTTAATTTTTGCACTAATTTAATTTTTAGCTTTATCTTTATTTTTATTTTTATTTATTTATTTATTTATTTATTTATTTTTATTTTACTCTATATCTATATATATGTATATATAAGTATTTGTTTTTCTTTCTATTTATTAATTATAGCATATGTATATATATTTTCAATAAAAAAAATTGAAAATTCGACAAACATGACAACATGTCTATTAACTTTGCTTTTATGTATATCATTATCATGCTTATATATATATATATACGTAATTAATTAGTAGTGCTATTATATACATATATAATATATATAATATATGTTGTATGCGTACTACTTTCTTTAAAAAAAATACATTTGACAATTGAATTTTGATTCCTGCGGGATTTCTTCCTTTCTCAAGCAACGGACCCGCTGTTTAAACCATCCTTCCATCCTTGTTTATTTCTTTTACTTTCAAAACTTCTCATCTTTCCTTCATTCCCAAACACGCACAGCAGCAGCAATTTCCTCTCTCCACTTTTCTTTTCTCAACAACACTAAGGTATGCAAATTCCTCTCTAATTCTTTGTATTATTCGAATTCTAATCATGATTTAGAAGCCTTGGGACTGATTCTTTTTATGAAATTTGAGGATTCGAATGAAGTTTGAACCTAGGGCATAGACACTTGAAATTTTTTGGCATGAATATTTCTTTGAAGTGATGCTCTCTATGATGAATGTACATGCCTAGAAACATGGGTTCATGCTTAATTCTTCAATTTGTTGGCCAATTTGGAAGTGTTGAAGCAAATTTTGAAATTATGCATGTTAGGGCTTAATTTAGGAATTTTCAAATTTAAGCTCTAATTTGCTAAATTGATGCTTCTCATGCCTTGATTGTGTGCTAATTGTGATGAGCTTGTGTTTAATTGAGGAATTTAATTGAGGAATTCCCTGGCCATGACGCAGAATTGGTGAAAGGATGAGTGTGGATGAGGAGGGAGAAGTTGGAAAGTGTTGTGGTGTTTTTATTTTGTTTTCTTTGTTATCTGGCTCTGAGTATATATACATATTTGGGGGATTTGTCATTAGTTTGCGACAACTTGGAGGGTTGATTCTTTGAACTTAAATGACCATTAGTAATGAGGTTAATTGTTTATAACTCTCTATTGTTGCAAGCATGTCCTTATGAACTAAATTTATCTATTTTCTTTATCCATATGAAGATGCCTACTTTGTTTTGTAAAAAGTCTCTTCTTAATTGTTTTCTTTTTGTTTTATCTTATTTTATGTTATTTTATTTTAGGGAGGATGGCACCGAACAAAGGAAGAAAAAAGGGAAAGACTAGCGCGAGTCGCCCCAAAGCGCCTCGTAAATATACTGAAAATGATCCTGAATATTATAACATCGAATTCTACCAGGAAGAGCACCGACTTGAATGGGATAGACTAGTGAAAGTTCCAATGCGGCCTACAAAGTACGTCAATGAGGACACAATAAAGGATCTTGGAATTCACGATGATGTTCTAAGACTTTTTGACAGAGTGGGATGGCTCCATTTGATGACTCTTTGCCGGCCCACTTATCGTAACCTAACCCTCGAATTCCTCAGCACGTTAATTGTCACAAAGTCATCATCGTCTAGGCCATTAAAAATTGAATTCCAATTGGGAAATGAAGAAAGAGAGCTCATAGTAAAAGAATTTAATAGCATCTTCCAAATTCCTCAAGGGGGCGTGCAATCTACCATTCTTACAGGTGACATGAATCAATTTTGGAAAGAGATAAGTGGAGAACCAAGTTTTGATCCGAGTCGATCGAAAGCCTCAGCTATTCGGAATCCAGTTTTTCGGGTCATTCGAGCAATCTTGGCATCATCTATCTTTGCTCGTGAAAACAAAAGTGGCTTAAGGAGAATTGAGTTATGTGCTCTTTACTGCATGGCAACAATCTCAAATATGGATTTGGGGTCTTATATAATTGACCACCTTGAGAGCCAAACTATAGTTGAGGAAAAGAGCATTATTGGCATAGATGGGATTGTTACCGCACTTGCCGATCATTTTGGAGTGAGGTACTGTTTGCCTTTTAATTATGCAAATATTAACCGCAAGTGTATGGTGTATATGTAGAAAATGGCAAACAAGGTCGTATCCACGGAGACTAATTTTTAACACTTATGAATACTATTAATATGTCGTTCTAACCTATTTAGACTAATCAATTTTTTGAGGGGCAATTACTAAATTAAACGAACAAACAATTTAAATTCAATTAAATAAATACTAAAAGTTAACAATTAAAACGGGAGAAGAACTGAAGGAAGCTATCCTAGGGATCAAAATTAGGTGGATTCATAATTAGACTTCAATTAATTTAACAAATTCAAGACGAAGTTCAACGTATTTAGGGCGATCTCGATTTCACTTTAGCCTCCTCTCGGATGACTAAAGTCGTGGATTATAAGTCAATTATGCCGTCTCCGGTCACTAAGTTAGCCTACAACTCCAAACGGCTCCTAGGATCAAAAAGCCCTCACTCTTAGTCTCAGCCTCCCGGTTTGTTGAAAAGACGTGCCTTGGGTGCCTATTCTAGCATTAAATCTCATCTCCCGATTCTTGATTCAATACCAATTAAAAAATGCCCAAAAGATGGCCAATCAATCAAGTACAAATTCAAATCAAGCACACAAGAAAATAAGAAGGAACTCATCCATAATCGGTCAAATCAAAATCCATCAATCACAAACCCATTAGCTTAATCCTTAGAATAAGGAAATTTTGCCAAGTATTTCCATGTCTAACAAAAATCTCAAATCAAAAGATATCATACTCAAAGATACAAGAGAGATAAGATATAAGTGACAAATCCTATTTTCTTTGGTAGTCTTCAAGCTTCAATCCTTGATTCCTCCTTCTTCAAGCTCCAACCTTCAAACTTCCATGGTGGAATGTGTAGTGTGTGAAAATAGGTGTAGTATGTGTGGGTGGTGGGAGGATGTTAGATAACTAGGGTTGTGTGCCAAATGACCTATTTATATGTTTAGGATGTGGGAGAAAAGTGTTATGGAGTAAAAATCCGAAGATGGGATGAAAAATGAAGCAAAAACGTGTTTTGAAAGGCGGGTGCGGCCGCGCGCTGAGGTTGTTCCCGGCTGCGCACTTTTTTTGTTTCGGCCCGTTCTCTCTCGTCCGGACTCCGAATCGACCTCCGTTTTTTCCACATTCTCATATCGAGCTCCTCTTTCTCATTCCAAACTCCTCTCACTCTAATTCCACATCCATTTTCTGCAATTATTTCAAAACAAGAAAGTAAGCGTAAAAATCGACAAAATAAGGTTTAACTTGAGAAAAAGGTTAAACGATATGGTTTTTCACTAACAATTGGTATCGAATGCACCCAAAACATCCTGAAAAATCCATGTTTGTCAGGTACATCAACAGGCCAGCCTTACTGGGCATTATGGACATGGATATGGTGCAACTTCGGACTATGCACATCATTAAAGGGGATGGACCCTTTATCTTGCTTCAAAAATAATCTCTCTTTAATATCCCGCTGCCCAACCTGACTCTTACTACCGTTTTTTAGCGTAGTAATTGGTTGATGGACACTCCACTCCATCAAGCCGCTCGTGTACATGATGGTAATGCTAGGCCACAATAATCTACTACTGAAGAAATGAGAAAACGGACTCGAGAAGATGTCCAAGAAGACCGTCTAGATTTGATTGATCAAAGGCTTTCTATCATAAGTGCCGACCAAATTGGGCTAAAACGGAGTGTTGATGAGCTGCGCACTTGCCAAGAAGAGAAGTCCACCACCTTGACAGGAATGATACAAGAGATGATGGCACGGATGTGGCCACCTCAATCACCGCCACAGTGACAGCTCTGTGAGTTTGAGATAAGTAAATCCCGTCTTCTGCTCCCAAACTTATTTGCCCTATGTGTCAAATAAGTTTGTGGGGGGAGGAGGGAAAGCGTGATTCACTCATCTCATTTTTTTTCCTTCGTCTTTTTTATTTTCTTGTTTGCTTATTTTGAACTGTTGGTCTTAATTAGTTCTCCAAAAAGAAAGAAAAATGAAAAAAGTAAAAAAGAAAAAAAAAGAAAAAAAAAGGGTTAGTCTTGCAAAGCATGTGTAGGGTGGATTGTTGATATGGCTAATGATGAGAATAGAAAAAATTGGTTTTGATTGAAATTGTTGCCTATGTGTTTCGATTGATATGTTGGATATGTTTTGATGAAGCAATTTTTAACCTCTTAGGTTGTGGATTAAATGAACCAATGTGAGATTTGAGCCTTTGACTATCCGTTGATTATAGTCTTTCTCGCTTCTTGTGTGTGATTATTTGAGCATGTATTTGTATCTCTAGAACTTGCCATGGTTCTTCCTTGAAAATGAGTAGATGTGCTCTAGATTTTGATCTGATTCCTTCTTTGTTAGCCGAAATTTCCCTCATTCTTGACCAAAAAGATAAAGCATGATCCTAGTTTGCCCTTTTCAGCCATTATCTTTTCTTTGATTTAGCCGAATTGGGAAGGGGGAGAACTTGTGATAGCTTGTGAATTTAGAAAAATGAGGAGTTGGGAAATAAGTGTGGTTATCTTGCCTTGGGCTTGAATTGTATTGGAAAGCTAGCCCTTATGAGCTCTAGAAAAAGGGAAAAAGAAAGAAAAATTTCAAATTCTTGAGAATTGTTGAAAGTTGAAAAGAGCAATAAAGGGTGGAAATGGCAAGTAAAGAGGAAGCTCAAGCAAGAAAAAGAAAAGTAAAAGAGTGAGTGTGATTAGTGGTTGTTGTGTAAAATTTGGCAATTGTGGTTGTGAGAGTTGATTTTGTTAGATAATTTAGGAAGTCACTTTGCCTAAAAATTACTCACCCACCAAAGAGTCTCATTACAACCTCGTGAAAGCCCTTTTTGATCTTTATCTTGTAGCACATTGAGCAATAGATAGGCTAGACGAATGGCAAGCCTATGGTAGAACTCATGCATGTCGTCAAATTGAGTGAAACCATGTCCCATTTATATACTTGAGCGTTGAGTGCCTCATTTTTAAAGTCTTTGTGAGAGAATCCGAAAATTCTAATAGGTTAAATATTTGACTTTGTTATAGCATGTTCAATATTGATTGAGAAATGCATTGGAAATTTTGTTTTTGAAGTGAATAATTTCTGAAGCCCTTTTTAATGCCATCAATTCACCCTTCCATGTTTGTGTTTCTTTTCTTTTCTTTTTGTTGTTTGGGGACAAACAATGGTTTAAGTTTGGGGGGTTGACAAACATGGATTTTTCACGTTGATTAGGGTGCATTTGATGCTATTTGTTAGTGAAAATCATGTTTGTGTAAGCTTTTCTCTTAGTTTATCTTTATTTGGTGAGAATTTACGCTTGTTTGCAAGTTTTGGAATAAATGCAAAAAATTGGAGACACTTATAGAGTGAAGAATCTTGGAATGACGTAGAGGAGTTCAATACGAAGCTGTAGGAAGAAACGGAAGTCAATTCGGAGTTCGAACGAGTAAGAACGAGCCAAAAAGATGAAGAAGTGCAACATGACTTCCGACCGCGGGAAAAATGATACGCGAAAGCATTTTTGAAGAAGGGCACACGCGGTTCAACCCTCGGGCCCGCAGGTGTGTATCATGACCGCGGCTACTGTGATGTGCGCGGAGAAAGTTTATTTTACTCCTCTTTTCTCTTTATTTTGACTAGACTTTGACCTCCCACTCCTTATTATCTTACCCAACAACTATAAATACCCAATAATTCCCATTTTTCTAGGTCAAGTTTCATTCCACCACCACCCACATACATTTCACCTATTTCACACACTAAACCCTCCACCATGGAAGCTTGAAGATTTGGGGCTTGAAAAAGAAGAATAAAAGCTACACTATTGGAGATCTAAAGATCTAGGATTTGTCTCTTCATTTCTTACTTCTTTGAATCTTTGAGAATGTTTGTTTTTGATTTGGAATTTTTGTTAGACATGAAGATGCTTGGCTAAATTTTCATATTCTAGGGGTTGAACTAGTGGGTTTGTAACGGATGGATTTTGATTTGACCAATTTATGGATGAGTTCCTTCTTATTTCCTTGTGTGCTTGATTTGAATTTGTGCTTGATTGATTGGCCATCTTTTGGGCATTTTTAATTGGTGTTGAATCAAAAATCGAAAGATGAGATTTAATGCTAGAATATGCACTCAAGGCACGTCTTTTCAAAACAAACTGAGAGGTTGAGATTAGGAGTGAGGGCTTTTTTTGATCTTAGGAGCCGTTAGGAGTTGTAGGCTAACTTAGTGACCGGAGACGGCATAATTGGCTTATAATCCACGACTTTAATCGTCCGAGAGGAGGCTAAAGTAAAATCGAGATTGCCCTAAATACGTTGAACTCCGTCTTGAATTGAAGTCTAATTATGAATCCACCTAAGTTTGATCCCTAGGATAACTTCCTTCTCGAGTTCTTCTCCCGTTTTAATTGTTAATTTTTATCATTTCTTTAATTGAATTTAAATTGCTTGTCTCTAGTTAGTAAATTATCCGCAAAATTGATTAGTCTAAATAGGTTAGAACAACCAAGTAATAATAGTCATAAGGATTAAAAATTAGTCTTCGTGGATACGACCTTGCTTGCCATTATCTACATATACACCGTACACTTGCGGTTATTATTTGCATAATTAAAAGACGAACAACCCAATCTGTCGGATATGGCAGCAAAAGGGCGGAATATGTAATTACAGCCACAACTCTCTCTTTTATTCCTCCGTCTTGACACATTTTCCATTTTGGAGTGTCTCATATAAGATGACACATTCCCAAAATGAAAATAATTACTCCATCCGTCCACAATAAGTATAACATTTTGGATTCGGCACGAGTTTTAAGAAATGATTGATAGATTGATTTTGAGTGGAGAAATGACTCACCATAATGAATTGTTATGAAGCTTAAAATAATGGTAGTTGGTGAGGTCATTTTCTAAAATAGAAAGTGTTATACTTATCGTTGTTGACGTACGCAAAAAGAAATTGTGCTATACTTATCGTGGACGGATGGAATATCTTTTAAAAAGTTGTGGGTCCTACCACTTTAACCACTTTATACTCTTCTCCTTAATAATTGTGACGGAAAGAAATTTATCATCTTATATGAGACGGGGAATAGAATATTATAGAGTATAGATGAGATGTCCTTTTGAGATAGCGCGAGCACAAA
The DNA here is from genome assembly GCA_031470985.1 of Agastache rugosa. Classification (NCBI taxonomy): domain Eukaryota; kingdom Viridiplantae; phylum Streptophyta; class Magnoliopsida; order Lamiales; family Lamiaceae; genus Agastache; species Agastache rugosa. The sequence continues at coordinate 19,345,696 of CM062603.1, read as the reverse complement.
AATAGTGTAATAAAAAGGTGGGTCTCCTATAGACTCATACTTTTTAAAAAGGCTCAATTGAACCCCTTTGTTACCCTCCCACAAACATTCGCAATCACGATGTCGTCTGATATTGAACCAATTAACGTTAAATTGTATGGTGATAACAATAATTTCGTCCACAAATTCTTGAAAATTACATGAAGATGACGATGTGTCCCCTCATCGATTTGTACCATTCAATATCCACCGGACATGGGTGGATTTTGATGATAAACTTCTAATTTTTTTAATTTGATTTTACTTTTTCTTCTTTCATTTCCTTATGCTAAATATTTGGAATCTTGTACGAGTTTCTTTCATTTGCTTTTCAAGAATATATGGACGTCAATAATATGCATTGATTGCTCCACCTCCAAAATTGGGATTTTTGTGAAGGACAAAATTGCAACTGTGACCAACTTTCATATCAGAGTGTTCACTTAGGTCCCGTTTGGTTGCCTAAACAAGATTATAGTAAATATAATATGGGATGAAGAAAGATTGAATCACAACTATAAAGAATTTGTTCACTTAGGTCCCGTTCGGTTGCCTAGACAAGATTATAGTGAGATATAAGATGGGATGAAGAAAAATTGAATCACGACTATAAAGAATCTGTTCGGTTGGACAAATAATTTTTATACATCTGAAATTATTTTTGATTTAAAATATTATATAATACTAATTTATTATTAATTTACGGATATACCTTGCTGCAAGCCTCACCATTTCAAATCCCCCAACAAATAATTAATTCAAGAAAGAAATGTTGAGCTAATCTGCAGAGTACAATATCTCGAATGGATTTGCAAATGGATTTGTGAGATATATGGAGAGTGGAAGGGTTGAATTGAAAGGGACGGTGAAATAGTTAGGAAATTTTTAGTGGCATTCTTCTTCTTCAATATTATTTTGAGGATTTCCATGAATTCCTTCTTCCCAGCTTCTAATCCAATAATGTTGTTATCTGTTGATGTGGAGAGGGGCGAGAGATAGTGAGATACAGATGTGAAAGGACAAATTGGTATTTTGTGCAAGATAAATTTTATCGCTAGGTAAAGCCTCCGACTTGTAGTCGCAAGATAAGTAGAGAATAGTAGCGGGCCAGTTTTTCATAGTATTGAATCACGGCCAATTTGTTAATAGATATTGTAAACCAAACACAAGATTTTATTATATATGGGCTTTAGTGGGGGCTAATATAGTCAATCCATAGTATGATTCAAACATATTTATTTATTATCAAGTTGCATTAATATATTTAACTAGCATAAAACAAAATTCCCTAACGTTAGTTAATTTTTTGAGTAAAATAAACCTTGCTATAAATTTCAAAACATATTAAAAGCATATAACAAATAACATATAATTTAAACAAAAATTGCACTGAATTGTTAGGCTTCAACCTTTTCGGGCTAAAGCCTCCCAAAAATTAAGTATGCCGCTTGTTTGCGACGAACACACGGTATTCTTTAGTAAAAGGCGAAAGAATAGTTCGCTATGAGCTCGACACGCGGCTGCATGATTTAAAGAACAATCCTGACGTTATTATATATAGAGTGTGAGGTAATTTCACCCTTTTATGTTGTCGATGTGGGATGCAAATCACCCACTAAATTTTGTTCTAAAAGTTCATTTGTTTGTAGTTTTTGGTTTCTATCTCATGGCATATCAACTATAGTTCACCATAACCTACTATTTCTTTGGTCTTCATTAATTCTGCGGTCTATTTTCACTCATTGATATCTCAACTTCTAGCATACGTTGTCATGCACTCTCAATAATCAAAATATAAATGTGGCGTTTGATTTGATTGATTAAGCTTGATAATACTTTATTGATAAAATAATCCAACTTAATCAAATGTTTGGTTTGAATGACATGGCCTTGATGGATAATTCTACTCGTGACCCTATTCATCAATTCAGTGATAATTTATCCTTCCAAATTAAGAGTGATTAGTAATCAACCACACAATCCATCTAAAAGTACCCTAATCATAATCATAATCAATCGATCCAAACACAATTAAAATAATCCAAACAATGCAATCCTATCATATTCTATATATCATATTTTATCAATCACAATCTCTAAACCAAACGAGTCGAGCGTAACATATAGAATGCTCTTTAGAGTAAGCTAAACTCCAAGAGAAAGATTAGATGAAGTATTGCGGTGATTCAACTAAACCCCAACGTGAATACTAGGTAATGTGCTCTACCAAATTGATAATTTGATTGGACCATTTTATGCTTTTGAGCCTTTTTTTTTGGGCTCGCTTTCCACTATTTCAATTCAACCTCCTTGGTAGATTGAGGTCCAAATATGAATTCATTCGTATCATATTGATTTAGGAAGAGGCTAAAAATTGATGCGATGAATCAAACACATATTCACGTAGTTACAATTAACGTGGATTATTCGATTGTCCAACTACACAATCTTATTCGTATTATGCCAATTTAGCTGTTGACAATATATAAATGATACCCACATTACTCATATATACTTAAAACTTAATATATATTGGGGGAAGAATATATATTGTTTGGTGCTTGTCTTATCCGGCAGTCCCATATTAATATATTTATGCCTTCAACCACAAAGGGTTTAGCACTAACGTTAAATAACTTGTTTGTAAACAAAAATGGAAAGGACATACGTGTCTCTTTTAAAATTAGGCCCCCCTTTTTCACCACCCCCACGGGTCAATAACCATTCGAGTATGGTAAAGCATTTTGGAATGGTGTAACTCATGATGATAGTATGTATATGATATGCCAAATACGCGAATTTTGCCCCTTTTAATGGTCCAAGAGCCCAACAGTTGCGTGCTACTAGACAAATTTTATGCGACAAGCTTTAGAGATCCGCTATATTACTGATCGAGACACGGAGCATTTCAAAAACACGCACACTAAGTTGAGATTCTCCATGGGGAGTAACTAAAGCCTCCGTGGATTCAAAAAACTCAGGGAAAATGTAAGTTGGATTATATATATTTATAGCTTAATTTTGAATAATAATGGTTGAACCAAGAATTTTTGCATATTGTTATTATAGTATGGAAGAGACGTTAGCTTAAATTGCTTTTATTCATTCCTTTTTTTTTAAAATAATATTAGAATATGGTTTCATCCTTCTTCAAAGCCTTCACGGCTCATAAAATGAAAAAACTTTAATGGAGGTTAGATTCGAAAAGAAAAAAATTCAAAATTTAGGTACTTCGTTGTATTTAAGTAGGTATTGTGTTATTTTTATAAAGTGCACAGCTGTTGGAATATTTTCTCAAAAAAAAAATGAAGAATTATAATGTCAAAGTGGGCCACATAACTCAAAAAAATCAAGGCTAATTGAAAGGGTAAAACAACGCTTAACATGAAATTCGCCCAGCGCGTCAAATCATTAATATGATTCCTATAATTTTTATATGAATTAAGGATCCACAATATCACAATAATAAATTTATATTCGACATTTTCCATACCGTGAAATGACATGACCACAAAACCCTGCGTCATATAGTAAATTTTAAGGAATAAAAGAACCAAACCGAACTAACCATACACTCACCTCTACCAAAAAACTAATAATTAATATTAAAAATTGTATTTTATTAAAAACTTAAACTATATTTTGCTAGGCTTCACCATTTTCGGGCAATAATTAACCTTTTAAAAATTAGCGTATTGTGCTTGTTTGCGACGAGCACACGGTATTCTTTAGTAAAAGGCGAAAGAATAGTTCGCTATGTGGTCGACACACGGCTGCGTACTCAACGCTAACATTTCAGCTCTCATTTTATGTAGAATTTTGTAAGTCAGATTCTATTCTACTAATGATCGATGTGGGGCACAATAATGTTCTTAAATTGGTACTTGCTACTAAGTAATACTAACTTCCACCAAAATATCAACATTACATCAATTAGTTCCATTATATGCGCCTTTCTCCAATTGAACAATGTTGGTTAAACACGGCACGAACACGACACAGTAAAATTAAATATGAGTTCGAACAAGGTCGTCGGGAGAAGATCGGTTCTTCCTGAATCTCGGAAGCCCGATCTTCATCCCGACGGTCTTCAAATCGAGTTCCTTCTTTGCTTGGAAATCGGCATAAGTAAAAGGATTGTACTTGGGGCTCTCAATCACAGCATCCTCAGCTGGGAACACGAAATAGCCTATCGATACTCTCTCCTTCGCCTTGTTTACCTTCACTCTATGCGTCACGCTCACATATTCGTCGTCGCTCATGGCCTAGAAAAAAAAAAAAAAACACGCGCGCGCACGCACTATTAGTACAGTACGTCAGGAGTTCGAATTCTATGAATAATAATCAGAAAATGAAAAGTCAATCTTAAAACACCTGCATCATGTCTCCAAGGTTGACTATAAGAGTGTCATGAATAGGCTTCACATCCAGCCATTGCTTGTTCTTGAAAACTTGGAGGCCTCCCACTTGATCTTGATGAATTATGGAGATGACGGAGCTGTCCGTGTGTTCATTGATGCCCCATCTTTGGTCCGCGGCGGGGCAACGGGGGTAGCGATAGACGCGTAAAATCCCGGTGGCCGGAGATAGGTAGGATGTTTGTTTTTTTGGAGGGAAGCTGAGGTGTTGAGCCATGGTGGTGAATATGGCTTTTGCAAGCCTTGTTTGGTGGTCACCATATTCTTCTAGTAAACACCTGCAAATTGTTTGCTAATCACGCACTCTATCAAAACAAGAAAGAAAATGACAAAATCTTTAATAAATTTCTGCAACCAAAAAAGCTTTGTGCTGCTTTCTATGTCTGAAAATGAAACATTCAAGAAAATGGGATTCAAACAATTAGTGGGGACACTAGTTTTTTAGGCAGTATTGGTAATATGTTTGAAAAAAAATGTAATCTTGGTGGAAAAATCAAGATTAACTGGGAAATTGAATAGGACAAACGAGTGTTTGGATTCGAGTTAGAATTACAAGAAAAGATCTGGCAATGGGGGGGCCATTTCCGATTTGTCAATTAACATGATTAAACTAACATCAATCAGCTGCAGTAAATTGGTCCCCCTCACTGTAAAACTTTTATAGTCAGGATTTTTATGATTACAATTCTTGTTCTTCCTCCTTGTCATCACACGTGGCCTAAAAATCATCTTGGAAAACAACTATTAATAAATTTTCAACCAAAAACAAATGCTAATTAACCTGAAAGATTCAAGAACTGGATCTTGAAAATGGAGGTGGGAAATGTTTGATAGTGGAACATTGAAACCTTCGATCCAGTTGAGGTGGTGTGAACAAGGGGTGGCTGTTTGTTGATGAGCATTTCCAGACATAGTAATAGCAGGGCTGCCCCAAAAGTAGAGTAAATTGGTGGTGGGAAGGCCTTGTTTGGATTCAAAACTTTGGGAGAAAAGGCTGTTGGCATGATCATGGAGCTGACTCAGCAGCCCCTTCGGAACGCCGTGGTTCGTCAGCCTGAACATGCCCCACTCCCGGCATACCTCACTCAGGTATTCCGGGTTCAGGGATTGGAAATCTATCACTGGAAGGGAATTCGAATCGGAATGAGTGAACGAATCGGATCCAAAATCCGATTCGGGTGAGTTCCCGACAGAGCGTTGGCCATTGTCAACGCCCTGGTTTGGGCGGAAGAAGGGAGGGTAGGATGGAAAATTGTCTGAGGTGGTCATGTCTTTTTTTTATGACACTTTTGTTGGTCAAGTTTGCATAGTTTCAGTAGCAGGTGCATGGTATCAAAGTTTGCCGCTATTTATAGTTTCTATGCACTGGTATAATACTAATTTTATCTGCTAATGGTGCTATAGCATGAGAGCATCGAGCATCACAGTTGGAACGTATATATTATTATACTCACTCCGTCCCATATTAGGTGACCACTTTCCTTTATGTACGGCTATTATGGAGAAGAATATAAAATGATAGGATCCACAACTTTTTCAAAGAATAATTATTTTCATTTTTAGCATTAACCCCCTTATACTAAGACAACCGAAAAAAAATGTCATCTTATATGAAACAGAGAGAGTATATACATGTATATTAGAGAAATCCGGTGCCGGATAATCTAACATATTAGTAATTTTTAAGTTTAGTCAAGATCCGAATGCAAACACTAGTAATTAAATTGAACTTTGGATCGCTTACTTATCTCTAAATTAAATATTCTCAATACCAATACAGGCATCCATAAATTACTAATATTATGACAAAATTACGAGTTAGTCACGTATAAGTCTTATAAATTAATCAAATAATCTGATAGAGAAAGATTAGGTCGTAATTATTAGTCCAAGGCGATGAGCCCAAACAAACTTATCCTGCCTAGCCAATAAAATCCAAACTCATTTATCAATAAAGATGGACGGATGATCTGGATTCAGCGGAGACATTTTAGTAATATTAACAAAATTATATCCAAGTAAAAAAAACAAAATTAAAAATATATTTTACGCAAATTCATAGATTTTAGTAATATATCCTTAAATTTCAATTTGTTTTTGAGGAGTTCAGAATTTTTAAATTGACCTAAGTGCAGTTTCAAACTATTTTCCTACATAGCATCAAATATTTTTTAATATTACTCTTCTATTATGTCTAAAAATATATTCTTATTCCCTACCTACATGCATTAAAAAAATATTAATTATTAGGAGTTGAATATAGACATAAAAGAAAATTTTGGCGACAAAAAAAGTATAGGATACAGATTATATATCTTTTTATATTAGGTTACCATCAAATTCAAATATGCTTTTGATTCCGATGAAATTGATATGTTTAGCATTACTCTTTCATAATCATCATTATGATAAATAAATAATCTCGACTAACGCCCTTATAAATTGCACAGCTAGCGATGATCGATTACTATACTATAACAAATGAATGTTGTACCGTGACATTTCTGAAATGTGGGACCGCATCAAATTCGTTATTCTTTTTGCTAATTGTAACGATCCAAATATATGTTAAATTTTATACCAATTAAATACGATATAGATTCAAGTTATAGTTGACTTATATATATCTTAGTTTTAAATCTTGAACTAGATTCAAAATATCTTCCAACTTAGGGGAGTCAAATTTATAATGCAGGTTCATTAAATGAGGGACCCTCGATCGATTATATTAGCTTGTGATACAACTTATACTGTTAAGTCAAAGGGAGAGACAAGACAACCCTTTTTGCAAGTGCACTAGAAATAAGAATATTTCATGATACAATGTATGTTGCACCTAAGTTATGGTAAACCCAATAAATAGAACTGTATGCGTGGAATATAAATATTATTTATAAAGGAAAATAGAATATCGAGCAGTGAATGATTCATCCAATAATTGCACATCCATTGCATTTAAATTGTACTAAAACAATTATATCATCTCTTCATATACTCCTCCTCCGTCCACAAAGAAAATGTTCATAAGAGATGATACATGTTATAAGAATTTTAGTTGAATGTACATGCATGTATTGTGAATGGAGTATGTGTCCCACATTACGAATGTAAAAATTAGGTAAAAAGTGATGGAATAGTATTTATAAATAAAAATTACATATTGTTCATGGACGGATGAAAGAAGAAAGAAGTGCATATATACTCTTCGTATTTATAAATTAGAAAGTTGACGGCAATATTCTGCGACTTGTGGTTTACTGTCCATGGCCTTTGATCAGATGGAATTCTTTGCCCAAAATTATATATTAATTCTTAAATGATCGAGAATAATTATTATTTAAAATTTGAGCACATGCATATATGTTCTCCACATTTGTTTACAAAGTGAAATATGACTGGTTAGATTTTTTTCTTTAAAAAGTGAATGACATGACTACATATAGTGATAATTAGAGTTTGAGTTTATCCTAGTAATTTGATTGACTACTTAGATTTTAGTTAGTGCTCATATTATTTGGTTGATCGTTGATCGTGACAAAATATGTAGTATAATATATATATATATATATATATATATATTTGTTTGTAAAACATTTTAAAATTACTAATATATCATCTCAATAGGTAGATTTTTTGTTTTTTTGTAAATTACAGAAATAAATGCCATGACCAATTTGTATAATAGTTAGACAGCAGATACTACAAAAATCCACGAATATGGCAAGGAACATTTAATGCGCAGATAGCAACTACTATGAGAGATATGGAGTATGTCATAAGTTATTTACATTATTATTATTATTATTATTATTATTATTATCTTTTGACAGATTCAATGGATCGGAAAAAAAGAAAGTGACTGTATCAATTTGTTTTCCCCTTAGTCGACATAGTTCGATTAAAAATTTAGTGATATAAATGGCACTTTTGAAAATCTTACAGTAAAATTTTGACGAATTATTAATTAATGTTAGAGATTAACCACAACATTATTCTTAGTTTTTTTTTTTTTTGTTCGTGAGTATTTGACATACTACATACTATGGGAACTTTCTTTTTTCTTTCTTATGGAAAAGTCCATCTTTATGCGTACAGTTCGATATCATTAACAAATGTATTCAAATATTGCAAAAGTAGTATATATTGCGATAGTATACTGCGCGACAATTATACTTTCTCCAGAGAAATATACAACAGTATTGTGAAGTAACAAGAACATATGAAGCCAATATGAAACCAATATGAAATTAAAAATGAAGCCAATATGAAATTATAATTTAGATCCAAATACCAGATCTAGAACAAATTGCCACCCATTGATTTGGGCTTAGTAGGAACTTTTAAATTGATTGGGCCTATGCAGTCTAACACATGATGGAAAATGAAACAAAATTTAAGGTTAAATTTAATGGAAAATGGAGGATTATTTTGTATAAATGACTTAATATAATTTCATGACTAAAACCAGTACAATTACAATTAATTTAAGTCTCTCTCATGCTCAAGAAATAAGAACTATATGTGTAAACAAGATAAAAATCCATCACAATCATGATTTTGTGGATCAAATTTAGATATCTAATATTCTCTAGACGTCTTGGGTTCAATCCCGTAAATTTAGATATCTAACAAAAGAACATGAAATAAAATCATATACTAGAAAGCAATAAGAGTTTTCTTAGCGAGAGGTCTTAGGTTCAATCTCGCTCACGTGCGGTGTAATATATTTTTCACCGTATGTGATGGTGTAGTTCCCACCTTTATGTGGTATAGAGATCTCACATATATGGTGGTGTGTTTATTTGATATATATACTTGTGTAATTCTCAGAAAAAAAAAATAAAAATAATAATAATAATAATACTCCCTCTATCCACAAAAAACATGCACTTAATTAATTTTTTTTTTGTCTGTCCACCAAAAACATGTATTTTCCATCTATGGACAGCACCCCACAAAAAAAATCCCTTAACTATAAATGTCGCTATATGACCACATATTTATACAAAATTCCACAATTTGGTCCACCACTATACCCATTAATTAATGAATAAATCTATGTAGCCACATTATGGCTACTCATAATTTTATTTAATAATAAAAAAATTGATTTATAAAATTTTTGGATTTTAAATGACTTCTAATATTTAAAATATTTAATTTATACAAATTTATCTTGATATATTTGGATTTGGATGTAACATAAATCTCGATAAATATAATAAAGGTAATACAAAGATTTTTATCGAAAAAAATAAGAAGAAATATATTTACACTAATTATGATAGAATTTAAGTAAAAAATATAAACATTAGCATAAAATATATAATCATACTTTTTATATGAATCAAATATCTAACAAAATTGATTTATTTTCACTTAATCGACCAAATTATGGGTAGCCACATTATGGCTAAATAACATCACTCTTAATTAATCCAATGCCATAAATAATGTGAGACTCTTTCCCTATCCAATATTTATCAAAATTATTGAAATTCGTGCTACTAAAATTGATGCGTGTTTTTCGTGGACGGCTAAAGTATATTAATTATATTTCATAATTAGGATTTATTACCAATTAAGATGTACATGTACAATTACAGTTCAGATTTAAATTTAAACTTCAATTACGATTGATTATTCTATAATTAGAGTATATAATTTCTTAAACTTCAATTTTTAGTAATAAATATTACTCAAGTTAATTAATAGTGTTCATAAACTAAAGACCAAAAAATAAAAAATAAAAAATTGCTAAGATGCCAATGTCTTCCACTTTCTTCTAGCAAAAACAAGCATCTCCGATCTTCTGCTCCACGGCCCACACCTCAACAAACTCCCCTCCAACTTCCTCCTAACTCTCGACACTCTCCGACCGCCTTTCCACATCGGAGAAATCGACGACGATACAGATGCCGTCCTCCGCAGAGATGGAGCATCAAATCCCTCTTCCATTTTTCCATTATATCTAAAGCTCATTTCATGCTGCATTAATTTCTTAGTAATTTCCTTCTTTTTTCCGTGACGCCTCATCCAAAACCACGCCTTCTTCCACGTCGAATTATTGTCCTTATTATCTCTGCCTACAGGCGGCAGTGGCCGCGGTAGAGATAGGCTTTGCACCGCCGGAGGAGGGCTGGGCGGCGGGATGATCGGCTCGTTCTCCGCCGCCGCCTTCGGTGTTCCGGGAAGCATTTCCCATCCGAACGGAATTACCGCCGGAGAAATATTCTCGCTTTGCATTGGGCCGGAAAATTGTTCTGCAGTAGAAACATCGGAAAGAATTCTGCTCAGAAACAAATCATCTTCTTCCAATGCAAATGCATTCTTGTGTTGACTGCAGTAATATATTCTCGTGCTCCCTTCATCCTGCCGTTATCATCATATTATTACAAGAGAAAAAAATATTTGCCATAAAAAAACACCAACTTTGGGTCGTTTTGGCTTTCCCACATTAATTTTACTAACGTGGCATCAATAACCGGAAATTTACAAAGTTTGCAATTTTCACACAATTTTTTTTTTATGCCAACATGCCACTAATTACGTGTCAGTTGGCAGGTAAATACAACCACATCAGCTTCAATTAAGCCAAAAATTTGAAATCATATTAAAATTTATATTGTTGGTGTCACGTTTTTAAAGCTCACGTGTAAAATTGAAAACAATTCAAAATCTGTGCATTTAATTTAGAACTATATGATGATGCATATAAAGACGAACCAGTATAGGAGGAATGTTCCAAGGGCTGCAACAAAAGGGGCCATCAGCCATAGAAACATCACAAATTGCAGAAACCCTAGAGCTGCTTTCTTGCTGTTTGGTTCTTCCACTAAGTATATGCACTTTCTTGATAACATCATTGTGGAATCTTTTCTTCACCATTTTCTTCAACCTCGAAATCTTGGAGGTTTTCATCGATGGCGGGGCGACGGCGTCGTCGCGATCTAGATTAGGCAGAGGGAGGCCTAAGCTCTGCATGAGAGGAGAAGGGCAGATGGGAGGTATGTCATCTTCATGTTGTTGTGGATTAATCTTGGGAGTTCCTGGCTCCATTTCCCATCTAAATGGAACACCTTCGTTAGAGCGATAAAACACACGTGAAGATTGGCCGACTGAAGATTCTCTGGCAAGAATTCTGCTCATGCAAATCTCATCACCTTGAAGCACAGAAACTGGCTTTTGCTTTTGCTCTTGATCATCTCTACTTCTCAACTCCATTTTTTTTTGTTCTTGTCAAATTCTTGATTTCTTTTGTTTGTTTTGCCTTTGGAGAGTGGTGTCCACGCGAGTTACAAATGATGGGGAATTGTATGTGTACGTATATGTATATATACATGGAAGAGTGGTTTAATTCCTTGATTAAAGAAGGATGGGAATCAAGGCACATGATTGCGGGGATTGTAAGAATGCTGATAATTAGGGTATGATTGATGGGAATATTAATTATTAAATTGTTGAGTTAATTATATGTTAGTCTTTGACATAGCTAGGCAAGCAAAGAGGCCACCTTTGCTTTCAAGATCACCTTAATTAAGGTTATGGTCATATCATGTATACCCGTGTGATGTGATTTCATGTGCATGCCTACCTCTTAAGCTACAACCAACTTCTTCTCCAGCTACCATTTCCTTTTTGTTTTGAACCCCACCCCCACCCCACCCCACTCCCAACCTCAACAACACCTCGCTCTTTTTTTTTTTTCCTTCTTTTGTTACGACGAGTGTAATCTATAATCGCGTGTACTGGATGAAATTAAACCTCTGTTTATGAGGAATAGCCTACAACTTCCACAAGAAAATCTAGTGTGAGAGATTCGATTTCAAAACAACTGGCCTTTTGTACAAAAGAACTATGCTTTACATCCAAAAGTAGACCCTTTTTTAAATTTGAAATTATGACTTATATTCATCATATGGTAGACATGGCCGTTCATCAGTTGCGCTATTAGTTTGAGATATAGAACCACGCTAGTAATAATGTGTGATGCTATTATGTCTTAAATTTGAACCTCGTTCCTTCAAACACACACACATACACACACAAAGAAAAAGAGAGATTGGATATTGTATAAATTGAAAATTTGTTACTAAGAAATGGGATAGGATCATATAGGAACTCATCTTTATATGAATCCATAGGAAACATGCATTTTTATCACATAAGTTAATGTACAAATTGCATTACTTTAATGCACAAATTCATGTATTTTCTTTTTTAAAAGGGAACCTTGCTATTGGAACAGACAAAAAAGAAAAAAGAGATCTTGTTATTGGGACAAAAGAAGTATTAAATATTTGTGCATTGAATTACTGAAATTTGTCCTTTCTCATATTTGTACATTAAAGTATTGCATTTTATGCATTTCCAAAGTAATAAAAATACTTGATTCCTACAGACTCATATAAAGATGAATTCCTACCAGATCCACACCCTATATATAATGTTAAATCGGACTCTAATTTCCAACTTAGGGAAATAGTTGACTTCAATTGTAAAGCCAAGTCAGAGAGTTCAAAGTCACGTCACCCATCAAAACCCTTAATTTTGTGACTGAAGGAACCGTATGATTATTGTTCATTGAATTTACGCAAATAACAATAAAGCCTTATAAATCATTCAGGCGATAATATAGGGATCGACTTACACTTGCGCCACTAAATTTTGATTTATTCTAAATAAATACACGCTTACAAAATATGTCGGTCATCGGTCAACCACAAGAACCACAGATAAAGTTACAGAGACTACTTTCATAAGTCATAACAACCGTAAAAATTCTCTCATTTTGGGGTAAATTCCGCCATAACCTAAGTGATCTGTCCAAATTTAGAGGTCTACATACAGACACTACCAACAATAAATTTTCAAAGCTGTAAATATACGTATCCAGATTGCAAGCCAAACAGGGAGGGTTACAAAGTCAGGTAAAACTTTGAGAAAATGAAGGAAAATAAGTGTCATAAGTTACGATACAAACAGAAATGCTGAAAGGGATAATAACTTAACATACTATATGTTCAGCTGAACCTATGTCCAATACATATGATACTTTAAGCATAGAGCGATTACATATGTACATTACTAACATTACTCTTACTAAGGGGGCAATAAGCTATTACTCGAACTAATATCCTGATTTGGTGAGAGTTTGCAGTCATCTCAATGATCTGAACAAATGATCGGGCACAAATATCAGTGTACAGCTTTTCGACAGTAGCAACTAAAACTAAGATTACGTGATCAAAGAACCAAGTTTCACGTAGAGCCTAGCGACAAGGACTTTGGAGGTTACAGGCCCTACAACAAAATGAATCTATAAGCAACACTGACCACCAAGAACATAATAATATTGGCATATTTGAGAGAGTTAAATAATAAGGATAGTTAGAGAAATCTACTTCATAGGTTCAGATGTACTTCAAAAATAAGGATGTATAAATAATCGAGTAAGCATAGATGGGAAGTTTGGCAGTTATTAAATTGTAGAATGGTTTTCTTTTGGTAGCAAAAGTAGCATACTTGATCAACATGTAGAATAGTCTTCTTGTGGTGGTCACAATATTGAGTCCCTCTCAGAATTTAGATGTCCACTTAGTCTCCTGCATAAAAAATCAATCTTTAGTTTTTATTTAGTTGATCTTCTATCTTTCACATCGGTTCCATATCATAACACACCTTCACAAGTGTGTCCATTGTGCACAAAGGAGAGTTGTAGGGGGGAGAGATTTGTCAAGAACATACCTTGGCCTATCAGATCTAGGAATATGTTTAGACATTATAGATGCCTGCATTAAAGGATACTGAAACTTAGTTGAGGTATCACAGAACGATAAGCAGGACAACTGTGATCAGAATAACACATTTCTATTTTTGAATATTTTTCAATGAACTTTATTCAAAAGAAACTTCATGCAAAACCCCCTGCAATACTTGGAGCAAACGTAGAGGCACCATCCAGATTTACCTCAGAAAAACTCAATGTCTTAAATGAGTTAATGTTCACCTCGCTGACTTGAAATTTTTTTGGTGAATGCTAAATTTAATCAGTACGTATCTAAGACACTGGAACGTTCCTTAGCTTGTGTTATATAATGCTTTTTCTTGCATGTTTTAGAGACAATAATGTGAGCTCAAACGCACATGTGATAATATCTAGAGATAATGAATTGAACCACAATTGGACTTAATCCCAATTCCCAAAGAAAAGGAAATGAACAAAGAAACGGCTAGTTACTGACACTTTAGCACTAGCAGTAATGAAAATCCACTATTAATCATTTTTCAGAAGACAAACTGCAAAAAACTGATATATACCAGCATACAATTAATTTTTCCCGCCTAAATTAAAACTTCTAAAATGAAAATCTCTGACTTGCAGTGCAAGGAACGATGCTATACCTGCTCTTGAATAATGCTTCTTGCCTCGACAAGCTGAGCTTCAAGCTCAAGTTCTCTCTCCGACACCTCAGAAGTGAACTCTTCACCCTTTTGTGCATCTTGAAGCTGAACCATGCGCTCCTTCATTTTATAAATAATAGAAGATTATTTTAGAAAATATATATAATAATCACCTTTCAAAAAAAAAAAAAATTACAATGGTAGTGTAATTCAAGAATATATATAAGAACCATGCGCTTCTCTCGGTGCTTAATTCTACCTTTATCGAACTCATCTTTGTTCGCAGACTTTCTTCAATTTGATCTCTGCCCATGTGAAGAGGAAGATCAAACATGTCCTGTAAAGTGAAATGAACCTTATTTTACCAGATGAAGTTTAGCATACAATGAGTTTTTTAGATCTCTTTCCAAAATTTTGACATACCGTCCTCCCTCCCAAAGGGGACTGTGACAGGTCAGCATCTGACCTAGTATTTGCAGGAGAAGACTGCTTCCCGTTCGGAGCATTCAAGAATTCACGCATATCACCCTGGATCCAGGAATGCTTTAGGATTTAATCTTCAGAGAACTAATGAGTCATAGCAAAGTAATCGTGCAGTATATAAATAATGTACTTTTTGACAAGATTCCTTATAAATATCACTATTGTACTATTCTAATCATCCATAGATATCGTAATCCTCCCATATACTCAAACATAACGGGAAAAGGATGATAGTATGAGGCAAGCCCATCAATTACAGTCCCTTCAAGTTGTAGTGTACAAAATAAGCAGACATATCAAGACCAATAGTAACAGATTAACAGTAAAAGAAACAAAAGGAGAGAAGATGTATGTATTACATCATCCAAAATTTGCTTTTCAGTTGACAAATAATGTTAAGCTCAAGTTGTCTAATAGCTATCCTCTCCTAACTAAAGATATGTTAACCCAAATTATAAGGGGCAGCATTGACTAAAGAGAATATCAAGTTACTATTGATGCAGAACTTTGTATTGAAAAAGTGTAGTAAATAGTATGGAGAACTATTAATGCTTTCACAGATACATTTTCTGAAAGATGCGCAATCCAAGCACCAATAAAATCTAAAATTGCATGGAGTGAAGAGTAAATTTTGAAAAATATTAAACAAGGGATAACATCACTATGATTTTACAATACATTTTCACCACCCCCGAACAATAAATCACGGCTCCACCCTGGAATTTGATCCTGAGGGCTGAGGGGAACAGATTATGTTTACAAATAAAATAAAATAAAAGAAAGAACCCATAGCACAAAATATTCCTAAATCATCATCAGTCAAGATGATTAGAGTACCTGCATTGAACGCAGTAATGTCCTCAAATCAGCATTTTCTGCCACCAATTCTTGATTTTTTGCTTCATAAGTATCCACCTACAAGCAGCAAATATCAATGAAATGTGTGTCCTGCTAGAAGCTCAAACAAGCCAATCACATTACTTACAATCTTTTTGTAGAAATCAGTGTCAGCCTTCTTCCCAGTCCATGTCCCGCGCTGCCTGCCTTCTTTCTGTCAGAATAATGTAGATGCATGAGAAGAGTAAACTCAACAAAATTTTAAAGTAGTAGAACATACTAACAACAGATTTACCTGTAGTAAATTCATGATTTCCATGCCTGATCTGGACTCCTTCTTTTTCTCCATCACTACTTGATTAAGACGCTCCTGCAACATCTTCGATGTTCAAATTGTGTTCCATTTAAGAGGCTGATAAGACATACAAAAACATCGCACCTGCAACTTTACGTACTCTTTTTCTTTCTTCTTCATCTCATGAATTTGTTGAGTTCTCACTTGCTGACATCAAGTACCATGTTATTATTTATTAGAAGACAATGAGTAGATTGGTACAAAAAGAAGAAGGTAAAGTGTAAACCTGGTTACCCAAAACCATCTTCTGAAATTCATCTCGCTCCTGCTGCAACTTATCGATCTGGGTTTTGAAAGCTGCTGTAGCTTTCGCTTCCTATTCATGAAAATTGTTAGAAAACATAGACAAATATTACTTAAAAGACAAATCTTTTGATCTTTCAAATGAGTACACTGGACGAACCGTTCTTGTCATACTAGCTATCTCTCTATCTTTTGAGGATAACTGTGCTTCCAGCCTCTCGACTTTAGCTTCCAATCTTGAAATGTCTGATAAAAGCCTGTCAAGTAAATAACATGCAAGTCACCTTCTAAACAAAATTACTTACAAGTTGCCAAATACTGAATGCATTATGCCCTTAGGCTACACAATACTAGTCCAAATGTCCCAAATAATTTTAAGCATTATTTGATGCTTCAGTTCTCCTTACAAAATACATATTAACATCTGTAATCCACATAAAGTTGGCCACTACAAGTGTATCAATTGACTTTCCAGAGCATCAAACTATTTTGCTAAACTTCAATAAACTTAAAAAAATAAAACATATTCAATCCCTGCCTAAGGTCCTTCCAATCATAAAAACTTCCACAATGTACTACATTCACTATCTACACAATTGAAGACATAAATTCACTAGTAACTAGTAAGTACCCGTACTGACAACCAAATTAAGTATATATTCACTGAGTACTAGAAACATGTTCAATAAGATCCAACAGGAGGGCGATTGCTTTATTACAATCAAGGTGCAAGGAAGGAAAAATAAATTCTTTCCTCAAATCTTCTATCTTTTTTTTGGGGGGGGGGGGGGGGGGATTCAATAACCAGCTAGAAATTTATCGAAAGCAAACAATGCACAAATCCTTATTAACTTAGTAAGTAGTCAAAATATTTATTAACAGTATACCATAGTAACATAAACTAGTAAGTAGTCGAAATAGTTTATAACAATCTACAATAATTCTTAGTAGAAATCGTACCGTTGCCTCTGCTCATTGGCGGACTCCCGAAACTCAACATCCCGCTGTCTCTGCTGCAACAAAGCATTTATACAATTGCAAGTCCTCGCCACCGATACCTATTTACAAATTTTACAATCCACATTAAACGAATAGCAATATAAATTCCACAAATAAAACTCTAGAAGAACCTAAGAATTTAAAAAGAAAAAATTGAAAATTAGCTCACGGGGTCATTAGAAAAGAGATCGAGTGAAGCAGGGAAGCCAAAGGTGACGAGGGCATTGTTCAAATACTTGGCACAGTGCTCCAAGTTATTGAGATCCGCAAACGTATACTCACTGATGAAACAATGCTTCTAAATTAGCGAGTAAAAATTGGGGAAAACGCAAATTTCAAAAAAAAAGTAAAAAAAAAATTGCACATTTTCTCTATCTTCCGTCACCACATTGTACAATACACAGAAAATTAAAAAAGAACTACACTCTGAATACTGTCTATATCTTACCTCATACTTAGAGTAGCCGGATTAGTTGATGATCTCTGCAGAAGAAGAACAGGCAAGACACACACACACGGATTTATAGTAAGTTAAAAGGAAAATGCAGTAGCTGAAAATCTTCGCATGGTTCTTAAACTAGAGAGAGAGAGATAGTAAGAGAGTGAGAGACTACACTGAGATCGGAGCTCGTATCAGTTGGAGGCATTTGCAGGGTTAAGAATGTAGATCTGGAAACAATGGTGGTGGAATTTTGAAATTGAAATTTACGAGAAAGGAAAAAGGGCAAAAACGAAAGATATATTGGAGAGATAAAAAGGCCTGTTTTCTTTTTTTGGATAATAATCTGAAAAAACTTCCTTTGAGAAAAAAGCGTCGTGTTAGTTCACTTTTGTTTTTAAAATTGCTTGTAGGAGTATATTTTTTATGGAGATTGAGATTTATTCAACTTAATTTTTTGGTATGCTATTCATGGATATTTTGTTTATGAAGATTTTATTATTGTATTTTGTTTGTATTCCTAAAAATAAGTAATTGTTTAATTAAGAAAATAATAAGCTAAATGATGATTGTGCCCTCCACTAAGGATTTGTTTTATTTTATATTTTGATAACAAGGATTTGTTTTATTTAGTCTTGGCTTTGGTCTTTGACTCCTCTTTGGTAACTGCAATACATCTAACTGGTTTGTTTTTTCGAACAGTCAAAATTTTTGTTCCCGAATAAGTGTTATATTTCAGATTTTTATGTAAAAGTTATGTCAAATTATCATATTTAATCCTTGAATTATGTCAAAAAGTTTAATTTTTCATTTTTCCATGCAATAATTAAGGATAAAATAAGTAAAAAAAATAGCACAGGCTATCTAAAAAATAGTAGCTTTAAAGAAAAGGCTGTCAAAAGTAATAATGAGCTTCCATTTATCATAATCACGAGGGCTACGGTAATCAGGAAAAAGGCAAGAAAAATATGAGTATCGCTGAATATATAGGCCGCGGCTTAAATAAATCTTGTAGAATAAATAACGTTGAAATGTAGTAATTTTCATGAATATGTAAACAATTTAAATGTTAATAACATGTAATTTCTAATTATAACTTTGAAACGATTCTTCTATCTGATGATAAGGGAGATTAAATCCTTGTCATTTAACATTCCTAATTGCAAGTGTGTTATCTAACATTTCGCACTAAAAATATTAAAAATACATTAAAATCTCTAAGAGCACCCACAATGGGAGACCTACCTTTGGGTAGGTCTCCCAATATTTTAGAATACTTTATGCACTTTTTGTGGGACCTCAATAATTGAGAGACCGGTCTCTAAATCGACCACAATGAGGTAGGTATCTCACCCCGATCTCTGACCTAGGTCTCTCATTATTTTAATTATTTTTTTAATTTTAAGTTTATATTTTTTTAATAATAAAAATAATTATAATTAAAATACCATATTGTATTGAAATATTGGAAATTTACAATACAATAAAGAAAAATACATTAAATTTAAAATTAATGTAGAACTAGTTAAGTGGACCGAAACGTGTCCAAATTTCCTCAATCAAATCGTTTTCAAGACGTTCATGGGCTCTCGCATCGTGAAGCTGCGCTTCTCTCTGGGCATATGCTCTAAAAGCAGGGGGTCCACCTTGGATTGCCGGTGCCCTATTAATATTTTGATCGCCCTCCGTGCTCTGTTCGGCTTCAAAGTGAGTCGATTGAACTCCTTCACCTTCAATGATCATGTTATGCATAATGATGCACGCACATGATGTCGCATAAATGTTCTCGAAACCACAAGCGTGCAGGCTCTTTTATAATTGCCCAACGAGATTGGAGAACGCCGAAAGCCCTTTCAACGTCCTTGCGTGCAGTTTCTTGCATCCGAGCGAACAGCTGTCTTTTCGGCTCCGTTGGCTGTGGGAGTGTCTTCACGAATGTTGACAAACGTGGATAGATGCCGTCAGCGAGATAGTAGCCCATTCTGTACTCGTTGCCATTTGCAACAAAATTGACCGTCGGCACCCTCCCATGCAGGACGTCGTTGAAAACGTCGGACTGATTAAGCACGTTGATGTCATTGTTGGAGCCGGCGACACCGAAAAAAGCATGCAAAATCCATAAATCTTGAGAGGCCACCGCTTCAAGGATGAGTGTAGGATATCCCTTTCGTTGGGTTGTGTACGCACCTCTCCACTGGGTTGGACAATTTTTCCATGCCCAGTGCATACAGTCGATGCTACGAAGCATACCGGGGAATCCATGCTTCGTTTCGTGCATCGATGCGAGTTTGGCCACGTCACTGCTCGTTGGCCTCATTAAGTATTCATCACCGAAAGCGGATCTGATGGCCGCACAGAAATTCTTGAGAATCAATATGCCCGTTGACTCGCCCACATGCAGATACTCGTCATACTGATCTGATGATCCACCGTTTGCAAGTTGTCTCAAAGTGACAGTGCATTTAACATATAGATGGTGCCCCAATCTACCCTTTGCATCTGGCGTTATTGAAAAAAAGGTTCTCGAGCCTACAATGTCTCCGCTATGCGTATGAACAAATTCTTGCTCATGCGAAACCGGCGGCAAAATACGGCTTCGCCCCACCTTGAATTTTCTACAAAATAATCTTGAATGAGGCGGCCGGCAGCCCCCTCACGATCTCGATCAACGTACACTCTCATTGGAATGCTACTCGTTCCAGCTGCATGCTCTTGACGCCGTTTGCGTACTATTTCAACTGCTTGCTCAGCCAGCTCCAACGCCCTCTCCACACGCTCATTCTCCTCTTCACGATTGAATAAAGATCCGGGCCAAGACATGATTGCAGATAAATTGAGATATATAATGAATGTAGATTTATGAGTGAATGAAATAGAAGATGAGTGAAATAGAATAGAAAATGAGTGAAATAAATTGAAGTGAGATGTGGTATTTATAGGTAGAAAAAGTGAAAAAAAAACAAAAAAAAATACATGAAATAGCCGTTGATATATATATATATAATTTTTTTTAATTGCAACAGAAAAAAAATAATAAAATAACACGTCCCCCAGGTCGCAACCTCGGGCGCAAGCTCGACCTAGGGTGCGACTGTTGGTCCCAAGACGGATACCTTGGTGTAGAGGGGGGGTGAATACACCAAGGTTTAAAAACTTTTCCAAGTTTAAAACTCTTTTGAGTGAGCTGGCTGTGTTCGATCCAGCTGGATGGCAGCTTGATCGACACAGCTGGCTGTGTGCGGAATGTGGTGGATTTGGAAAGTCCGTCTGTTGCTTCAAATATATTGCAAAGCTCTGTTTCACTTTTCAGTTAGTCAGTTTATGCAGATTGAAATGTATGCTTATGAGAGTTAGTAACATGCATAAAACAAAGCGATAAATAACAAGAGCATATTTAACGTGGTTCGGAGTAACCCCTCCTACGTCCACGACCAGATTCACTGGTAATTCACTACCACTTGGTTTCCAAGTACCAAGCAACTTCACAACTCTAACCCGAGCTGTGTTCCAACGCTTGCCTAAGACTGTCAAGCCTACACCTTCAGTTTCCGGGTACTGAAGAACCTAACCACTCGAATTGCACGCTTCGAGCAAGCGTACCTTTACCTAACCTTTCTGGGTTTGGGTTTGGGTATGGGGTTTCAAGCCTACACCTTCAGTTTCCGGGTACTGAAGAACCTAACCACTCGAATTGCACGCTTCGAGCAAGCGTACCTTTACCTAACCTTTCTGGGTTTGGGTTTGGGTATGGGGTTCCAACTATGAACGAGTTCTTACAATGAAGAACAAGGAGTATGATGAACTCGTTCAGACTAGGCTTAAGATAATTATTCTGATCTATTCTGCCTATGACTGAATCTGTGAACAATTAAGAACACAGCTGACTGGCTGGGTGTTCTAGAAAGATTTGGCTTTGTAGATCGTTGTTTATTTTTCTGTTTTCTTCTATTTTTTCAGTCGTCTTGCCAGCCTCACCAGCTTCTTCTATTCAATGGTGAGGAGGTATATATATAGGTGGAGATTCAAACTAGCCGTTGGAAGAGAGCCGTTTGAATCTTACCTACTCTTGTTGACTTCTGGCCTTTACCTACGAAGTAGGTCTGCATCTGCAGATGCTATTCCTTCTCTGATTTGACTGCGTCAGACAATATCTTCTGACATTGGAATCTTGTCTTGGAGAAGGTCTTCGTCTTCGAGCTGTCAAGCGTCTCTGCTGTGTCTTCAGCGTCTTGGACTCTGCTGCGTCTCGACTCTGAGCTGTATCTTAGACCTGTGTTGTATCATCAACATGAGCTGTGTCTTCAACCTGAGCTGTGTCACTGACCTGAGCTGTTTAGACCTGAGCTATGTCATCGACACTAAGCTGGGTCTTTTACACTGAGCTGGGTCTTTGACACTGAGCTGGGCTTCCGTCACTGAGCTGGGTCTTGATACTGCAGGATCTTTGACTCTGCTCGGTCTTGTTCTGCTGAGTCTGCTCTGCTGAGTTCTTAAGCTGTCTGCTTAGCTGTGTCTTCTGCTGTCTTCAGCGAATCTACCTGTAAACTAAGAAACTCTATAAGCTCAAACAGGTGAGCTGAAAAACGCTTAGGCTTGTGCGATCATCTACTCGGTTGGGGTCAGCTGGGTTTTGGTATCCAATCAAAACTCTATTAATTTTCCCAACAATTTTCCCCTTTTTAATGATGCCAAAACCTAACTGAGAAAAACAATTTACTTCCCCCTTAACAAGAAAACGGGTTTTCAAAAGTTTAAACATATACAGCAGGTAAATTAAATTCAGAGTTCAGTGCCTGGACAAAGAGTTATTGTCATCAGGATGAGCTTGAGAGCAAAAACGAATTTTTCATTAATACGAGATAATATTACAATTTTACATTTTACAGAAATTCAAAAGACAAAAAATTCCCAGATGGCTGGGTCTTCAGCTCTGCTTCCTCTGCTCGTCCATTTGATGGTCAGTCTTGAGACCATATCTGTTGAAGATGAATTCTTCCAAGTTTCTCCATTCATCTTGATTTTTAGATTTGGAGATTCCTCTTTCGCCAGCCCAGTGATGAACTTCTTTGATAATCTGGGCTTTGTCAGGAAGATTCGTTCCAACTATAGTTGGAGGCTTCAATTGCTTGACTTTTGGAGCTTTGAGCTGGATGTCATTTCTCTTGGCATAAATGGCAATTGATCTTGCCATCATTGGATCTGTCTCATGAAGTTCGAGGAAATAATCCTGGAAAGCAGTTTCTGGATCCATGTCTTTGAACTGATTCAAGTAGTAGAATTCTTTGATGAATTCTGATTTGCATCTTTCCCAGTTTTCATTGATATCATCTGGGTTCTTCTTATCAGTCGAGGCTGCTTGAATTTGTTTCTTTCTAGCTTGTCTGTAGCTCTGCCTTTTCTTCTTTTGCTTTTTCTCAGCAGGCTTGAGCAAATCAGCTTTCCTCTTGATAATTTTATCCAGCTCTTGCATTTCTTTTCTTTGCTCGTTGTGGAAGTTACACAGCCAGTGATAGTCTTTGTATTCTTCAGGCTTGTGTCCACAGGCTTTGGCAAGAGCAACCATTTTCTCTCTCCACGTCACTTTGATTGCTTTGGCTGGTGCAGTTGGCTCTGTCTCTTCTTCATCCAGCTCTTTGGCAAAATCATCGATTTCCCTCTGAATTTGCTGCACAGGTTCCCCCTTAGCTGCAGCTTTCATCTCCATTGTTTTTCCAGCTTCACTCTTATCTTCCTCCTTTTTGGCATTATCAACAAGGGAGGCAGAGAGGTTGGCAACTGTTGCGCTGAGCTTGGAAAGAATACCTTCAACATCAGCGGTCTTGGCTGAGTTGTCAGCTGTGACGAGGTTCAGCTGGGCATTGCTGCTGCTTCCAGCTCTGAACTGAGCATCCAGATCTTTATATATGTTGAAGAGTTGACGGATGTCAGCGCTGTTGGAGAGAGTGGTCTTTTTGATAGCTTCCAGCTGGCTTGTGAGATTTGCGATGTCGTCGACCAGTGGAGCTTGAAGTCTTGTCACTATCTCAGGAACTCTCTTCTCTAGATGGTTTGACTGATCAATGCTCTGAGAGACGAGAGATTGCCTGAGATCTTGACTGGTGCTTTCTTGCAGATTCTGGGCAAATCTGTGAACGTCATCAATGGACTGTCCATTGCATTGGACTTGTGACTCTACAGCTGAGATGCGCAGAAGGGTGTCGATGTTTGATTTGAGTCTATCCTGATAAAGGATTTCTTCAACCTGTTTGGCTATCTCCTTCTTTATTGCATCAGAAAGCACGGCATTGGAATCCGTTTGGGTCCCGGATTCGACTTGGCTGGGTTTGACTGCCTCGATCTCGACCAGTGAGCGAGTGTCATTGGCAATTGGACTTTGTGGGGTTGTTGCCTCTGGTTCAGCTGTTGCATCAGCTGTTTCTTCAATGATCATTACCTCAGCTGTGTCATCTGGTACAGCGTCCTTGGTAATCTCAGCTGTGACTTCTTTGGACATAACATCTTCACAAGATGTCTCCCATCCCGCTGCTGTTAGAAGCTTGTTGGCTGATCCCCAGACATCTGCTGGGTGCGGCTTGGGGTATTGCTGAGATACTTCAATAATTCCTCTGATGAGATCATTTTGATGTAAGTAAGCATCTTCCAGACTTCCAAAGCCAAACGTGTGCTGGAGGCATGCTTCATCTGTCTTCAATTTCTCATACGAGAAGGTCTCGATCAGCTGCTCATTCTGGTACCAAGTCGCCATCTTGGTGGCCATATAGAATTTGAAATCTGCAACTTTGACGAGGGCAATTGGCAGGTGCGCCAAGATGGGATACTGAGTTAGAACACTCTTGATCCCTGCGATGCGTAGCTCCTCGTACATAGCTTCCATAAAGGCTGAGCCAGAAGAGTTGAATGATGTAGAATCACTGGAATCACTCTCTTCTGATTCTTGTGGAGATTGTTTTGGAGTTGAGCTGGGATTAGAGGGTTCAGCTTGGTCATCAGCTGGCTGTGAAGGAGCTTCAGCCAGTTGAATATTTCCCTATATGTTTACGAGACGGATCTCTTGCTGGGAGCTGGGTGGAGGAGAAGGCTGTTTGGGTGGAGAGTTGTGAGGCGGTGACAGCTGGGGTGAGCTGGGAAGAGTTGTCTTACTTTTTGAAATGACCAGCTCGTCCTCTGAACTAGATGATGATTCATCATTCAATCCCATATCAGCCAAGACATTTGACCCGTATTGATTGAATGCTGACATTGGCTGTGGGGAGAGGATCACCATTGTTTGACTTGGAGTTTCTTCAGAGGAAGGTTTCGCCTCAGGTGGTGGAATGACAGCTGTCTTCTTTTTCTTCTCACTGACCTCACAATGTTGGGGTCAGCTGTCTTCCTTTTTCTCTGAAACTTCTTAGCTGGGACATCTGTCTTTGTTTCTTCCAGCTGCTTCTTGCCTTTGCTCACAGCAGGCTGTTTCTTCAGAAGATCATTGACTTGACTTATTCTTTGGAAAAGAATCTTCGTTTCTGGAAACGGTTCTGAATCAGCCCACTTTACTGTGTGCCCTTTCACAGCTTGCTCTATCAAGAAAGAAATTTTGAAGCAGAGATACAGTGGCTCTGTGGTTGAATATGTCGTCCTGGTGGAGTTGAACTTTATCTTCTCTGACTCCTTGACCAGTCGGTTGAGTAAGAAATCGAACCAGTTGACGTTTGCGCCTTTGATCATGGCCATCATCGGCTTGAGCTTTGGAATACTTATCTCTCCTTGAGATCCAGCTATCCCTAAGATGCATTTTTGCGTGATATCCAGCAGCAGCCTGTACTTTGGCTTGAGAAGGAGCTTTGACATGCTCGCTCTGTACGGCTCTGGGGTGATAAGCATCTCTTGGCTAAGGAATTCATCCACTTCTTCACGGCTGTAATCGTCTGGGATGAATTCTCCTTCTCTGGGTAGGTTGAATACCTTTCGTAGCATCTTGTTGAGTTTGATGTTGATGGTTGCTGATTCAAATTTTCCATCTTCGCCTTCAACAGTCACATCGAATGAAGATGAGTAAAAACCTTCTTCGTCAATGATGTTTAGATAGAATAGAGTGGCTTCTCTCTTTAGCATAAGCTTGGGAATGGAGGTTGCCCACAGTAAGAGACCGGAGTCTATGACGAGGTCTACCATCTCTTTGAGTTCTGAAACTGGAAGGTTGGCGGTGGAAAGACAACTTTCAAATGACAATTTTGTCATCAGAACTTCGAACTGGTTCATCCCTGCGGTTGATTTCTTGGGTGCCATCTCTGCAATCTGTTGATTTTGATCTAGCGAGGAATTTGCAGAGGATAGAGAGATGACTTGAAGATTTGAAATTCGCAGAGATAAAGATGGAAGAATTCTCCGTATCTTTTCCATGTATATCAACTGCCATAATTGATCTTCGGTTGAGATTTAGACAGCTGGTATTCTGATCAACGACTGGGATAGATTCACTCATCACATTCTGACGTGTTTACGGCGAGTGTATTACAACCGCGCGTGAGGCAGTTCAAACGTTTGACGCTCTGCCTCGATTCTGCTGAGCTTCAGTACTTAGCAGACTTTACAATTAATGCGATGGGAATGGAAACTTATCAAGCAATTTAACTAAGGAACATATGTCCGCTTAATATTGGAATTCAAAATAATTGGACTTAAATAGTATATTCCTTAGAAAAATAAATGCATGATACATTCCTGTCAGCCTGGACCAAAAAGTCAGCTGATGTCGCGGATGTCCTTTCCTTTGCTTGACTGAGTTTCTCCCTTCAGTTGAGTAAATCTTCTGCATTGGGATCCAGCTGGGTTCGTTCCCCCTCAGCTGGATGGACTTTCTTCATCCGGATTGAGCTGATACCAATTGTTGGTCATTCTCAGCTATATGACTCAGTTTGGAATAAGTCATCTTGTCTTTCTTTCTCTGCTGATAGACATCGTTTGCGAGGTTCCCCCTCAATTGGATAAACCAATTGGGTTTTATCAGCTGGGTTTGATTCCCCCTGACTTGATAAATTCATTTTGAACTCCTTGGGGTTCCTGCTGAGTTAGTCCAGCTGTGTCTGATTCCTTGATGACACACGGTGATCCATCTGAGTATTTCCTGCTGGATGCTCTTCTTGATGATTCTGCTGGATTATGATGAGACCAATTGATGAAATCCAGTTGTTGGTGAATCTGCTGAACTGAGTTCTCCCTCAATTAGATTCCTCTTCTGGATTCTGCGATCCACGTTTGATCCAGCTTTGTTTGATATCCAGAGAATGACATTTGATAGTTCAGCTGGATTTTTCTCTTTATTCTCCACTTGAATCTTCTACTGGATTGACTTTGCCCTCAGCTGATATCACAGCTGTGTCGATTTTCAGCTCGGTGGAGTTCTCCCTGAATTTGATAGTAGGTGGCTGTCTTTTCTCAGCTGCTTCTTTCTTCACTTGAGCGAATTTTCTCATCACTGGCTCAATTCTTTGATGAGGTCAGCTGCTCCAAGATTAGCTGAGTTCATTGTTGCTTTGTGGGGTAGAATCTTCGATTTCCTGTTCTTTGCATCGAACTCACCAGGAAAAACGTTATCACAACAATTGGCTGGGACCAGTACGCTTGACATATTCTTTGATGAGCTTTGAGGTAAGTCATGAGCTTGGATTATCAGCTGTCTTTCTTTCACAGCAAGCTTAATGACATCCACAATTGCGTCTGTCCCTCGACCTGTTATCACTCCTTCGGCACCCAGTTGTGATTGGGTCCGGCTTTGTTGTTGAGGGTTCCATTGATAACCCAGATTTGTCCTTATCTTTTGTGAGTGATACTTCTGGTTGGTCCTTGAATGAGTCCGCTTCTTCTTTGGACCTTGTTGACTCAATTTTCTTTGATGAGGTCCATTTCATAGCTGGAGTCTGTTAGCTTGATATCCAGCTTGATATCCCGTCTGCTGGAATCTTGATTTGAAGCTCGGTTGATTTCCTTTTTCTAACAGTGAGATCCTTCTCACCGTCTTTTAGTTGACCTTGATGTCCGTATTTGGATGACATTGCTATCTTTAATCGATTCGATCAATTTGGATTTATCTGTCGCCTTTGAGCTCTGTGATCAGTGGGAGTTCTTCTTTTCTTGGTCTTTGAGTTGCCGATCAGTTTTCTTTTCTGATCGGACTGAGCTTGGAGAGCTGGCTTGAATGAGTACGACCTCTTTGGTACATTGATGACAAGGTTCCAGCTGTGTTTGCATTGGCTGGAGCCAGTCTTTGTTCTAATTCAGCTTTGGCCATCTTCAAGCTCCTGACCATTCAGTCTTCTGCTTGACTTTCTGAGTTTATGATGATGGGTCCATTAAAGATAACATCCCACATCATGTCGTGAAGAGCACTCAGAAAGCTGTTGAGTTGGAACTTCCAGATCTGATAATCATCGACAGAGAATGTCGAATGTTTCCTGCACAAGGAAGATTCCACGATAGTATGCAATATAATGATTTTTTTTTTAAAAATTGAAGCTTTGAAAGATCTATTCAGGTGACCACTATCAGCAATGAAATGCTGACTTGACAGATACAGTGATCTTTTGAACCACTGCTCTGATACCAATTGTTGGTCCCAAGACGGATACCTTGGTGTAGAGGGGGGGTGAATACACCAAGGTTTAAAAACTTTTCCAAGTTTAAAACTCTTTTGAGTGAAATTTGTTGTGTTCGATCCGAATTTGGATGGCGGCTTGATCGACACGGTAGGCATGTGTGCGGAATGTGGTGGATTTGGAAAGTCCGTCTGTTGCTTCAAATATATTGCAAAGCTCTGTTTCACTTTTCAGTTAGTCAGTTTATGCAGATTGAAATGTATGCTTATGAGAGTTAGTAACATGCATAAAACAAAGCGATAAATAACAAGAGCATATTTAACGTGGTTCGGAGTAATCCCTCCTACGTCCACGACCAGATTCACTGGTAATTCACTACCACTTGGTTTCCAAGTACCAAGCAACTTCACAACTCTAACCTGAGCTGTGTTCCAACAGTTTGCCGGCACTGTCAAGCCTACACCTTCAGTTTCCGGGTACTGAAGAACCTAACCACTCGAATTGCACGCTTCGAGCAAGCGTACCTTTACCTAACCTTTCTGGGTTTGGGTTTGGGTATGGGGTTCCAACTATGAACGAGTTCTTACAATGAAGAACAAGGAGTATGATGAACTCGTTCAGACTAGGCTTAAGATAATTATTCTGATCTATTCTGCCTATGGTAGATCTGTGAACAACTAAGAACACAAATGGACGGTAGGTGTTCTAGAAAGATTTGGCTTTGTAGATCGTTGTTTATTTTTCTGTTTTCTTCTATTTCTTCAGTCGTCTTGCCAGCCTCACCAGCTTCTTCTATTCAATGGTGAGGAGGTATATATATAGGTGGAGATTCAAACTAGCCGTTGGAAGAGAGCCGTTTGAATCTTACCTACTCTTGTTGACTTCTGGCCTTTACCTACGAAGTAGGTCTGCATCTGCAGATGCTATTCCTTCTCTGATTTGACTGCGTCAGACAAGATCTTCTGACATTGGGATCTTGTCTTGGAGAAGGTCTTCGTCTTCGAGCTGTCAAGCGTCTCTGCTGTGTCTTCAGCGTCTTGGACTCTGCTGCGTCTCGACTCTGAGCTGTATCTTTGACTTGTGCTGTATCATCAACCTGAGCTGTGTCTTCAACCTGAGCTGTGTCTTCAACCTGAGCTGTGTCACTGACCTGAGCTGTTTAGACCAGAGCTATGTCATCGACACTAAGCTGGGTCTTTTACACTGAGCTGGGTCTTTGACACTGAGCTGGGCTTCCGTCACTGAGCTGGGTCTTGATACTGCAGGATCTTTGACTCTGCTCGGTCTTGTTCTGCTGAGTTCTTAAGCTGTCTGCTTAGCTGTGTCTTCTGCTGTCTTCAGCGAATCTACCTGTAAACTAAGAAACTCTATAAGCTCAAACAGGTGAGCTGAAAAACGTTTAGGCTTGTGCGATCATCTACTCGGTTGGGGTCAGCTGGGTTTTGGTATCCAATCAAAACTCTATTAATTTTCCCAACAGCGACCGACTAGGTCGCTACAACGGCAGAGACCCGGGGGGGCGGTCAATAGGGGCGGTTGTTGGGCCAGCGACCAGGCCCTTCGACCGCCATTGTAGGTGCTCTAAACATACTCTATTTATGAATAAAAACTCATGGTTCCGACTCTCAATTTGGAACCAATTATAAATAAGAATAAACTCTACATTATCATAATTCATATTTTTTTAGGCACGCCTTAAGGAAATGCATTTTCATTTAAAATAAATAATATTAAATATAAATATATGTGTGTGTGTGTTATTGATAATATATATATATATATATATATATATATATATTATACATAGTATTTATATGGAAAAGAAAAATAAAACACTCAACAGTTACGTATATCTACTTTTAAGTGGCTGATTCTACATATTTCTAGTGAAATAAATCAACATGTACTTGCACACAAGATATTATACATGTATGTGCATCACCATAAGTGGTTGAGGTAAATGTCTCAATTTGACCATGTATGTTCATGCACTTTAAATATATGTGTGCATGTATTATGTTTGTTAAAATTCTTCTAAGTACATGTATTTGATAATTATACACTTATACTACCTTTATGTATTTTGCATGCATATATGCACTTTAAAATTTAAAAAAATAATATTTATTTAGAAATAATTAATTTTTTGTTATCCCAAAAATATGACTATATAGAAAAATTTTACTGTATCCATGTATCAGTCTTCCGATCCCCACTCCCATTTCTCATTTGCAAAAGATTTCGTTTAAAAATAAAAATAAAATGTAAATGAAAAATAACGAAATATAACAAAAATAAATAATTGAAATCCATCATCTCCCCCAACCAGTATCAAGTGAAATGTCAAACTATAGCACCCAAATCCACATTTCATCTCAAATTCGACATTTAATTTATTTCTTTCTTTTACCATCGTTTGAGAGTGAGATGGTATTTCATAGGAATTTTTTTTTAATCTTCTAAACTGAACGACGCATGAGATCCATAAAAAAAAAAAAGCACTAGTCTTCATATAACATTATTCCATTATCCATGACCTTCGGCCTTCATTAATCATCAGGATTAAAAAAAAAAATTATGACAAAGCTCACTACAACAAAATTGTCTAGTAGTGACATAATTTTAGTTACACAAAGAGTAGTGTCATAAAATTTGTTACATTTTTATGTGTAACAAAATTTAGTGACACTTATACATGCATCTATGTACTTTTGCTACATATAAGAGTGTAATTAAATTTTGTGACATTTAGAAATGTCATAAATTTTGTGACAATTATCCATGTAATTATAATTGCTACATCTAAAAGTGTCGTAAGTGATTTAATTTAATTTTATAAATTATGATTATATTCTATAAAAAAAATTATTAAAATCATGCTAAATGAAGATTAGCTTTAATTAGCTCACATTTGCTATACATAAATATTAGTAAAAGTTTATCCAAAAAAAATATTAGTAAAAGTAGAAAAGAAGATTCCGAGATATAAGGAAAAATCACAGATCTCCACAAATTCAGTTAAGAATTTCACTGTATAAACAATTTCAGAAACTCATGTCAAATTTTACTATTTCGTAGAAAAGCTTTGAAGATAACTCTCCTCCGACGAAAACTCCAATTTTCCGATCTCTGAGCTTAAAACTCCTACAAAATCACAAATATCCACCAATTTCAGCTAAAATTTCATCTATTTCAATTCATTATAGGAAACTTTTGAATAGTATATACGATTAACTGATTTTATTGGGCAATTAGGCTTGGCTTACCTCTCTTTCTCTATTGCTGTAGCACTGGCCTTCTGCATGGAGTTTTTGAGGTAGATCTGGGTGAATTTCATTTTCCTTGCGTTCTTCCCAATCTTTGAGGTATACGAACTGATCGAAGTCCACCATTTCAAGGTAATTCAGTATGGTATTTAGCATTTTTAGTATTGTTCATGTGGTTGGATCATCACGGTTCTCTGGTAATTAGGAGTTTCGTTTTGTTGTTGGAAAATTCGATTTAGTTGGTGATGATGTTTAATTAGGAGTTTTTGATTTGGTTTCTAGTGTAGGGATGCTGAATTAGTGTTTCCGATTTCTGTAGTTGAATGTCTGAAATTTTTGAAGGCAGCGTCATTATAGCCATGAAAAAGGTGTGGAATTCGATTGTCTAGGTTTTGTTGCTTATTTTTTGCAAAATTGTGTTTGATTTTGGGTTGAATTTCGATTGTGTATTAGGATAAGTGATATTATGGTGGCATGAGTATATTAATCGATTTTGATCTATATTGCTGGTCTTGATAGTTCTGCATCTTTTCTATCAAATTGAATTTAGTCTATGCTACACTCCAACTGTTTGTGAGAAGGTCGCTTAGAACTTTGGCCATTTTGTAAACAAAATCCGGATGCTTGTCTTCAGTTTCTTATATTACTGTTGGTCTGTGAATTTTTCTTGTAATGATTTAAAGTTTAAAGTTTTTATACATTGGTCGTTGGTGGAGTTTGTGGATTGTGAATTGATATCTTTATGTTTTCGCTAGTTTAATATTGTCATATATACATATTGGAATGTTGACTAATTAGTCTTGTTTATAGGCTAGTGAACTGGATTAGTTAGTTTGAACAACTTTGGTTGTGTAATTTGGTGGCAGGGCTTTGCCATGT
The DNA here is from genome assembly GCA_031470985.1 of Agastache rugosa. Lineage (NCBI taxonomy): Eukaryota > Viridiplantae > Streptophyta > Magnoliopsida > Lamiales > Lamiaceae > Agastache > Agastache rugosa. Next base: position 19,312,781 of record CM062603.1, on the reverse strand, counting down.
TGAGATAATTGGGAAAAAAAAACAAATTTTATGTTGTTAGTGGTCTAATATTGTTAATTTCTCTTTCTAACTATTTAGTATTCTAGTTTTCTGAACTTGTTCTTTATCCTAGTTTTCTAAACTTGCTCTTTATCCTGTGCATTTGTCATCAGGTAACAGTTAGCAAGTGTGAGATGAATATTGATACTGCAAAGTGCCAGACAATATTCTTTTCCAAGTATGTAGTTTCTGATTTTCTTACTTTGAAATTAAAGCTTTAGAGTTAAAATACATATTTATTTTCCATGAAATAAGTGAGCAATGTGTTGGTGAGTATATGATTTTTGGGGTTTGATTTCTCCAGTCACCATTTTATTCTCCATCTATAGAAAGAAGGTTGTGACTGCTACCTTTTTAAATTTATTTAAATATATGTATTCTACCTTTTAATATGGATTCTAGCTTTAGATTTATATCAATGCTATTTATACATTCTGTTCTTCGGGTTACAGGGCAGCAAGTTTAGCATTTACCAACTAAATGCAACTTTAGATATCATTTGTTGTTGTTAGTTTTGATATGGACAAGAGTTGGATTAATGCACCGAGGATTAGTGATGCTTATAAGAATGGATGTGAGTCTTTCATTCAATTTGCTAGCCACGCGGAAGCTCAAGAAACAATACCTTGTCCATGCTTGAAATGTTGTAATGACAAAAGGTTGCCAACTGAAAAAGTTCTTCGTCACATATTATTTAATGAGTTTTGTCCCGGATATACCACTTGGACACTTCATGGAGAACAAGTATCGTCAGAATATGACACTTCTTACATAAGAAAACTAGTGTCTAAAACAACTAGCATTCCAAGAGATGTCGTTAGTCAAACCGATATGCTGAGGGATATGTTACATGCTACATTGGGAATAAATTTAGGTGGAGATCCAAATTCTGAAATTAGTGAGTCTAATGAAGGTCAAACCTCTGAGAATGTCGAAGGTCTTCACGCTAATATTCCACCAAGTGCGCTACATCTTGATGATAATTTGTGTGGTGCAGACACCTCACGGTATCAAAAAATACTAGCAGAATATGATAAGGAACTGTATCCTGGTTGCAAGTACTCACAGCTATACTTTAACTTGACCTTAATTCACATCAAATGCATGGGAGGACTTTCCAACAAGAGTTTTACTATGTTGCTGGAGTTTTTGAAGGATGTATTTTCATTTTTGACATCATTACCAACTTCGGCATATGAAGCTAAAAGATTGTGCAATGACTTGGGACTCGGATATGAGAAAATTCATAGTTGTCATAATGATTGTATGCTCTACTGGAGGGAGAGGGCTGATCAAGAAACTTGCCATGTGTGTGGTTCTTCTAGGTGGAAATTTGAAGATAGTGATAGAGATAAGGATAAAAGGACGAATGAATTAGATGAACAACCCATTACACATATAAAAAAAAAGCGGCGAAGGTATTGCGTTATTTTCCATTGATTCCTAGGCTCAAAAGGATTTATGCTTCAAAAAAAATAGCAAAAGATATGAGATGGCATAAGATGGATCGTACAATGGATGGCCTGTTAAGGCATCCGGCAGATGGCAAAGCATGGAAAAGATTTGATGAGCTGCACCCTGAGTTTGATGCAGATCCTCGTAGTGTTAGATTGGCGCTAGTAAGTGATGGGTTTAATCCTTTCCGAACAATGAGTACATCATATAGCACTTGGCCAGTGTTATTAATACCATATAATCTCCCACCTTGGTTATGCATGAAACAAACTTCTTTTATTTTATCAATGATCATTCCAGGAGAGAAAGGTCCAGGCAATGATATAGACATTTATCTGCAGCCCTTGATATATGAGTTGAGACAGCTATGGAATGGGATAGATGCATTTGATGCCTTTGCTAGTGAAACATTTAAGCTTCAAGCTGCATTGATGTGGACTATCAATGACTTTACAGCCTATGCCATGTTGTCTGGATGGAGTACAAAATGGCGTGTTGCTTGTCCTATTTGTACAGACTCAACATGTTCTAAGTGGTTAAAGCATGGAAAAAAGTTCAGTTATATGGGTCACCGAAGGTGGTTAGAAAACTCTCACCCTTATCGATATGAGAAAGATTCATTTGATGGCACTCAAGAGTTTAGAAGACCACCAAAACCACCAACTGGATCACAAATTCTGCAACAAGTTAGGGGTACCATCTTTCAATATGGTAAATCATCTAAGTCTACAAGAAAAAGGATGAGAGAGAACGAAGACACTTCAGTTAGTGATATTTTTGATGATCTAGATGAATTTATTGAAGAAGATGGTAGTGGAGAAGAACAACTTTGGAAGAAGAGGAGTATTTTTTTTGATTTGCCATATTGGGAGCATAACCTTCTAAGGCATAATCTAGATGTAATGCATATTGAGAAAAACGTATGTGATAATCTTCTTGGAACTTTGCTGAATCTTGAGAGAAAGACTAAAGATGATGAAAGAGCTAGGAAGGACATCATGGAAATGGGAATACGACCTGAACTTCATCTTAGGGATCAATTGGATAAAAAGCCTTTTATGCTTGTTGCATGCTTTAATATGTCTAGCAGTGAAAAGTTGATATTTCTCGAAGTATTAAAATATCTCAAAGTCCCAGATGGATATGCATCATGTTGGGAAAATTAATAGAGTTTTGAAGTGATACCAAAACCCAGCTGACCCCAACCGAGTAGATGTTTGCTCAAACCCAAGTGTTTTTCCAGCTCACCTGTTTGAGCTTATAGAGTTTCTAAGTTCAGGTAGAATCGCTGAAGACAGCAGAAGACCCAGCTGAGTACACAGCAGGGTAAGCCAAGTCGAGTGATAAGTAACGTTATCCAGATCCAAGACGATAAAGTTCTTCCAGACACAGCTGTAGGAAAGACCCAGCTCGTGTGACAACTCAGCTCTACGTCAAGACCCAGCAGAGTTCAAGACTCAGCTCAGCGTCAATGATCCAGCAGAGTTCAAGACAGCTCAGAGTCACCAGCACAGCAGAGTCGAAGTGAACTTGAGATAAAGTCGGATACGATGCGGACCATCAGGAACTCGACACCTCAGCACCTAGAAGTCAAACCTAGGATTGCTTTACGAGGAAATCAAGGAAGAAGACAAGTCAATCCTGTCAGAAGTTAGGTAGAGATTCAGAACGGCTCTTTCCAACGGCTAGTTCTAATCTCTCCCTATATATAGAAGTCTTCTTCATCATCAGAAGTGAGAGGTGTGACGAGAGAATATATTCAAGAGAGATCAACATACTTCATTGAAGGAAGTCTAACCAAAGATCAAGAGATCTCTCAGAAAAGCTTCAAAGATCCAGCAGCCTTCATACTTATGAGTTATTATTTATTCTCAGGCTGCTGAAGCTCTCTCCCACTAGTATCTAGGCATATAATCCTTTCCATCTTAAGCCTAGTTCGAACGAGTTCATCATACTCAAAGTTCTTCATTGTAAGAACTCGTTCATAGTTGGAAAACCCCCCCAAACCCAAACCCAGAAAAGGTTAGGTAAAGGTACGCCTGCTCGAAGCGCGTAATTCGAGTGTTGGTTCTGTAGTACCCGTAAACTACAGGTTAGGCTTCAATTTGTGCCCGTAAACGATCTGGTTACGTTTCGATACAGGACGCGTAAACTTGTATCCAGCTTGAGGAACTAAGCTGCAACGCTTGCTGACTGCGCGAAAAGTCAGTGGTATCCTTAGTGGATTACCAGAGGTTTCTGGTCGTGGACGTAGGAGTAGTTTCTCCGAACCACGTTAAGTTGCTTTGTTCTTTCATGTTTATTTATGCATCCAGCTAACTATTCATAAGCATTTTTTCAAGCTGCATAATCTGATTAACTGAAAAGAGAAACTAAGCTTTGCAATATATTTGAAGCAACAGACGGACTTTCCAAATTCCCACCACATTCCGCACACAGCCAGCTGTGTCGATCAAGCTGCATTCCAGCTGGATCGAACACAGCCAGCTCACTCAAAAGAGCTTTAATTGGAAAAGTTTTTAAACCTTGGTGTATTCACCCCCTCTACACCAAGGTATCCGTCTTGGGACCATCACATCAAATATTTCAAGAGGAGTGAATTTGAAGGACAAAAAGCTGTCAAATCTTAAGAGTCATGATGCTCACATTCTTATGCAAGACATATTGCCAATAGCGTGTAAGGCCTCTATGCATTCTCGTGAAAAAACCAAAGTGGTGAAAGTTGTGTCAGACTTGTGTTCATTTTTCAAGAGACTGTGTACTAAAGTCTTGGATCCCGAAGAACTAGATAAGTTAGAGTCTCAAGTTGGCATTACTTTGGCAGAGATGGAGCAATTATTTCTTCCGAGTTTCTTCACTATTATGGTGCATTTGAATATTCACTTGATTTCAGAGGCTAGACTTGGAGGGCCAATCATGTATCGTTGGATGTATCCGACTGAAAGATTTTTGATGCGTTTAAAGTCTTATGTTCGTAAAAAAGCACCAGTCTTCATATAACATTATTCCATTATCCATGACCTTCGGCCTTCATTAATCATCAAGATTAAAAAAAAAATTATGACAAAGCTTAATTAGCAACTATGCTAAGAACTAATTATGACAAAGCTTAGCAACTTTGCTAAGAATCCCACTTACAATCATTACAGAAAACACAACATTAAAAAAATATATGATACACATAGCACAACACAGAGACATATGAACAACTGAAAATATGATGCCAAATAAAACTCAATAATATATCTATTACAAAAAATGCAAGAATGATCACAAAAACAAGATTCATGATGAACCGATAGGAAGGGGCTGCACCGCTAGAAACATTTCCAATTTTTAAGTAAATTATTATTAGTAATTACTACTATTCATGTTTAGTCTTATTCCCGGTCCATAATTGACTACAAATATGGACAAAGAAAATATATGCATTTTGTTATGTTTACTATCCATCTCACCACCAAATTGCTCATAGCCTACTTAATTACGTGAAAAGTAAGATTCATAATAGGACTATGAATTATCATAACAAGTATGCTTTGGTTTCTACGTAGAAAATTTAATACGAAAATTCTTACACACCTCCGTTCCTATATTATATAAAATATTACTTTTCCAGAATTTGGGCCGGACTTCCAGAATAGTAAAATATAATCTGTAGCGGCAACTGAAACATATTATATGTCACCAGTTGTATAATAATTAATACACTTACAAACATAATAAAGCAAATGTAAAACATGGTGCATGTTATAATTAGAACTTAATTATTATAATTCACATCATCACATGCAATAGCAATATATTTATATCGTTTTGAACTTTACGCATGCAGATCACACACTTCCAGCATGGACTGGACCGTCGAGCCGTAAATATATACTATAATTATATAATGCATACAATTTAAAAAACAGATTTTTTTTAGAGTGATGCTATTCGGACATAAATGTCCGGACATAAATTTTGTAATTAAAAGAGAATATGAAAAAGAAAATAATAATAATAATAATAATAAGTAATATGAAAAAGAAAATTGGGTAGATGCATATTAGAGAATTTTGTCAGTGGTAATAAATTAATAATATTAAAAAAGATTAATCGTGAAATAAGGTAAAAAGTTGTATACTTTTGAATAGAAAACGAAGCGACAATAATGTAAAATGATTGATGATAAAAGGTATTTATGAAAATATTAGATAAAATGATTGATGATAAAAGGTATTTATTAAAATATTAGATAAAATGATTGATTAAAATGATTTTATTAGATAAATCTTAAGTTAAAATTATTAATATACTATTTTATGTTCGGACATATATGTCCGGACATCCGTCCCTCTAAAGTGTGGTGGACGGAGATAGTAATAGGGCATCTCTAACCCATCTCTATATCTTCACATATCTCCAAATCCGGAGCAATTCTTTCTCCAGCCCAGCACCAAAATCCTGCTCTATTATACAGATTTGAATAGTGTTGCTCCAAACTTGGAGCAACACTATTCATTGCTCTATTCTTTTTGCAATTAATTTTATTGTTATAATTATTATTCCTTGTTATATTTATTATTTTTTGTGTTCTTTAATTATTTTGTTCCAAAATATTATATTATAGTTATATTTCTAAACATATTATACCAACATTAAAATTACATAAAATTATTTAAAAAATACATTTAAATAAAATACAAGATAAACAAAAAAATTTTAAAAATACAATTACATAATAAAAGCATAAACACAAAGTCGATACATTTAATTTTTAATAAAGGCCATCTCCGGAACGTCCCACCCCATCTGAAAATAAATTTTGAAACATATAAGAAATACTAGTGTTGGCTTCTTTGGCTTGTTAGCGCTTTCGAATAATATCTTGTTGCTCCGATCGGAAGTAATCACATGTTTCAGGATCATCAACCGTGACTAAAAGTAGAATATTCTGTTTTTGTGTAAAAATATAGAGCAGACTGCTAGAGATGACTTACTGATTTTGCTGTATTTTGTGCTGAAATTGCTGTATTTTGGTGCGAACTGCTGGAGATAGCCTTATTTATATGTTTCTAATACAAAAAATCAACTATAGGTACAGGTGGGTATACTTTGGCTAAGAGGGTGTTTGGCTAAGCTTATTTTAAAGAGCTTATAAGCTCTTGAAGCTTATAAGCTCTTCAAGGAGCTTATAAGATGTTTTGTCTCAAGAGCTTATAAGCTATCAAAGTGTTTGGATAAGAGAGAGGATAGAGGAAAAAATATTATAGGTATAATTTAGAAAAAAAAAAGTGTTTTTTTATTTATTTTATATTATAAATTAAAAAATAAAATGAAAAATGGTGAAAATAAGGAAATTGAGTGTTGTTCATAACATATTTACAAAAAAAAAGTTGGGATAGATGTACTTTTTTTTAGAAGCTTATAAGCTCCTAGAGCTTTTTTTTGGAGCTTATAAGCTCTTAAAGAACTTTTTTTGTCAAATACTTTGCAAGAACTTATAAGCTCTTACACAGCTTATAAGCTGTTTTAAGGAGCTTATAAGCTCATACAAACACCCTCTAAATCATATCTCATTCAACAATCCACAGATCACACGATTTAACTCGTTGCATTCAAACTCTTAATTACATTTAACTATTATCGACGGTACGTAATTAAATTACAAGATTCTAAGAATTGACTTCTTATATATATATAGAGAGAGAGAGAGAGTAAACATAATATATTTATGTAAATCTTACATGAATTAGACACAGAACTAAAATATAACACTTGAGATCCAATGAAACACTTTTTGGTGTCCCATGTTGTGTGCCACTTAAAAAAAAATTCTTCAATTTCAATTTATTTAGTGTTAGTTTAATTTTTTTACTTGTTAATTAGAATTAATTCATTATACCCAGTTGGGGCGTATTTTTTTAGCACTTAATTTAAAAATTTTAATTAGTTTAATGATTAATCATTAGGGTTTACAAATTCTTGACTAGGGTATAATTTTTTTAAACTCCAATTTTTAGTAATAAGTATTAATTAATTTCTACTCAACATGTTATAGTAATTTTAATCATATAATACTATAATTAAAATAACAAATTTAATAGTGGGATACGAGTAGGACACAAAAATATTGGGTCACATGATCGGAACCGTAAATAGAATACGAGATGAAATTGCATAGCATAGATTCAGAAGGATGATTTTTCCTTTCAACACAATGAGCTGTCTGATTCCAATATTCTGGCAATATTGAAAGACCACATCCATACCTTTCAAAAAAACAAGACCACATCCATAAGCATGATTATCATGCAAATAAATTCCATTCCATTTATAATATCCTCTGCACAAGGTTTGGGTCACTCAAATTTATTCTTTCCTCACCAGTCCGGATAAAATTATTCATACCTATCTAATGTAGCCAAAAAAAATAAATAATAATAATAATTAAAAAACGTGCAGGCCAGTTTCTTGAGCTATCTATCTTGATAGAATTTGATTCCTTCATATCTTGTAATGGAAGAAACTTTAATAAAAATAGAAAACAACCTCCACTATACCAGATTTTTCTGTCTTCAATCACGACAGTAACTCAAAACATTCCTATATAAACACAACCATGTTACAAACCCTTACACCACAAAAAAAGAAGAAGACAAAAAATTGTTATATATATATTCTGAATTAAGTGTGCACCCTCAACATGGCACGCTTCGATGTTCATAAAAACCGGCGAGGTTACGATGGCTATGACGAGCCAGGTAGGCAGCAGCTGGCATCCATGGTGGGATACTCCGCCACGAAGGAGAGTTACATGGCATCAACCGAGGAGGTTGTCACGTTCCCCATGAGGCCAGACCTACACGACCAGTTCTGGCCCCGTAACTCGACTTATATTCATCCCAAACAAATCGATCAGTATAATGGCTCCCCTCGTGACTCGCCTTTCCATAGGGCCAAGAGCCCTCCGAGCAAGTACGGGCCCCACCTCATTGCTCCCCACGAATCCCCCAAGTTCAACGGATCCCCTCATGACTCGCCACGTAAGCCTAATTTCCATGGGGCCAATGGGCAATATCCCAACAAGTATGGTGGTCCCCACGATTCTCCCCGGAATAACTTCCGGGACAACCGTGCTGGATTTAGCAGTAATGACGATGACAGTAGCGACGACGACGATGTGGAGTGCCGAGATGGAGTCTGCTACCCGAAGCCCAAGCACGGCGGCGGGCAGGGCTACGCCAACTACGACAAAGAAAAGAAGAAAGGAAACGGCTACGCTGCGGGTAATTATCCCGTGCAGCAGTACTCGACTGACCATCAAGCATCGGGCGGTCATAAATATTACAACACTGAGAAGCTGCCGGAAGGTAATAAGATCTACGGCTCGCATTCTTACAACGCTCCCGCCCACACAAAACCTATGACAGATGCATACTATGATAGATTTTCTTACCCCGCTGACCAAAATAACTACACGCACTCAAAAACTGAGCCGTATGCGGCTCCGGCGCCGATCAAGACGAGGCCCGATCGCCACGACACCGGCAAGAGTTCCCCAGTATCCGCCGCGGCGCACTGGACGCCGTTCGCTTCATCGCCGAGGAAAGATCACCAGGGCAAACCAGAGATGATCAACAGCACGGAGGCGCAGAGGCAGTACGGCAACGCGCCGCCGCAGTCTGGGCCGGCCGCTGATCGCATGTACCGCGGATCAGCTATTGACTGCGAAGCGGCGGCGAGGAAGTACGGCGGTGTCTTTGTGAAATAATTAATTGGAAACGTGAGGGTATAAGCATCGTTATGGTTGCATGCATGCTACCTTTGTTTTAACTTTTATGGAGTATATCGATGAGGTTAAACGTAGCTAGAATAAGTTGCGCCAGTGCTAAAGTAATGTGAAGATTGTGTATCCTTATATCCATATATGTACTGATTATGTGTTGCTATATATTGTGATTAAAAAAATTATTATGTATCGCAAAATTGTGTGAATGAAATTATCACGATCAAGATCTGTCGGATGGATCAAATAATAATTTGAATCTAAACAATATGCATGCATATTTGTAGTTAGGATTAATGAGGAGATTTTCTAAAGCTAGCTAGGTGGCATGGTGAGTGAATTAATTGGATTAATGTTGCTCGATCATAAGAATTGGATCTCAATTTTTACCATCAAGACAGATAGTTAGGTTTGAAGTTCTATCCTACTTTTGGTGTCTCATAACTCTCGCCCCGTGTCACACTATCATTTTTTTTAGATTTATTTTCTATTTTTTCTTTCAATTCCAATCTCTTGTGTTTTAGTTTATTTTTATAATTATTATTATGGTTGATTAATTCAATTAGAGTTCATTAATTAATCCAATTTAGATTTATAATTATTTTTAATATTTAATTTGTGAATTTTGAGATAATATATAATTGATTGTTGTGGTTCATTATTTCATTATATAATACTAGAATTTTATTTTATGTAATAAATATTATTACAAGAATGAAATTAATTGTAGGATACAGGTACTGATGAGACATGCATGATTGTGTTTGTGCATGTGACGGAGGATCCCAACAGGTTTGCTAGGAAAATTAACACAAAATAGAGAGATATTTAGGGGGCGTTTGGTTTGATAGATGAGATAGATAATGTTTGATAGCATAGTGGAGGATGTGATTATTTAGATTATTAGTCTTGTGTTTGGATTGCTTGATTGTAGTGTAGAATAATTGAAAGACTATGTGAGTGTGTGTGCTACTGTGTGCTGTGTGTCTGAGTGTGTGCGCTACTGTGTGCAGTGTATGTGTGTGTGTGTGTGTATGTATGGTTATTTTCGAATTTTGCATCATGGATTAGACAATGATTAATAATCAACCCAAATTTGGGATGATAAGTTATTATCCATTTGAATAATTGGAGCACGGGCCTAGTTATTCATCACGGGTTTCATCATTCAAACCAAACGTGTGATTAGGTGGGATTATATTATTAATCACTCCTTGTCAAGCAAACTAAACGCCAACTTAGTATATTAGATCAATATGATATTGAAGAATTAATGTTTATATCTCAATTTTCCATGGTATATAAATATTGGAGAAGTAACTGTCAGAAAATTCAAACAATTAAGCATTCTTGTCAAAGCACAATTCGACTCTATATATTTACTCTTTTTTCTTGTTTTCTTGTCCCTGCATGTGTTGTCAAAATTAGACTTTTGATAATCATTTGACTAACTATATATTTTAACTTTAATTTAACTCGTCAAATTAAACAAATAATTGGCCGAATGGAACACTTTTACGATGCCAACATGCAAACAGCAGGTTTTCCGTTGTTTCAATTTCCGTCAACTATAACTGAATTAACAAATATATATGCAGTTCGCCAAGTGTGACTTTTTGCTCTTTTTTCTTTTTATTTAATAATGTGCACATTTCAAAAGATTTAGTTTGAATATTTCCTTAATTAAATTCCTAAAAATGTTACTATACTAATATTATTCTGTAACGTAAAAAAAAATTCCAGCATCTGACGGCATCACACGATGCAGACGTTCACATGCATCGGCCTGGTCAACTCACCTAAATTAATCATACTAAATTAGACTAAACAATTTAGAATCACGAAATATTAATAAGGCATAAACATACTATTATATCCCAAATTGTGATCGAATTCTCAATTAAATAACCCAGACAATATTATTTTTTTCTCTAAAATAATTCAGACTATTCCAAAATTAAAAACAGACATTACAAATTACCATCTGAAAATGTAATTAGAAAATACTTGCTATAACTCAATTTTCCGAAGTACATATAACTTGACCATTGTAGAAAAACAGTACTCTCGTCGTGCAAACATCTGAAAAAGTGACTGTTGCAAAATCAAATATAGCATTCTTGTTAAGCACTAACTTAATTAACCTCTCATTCCTTTTTCTTTTTCTTTTTTTTTTGGTATATCAGTGTTTTAGAAAATTAGATGTTTTGAAAAATCATTTGACTAAATACAGTTTTAACTTTAGAAATCAAACGACTCGCTTTTTGGGAAAGACTAAAATTAGTACGAAATGCCAAGGAAGCTATATAATATATGAACCTGCTGCAGGTCTTTCAAAATTTCCCTAAACAAATTTCAATCATTGACCAATTAATGCAGTTCATCAAGTATGACTAATTGTTGTATGTTGTTGAATCTCTCTCTCTCTCTCTCATGTACAGTATAGCTAGGGGTTGGACTCATGTGCGTATTTTAATTTTTAAGATTTTGTTATATTGCTTCAAAAAATTATTAAATGACAAAAACTTGTGTACGGCCAACCACACTGTACGGTCGGTTGTAATTAGAAATAATTAAGAGGAGTTGAAGGTAATTAAGATAATGAGGATTTATTATTTTTACTTAGAATTTAGTAATCTAAATTAAAATATATTAAGCTCTATTTAAGGTAGATTAAACTTCAATTAAAATTAATTAAATAAAATTTAGTATATATATATATATTATAAAAACATGGTGGACCGTATCAATTGTATCGTACGGTCCACCGCACATGAGTCATTTCTTATTAAATTTATATTAGTTTTATAAAGTAAACCCCTTGAAAAAGAGTCCATATATAATACTTCCATCCGTTCCGTTGATCTTGGCCTAGTTCTTTTCGGCACGGTATTAAGAAGAAAGGTATTAAGTGTAAAAGTTATGTTTAGTGTAGTTTGTATATATTATTTTATTGACTTATAGTGTTTTTTATTGACTTTTCAATCCTGCAGTGTTTTTATTGACTTTTGGGTTTAATTAATGTACTAATTGAGCCATAATTTTGTCCAAAAAAGGAAATATGCCAAGATAAGTGGGACGGCCCAAAAAGAAAAACAGACCAATATGAGTGGGACGGACTACGGAGTATAAAAATAAATTAATTTCCTGAACTGACGGCACAGGGGAAATAAAAAGAGCAACGGAGGCCAAATGATGCAAATGTGGTCATACGTCGATCTGGTCAACCCATAAATACTCATGCCAACTTTGACGGAAAATTCAGAAAATGAAAGTATTATATTAATAATATTTATTAATATCATAAAAGGAAACGCGGAGGCAGTGGTATGGTTTAAATTATAAAGTACTTAAAATAGTTGACTTGGTGGTGAAGAATTATTATAATTTTTCATTTATTAATACGAAAAAACGTTAATACATCAGTTGTCAGGCAATATTGCAGTTGAAAGTCGGCCAATTTAATTTTTGACGAAGACAGACAAAGAAAAAGAAGTTGTTCCTATACGCGTCTTGTTAATATTTCTCTCGGAAAAAAGTAAGCAAAATATTATAAATCATGATTGAAGGATCTGTTTGGTTTCAGTATATACTAAAATTAGAAAATGAAGAAATTACTAGTGCTTCGCGATTAAGAATTTAGGGTGGATGTTGTAGAAGGATTCAAAGACTTCAAATGGTAGCAAATCGTTTGCACTTAGTTTCTCCTCAAAAAAAAATGAAGAAAAAAAAGTACGTAGTTAGTTAGTTGTGGGATTATCTTCTTTTTTATTTTAATTTTTTTAGGGAAGGATTATGAATGATTGAATCCTAAAATTTCAATTTTACTATCACTATTGAAGAGATATCATTGCAATATGTAAGACTTATTAGGGAATGTGTGCGTTAATTTATTGCTATCTTAGTTAAATGATTTGAAGTTATAATATTTTATCCATAATATGTTGTATTGATGTTTGCAGATAGAACTTACAATCAACCGAAATTGGATTGCAGTTGAATTTAGCAATTAAAGATAGATGAAATCCCCAGTTAGATTAATGGTTTTAATTAAAGATTGTAAATTGTTCATGTTACATTCTTGGTTTCTATCCCTCCTATATATTACATGTATTCTATACAGTACACGCACTCTATCCCCAATCATCAAGTGCTCTTTTTTGCGCTAATTGAAAAGAAATATTTCGAAATTTTTATTTTTTAATATTAATTATATACAAAATTTAATAAAAAACTGTAAGCCAACCCATTTGTCCAATCTAGTAAATGCAAACTTAACTCTCAACCGGACCCTAAAAATAAATTTAACAGGAATAAAAGTAAAAAAAAAAATAGAGTGATGAGTAATGTTGCATTAGAACGTCACTGTTCACAACACTAATATAGAGCAATTTAACAGCGCGACGTCGGAGTATATAATAAGAAATACAAGTTTCTTAAAAATCGCTCAGATCTAGATACTGTTAACTAGTATATGATCTCATATATAAATTAATTTTCTAAGACTCCTTCGTTAATTAAAATGTACAATTCCACAATAGTTAGTTAGCTTTAATTAATTAAGTAAAACTCAAACCTAACCATCAAGATACTCGCGTGTGTATAGCTGTGGGAATATCTACCACCAAAAATCTGTATTGGCAACTGAAAATGGTACTTTAATTTAATGTGACTTTAGCTTTTCACAACTAAACAGTAGTAATATATTCAAAGGAAGCACTAATGCACGTGAAACTGTGTGCCAACATGCATTCCAGAAATTAAATAATAATACCACTAATTTACACACCTCCTCGTCATATTGCACCATGCATGGACAAAGGCAGAAATATAGGCGTGAGGGTGTTAAATAATTTAAATTTGAAAAAAATTCGATGATAAAAATGTTAAATTGAAAAACTCGGTAAAATAATAAATACTATAAAGTCGAAAAAAAAAAAAGAATTAGTTGGGGAGTGATGAAGCTCCACCAAGCACACCTCCAGGCTCCAAATCCGCCGCTGGCTCCACATAATTATTTAAAAAGACGATTTCACTCTCCATTTTTCAATTAAACACTTTATTCAATATCCAATGATTGTAAATAAACTTGATGTGTACAATTAAATTCTTTGTGCTAATTATTGTAATTTGATTGTAAGATACATAATTCATAGTACCAGGTGAAACAATATCCAATTCTACCACAGATGACAAAACTACATGCTTAAATACACACACCACATAGTCCTTAAATGTGATTTAGTGAAGAAATCGATGAGATTGTAATACACAAGGTCGCAAATTTAAATACCATAGGAGATAGGACTTTTGCTAAATGCACCAATAGATATCAATGACTGTTTTTTTTTTTTCCTCATTATTATATAAAATGAAAAAAAAAATGTAGGTACTTATTAGTAGTCACGTTGTCATACATGACCTAAAACTTTATTATATATGTGTGAATATATAAATAGAGTGTCTTTGAAATATAAAAAGATTTCATATACGTACCAAGGCACATGCAATATTTAATATGGTCTGAGGGTTTTCACAGATCACATCCAGGTGGGATTATTAAGATCTCGAAATGTTTTTGCAGTGCATAATGAATCTAATTTATACTATTATATTATTGTACAATACAACTATTTCTATTCGTTTGTTTTCTTTTGTCTATAAGCTTAAACTTAGTGTTTAGTTTATCTAAAACTAAAAGGTTCATTTAGTATGTATATTTTAATTGTTTAATTCCTATTTTCCCTTTCCCCACTTTTTCTTGTTATTAGTTGGTTGTTGTTTGGTGGTTGAAATTATGTGAACCAATAAAATATACACTCTACCTCCATAAAAAAAATTATTATATTGTTGTAATTGACACGGAATAAAAATTGGTAGAAAGTTATGTGAGCGGATAAAGGATCTCATGGTAAAATTGGTAAGAGAAAGTTGTGTGAGTAAAGTTGTGGGCCCAATAATTAATAACATTTTTTTATAAATAATGGGGTATGAGATGTGGGATCTATTACTAAAAATGGACGTGTCAAATTTTTTGTGAACGAACGGAAAAAGAAATAGTGACAATTTTTTCGTGAACGGAGGGAGTATAAAATTAGAACCGCTATATTTGGAGGTTTAATTCCTTAGGTACAATCTTTAATTTATGCCATCGTCAATTTCGTCATTTCCTGATTTGGATATGAAGCAATAGATTAATAAATATATTCATAATCAATGCATTTCTTTACTTATTCTGAAAATATTTAGGTAAAAATATCACCTGAAAAGAAAATTAGATTTGATGGATGAGTGAAAGTTTAACGAATTTTCGATAGTTCCATATACATAAAAATATTAATTAAATTGACTTTTATATCTAAACATTCTAATCTAACTCTGATTTTGATAAGATTTTTTGGATAAATTCATTTGGTGGGGATCGGGTCACGAAATATACAAGTATATATATTGTAAAAAAAAAATTCACTTTAATTGTTGTTCTCTTTTTCATGATCTTATATAGTTCAAGTTGAGTTATTATAAGACGTTAAAAAGTTTTCTTTGAGTAAAATCAGTGAATCATGCGTAAATACATTGGTGGAGATGAGGCCCGTTTAATTAGTACTTCCTCCGTCCCAATAGCAAAGTCTCGCTTTCCTTTTTTGTCTGTCCCAATAGCAAGGTCTCATTCCAAAAATAGAAATAATTAACTCTTCAAAAGTTGTAGGACCTACCACTTTTTCTCCTTTTACTCTTGTTTCTTGTAACCGTGCACAAAGCAAGTGAGACCTTGCTATTGGGACGGAGAGAGTATTTATTTATTTAATTCTTAGATCTTTATTTATTTAATGTTTTGGGTATTAAGTTATTTATTTCTTTTTAGACGTATATGATTTTAGTATATAGGGCATTTTGTTATGTTTTGAGGGGAGTTGAATTTGATATTGAAATCTAGGATTTGAGTTTGTTTCCTTCTCTTGTGTATTCTTATGATATTTATGTTTAAATCAACGGATTAACTCTTATCATACGTATTTTGGTATAATTTATTACCAATGGAGTTCGTAGTTTTTATTGTTCTTGTTATATTATAACACTGCCCTACATTATAATTAATTGAGCTTCATTGTCACCATTTAAAATATGTTGAAAGTACGTCTAATATTTCGTCCAAATTTACCACGTGTCAAAGAAACAGTGGGGTTTTAAAGCTATTTATATGTTTGGAGCTTGAAAAGACATTTATCATGACATATAAACTCCTATAACTAGGTTAACAAAATCTTCAACTTTTACAGTGAACAAAATAACGGGGCTCTTCATTTAACTGTTGTCAGTTAGGCAATGAATAAAGTCGGCATGCCTAGAATAACTTGTGGTGCATTATATATGTACACTACTTTTATTTTAATTCATGTATTATGTATATATGACTGGTCGTAGTCTTTAAAATATAATTTCTGAATTTATGACCATGCATAAAGATATCGTAAATAAATAAAATAGAAGTTGCTGATCCCGATATAATCGAAAAAATACTAATATTTAATTAAATGTTTATGTGAGTCAACGAATAAAACATCCAACATTTTATTATCGGCAGGGGTAATTAAATTGATACGTCAGAATGGTACTAGCTGTAATTAAAAAAGGCTAGTAAGTTAACGGTGTGTGCTCCGCATAATTGTTGTGTTAATTTTTTTGTTATATATGCAAAATATCAACTTAGCATTGTCACAAGAAGAAATTTATATTGAATATATCTTAGGTCATGCAGTCACTTCATTTTACGTGCGATTAATCACACATTATAAAATGAGAGGAAATTCAATACACCCACTATATAGATAGTGTGTACCGTGTATACCCACTTTTAAATACATGTATAACATACACCACTGGCCCACCTTTTCTTTACTTTTCAGGTGTTGAGGTTGATAGAAAGTGAGAGAGAACCGAGATTCTCTGACACTTTGACCGAAAACTTAATTGCATAGAATTTAGGGTTTTGTTTTTTTTGTGTTTTCTCTCTCCCACTTCCCCACGACCCCACCTACCCAACCACCGCCTGTTGCGGTATTCAATTTTCAATTGAATTGAGCGGTACAAAGCTTACAATAAATATCCTTTTAATCTCCATACCGATGCAGTAAAAAAAATTTCCAAAGGCACCCAAAAAAATTTCCCAAGGCTCACACCACCGGTACACCTAAAATCAAAAAAATTCACCCCTTCTTCTCTCATCAATCCATGGCGTCATCAAGTTCAAGACATCAATCTGAGGATGAACGGCAACGTGAAAATCAACGACGTCTGGAAGAGGTTAG
Organism: Agastache rugosa; assembly: GCA_031470985.1. Taxonomy (NCBI): domain Eukaryota; kingdom Viridiplantae; phylum Streptophyta; class Magnoliopsida; order Lamiales; family Lamiaceae; genus Agastache; species Agastache rugosa. Next base: position 19,295,204 of record CM062603.1, on the reverse strand, counting down.
TACTTCGTACCGATTTGAATAGGGACGAAAGAAAAAATTGTACCGACCGTCATAATATTGTACCGATAGGTTATGAACTGGTCGGTACCATTTTTGAACCGGTCAGTACAGATTTTTCAGACTACCGGTACAGTTTTCATAACATGTTATTGATTTTTTCTTAAAAATAAGATGGTTAATTAGGCTAATTTCGTGCTAATTATGTTAATTCGTGGTAATTATTTAAATTTCGTGCTAATTAGGACATTTTCGGTGGCTATGCTTATGTGCTAATTATGTTAATTTTCGTGCTAATTAGGATAATTACGACGATGCCTTATATGTTTCATAAATTTTGTACTGACCGTGTAGAATATTGTACCGATCGATAATAATATAAATCCTATCGGTACACATTTTATTCCCATCGGTACAATATGTTTTTAATACAGTGTGTTTCTGTTCTTATTCTGGATGTTTTGTTATGTTTATTATATTTTTGTTGGCACGCTTAATAGTTAATTTAACAAATAAGATCATTTGGTGTTACGTTTTCACTTATTTATAACTCATTTATAAATTTGAAAATCATGATCAATTGACATATATTACGTAGATGTGTGATAATTTTGAAAAAATTGTACCGATCGGTAAAACTTCTGTACCGGTCGCAGTAAAATCATGTGTTGATTTTACTGCGAGCGGTACACATTTTTTCCCGGTCGGTACAATTTTTTTATCTACAGTGTGTTTGTGTTCTTATTTTTGAATCGTATTGTGTTTGTTTCAGTATGGTTGGATTTGGATCCAAGAAGATGCTCAACACTGTTCTCCGAGGATTAACACGTACTACAAAGTTTCGATTATAACAGATATTAGGCAGAGACTTGTTGCTGTTGGGGGTCGAGCACTGTTGGATAGATTCATGGTCGGCTGTTTCGGGCATCTTATGAGATGACCATTGGGCAAAGCGTGCGGCAAAGCGCTACACATGCTCGTATCAAGAGAGATAGAGGTGTACGGTGAATTGTCGTACGATACATGGTATCGTATCGGCGACAAAAATATCCGATTCTCGGCTCAGGAGTACGCCCTAATTTCGGGATTGTATTTTGGAGCTGCTTCATTTGATCCACATGCGGATCACACGCCGGATAATGTGGAGGCTTATCAGAGATTTTGTGACGGGAAGCCAATAACTGCCAAAAAACTGCGGGACCGGTTTGTTACAGGGTATGGGATAGTTGATCCTGAAGGCGAGCTCCACCTTCGGGCAGCAAATGTTATCATCGCTTATTATTTCGGGATATGTGGCGATGATCGGAGAAATGTGGTGCCCTGGCTTTGGGTATTGGTGGATGATCTCGACGCGTGGAACAGATTCCCATGAGCCGGGTATACATTTCAAAACTTGAGGAACTACACCAAGAATTTGGAAACGAATGGGTCGAAAATGATGCCCAAGTACCATTATTACGGCCCTGTGTGGGTACTGCAGTGTTGGATGTTCGAGGCTATTCCTGGTTTAGCTCGTTTGGTTTCTACTCCCGTATCAGACACTGCCATTCCTCGCTGTTTGAGATGGGTAATGGCAGCAGCGTTGCGGGTAGATCTTGATGATCAGTTTCGTGCAGGAGTCGTCTGTTTCGACTCCATTGAGCCAGAGGCAGCAGAGGAGGAGACACATTACTGGAGGTCCCTACTGATGGACGACGTGCTCGGAGTGCATTACGTGAGGCCTATCAACCCAATAAAAGAAGGAATACCAGTTGCATGTCGTCCTCCGCCCGGAGGCCTAGCGCTCCCCTACGTGTCAGAGCCATGCACCGATCGTGACACGTACGACTTGAGAGACCGGGCCCCGTCGAAAGATACTTCCAAAAGTAAGGGAAATCGTGCTCGGAGAAACATTCCATCGTCGTCATCGAGCAGCGGCGCCGACACCAGTGGACGATCTCGTGATAGGCAGTTTATGAAGGAGCTGCAAGAGATGACAGCAGCAACTGTGAAGAGAGAGATAACTTCACAATGGAGAAATGTATTTTTTCCGGAGATCAAGGCCTTCTTCACAGACCTTTTTAGTAAGAGTTCCCGCCGTTCCACACCTCGTCGAGATACACCTCCACCACCGCGTCGTGACACACCACCCCCCGTGCATTCCCCACACGTCAGTCCAAGAGGGGAGACTGGAGGTGCAGGCGCCGATCCTGAGTTCATCCCAGCACGCCATTCCACTCCCGCTTTTGTTACACCCGAGTGGGTGAGCATGGGCGGTCCTGAGCATGCATACGACCCTCCTCGGCATTCTGAGCACGCATACGACCCTCCTCGGCATTCTGTGCCAAATCCCGAGATATATCGTCAGCCACCTCAGGTAAATAATACGTTAGTAATTTATTAATTTTTTAAAATTTTAAATTTAATTGACTTTAATTATTTTATCTGTGTGTAGTATATTGAGGCTCAGCCCATTACTGCTGTCCCTCCTAACCTTGACTACAACTCCATTTTGCACAATCCTGAGCTGTACAACTTATACTCGAGGCAGAGACTTGAATATTTAAATGACAACCGAGCAGAGGAGCAGGAAGGACAACAATCGGCTATACAAGTTGAGCCACAAGAAGAAATTCCACAGCCTATTGGTTCGTTGCCTCCTGCCGATTACGCCGAGAAGGAGAAATGGCGTCGCTATGCAGCCTTTATGTCAGTAGATGATGCTTGCGTAATCATCGGTGGCTCCGCCGTCTATCTTCCGTACTTCCGCACAATTGAGAACACAGAGATTGACCTTGATTATACTGTAAATAATCTCTCAAATATATTCTTAAATATACTCTCATTTTTATACTTATTTCTTCTTCTAATTGTCCAATTTATTTTGTGTGCAGGTGTTCGAGAGGTACATTGACGTTTTGCGCGGACGTCTGGAAGAAAGGAACCATGTCCTCCCCGATCGAAATGCTACGAACACAATCATCTGTTATGCCGAATTCTTTGTGAGTTACTAATTCATTATGTTTTAATTGGTTCACGGAGTATATGTTCTTTTTGTGAATTTCGTACTTTTTATTCACACAGAGTGACGTCGAGTTCTACTTCAAGAAGATCAAGAGTAACAAAAAATTGACGGCGTCGCTACGAACTAATTTGGATGTCAATGCAGATATTACATCTTGGAGGCAAGCTGAGCAGGTAACTTACATCTTATATTAATTATAACTTTTTTAATAACATATGACCCACATCTACGTGATTTTTATGCAGATCATCGTTCCAGTGCTATCCGGAAAGCATTTCTATGTCGTCCGTATCATTCCAAGGTTATGGACGGCTGAGGTGCACGACTCTTTGCTGCACAAGGCAGGAGTTCAGGAGGCGCGTAAGAGGCAGCTGAAGCCGTTTCAGCAAAAATTCTCAACTGTGCTCAATGAAGGAAAGTATTGGGATACCATAGACCTAACCCAAGCACCACGCACGTCGGAAGCATTGAGAATGGTCATTTTGACTAAGCCTACACCATGGGAGCCCGTTAGGCAGCACAGTCAGATCGACAGTTACAGTTGTGGTCCTTTTGCGCTGATGAGTATAGAGCGCATGATCAGTGCCCGACCCTCCATTGCATGGGGCAATGAAGAGAGAAGTGTGGCTTTGTATAGACGTAAAATAGCTCGTGATGTTTTCTTATTGGCTTTGCAAAGCCATGTCGATTATGTTTGACAAATATTATTGCTTTGTGCCATAAGTGTTAATCATTTCTTATTCTAATTGCATGTGCCATTTAATTGCTTTGGATAAACATTAAAATGATAACATTAACATATAATCATTTCATTTAAATGGCCATTACACATATTAACATTAAATTGATAATAAATTACTCCTACTGATCTCTGAGCGGGCATGTTCTTCTTGTGTGGCCAGTCTCGTGACATATTCTGCATTTTTTCGGTGCCCGTTGACGGCTACTGGAAGGTTCATCTACGGTGACTGGACGTCTGCTGGAGGACAAATTCTCAACTGCAGATCGACGACGGGAGTTCCTCGGGCGCCCCGCCTGACTGACGGGCAGTGGTGGCAAAACAATTATTGCCGCAACATGTGGAGGTAAAGACCACTTAGTCTGGGGAGGGACCTGATTCACCTGTTGGGAGTAAATTTGTAAAAGTGTAGATCTCTTGTAGTAATCGTCCACATAGTTGTATACATGCTGCCCATTTCGCCTGTCATACATATAACATATAATCATTAGATTAAGTGCAACAGAAATAAATATAAAATTAAATATAAATACTTGAGGTTTTCTTACTGAATGGTCAGCAAGAAGATGAGAACACGGTATCAAATCAAAATCAAACACACGACACGGGCAAGTCCTCGCACGCAGATCGACATTTAGATTCTGTTTTCCGTCATTCACTTTGAAGATCAAGTCTCTGACGGGCGTGGCAGTGTAAGATCTTGAGAGTTCCACCTCTGTACGGAGCTTTCGCTCTGCCTCATTCGTGAGAAAATCAGTAGACGATGAATACAATTGACGTCTTTCATCAAACCATTTTTCGACGGTGAGTCTAATTGTCTCCAAGCATGAGCAAATTGGTAAGCGTCTAGCAAACACCAATACATTATTGAATTGTTCTGCAGCATTGGATGTCAGGGAACTATATCGTCGAATAGGGCACATTGATCGAGCCCACTTCTCTAGACCAATGTTCATGAGCTTATTATACGCTTCGGGCTTCCCAGCAAGAATGCTATTCATTGCTTTCTCATAAGCCGACTTTCTATATGCATATGCTGCTTTTTGAAACAACTTGGTGATAGGTTTTCCAAAACTAACCATGCTCTTGAAGATGTGATAGTAGCACAGACCGTGTGGTACGCCAGGATAGACTGCCCTAATTGCATTCGCGATACTTAAGTGGGCGTCTGAGATGATGACCATATCCGAACGACAACCGTATGCCTCCTTCAAACGAGTGAGAAACCATGTTCACGAGACATCATTTTCAATTGGACCGATCCCCATGCCAGTGGTAGCAGTTGCTCGTTTCCATCCTTTGCGACCGCAACGAATAATATGCCATTATTTTTTCCCTTCAAGTGTGTTCCATCCACCACGATCACCGGTTGAAGACACCACTGAAATGCCACGATACAAGCTGACAACGCCACAAAAGCTTGTTCGAACCGATCATCATTCGGGCTGACAATGCAACATGTGGAGATAGCCGGGAAGCATCTTCCACGAGTCTGTATATCTACCATATATCATCTCGAGGGCTTGATTCCGTGCTCACAGACATACACTGTAACTTGCATCGCAGCCATATTCTCGACGCAAATATGCCCGAATTGACTTCGGTTTAGTGATTTCACCTTCATTGATCATTCTACCCGCAAAATGAGCTGCAATAACCTTAGCACTGACCTTCCTGACAGCTGAATGGTCCATATTAAGATTGCATGTATGTCTCCCAATGAACTTGTGAATATACCAATAGTCGCCCTGTTTCCGAGCACGCAAATCAAAAGAACAGTTACTTCCGTACTTGCATTTGAAGTGAACCCGTTCAGTATCTGAACGTGGAACACTAAACTCAGCCCGTTGTTTCATGTGCCACAATCCAACAGCAACTTTCAAATCGTCTTTGCTGTAAAATATCTCGCCCTTATTCAATGGACCGTCTGGCAGCCTGTCAAGATCACTAACAACGAGCGAAGCAAGATGCCTAGTGGAATCATTGGAACTAACCACCCCGCAAAGTGCCTCCGCTTCGCGGGCGCAATCGTGTCTTCAACAACGGGCATACGACTACTCGCATCGCATTGACAAGAGCTTGTTCACGCCGCCTCGAGTATGCACCCACGCAACGAAGTCCGCAAAAGTACCAAGGGTCGATGCATGATCGCGATGGCCGTCCTCCTCATCAGACTCTGATTCCTCCTCATCATTTTCGTCAGAATCGGCGGTAAATTCAGCCTCCTCGGGTACCTGCGACTGTCGTTCCCCACGCATAGGAATGTTCGCGCCACTACTAGCACCCCATTGAGTATCACCACTAGCACCCCATTGAGTATCACCAAGCCAATCAAATGAAGCCAAATGTGCGAGCGACTCGTCGTACTGCGAGTACTGAGGGATTTGATCGTCATAGACATACGGCGAAGATTCATTCAAATCAAATGACGGCCTGTACACAGCATCAATATGCACGATATACAATGTAGGCTCAGGCTCGGTAACATACAATCGACGAAGTTGTTCATCGTTACTCAAACTATGTTTAACACTTCGGCCAGTTCTAGACGTCAATAAATAGAATATTTCATACTCAAGACTTAACGATTTCGACATCATTATGAAATCAATATATTCTTTAATGCTAGAGAAACTTATCGTATCCACCGGAAGGTAGAAAGTTCGTTCTTCCCCACCATTATACACACAATCGTCCCATGTCCCGTTGTATTTAACGATGAATCTCCTACACTCCATCTGCAAAAATACAATATTATTAGAAAAAATAAGATTATTAAAAAAAAATTGTACCGCTCGGTACAAATATTGTACCGATAGAGTATTTGTGAACATTTGTCTGTACCGATCGGTACAAATATATTACCGATCGGTACAGTTTTTTCTTGTTCCGGTACTCATTTACAATTTTATTTCAACTGACCTATTCAATCTCCGAATGAAAATTCCTTCTATATCTCGATTAACCCCAAGTGAAAATGCCGGTACGTGTGTGACTTCGTTTATACAAAACAACGATGAGATGGTTAAAAAAAGAGCATATAATGAAAGAGAGTTGAATGAAATAGTGTGTGGACAAAAAAAAAACATTGTACCGATCGATGTTTTAGTTGTACCGATAGGTGATGTGTACGGTCGGTACAATAAAAACACGATCGGTACAATATATTTCTCTTCGATACCATCATTAAAAATAAAATTAAACTCACCTATAGTAATTTTGAAAAATAAATGTCGTCTGCTATGTCATTTCTCTAGCAATCGTGAGTGATATTTACTTGTTTTTGTGGTATTGTGATTTTATCTCTTTTATTTTTTTTCTGAAGTGTAATTTCATGTGCTTCTGTGTGTGATATATATATAGACAGAAGAATCAATTAAACTAAATAGATGTACCGATAAGATTTTACACGTGCATTGACACTATTTAATTTCGTACATTGACATGCATGACAAGCTTTATATTAAAGTCTTGACGTGAATGATGCATGAAAATATTCAGAACGCTGAATCTGTACATTGTATAATATTGGGAATCATTTTTGTCCTCATTCATAAAGCAAGTCAACAGTTATTTGAACAATGATCGGACACGGAAATTAATGCATGAATTTGACAATTAACCTATTTTAAAACAGTCGAAAAATGCAAAAAAAAAACCAAAAAGTTGTCAGTGGATATAGCTTATACATGCCACCAAAAGTGGGTATGGGTGGTACACACTATCTTCATACTGGATAGTTATGTGTATTAAGACTTATAAAATTATTGTTGGAGATTAAAATTCATAACCTTCAACTTTGTGGGTATATATCATTTTATTATTGGATTACATTTACTTTACATGGTATACTACTATTAATATTATTGTTATAATTATATATATAATTTTTTTTAGAGAGTAATAATTATAATTTGAGTTTATTTTCGGAGTTATTTAGTGATTGATTTTTATCCATAGTTAATTAATAATTTTGTTTTCATTATTATACCTAATTTTCACTAATTTAGGGATTCTTCAAAATTAATTCATATTTCGAATTTGAATTTATTTTCAGAATTCTTTTGTGATTGATTTGTATCCATAATTAATTAATAATTTTCTTTACATTATTATATATAATGTCCACTAATTTAGGGATTCTTCAAAATTAAATCATATTTCAAATTTTATTTTATTTTCGGTATTATTTTGTGATTGATTTTTATCCATAATTAATTATTGATTTTGTTTCCATTATTATACCTAATTTCCACCAAATTAGGAATTTGCATATCAGTGGAAAGTTTGAATTTATTAATTTCATATCTTTTATTTTTTATCTCTTTTAAAATTTAATTTCATATCTTTTATTTTTATTAATCGAAATTGATTTAATTTAATTTAATTTTTTTTTTAATTTCTTCTATTTCATTTGTTGCTCCTATCCAAACCCTACATTCTATTTCTTATATGTACCAATTAATATCGAAAAAAATATTTGTTTTAGTTCAATTTAATTTCTTTAATATTATACTTGTAGTCGGAATATTATGAAATCGAATTAATCAAATTACATGTACGTTATAAATATTAATTAAGAAACAAATATATATTTCTATATTAAATCTATAATAAAATATAAAATGTATTATAATTTTTTAATTATTTATAATGGTATAAATATTATGAAATTGATTTAATATCATTTTAATAGCATTATATATATTAATTGACATAAAAAAGACTTTTTCTAAAATAAATATGTAATAATTTTAGTGATAAACACTAATTTTGCATGATTTTCATTGGTTTTCTTATGCACATTTTGATAAGATTATGCGCTTATGTGACGTTGTTTGGTTTGTTTTCTTAATTTTATTATGATGTCACGTTTGGATATAGTTTTCTGTGTTTTATGTAGATTTGAGTGTTTTGGAGAAGCTCATGTTCAAAGGAATAACTCAAGACCAAAAGGAAAGATGATTGGGCTAAAGAATCGAGCAATACAAGCGAAAGATGGGAATAGCCGTGAAAAATAAAGTGCATGTTTTACAAATTGAGCAATGTAGGGATGAAATTCAGCTTGTTAGGAGTTCGTAGGCGAAAACGGATCCAAAATCGGAGTTATAACGAAGGAGAACGGGCCGAAACAAGTTTACTGTGCGGAAGGTGCAGAAACGGCGACCCAGATGTCCCGATCGCCGTTTCTGCAAAATTTGCTTACAAAACCGGAGACCCAGACAACGACCGTTGGCCAGGTCGCCGGAAATCTCTGGAATGGCTCAAGAAGTGCAAAAACGGCGACCGAACCGGCGATCCACAGCCTGGGTCGCCGTTTCTGTCTATTAGTGCGCCCAATGTGCTATTTTTGTTACCTTTTGAGTCTAGGTTTTGTTTCCCATCTATAAATAGGTCCTCTTAGATTAGTTTTAGGAGTGGTTGCATCTTTGACACACTTTGAATTATTTTTACTCTTTAGATTTCTTTTAAGCTTTAGCTAGTTGTTTTGCTTTTTCGGAGAGAAGATTCGAGATTGAAGATTGAAGACATTCAAGACGAGATCAAGAATCCGAACTTCGGTTTTTCTAATTAGTATCTTTAATTATGTTTTTCTTTTATTTATTTGTTGAAACCCTAATTATGAGTAGCTAATTTTATTTTATCCTAGGGTTAGAGAGTATGTGAATATTTGGATTTGATTTTGGTTTAATTAATCAATTGAGATCTTCTTTTGCTTTCTATAATCTCGTGCTTTTTCATGCTATCTTGATTGGCCATCTTGTGTGCATATTTGATGTGTTAATTCAATATTCGAAAGATGAGAATTGATGCTTGATCTAGAATATAGGACATACAGTCGAAAGATCTTGAGATTTGTGTGAGGGTAATAGATCTAAGAAGCTTTTAGGAGTTGCATGTTTAGTTATTGATTGGACATAACAATTCTTGCATGTAATCCACGGTCTATGCGCTACGACAATAGGTTTAGGCTAATTTTGTGATCGTCCTAGTAAGAGTCGAGTCTGATAAACCAATTGATTGATTGAATTGAATTTGAATTCGAGTATTCACTGAAATCGAAACCTTGTAATATTTTATCTTTATCTTTAATCTTAAATATTTTTCCTTGCCTTTGTTTATTTTATTTTATTTATTTAATTAATTGCGTCATTAGTTTAATCAAGTCTTAAAGTTTAAAAGTATAAATAGTGGGATAATAGTTGAAAGTGGTACTTGCTAGATTAATCACAATCTCTGTGGAATACGGACCTTGCTTCCCTGTACACAATTGCACCCGTGCACTTGCGGTGTGAAAGAAAATAGCGAACATTTAGAAATTAATTTCGGGCATTTTGGAGGAAAAAAAAAGATCGATATTATTTATTAGATTAGGCGCCTAATTGAAAGATTAAGGAGGGAAATTAGATTAGCTAGGGACATAATGGACACAAAAAAAAAAAACTAAAAAAACCGACAAAAAAATGCATGGACCGACCAGTTTTTGGCAAAACAACAGGCTGATGGCAGATCACCGGGTGGCTGAATATCACTACCCTATATTTTTTATTTGAGATTTATATTGTTACTAAATGAATACCCCATCACATAATGGTTAACTCCCATTTAGTAATGACTTTAATAACATGTTACTACTTTTTAAATAACAGTTCCGGAACTTTGATTTACTGCTAAATAATAAAGGAAAATATATAGATAAAAATTGTGTGATAGAATAAAGGAAAGGGAGAAATGGTATAACAACATTTTAAGGATTAAAAATTCTAATAATAGCACATGTTTTTAGAAAATATAAATACTACTCCCTCCGTCCCGCCATAAGTGGCCACATTTCCTTATTGGGCTGTCCCATCATAAGTGGCCACTTTCCTAATATGGAAACACCCTCTCTCACATAAAAGATGTGGGCTCCACCACTTTTTATCTTTTTACCCTTTAAACACTCTTCTCCTAAATACCCGTGCCCAAAAAGAAAGTAGCCACTTATCATGGGACGGAGGGAGTAGTACTTTTGGACATATTTACCCCTCCATCCCACCATCTCTCCATCATTACGCGTGACTTCATGAATTAGAAGTTGAGAATTCACGAATTAAAATTTGTGAATTTTTAAATTTTAATTTGTGATTCACAAATTTAAATTTGTGAATCACAAATTATTTCACGCTACATCTTCAAATTTATATATATATTAATTCGAGAATTGACAAATTCACAAATCTAATTTGTGAATTCACGAGTTTTAATTTGTGAATTCACGAATTCTAATATGTGAATTTACAAATTTTAATATGTGATTTCACGCATAAGAAAGGAAGTCGCCGAAAGAGAGACGACGAATAGGCTATGTGAGTCGGTGACGACGGCTTTAAAATCCACGGCGGCTAAAAGATAGTCGACAAGTATTAGAAAAATGAAGAAGATACATATAATAAATAAATAAAAAGATGAAAATAGAGTGAGATAAAAGAATTAGGGACAAAAAATGTTTAAAAGTGCTATTATTAGCGTTTTTTTCCCTAAAAGTGTTATGATCCTATATTTTTTCTAAAGGAAAATATATCTATAAAAATTGTGTGATAGAAAATTGGTGCTCCAGACTTTTATTGACCTGTGACCTAAATAAACTGTCACCGTACAAAGATGATTAAGTGATAATGCAAGACATTAACGAGAAAAATATTAAATATGTGATAGTATAATTTATTAATTGTTACACAATTGTAAATTTAATTAGTACATTTATTTTCAAAGCTGTTGAGCATATAGATTTCTATCTAGTTTTGAAATTAATATTAGACTAAAAATTTAGTGAATATTTAATAGACTATCAAAACTAATATTAGAATATTTAATTTGGAATATAGAACATAATTTATTTTTTGTTATTTCTCGTACATATACTTTCGTAGATTTGTGAACTTTCTCGATTACTTGTATACAACTTATTTGGTGGCAAATCAACCGAATTTTGGGCTTTTGGCATTCTTTAAATCAAGTCAAATAAAAAATGTTGTAGACCTAGAAAAATAGTGGCCAATTTTTTTTCCTGCAATTAAACACGTGTAGGAAAATGAGTGGTGCGCGGAAACACCAGGAGGAGATGGTTACACGCGACGCACGAGGGCATTTTCCCTCTTCAAATTTTTTTTTAATTAATTATTTTATTATTATTATTATTTAAGGGAACCTCTTCAAAATTAAGCTTAAAGCTTCTAACCACTACAGGACAAGAAGGGGTATTTTGGAGATTGAGAAAATCCAAAATCATGTATTCATTCCTAATTAAGCAATATTTTTATTATTTTATCCCCCTTCCTCGTTGAAGCACCCTGGCCTTGTTTACCGTGGTTAAGATAATCTGTTTTTCAACCAATTACTACGGGGGCAGTTTAGTAAAATATTTGGAATTTTAGTTCTACCGTTAATACCAATGAAATTGTGATTTGCGAGGTTAACTTCTCAAGTTTATTTTAAACTAGTATTGCACTCTGTACGATGCACGGATAAGAAATATGTTATAAATTCGAATAATAAAAATATTTTATTTAAAGATAAAATGAGTTAATAGGTTAAAAATCTAAAGAAAATAACAAAATAATTGAATAAGAACCAAAATAATAATAATTCAAAACACACTTATTCAAAATTATAAAATATTTTTAAATTTATTCAAAAAATATACTTTACTTTAAATTGCCTCAATTCTATTTTAATTATATGTTTTATACAGAATATTGTGTACAATTTGTGACCTTCAATTTTATATAATTAACAAAATTACTATAAAAATTGAATTGCAATTGATTTACAATTCTACTATTTTGTTTTAATATATATAGATGTATCAATAGAAGATCATTATATTTCTAGCCATATATGCTTAAGAAGTAGGTATTGCTAGGTTAAATTCTCAAGTTTATTTTAAAAGTGTGTATTATCAATAAAATATCATTATATTTCTAGCCATATGCTTAAGAAATAGGTATTGCTGCCTTTTATCTTCTTTTTATGGTTTCAAGTGATAAATAGGGGGCAAGTGAAATAATTTATTATATTAAAATTATGCATAAGTTTGGGAAGCTAAAACAATAAATAAAATCTAGATATAATGGTGGCTCAGCTTATTAGTTCAAATTTTTAATATAAAAGGTGTTGCATCTCTTCAGTCGGCATCAATTCAAATTTAATTGTCTTCAGTTGAGTCAAACTTGAAAATAATCTTTAAAAATTGAAAAAAATGAACAAGTAATTAATGTTCAGCTCAATTCAGTTATTTTGTTTCCAAATATTCAAATATATTGATCATATCTTCTAAATGAAATACAATCATATAAAATGTGATATTTGCGAAACATTTTTTTAGTTATTTATGTTGCACAATTTTGGTTATTTAATTTGATGTACTTTATAAGCTTTTCATGATAAGACGATGGTTGAATCAGAGCAAAAGAATTATCTTAGAGTGTGTTTACTTTAATTGTAAATTTATCATTGAAAAATGAGGGAAAAAAGGTAAAAAAATATTATTATTTTCACCAGTTTTTTATCACATATTTACTAGAGTGGAAAATAAAACTATCACATGTTCCCTCACCCTCTCTCCTCATTTTTATGTCTTTTATCTCATGATAAAATATTATCACACCTCTCTCCTCATATTAATAATTTCCACAATTGGAGTGAAAAATAGAGAAAAAGAGGTTGTTCGGAAAAATTATCCATCGTGCCCGGAGAAAATTAATAAATATAATAAGCATGTGAAAAGAATGGAAAAGTGTGAAAATATTATCTTTACCACCATTTTCCATAAACACACCCTAATAGAATAACAATTAGCTTTGAACTCGAAGATTACATAATAATAAAATTATTGATTACGAAAATTGGGAAAAGGCAAAACGATATTAATGAGTATTTTGCCGATCTAACCAAGGTTAGTGTTAGGTTAGGTGGGTTTTTTGACCGGTCTGGTTTGGTAGGCGTTTGTATTGCTCTTCCTGCTCTCTCTCTCTCTCTCTCTACTCTGCTTATAAACTCCCTACAATTCCTCTTTCTCATTCCGTAAAAAGTCAGAGTCTCTCCAAACTCACCTACGCTGTCTCAGCAGAGTTCATCAGAGCTCACGCATACATCCAAATCCATAAACACGGAGAGACTCTGATTAGAAAATTCGGGAAGAAAGGTTTTTTTGTTCGAGTTGAATCGCAATCTTCGATATTTATTCGGACTTCAAAGCCCATGGATTCCACTTCTGAGAAGCTTTCGCCGTTCGATTTGATGGCTGCGATCCTGAAAGGAGTGAAACTAGACAATTCAAACGGCTCCGCGGGGGCGGCGCAGCCGGCCGTCGTGGCGATGCTGATGGAGAACAAGGATCTCATGATGATGCTCACGACATCAGTGGCGGTGCTCTTAGGATGCGTTGTTTATCTGATATGGCGGCGGGGAGCCGGATCGGCGAAGAAGGCGGTGGAGCTGCCGAAGCTGGTGGTTCCTAAGTCTCTGCCGGAGGCGGAGGAAGTGGATGATGGAAAGAAGAAAGTTACCATATTTTTTGGCACGCAGACTGGTACTGCAGAAGGCTTTGCTAAGGTAAAATTGAAGAAAGAAAGTTTCTGCTTTACTGAAAATCTTTGGAAGCCGAAAAAAAGAAGTTAAATTACATTAAAATTCTCCCCTTAAAAAGTTGGATTACTGCAGTTTCAAGTAAGTTGAAAAGGACATATATGAAATCTAAGATTGAAGGTAGTTGTTGTATCTAAAATTCGAAATTCCAAGAATACTCTAGTTAATCATTGGGAACAAGGCGGAAAAGTATGGGGTCTGGATCATAAATTTGATAATTACGAGGGGCAATTTTGTTATTTGGTCTATTCTCTGATTTGGTTGGCCGACACCTTTCAGTAATGATAATCTTCTCCTTTTCTCGAACATATTAGATTTCTCTTGGTGAATAATGATTTGATTTTGTTGCTGTATAGGCACTTGCCGAAGAAGCTAAAGCTAGATATCCGCAGGCCAACTTTAAAGTAGTTGACATGGTAAGAATTGTCTTTACTTGTAAGGTTGCAGTAAGTTTGCAGATAAATTTTGTTCTCTTTTTTAATGGCCTTTTTGATCCGTATAGGATGACTATGCCGCTGATGATGAAGAGTATGAAGAGAAGTTGAAGAAGGAAACTATGGCATTCTTTTTCTTGGCGACGTAAGTTCATCATTTGTTGAATTTTGAGTCTCAATTGCATACATATGCATCCTTTTCCGCTTATGGGTGAAATTACTTTTGTATATGTGCGTGTGCCAAATCATATGGTAAAATCATGTTCTTTTTAACATGTAATTTATTGAGTTGGTTGGGGGTTGGCTGGCTGCAGATATGGAGATGGTGAGCCTACCGACAATGCTGCGAGGTTTTACAAATGGTTTGCCGAGGTAAAAAAGTTAAATAATTTCTAAGATTTTTTTTTTCTCAGGTTTTTGAGATTGGAGTTGAATTAAATAAGTTTAATGGTGCAGGGAAAAGAGAGGGGAGACTCGTTTAAGAATCTTCATTATGGTGTATTTGGCCTTGGAAACAGGCAGTACGAGCATTTCAACAAGGTCTGTATATGTATCTATTCACTGTAAATATGCAATGACTACTGCAAAATTTTGTACTCACATATTATTTGTTTTAATTTTACTTGATAACAGATTGCTATAGTGGTGGATAACATTCTCGCCGAGCAAGGTATGCTGATTTCTGCGAGTAGTTTTTTGTTTGATGTTTTCTTTGAAACGTGATTGTTGAGTTTTTCGAAATATTTGATTACCATTAATGGCAATCTATGGCTTATCTGGTGCAGTATTGTTTTCAAATTGAATAGTTCTTCCAACCTGGAAAATTGTAGTTGCTTCTGTGTCATCCAGATGTAGAAGTCATGATGATATGTTTAGTTTCCTTCTCTATGCGTTAATATCTAAGGCTACGTTAGCAGCAATTTTTTCTTTCTTTTTTTGCCACTTAACCAGAGTCTAATCTTATAGAGTAAAAGATTCACTTTGAATTGCATGAGCTGCTTTTGCTTACAAATTAAATAGTCTTACAATTCTCAAGTTGATGGTTCATTGTGTTCAGTAGTGAACTTAATTTGGAATTTTGGATGAAAAATCAATGAGTGGAATCTTTGTTCTCAACGATCTGTCCTGGTCGTAGCTATGTAATCTGTTATTCGACTTTTTCTTAAACGTACTGCATTAACAACTCCAGGTGGAAAGCGGCTTGTTCCCGTGGGTCTTGGAGATGACGATCAATGCATTGAAGATGATTTTTCAGCATGGTATTGAGAACGCTGTTCATTTTTCACTCGATAAAGCCTGTCCATTTTTAATGCATCGTAAGGTTTTTTTTTATAATTTGTGTTGGACATGACAATGCAGGCGCGAGAATGTGTGGCCTGAGTTGGATAATTTGCTCCGTGATGAGGATGATGCATCAACTGTTTCAACTCCATATACTGCTGCAGTTTTGGAGTATCGTGTTGTGTTCCATGATCAATCAGATGAACTGGCCTATGAGAACAGCTTAGCCAATGGTCATGCCAATAGCAGTGCTTCCTATGATGCTCAGCATCCCTGCAGGTGATGAAGCATTCCTGTGTTTCATTTTTGGGGTTTCTTTAGTGTCTACAGTATGTCCTTTTGCCTAACATTTTATGTTTTTTCTTTATTTGTAGAGCAAATGTTGCTGTAAAGAAAGAGCTACATACTCCTCTATCGGATCGTTCTTGCACTCACTTGGAATTTGACATATCTGGCACTGGATTAGAGTGAGTCTTATTTTCTGTTTTCAATATTTAGCCTATTCGATGCTTTAAATACTGATGTCCTGTTAAATCAATAATACACTGCCTGTTCTTACCTTGAACTCGGCGCAGAAGAATAATCTTGACATTTCCCTAAATTATTCTTCTATTCCTCAGGTATGAAACAGGGGATCATGTCGGTGTTTACTGTGAGAACTTGTTTGAGACTGTAGAGGAAGCCGAAAGGTTGCTTGGTCTGTCTCCTCAAACTTACTTCTCAGTTCACACTGATAGAGAGGACGGCACGCCACTTGGTGGAAGTGCCTTGCCTCCTCCCTTCCCGCCTTGCACTTTGAGGACAGCACTAAGCAGATATGCAGATCTTTTGAGTGCTCCCAAAAAGGTATGTCGTGTTGCTGCATTTCATTATTCATTGGATGTTTCTTGTTTGTTACTCAGCTGATGAGCAATTGTTTGTATTTTTGCAGTCTGTTTTGATTGCTTTAGCTGCCTATGCTTCTGACCCTAGTGAAGCTGATCGGCTCAAACATCTTGCTTCTCCCGCTGGAAAGGTTTGAACATGTTTAATTATGTCTTTAACATAATTTTTCATCATCTTTAATGTCTGAAATCGATCATTATGTACTCTTGTTATGAACTTATGAGTATATGTGTCTCTATTTCAGGAGGAATATTCACAGTATGTTGTTGCCAGTCAGAGAAGCCTGCTTGAGGTCATGGCTGACTTCCCATCGGCCAAACCTCCTCTTGGTGTTTTCTTTGCAGGAATTGCTCCTCGCTTGCAGCCTCGATTTTATTCCATCTCATCCTCCCCTAAGTGAGTATATACGTCCCCTTCCTTAGTCCATTTAGGTTCCCCTTTCTCATATATTTTAATCTTTATTATGTTCATCATCTTGACTCACCATGTCTTATAATTTTTACTCCAGGATCGCACAGTCAAGAATCCATGTCACTTGTGCATTGGTGTATGAGAAAACTCCCACAGGACGAATCCACAAGGGTGTCTGCTCAACATGGATGAAGGTATTTCCAATTTCAAGTTGTTACATCTTTAATAGTTTCATTTTGGTGTTATGTTCACCAGTATAGGCGACTTGATCCATTTCTTTCATTTGTCGAGTCTCACCTTCTGCCTCTTTATCAGAACGCCGTGCCATTGGAGGAAAGTCCCAATTGCTCATCAGCACCGGTTTTTGTTCGGACCTCTAACTTCAGACTCCCTGCTGATCCTAAAGTACCAGTTATAATGATTGGTCCTGGAACTGGCTTGGCTCCATTTAGGGGTTTCCTTCAGGTTCGTGTTAATGCCTTCATGTTCTTACCTATTTCGCCCTTGAGGATTTCTGTTTAGACGATGAAATTATAATTTGCTGTTGGTATTTCAGGAAAGATTAGCTCTGAAGGAATCTGGTGAAGAACTTGGTCCTGCTATATTGTTCTTTGGTTGCAGGAACAGCAAAATGGTTAGCAATTATTTCAACATATCTATAGATACATTAAACATTTTATTTTTGTTCCAATTGTAAGTTTCTTCATTTTTACCTTTCTCAGGACTTCATTTATGAAGAGGAATTGAATAACTTTGTTAAAGCTGGAGTAGTCTCTGAGCTCGTCCTTGCATTCTCACGTGACGGACCTTCCAAGGAATACGTTCAGCATAAGATGGCACAAAAGGTACAAATCAGTTTTGCCTAACCATGCACTTGAAATTCTCAAGCTTCTATGTTCCAATATTGATGATTCTATACCATATGTGAATAACAGGCCTCAGATTTGTGGGGTATGATCTCCGAAGGAGGCTATGTGTACGTATGTGGTGATGCTAAGGGCATGGCACGTGATGTCCACAGAACTCTCCACACCATTGTGCAAGAACAGGTTCGTCTCTCTAAAGAAAAAGAATTATCAGATTTTTTATTTTCATTTTGTTTGTTGACGAGGCGTGCTTCCTTCTCTGTGGGGTCATTGTTTTCTTGATGCAACTTCCATCACATCCTTTTGTGGTTGGCATATTGACACAACTTCTTGAACCCTTTTCCTATTCATTTATTTCAAAAAAAGAAAGAGACATTTTTTTTGGCTTTTTTGAAATTGAGAACTCTATTATCATGAGAGATATAGTTATAATGTCACTCTCTTCACATAGCGAGCACCTTCTAGATTGTTCTTATGAGCTAATAGATGACTCTTGGTATCCGCAGGGATCTTTGGACAGCTCGAAAACTGAGAGCTTTGTAAAGAATCTGCAGATGACAGGAAGATACCTGCGCGATGTATGGTAGTTGTTTCTACGGTGGCTGAATAAGAAGTCGGGAGGTTATTATACCGAACGGCTTTGCATGACGACGAAGCGTCTTGTGAATTTTTATAGGGAGGTAATGTGGCGGGGAGTTACCTTTTATTGCCAACTATACAGAAGCTAAGGAATGGTCCAAGTGTTGTCATCTTACTTCTTGTCATTCTTTCCAACTAGTTTATTAAGGGATTTTTTGGTTATAAATATAAATATAAATATATATATGTATGTATGATATACAAATAATTACTGAATTTTATGCTAGTAGCCGAGTAGGCAAAGGTACATTGTAATCTTAATGAGCCGGAAAATGTGGTTCTGACTACACGTTAAATTTTGCACCTATGTATAATTAAGATTTTATTTTTTCATTTGTTTTCTTCATTGCTTTTGATGAATATATTTTCAGCCTTGATGACTGATGTAACTGATTCAGCATTGTGTTTTATTTAAGCACCTTTTGACTATCGATAATATATAAGTTATTGCATATAAAATAAACAAGCTATCAACAATTAAAGGGAGAACATAAAATAATATTAAAGCTGGAGAACAACTCACATGCCGTATTTAATTTAGATTATGAACTTATATCACGTGCAAGAATCTAATCTCAAATCCTACTTTTTATTAAATTAAAAAAGAAAAGAAAAAACCCTATATACTGTAGTCTCAATGAGGTGGTGGTGGGGGCTGAAATATGATTGCTAGGAAGTTGGTGGCCACTCAACTCAACTAACAACTCTAAAACCTAATCAAGTGCTTAATTAAGTTGGTAGGTGGCACAAAACCGACCCCATTTTTTTCCTCATAGAAATAATAATTTTTAAACGGCAAATAATCTTTCGGCAATTATTTGTGACTTTCAATTTTCAAACCACATGCTCTGAAAGAGTCCAGGGTTTTCTTAAAAGAGTAAAGACAAATTTCAATGAAATATTTTGTGATAATGGTGGTTATAGCCTTATAGATTTATAAAATTTTAGGTATAATCTTTGTACCTTACTATAAATAATCTTAGGGGACATGGGTGCAAGCAAACTGCAAAGTGGGGTGCAGACACATGGAGAAAATAGAAAGAAGGAAAAAAAATTAAAAATGAGAAACAATGGTTGGAGTAGGTAAACTATAATATGGAATGATGATATAATACAATGATAATGATGATGATATGAGAAATTCTCTGCCATCCAAAGCCGGTTATAAGAATTCAACATATTCAGTGCGGAATATAATATATTTTGATATTATAAATTCATCAATTGAATTTGAAAAATAAAATACATATATAATGATGAAAAGTATTGTTCCTTTTTCAACGTGTCCGGCCCGTGAATGTATAGAAATAAAACTTCAAAGAAATAATACAAAGGGAAGAAAGACTGTTCTAGTTTTTGGAGTAACAGTTAAAAATCGAAAATTACAAAAGACTATAGTTGAGGAAGGAAGGTAAAAAGAAAAAGTAAAGTACCTAGGACATCAGAGAAGATAAAATCAAAAGTAAAATGAACATGTAATTTATGGAATAGGAAGAATTTTTCACAAAATATTAAATATCTTATATTATTATATTAACTTAGACCAATTATACAAATATGACTATATACACATAAATGCACTGATACAAGTACAATATTCGGCAGGTGACGCGGACTAGAATGACGATATTGATTTCTCTAATTAATTCTCACCTTACACCGAAAAATAAGCACCTAAAAACCAAAAAAATTAATATGAGGTTTATTGCATCTATTACTTAATTTGATTTTGTGTGTGTGTGTGTGAAACCTGTAATATGGTTTGAAATTCTGTGAAAGTAGCACAAATCTGAAGATAGCGCTTTCACGTGTTGAGGCCGTCGCCACTAATATGGGATTCACATTTTTTTTTGATAAATTAACAATGAAATTTAAAGACCGCGTTACGGTGGACTAGGTCTCGGGATTGACATATTTATATGACTTTACAATTTTCTGAGATTAACTTAATTACACAATTAATTATTCTGCCTAAACACATGGAGTAGATAATAGGGCTCCTAAGATTTGGGCTTATATTTAAGAAGATTTTAATCATAGCGTAGAAAAAAAATTAGAATTGGAAAAAAATGGATATATAACACATACGAATCAAAGCACGTTTTAAATTGAATATATAATTCAAGATTATAGTTAATATTACGCATTCCTACCGATTCAATAATCAAAACGAGAAAGTCCAATTTTGCGACGTTAAGTGTATAAACATCGTGTTTTAATGGCAAAAGATTCAACCATGTATAAAGATTAAAAACCTAACAAAATCTTCCTTCTTTGTGTTCAATTTTCTCGTTTGTCATACATTATGGAAAGTATCTTAGTTATAACATACTCCCTCCGTTCTTTTATAAGTGTCCCCCACCGTCAAATTACACATACCAAGAAAATAAAGAAATTTACCTATATAACCTTATTAATTACCATCATTAATGTATACATATAACTAATTAACAAATTACTAGAAGCATTAAATAAGGATAAAATTGGGAAAATGTCATTAATTTACTCTCAAATTTTGAAATAGGACACTTATATGGAAACAAAAAATTAAGCTAAATAGGACATTTAAAAAAGAACGGAGGGAGTATGTTATACATAGGAAACAAACAATCTATTTTTTGAAGAATTTAATCAATCTTGAATCATATAAACTGAATCAATTTCATATAATTTTGCAGCCAATATAATATTTTTGCAAGTGTGGTTCATAACTTCGTTTAGTCTCAGGCTATATTTGCATTTTTTTTTTTTTGGAAAAGTTTGCTATATAAAAATTTTGGTATTTTTCCCACCCCTATTGTTGACAAACGCTAGCTCATTGAAATGCTTAGTTCTTTACATTTTTTGAAAGTAATATATTTAAGCACATTTTTCTTTCAACAGAAATGCATTTCTAGATACAAGTTATGTTAAATATTTTCTGAATTATATATCGTCTTTGTTTGTTCATGATCTTTGATTGGAGCTATTTAAACATTCCCAAATGCCAAAACAATTTCAATATGTATATATAATATTATGATCATGTTCTCTAAGATATATATATATATATATATATAATATCAGTAATCATACACTAAGTTATTACAAATGAAAATATATATCTTTGAATCCTTGTTTTATTTATTTGTTTGTATCCCTAAAATAAAATTGAATCTTTATTAACATGAATTAGGTCATTATGCTTGTAACATGAATAAGGAACGGATTTTGATGCAACTATATATACAAGAACTTGACTCTTCGAAAATTTCATTGCCCATGATTGTTGATTTAATTTGGTCTCTCATAGGCATTTTTATGAATCGTAAAAAAAAAAAAATTAAACATAATGATATAATTGAAAAATCGGTCAAATGTTATGACAATATATGAAATTTGCCCTTCATTTTATCATCTGTTCGTTTTTGTTGCAATTGGGAAAAGGTTGGTTTCCACAGTTAGCCAGGAAGAAATATATCATCCATATATCTTCATCATAATTAAAAAAATAATTCTTCATCGAAAGCATAAAAAAAGTTTAAGGACTTTTTATTGCTATGAAGACCTTAATGCTGACGAAAATGTGTGAACATAATTTCAAATATCCTTTCCTTTTCCTAGCTATTAGAGATAATATTTGATCACATAGAACTCTCCGTCTTGACAACAATATAAGGTTAAAATAACTACTCATATGCACTAATTATATTAGAATATTTTTCGCTAAGACAATGCATGGATTATTGTGACATCTAGCTTAATGTTTCAACATTATGAACTTAATTAACATGTACTTGTAACTGTTTTAAATAACTGCGTCGTAATCATATAATCTATCAATTTTAATGCTACCCATTTTATTGCGTCTTGTAGTATCTGGACATCGATCTTTTTCACCATGAATTTTGTCTTTTTTTCCTTGTTTTTTTTTCCTTTTCTTTTAGTCTTTGTAAGAAATTGGCACACTGCAGGGAAATATTTGGCAAAACACAAACGACTAGGGGTGTGCATTCGGTTCGAACCGACCCGAACCGAATCGGAAAAACCGAAAACCGAGGAAGCAAAAATATAGAAACCGACCCGGGCCGAATTTTGCATGAAAACCGACCCGAAACCGCCTGAAACCGACCCTCGGTTTCGGGTCGGTTTCGGTTAAAACCGACATCAATTGTTGCGCTGTTTGTGGGGCTTAAGGTGCAGACATCTTTCACTGTAAATTTCAAACAAAGAGAAGCAAAAACATGAACTGAAATCAGCCCCCATCAACCACCCTACATAAACTGAAATTAGCCAAAATATAAACTGAAATTAGCACTACTACCACTACACTTTGCAATTTCTAGACCAGATTTTGTAGTTTGCACAAACCCTAAACTGAAAATCAAAACCTGAAACGTACAGCCCTGTGGTGAGCGACCAATTTTTGCCTCTTCAACTCCCTCTGAATCAAACCTTTCCTTGCCATAATGGTTCAGGTCCTATTAGTATCCATGATACAAGTCGAGTCCTAGATGTGATAGCCGAGCGCGAGACAGAGCGCGGTGGCGAGCGCCGGAGCTGGGCGGTGGAAAAGAGCAGCGGGGCGGTGGCGAGGGATATGGTGACGGTGACTGGTGAGCCGTGAGAGAGAGGGATGGGTGTTTCAATTGGTGAAACTTTGAGAGAGAGAGGGAAGGGCGGTGCGCCGGAGGAGCGGTGGCGACTGGCGACCGGCGGAGGGACGGAGGAAGCAGTAGAGTAGAGTAGAGAGAGAGCGGGAGAGAAAGGTTGAAAGGGAAAGTGAGGCGCGGCTGCTGCTGCTTAGTGTTTTAGGTTAGGGCCAAAAAAAAAAAATAATAAATTACATATATATATATATATATATATATATATATATTACTTAATCGGGTCGGTTCGGGCCCCAACGGTTTTGGGTTTTCCAAAACCGAAACCGAACCGACCCAATTTCGGCCCTAACTTTTGAAACCGACCCGCCCCGACAATCTTATGCACACCTACCGAAACCGACCGAACCGCCCGGTTCGGCCCGGTTCGTCGGTTTCGGCCCGGTTATGCTCACCCCTACAAACGACACTTCCTCTCGATATGGACATAAACAATTTATTAGGCCGGGCCATGGGCTGCTCAATTATTTCAATTTCATATATATATATATTTTTTTGCCTAAACAAAAGAAAATAAAAAAGAAAAAAAGATAAAGAAGTCATATCTTAATTACCCATTTAAATTTTTGCAATCACATTATGACTAGCCATAATTTGATTCAATAACAAAAAAATCGGTTTATTTAAAATTTTTAGTTCTAAATGACTTCTAATATTTAAAATATTTAATTTATACAAATTTATCTAGATATATTTGGATTTGGATATAACATAAATCTCGATAGATATAATAAAAGGTAATACACTAATCATGATAGAATTGAAGTAAAAAATATAAACATTAACGTAAAATATATAATCATACTTTTTATGCGAATAAAATATCTACTAAAATTAATCTATTTTCACTTAATCGATTAAATTATAGCTAGCTACGTTATAGTCGAATATCATCACTCTTTCTTAAGTTAATTTAGTCGTGTTGACTCTAAAAAGTGTTGGTGTAGGATCCGCTTCTGCGCGTAAACATTATTGCAATAGTTTCTGCACATTTCCCTATTTTTTCATGGAATAATAATTACTCAATCTACTGCTGGGAATGAAAATTAGGTCGGTGTATTATTAAGCTAGACTTTTAAATTTGCAATATAATTTAGCCCATTAATACTTCCAACACAGACTAATTTGAATTTCAAAAGCCCAACAGCCCAAAATAGTTGTATCAAATCTTGATTTCTTATATTCCAAAATTCCGATGAGTGAACTGTGAGCCCATCATTGGCCCACCTCCACCCCATACATTCATTATTAAAATGACATGAAAAAATAAAAATAAAACTTTTAACCATAAATTTCTTTAAACTATGATCGGAATTAACTAGCATTTTGTTCTCATGCTTTAGTACACACACACACACACACACTTGTTTCTCATGGACGCTTTCTGATCTATGTAGGACGGAAAATTATTCTGATAATTTGTTATTTGATATTGTACCTTCGAATATTATATAGCATAATGAAATTGATTGGATATATGTAGCAAACTGTACACATGATGCGTCAATCACACTTTTAATTCAACACTTGATACGAGTCTCCTTCGTGATTATTAGATGCAAATATATGGCCTCACATCTATTCTTATTCAATTTGTGTATTATGTTGATATATTTTATGAAATTGTCACCTATATAGTTTATACTGAATGAAGTAAAAAACTCACTCCGACAGATAAGAAGGTTAAGAAAAATCCCATTTATACAACCCATCTTGAACATAGTATGACTTTGAATTACTATTAGAATAAGATAATATACAATTGCATGCATTTTTAATTAATATAATAGTGTACGACAACTTTTGCGTGCAACGTCGGAGACACGTGTGGCAACACATTTTTCTACCCAATTGATGATTTGATTTGCACTTTTAATTTTTTATTTTGTTTTTAATCTTTATTCAGAATCACATTATATTAATTAGTTCTATAATCACTTCATAGTGCCGGCGTAAAGTATTGGGCCGACCACCTTGGAGTCAAAGTAGCGAACCCATCGCCTACTGCAGCGCGGTCGTCATGCGAATCCCAATTTACAAGACCCCATTTTTTATTTATTTAATATTTCCCACTTTTTTCTAATAAACTGCTTCTGTTTTTTATGTGCTTCATGTTTTCTGCAAATTCCTTTTTCTTTACGTTAAATTTTTCACAATCCCAATGAAAAACAGCCACTTAAATAAGACATACATCTCGTGGTGTGGTGCGTACGCACCTAATAACATGACCGCATTAATATGAGAATGAAAAAAAGGACAAAATTTGTGATTTATGGTGGGAAAAGGCGAACCCCCTTTTCACTCTCAAGCAAACATACCATTCTTTAATTATAATTATAATTATAATTCGTACAGCTATAGTTGCTAACCCTAGATCTTGCAACTCTACTCATATTACTATTTCACATTAAAAGTAGCTACTTACTTTATCATTATTGGTTTTGGTCCTTGGATTTGGACTTTGGAAGGTTTATTGCTTGATGTCCCGATTTTTATTCGGATTGATTGCATATATTGACATGATTTTTAATTGCTTTTATGTTTATAATATACTCCATCTGTCCCTGAAAATTGAGTGGCACGAATTTAAAAAAAATATTTGGTAGATGTTTGTTGGGTAGAGAAAGAGATCCACCTCTTTTGACTTGTTGTGATGTTTAAAATATAAGAAAGTGAGTGAGCTCGTGTACAAAAAAAAGGTCACACTTTACAGGGACAGATGAATATAGTAATAAGACCACAAATTTCAAGGATGGAGGGAGTAACTTTTAATTGTTGCACAAAAACATAATTTTTATAATTTGTACAAATTTACTATATTGATCAGACTAAATTGACGTGGCATAGGATTTTTGTGTGAGAGCAAAAACTTGAAAAAAAGAGGGGTGATAATCGATTGTAATTTATACTACCACGTTAGCTTGGTCCAATCCAAAAAACAAATTGATGTGGTAAATTGCACAAATCATAAAGATCATTTTTTTTATGCAATAACGTTTTATAATTCGTGCGTATATTACAATCGCCAATGAGGAATGCCAAGTTAATCCCACCGACTATTCGGATTCCGGCAGCCCATTTAACTAAGAGATGAAGTAGTTTTAGTCGCAATGTAATAATACTTTTTATGATCTCAACTTGTATTTTTAAGGACAATTACCTAGATACACAAATACATATCTTTTAATGAATAGAACTTATGTGCACACCAAAATACTACTCTCTCCGTCCACAATATAAAATTTCATTGTGTGCTGGACACGGAGATTAAGAAATCTGTTGGAATTGTTGTGAGTGGAATAAAAGTACAATTTGAAGGGTAGTGTTAAATGTATAATTTGTGGAATAAAAGTACAATTTGTAGGAATAAAGGTACAATAAAGTACAATTTGTAGGAATAAATGTACAATTTATAGAAGCCATGTAATTGCAAAAATAGGTAAATATAGGAGAAAATAGAGGGTATGATAGTATAAAAAGTGGAGTAGAATTTTTTTGTAGACAAATATAAATGGGTAAATAGGACTTTATATCGTGCACTGAGGGAGTAATATTTGATGGCTATTTTACTTATCATATTGGAAAATATTGTATTTTGTTAAAGGCACGACCTTTTTCATTTTATAACATCACACTTATAGTTTTGACAAAACACAAAATTTCAATATTTTTTTAATAATGCCTCAAAGCCGGCATTTCAACATACAAAAATCCACGTAGCATGTTGAATTTGGTGTAAAATACATATGTAATAAATAAATCTATGTGGGATTTTCTCATGGCTCATATTAGAGTGTCACATAGATTTTCCGATGTCAGAATTTGAAAGTCATGACATTATTGAAAAGTATTGTAACATTGTATACTAATTCGTCAAAAAAAATGATATTATTAAAAAAAATATTAACCATTTTGACAAAAGATGATATTTTCCCCATCATATATTATGTTCATGTAGAGGATTTGAATTTCACCTTTGGACACGGGAAGTTTTAATATATGTGTTGGCAAGTGCAATTTACTAGGGTGTCGTGCTTAATTAAATCTAATTTGAATACTTTTAAAGTTTATGAAACACTTTCCTATACTTTGTAACTTAATATCGCCAAGATAAT
Source organism: Agastache rugosa (assembly GCA_031470985.1). Lineage (NCBI taxonomy): Eukaryota > Viridiplantae > Streptophyta > Magnoliopsida > Lamiales > Lamiaceae > Agastache > Agastache rugosa. The sequence goes on along the minus strand of CM062603.1, from coordinate 19,267,558 downwards.
AATAATAATAATAATAATAATAATAATAATAATAATAATAATAATAATAATAATAATAATAATAATAATAATAATAATAATAATAATATATTTAGAATTTATTGTCAACTCATGTATCATTTTTCTCAAGATATTAAAAACTAATAGGGTTTGTTGTCATGAATTTCTAAGTAGCTCATAAAGATGTAATGCCTAATTACATAAACTATTCTTTTGGATATTGTCAAAAAGTTGCATTTAATTTGACAATTACTTAAGAGAACGGATTAAAATAACTCCATAGTCAGTGAATAGTCTATTTGAATCTTTGAAAATAAATCAAAACGTGATGGTTTTAGACCTTTATCTAGGACGAACTTAACGAAAATTTGAGATCACTTTTTAATTGAATGCTACTTTAAGTTTCAAGACTCATCAATGTGGATAGAACAAAATTATACACACGTATAAGAATATTCACATACATCTTCGATTCATGAGAACATTATTAACAAATTAATACCAAAATGTCATACATATATATACTCTATTATTATTATTAAATTTTTGTTTCAACTCCAGAAATTAATTAAATAGGTCCACTTGACAAATAATTTAATCTTCTAGTAGAATTGAGAAGGAGATTCGAATGGTGCACGCGATCTTTATTTTCCTTAATGTTAGAAAAGTTGGGAATTCAAGGGGGAAAAAATGTTTTACATGTACTCTCTCTCTCTCTCTCTCTCCCCCTCTCTCTCTCTCTCCGAACAGTAAATAGAAGTAGGAATTAGAGAGAGTTAAGAGGAGTGAAGTGAATTCCATAGGCAATTAATAGCAGCTAGCTTTGAAGTTTGAAAAGTTGTAGCTTGAGTTTAGGGTGGTTTCAGACACCATCCTGACCGTCACCCGACATTTGTGCTCTCTCCTTCTATATATAATCTCTCTCCTTTTCTTTCTCTCTCTCTCTCTCTCTCTCTCTCTCTCATCACACACACACACACAAAAACATCTCTCATTTCACCTTCATCATCCCCCCACTACTGCTCACTCTTTTAATTTTCTTTCTTCATAGCATAACATCACAATATATATTCATTGATCACTCCTACGAAACTCAACAACCACACATCAATCAAGAATATATATTTCTCTGCAGCAATCAGAGAGAGAGAGAGAGAGAGAGAGAATGAGCAGGTTTGATCCCCAAAGGCAAGAATCGTTAAAAAGGATGTGGCAAGAGAGGAGAGCAACTGGCATGGAGGAAAGCTTCAAGCATTACAAAATAGGGCCAACTCTAGTACCCACCAGCTTGGGTGCCCCAAACCCTAGAAGCATGCGCCCTAGTACCTTCTCCGGCGGCTTCGACGACGACCTGGTCGCCGCCGTTGTCCCGCCGGTGACGGTGGTTCTGGAGGGGAGATCCATCTGCCAGCGCATCAGCCTCCACAAACACAACAGTTACGGGAGCCTGGCCCGAGCCCTCAGGCAGATGTTCGTGGACATCGCCGCCGCCGCCGCAGCGGATCAAAACCCTTCATCCGACGGTCGTGATCAAACCAATCTTGATCTTTCAAATGCTGTTCCCGGCCATCTTATTGCCTATGAAGACATGGAAAATGATCTCCTTTTGGTTGGTGACCTTAATTGGAAGTAAGCCTTCAAATTGATCAAATTTATTATTATTATTATTATTATTATTATTATTATTATTATTATTATTATTATTATTATTATTATTATTAATTAATTTCTCGAGATCCTCCACACACACACACATATCGCATTCCATACGTTGAATGTATTGTGTTAGAATACGAGATGAAATACCATTTATCGGTGATTGATTATATATTTATGTTGGATCTCTCTCTCCCTCTCTATATATAAATATATATGTGTGTGTGTGTGTGTGCAGGGATTTTGTTAGAGTTGCAAAGAGAATAAGGATACTGCCGGTAAAGTTGAAATCGAGGAAGCAGAATAAGGAGTGAAGTGATTATCAATAGTTAGGGAATTTAATTAATGGCAGCCAAATTTCTCATGAATATTTGAGGTGTGGTGTTATCGTAAATCTTTTTATTAGAATTTCCTACTGTATTTCATTCAACGTCTTAATTACTAGTATATGTTTATGTAGATGATGGATCATCTGCTGTCCCAGAAAGTTCCAGAATTTCTTGGGAAACTCATGAGTTTCTTAATTGGTGTTGAATTCTTTTAGATATTATTAGAAATGTGTCCGTGTGTTTGAATCTTTTGATTGGTCTAGAAACAAGAAATTATCAAGGTTTACCAATTTTTTCACTGTCTTTTAGGGAGAGCTAAATTGTTTTGTTTTTAATATTTAGAGTATATAATAAAAGTTAATTAAATAAGATTAATAAACATGTACTTAATTTCACTAGAAAATTATAGAATATATATCATTTAATTAATTTCATGGTTACATCCTTAAGATCATATATTCTAGTAGAATTCGAATTTCCTACTCCCAATTTATGCAATGTTGTTTTGTCAGGGGCTATGTATAGGGTTCAATTAATATTACTATTATTCTCTACACAATTCAACAAAAATAAAAAACGTAATAAAATAAATATATGAAGAAATAAATAATTGATGATCTCTTTCGATCAGTTGAAAAAACAAACATTAATAATTATCCTTGAATAATAATAGCTATTATAAAAGTTATAATGTGATTTAAACCAAAATACAATATATTGCCCTTTTTTTATGTAACAGTTCTATTGCGTGAGATGTCTGCGATTATTAATTAGATATGAAAACATAATTCTCCATTCCATTCCTTTTCTTATACTATAATGTTATTCCTGAAAACAATATTACTACAATGTTTTTTTTCCCGGCCCGTTTAATATACGCCCTGTTTAATGATATTTGAAATTAATATTCCAATTTATGTGAATAAATAAGACTATAATATATAGGAAAATGTCTATCCATTTTACTCTTCCAAATGTAAAAAAAAGAAAGAGTAAATGAAAATAAACCACTACATGATGAGACTTCTAAGATGGAAAATACTACACCGTACGTAGATGAGGTTGAACCCAAAACCTCTCTCGCTAAGCAAGAGTCTTGTGATGCTTGAACTTTGCTATTTGAGCTAGACCTCATTAACTCGTGTATATATTAAAAATTAAAAATAAGTAAGGTTGATTTTGCTAATTCCGCAGTTGCCACATATGTGTATAACTGAAGAATTAAGTACAATATTAAAATATTACGCACATTCTTATAAGTTCTTTTTTTTTTTTGAATTCTGGGATCTTTGGGCGAAGGGATGAGGGAGGGAAAAAAAAACTTGTAAGTCGCGTGCAAATTAAAAAATGAAAAAAATTAGTTTTAGATACAGAATCTCATTCACGTAGTCTCTTAAATTATTGATTTAGTGTAACTAAGCATCTAGAAACCTTTGGAGCTACATAATAATTAACACTTTTACAAGTTGATCAATTAAATAATTGAGAACAACACTCCCTATTAAACAGAACACAAAACTCTATGGTATTATTATATTTTAGTTTATAAAATAAAAAAGCTAGAGTACGGTACACTGCAAATTAAATAACAATTAAATATATAAATTAACAGATTAATCAAATCAACTATAAAATTAGACAACTACGATGCGCGATACGATAATCAAGGGAGTTCCATCTAATTAGATTCTCAATGTGCAATTGCATGTGTATTTATAAAAACACACACACACACACACGTACATCTCGTAGGGAATCTGACTGCAGTGATATATCAATGACATATTGTGTAGTATACTCACTCAATTTAATATAACTGAAAATATAAATAGGAAAACCAGAAATTATTTTTACCAGACAAATCTAAGGTCAGTCTTGTCGGGTATGCTTTTGGCTGCTTGTATAATGTAATAAAAAACAATTCTGTAATATGTAACAAGAAAGTTTCTGTATAATTCTTTTTTGGATATATCCCTACAAAATGTTTCCTTTCATTACACACACATACACACATATATGCTGTGTTTCAAATAGCTACAAGAATCGTACTCCTTTTGGTGCTATTATTAAATAAACCACCAAAGAGAATGTTAAGAATGCGTCCGAAAAAATTAGTAATTGAAAGTGGATCGAATAAATACATAAATTGTTTAATTATGTGACTTTGTCTCAATCAAGGTGCTACCAAGCCAATTAAGTTTTCCATTAGAGATATTAATTAATATGATAATACAATATGACTACAATTAGAGAGAGTATGTATAACAACATAAAACAAAATAAAAAAACAAAATCTAACAATTGATCACTATCTAGTTCGAGGTCGGGTGTACAGTACTCTTCAGGCTCCAACCCAACATATAACACATGATATAATAACAAAATTAAATGGCACGTAGTATTGAAGTATTTATAGCTACTTGTGTCCACTAAAATCGAAATGTTTGTACCAATTAAATTATTAATTAAAAAACAGCATAAAAGAGAATCAATGAAGGCCGATATCAATAATCACGTCCCAACAAGACAGGATTTGTAAAGTCGAAATTATCACAACACAAATTCATTATCTATTTGTCGTTACGGAATATTAAAATATATTAGCATCAATATAATGCTAATCCCCACATTAATGACAGTATGAGTCTTTACATAGATTGGTTCCCTAATACATTTTTATGCACATGTCATATTTATTTTCGTAAGTAAATGTATAAGCCATTCAACACAATTTATAGTATGATACATAACTAGAAAGTATATTTGGCTCTTTCTATTTATTTAAAAGATTCACAATATGTGCAACTACCAGCAAGTAGGGTTGTCAAATTGGTCGGGACGTATAGGAAAAAATTCAGACCGACCGACCTGAAGTAGTAGTCTCAGTGGATAAAAATAATCAGATCAATCACATCTATATTTTTATGGCCCTTTAATTTAAATTTGGAAAAAAATAATTCAAAAAGATAAAACAAGAGGGGTAATTGGCATTACATGTTGTCCTTGATGGCAGTTTCATTGTAAAAGTATGATGTATGACTAATGACTATATATGTAATCCTCAGATATATGCTTTTGGGTTACATATATAACTGATATAAATAAAATAAGTTGAAAATAAATAAATTGAAGTGCATCTTATTCTCTACCGGCAATAATTGAACATAGCATGTACCAACCGACTTCGTTTTTGAATTGGTGTTTTATTCCATACAATGATAATATGATATTATCAGCATAGGCTCTCCAAATGTGACAGTGAATGGAAAAATAATTTGCAACTTTTAGTGGAGTGGTAAATTTGGTCGTGTTAATATATATTTGTAGATTTTTTGTAACTTTTGTATTTTGGCAATTTTTTACGTTCTGACGGGTTCAAATAATTAACCTAACAATCTAAGACTCAAAAAACAATCGTATCATTGTTCTGAATTTCGTGCTGATTTTTTGCTTAAGGAGATGCTGTTATATTTTCTATTCCTCTTTTTTCTTTTGGAGAAGATTCGTGAAGAATTTTTGAAAAATATCAAAGCGTAGATAAATTTGGATTAATGGTTTTGGACATACCACGTTTTGCAGATTACTAATTTTCATACTAGTGGTCCTTTTCGCTTTATGTACTTAAATAAAATTTAATGAGATTTAAGAAAGTGGTCCTCTGAGAGTTGGGTTTTTGGGTTAATAATGGCTCTAATTTTCTTTAAAAGAAAAAATAATGGCCATTGAATTTTGGATGTAATTCAGTGACAGTCTAATCAATGTAGGTTGTCGGAATCAATTAACAATGTCATTTTGCACGTCAGACGTTTCAGATTTCAGTTATCATCATACAATTATATATTTGCAGTAATGTCCGAATTAGAATTATTTTTTTAAAAGGAATATATTCCCTCCGACCCTGAATAAGTATCTCGAGCTGCCAAAAAATGTATACTAAAATAGTAGGCAAAACGACATATTTTACCCCTAATTATTGCATAAAAAACTGAAAAAAAGTAAACTTTTTATCTTGAGTCAAAGTGTAAATATGACAATTTAGACTAAAATTTACATTGAAAACTACAATAGGATACTTATTTGGGGACAAAAAGAATAAAAATTTTGACGGCTCTGAACACTTATTTGGAAACAGAAGAAGTATGTATTAAAATCACAAAACATCATAAAGAACAATCTCCATCAGCTCAATTGAAAATTCATAGCGTTGCATTCTTTAGTTATTTTTTTTTTTTCAGCGCCGTAAAATTAGAGACACAACATTTCGATATAATTCCAATTAATAATAAATGGTGTGGTTCTATATTGTTAACATTTTTTAGTTTTCTTTGTTCACTTCTAGCACTAAATATTTCCTTGGCCAAGCTGCAAAGATGAGACCTTAGAACTACAATATTTCATGCTGGATTCTCACATGTTTTGTCATTAAATGATGCGGCCTTTAGTCCCACTTCATGTGTAATTTTTTTATTTGTCTTATTTGTCGGTTACACTTTGTTGTATTTTAATCCAATACATCTATTATAACAGAATATTGTTTTATAAAATTATATTTGTGTATTGTATCCATATTATAATTTAATTAAGGACAATAATATAATATGATGTACTATATTTATGTATTACATATTTATTAATTAAAAAAAAAACTATGTATATTCTTGCAAATTTTATATACCTATAATATTACTTATTTTGATTTCAAACGATAAATTTAGTAATTTAATATAAATTTATTTATCATGAATTCATGATACAAGATGACAATTCTTCTGTACATAAAATTCTTTAAAATTGTGATAAAATTGATCTATTTTTAATATATATATATATATATATATATATTATATTTATTTTCATAATTTTTACGTACGTCGTCCATGGTGAGAGAAAGTTATAGATTGTCATCCCCGCTTCTAAAACTGAAGCTGCTCAAAAAAGGGGGTGACCACAATATTTATAGACGCGAGACAGTGTAGTGTTAAAGGTATAAGTTCAGTAACAACTTGGCCCAAACTATAACTACACTCACTGTGACAACCACACTGCAATTACATTACTTATACCTCTTTAATGCCCTTCTCTCTCTCTCTCTCTCTCAACACAAACCCAAACCCAAACACAAAGTATAACCTCAACACACTAATCCCTCAACATTGCGATTCAAATCAAATTAACACGACAAACGACATATGCATGACCTGTTTTTGACATAAAAACAACAGGATAAGGCACAGAAATGTTGACATTTCTTAAATTTAATCTCCGCAAAGATTTTGTAGCATCACATCACTAAAGTTGCAGCCTCTTACACGCTTAATTGTTGACATTTTTACACTAATTGGCGAGTGGCGACAACGTCGCTCTATGATGCAAGCAATTGGTAGAAAAACACAATTTCTTTGCAAGTCACCCTCAACAGAAAGATAAAAACAGATCAAGGATTGGAGAAGAAACCGATTTCATCAACAGGGAAAGCTCCAAATGTGTTCAAATTAATGTAGGCATGCAACGGTAGATAGAACTTATCTATCACTTTGATTTCGACAAGTTATGCCTTCTTTATGACAAACAGCCCTCAGTTTGAGAGCGACCTTGTAAGAATTCAAAAAACCTGTTCTTCCACGCAAAGTAGCAGCAGTCAACGATGGAGGCAAAAACAAGCTTAAAATTCCAATTCATTTTACTACATAGATGCATTATGCATGCTTCTTTTTCTGGCATTACTACATATTAGCACAATATTCCATATGAAGCAGCAGATAATGCATATATATATATATATATATATATATATATATACACACACACACACGCATGTATGCATGTATGTATTCCAATGATACCCCATGATTACAATTACCAACCAAAAACAAATTTGGCCGCGCAGTTAGCCAAATTGATGCAAAATGTGTTACTTATCGCAACATCAGTAAGTCTACCCAATATGGAAAGTCAGACTGTTAGAGAGTACCTGGTGAACTGTGATGATAGTAAGAGCTGTAGAACTATGTGTGTCTCCAATATCAACAAAAGGATAGAGACTGGTCTGCACACAGTTTAGCATCAACCTGTCATGTATAGGTTTCAATGTCGTAACAAGAAGTTATCATTATCAAGTATTTCAACCTTTCCGTGGAAGAAGCAATACATTTTTGTGAGGATTCTGTAACTCGATGCAAAATTTATGAATAATGAAATTTCTTTAAGGAGCGAGGTCCATATCACAACTAAAACCTCTTATTCATGACAGATATCCAGTGTATTTATGAGGATAGTATGTAAATGAAATTGAAATAGACGGATGAATTTGATCTCCCAGATGACCACTCAGAAACAATCTGCTGACATCTCTTCAATTGACTAACTTGCTGTGTTTTCAAAAGGAGGCAGGCCCCACTCACTTGGATTGAAGTCTAATAGGGAGCTTAGAACCTGATCGGCAGTTTCATGAAATGAGCTATCCAACCTTGGATCTGGAATCATGACTACTGACCTGCATGGTGAAATTATTCGGAAGAAAAATTAGTAGAAGAAAGAGCATTGTAGAATATCGTATACTCAGTAAAGTTAACCTAAAGTATTGTCTACTTTTCCTGCATGAGACATAACATAAAACATATGCGTTTAAATTCAAAGTATCATCTGAGTATCAAGTAGCAAGAAGAGGAAAACAATCAAAGTTAAAGTGAGGTATTGTCTACTTGTCCTTGTTGTTTTAGTTGTTGTTTCTTCTTTAGAGAAAATCTGATAAAATGTGGCAAAAAGAATCGTAGTCTAATTGCCTTTCTGAAGAAGCACTCAACTGCCTTTCTGAAGAAGCATGGCCCAAAACTGAGGAAAGATAGCGTGAATTCATCATCATAGTTTGAGTTTAGGACTCCACAGGAGTTAAGATGAAGTACCCACCTGTCTGTAACCTTTATTCCCAGGCTTCAGGTAGGGGCACATTATCATTACAAGAACTTTTCTAAGTGAATAAAGTGAAATAGAAAAAAAAAATAATAAATAAATAAAAAAACTGTGATGGAACTTTTCTCCCAGTATCTGAGTTAAGATGTCAATTATGTTGTACACATTAACAATCAATAAATTGCAATTAATTTGTCTTAAACAACATACAAAGAAGAGATGTACAAATAAAGAGATAATAGACAAGAACTTACATGCCAGCATTCTTAGCTGCTAGGACGCCAGATGGTGCATCTTCAAAAACAAGTATCTTCGATGGATTAATTGGTCCACCCTGGAAACAAGTAGAAATCATGATTAAACATAAATAGGTAATAGAAGAGAAACTTGAACTATTTGTCATTTTAATCTTAATCAACTAAATGCGACACATATGAGAGCGTCGATAATGTGGACCAAATAAAATCAAACCAACGGCATTGCTCCTTTAAAAATAAAATACATGAGTGATCAAATAACAAGCAGATTCAACATTTTTCCCTAATGTTTGGATCTAAGTTCGGTTACTTTTGACTGTATCTGCTCTAATTCGAATGCATTCTTGGAGTTCAGGAGGCAAAAGGGAAGGGCACGACCAAACATTGTTCCCATCCCTTACTATGAGAATTTATGTCTATCGGGCATTGACAAAATAACAATACTTTCATGATCAGAACATATGGATATGTTGCTGTGACGACTTGAATGCCAGACAACTATTTGTAACTGCTGAATAAGACTAATACCTCAAATCTTTTTGCTGCTGCAAGGAACACATCTGGTGAAGGTTTCCCTTGTTTAACTTCTGGATCATCACCAAGAACAATATGATGCATCCGTGAAAAAATTTCACCATGTCTTTGTGTTTTCAATTCAAAATGCCTTCTGTGTGAACTGTAAGACATATTTCATGAGTTCCCTTGCAACAGTTACAGGTAATCAGAAAAAAAAAAAAAAAAAAAAAAAGAATACACATTAAAAATAAATAAATAAATAAAAAGAGAATACACATACCCTGTTGCAACACATATAGGTACTCCAGTTGCATGGAGGTGCTGAATCAAACGACTGGCCCCTGTAACACAAAAACGTAATAGAAGGAAAGATTTTAACGACTAGTGACATTATCTATCGCTACTTATATAGCTATCAGAGATGCAAAGTTCCTTTCACAAGAATTGGAGAAGTGAAAGAAAAACTTGTATACAGTCTGCCATCAGTTAACTGTTTATTAATTATCCTGCGACAACCTGGCATGAGTTCACATGTTGGGAACATAGATCTCAGCATATCCTCTCTTTCCACAAGAAAATCTTCAGCTGAGAGTGAGTCACTTATTCCAGTCTCTTCAACAAAAACTCGAGCAGCTTCTATTGCCTTCTTACCCATCATTTTAGCCTTGAGAGACCAATCAAAAGTTTTGTTGTATCTAACAAGGATTTTCTCCTGGACTTCAGTGTAGAACTTCTCTGTGTCTGAGGGGTGGAGAGAGAAAAAAAATAAAAATATGAAGAACACCACATTGGGTAAAAACCACATGGTAGATACAAAACTATCGTATTTAATTAGGAAAAAGAGAAGAGCACATCCAACCTAGTTTCAATTACTTTTTGACATGATTATGAATCTCTTAGATATATTTGCCTCATAAAGGTAGAACTGAGGGGAGCTATGTTAGAAAGTATAAATCTCATGCCGTATCAATAATGATCAAAATGTCAGAATGAAGATGCCGAATTTGCAATTCACCAGTAGTTTAGAAATTAAGAAACATATTACTATATGATGAAAACTGCACAACCAACACTGGGAACTCTCACATATTTGACAAATGAAAATAGCTAAAGTAGATGATTTCTGGTCATCTTATTTCCCTTCTTATGAACTTAAGAAGCAGAAAACATGGACTTCTCCAATTCGACTTAGTAGCATCTCAACTTTCAAAGTAAGTTTTTGAGAACAATTAACAATTGAAATACAGCACCACTGCAGCACAATCAGGCTCCACTTCAAGAATATGTAATAATACATGTGTGAAGCTACCTTGGCGCATAAACTTAACTTCTAGTTCGGAACTTCCAAATAGTAAAAGAGCTCTGCACTCTTCTGTGCAGGATATGCTACCTCTATTTGTTTATTGGAAACCACATTTCTCATCAAATCAAAATTGTTGACAATGTGAAACCATTTCATCTGGTCATTCATTCTAACAAATTATTCCAAATAATTTTGGGGCTAGTTCCAGAAACAGGACACAAATCTCCACACAACACGATATTGTCCCCTGCAGTCCAGGCCTGCATGGTTCTGTTTCCGTTGGACATTGGTTATACAACTAACGATTCTTCCTTAAACAAAGTCCCACGAGAAATTGTCCCATCATCCAATTACTCTCGGGCCTGTCTTTTGTATCAATATTGAGCCTCGGTACCAAAGTGTGAACACCCTACATCTTATACCACCACGAGATTGTCCACTTTAAATTCGAGTACACATTATTTTGTTTTTGGACTTAACTTAATGCCTCTGTGCACTTATAAACCAATATCATAATCATGTTTAACCAATGTGGGACTTCGATTGCACAACCAGCAATTTTAATTAAATTTGGGGATAGTTAATAGAAACAACACACAAATCTATATCTTCTTTTTGCATTTAGATTGATAAACTAGCAGGAAATATAATGTTTGGGTCGAGGAATCCAAAAAGCTAATCTTGTGTCGCATTGTAACAACTTTACTAATTTCTGCAATTCAACTGTAACTTGGTACATATCTTGATCAAATAAACCATATTATAGAATCAGCAAAAAAAATCAAACAAATTAAAGAACAAAACTTCACCAAGAAAGGCCAAAAAAACAAGAAACATAAAAGTCCATCAAACACCATGGACAAATAAAGTTGAACTGCCAAAAGAAAAAGAAAAAAAAAACGTAATTAATTTCAGCGAGTGATCAGTTGATTTTGGGAAATGTAAAGAATTACCGATGAGAAGGCCGTCCATGTCGAAGATGACGTGAGTGATCGATGCTTTAACAGTTGCCATTTGAGTGAGAAAGTGAGAGATCTGAAAATGGAAACTCTTAACACTAAAGCACCAAAGTAATACGAGGGAAGAAGACTGTATTAACTGTGGCAGCCTTACTCCAACTCAATGGAAAATAAAAGTTTTTTCTATTTTTTTTTTGGTTGTTGTTGTTGTTGGATCTTGGGCTGGAAATTCAGTTAATTGCAATCGGCTATCCAAAAATTTGGTAACCGAAACCGAATTCGACAGGTTGCCGGATAATAAAAAAACCAGTCGGTTAATGACACCGGTTTTATAAAAACCGAAAAGAAAAAAAAAATTCCAAATATCACCCCTATTTTCTGATTTTACTACCCTGTTTAGCAGCAAAGAAGCTCGCTTTTCTTGCAGGGCTCCTCCTCTTTAATCATCTCCCATTATTTGCTTCAGTTGATGAACATTCAACAAAACATGACGACAGCATCATCATCAACTCCACCAACAAACTCAACATTAATCAAAAGGTACTAGCTCTATATATATATATATATACTTCCACTCCCTTCACAATGTACTATCTGATAATCAAAAATGAAGATTAGTTAATTACCTCTGCACAATCGGGAATGACGAGAGAGAAAGAGAGTGGGATGTGGGGCCGGCTCGTCGACGGTGAACGCCGAGCAGAGAGACCACGAGCGAGTGACGGCAGAGAAACCGCGAGCGAGAGGAGCTAGGCTGGGCAGCTGCGCTGCGCGTAGACGGCGAGCAAAGAGCCGTCGACCATCGATGGCGCGGCGCCGAGTATAGGAGCGAGAGAAGGTCGCCGGTAGCCGGTTGGATTGGACGGGAGACAGGGACGGCCGACGGAAGTGAGAGGAGAGGAGATAGAGAATGGGTAGGCTAGGTTCTGGATCTGCGTTCTAATTTCTAAATCTAATTAAATTACTTTTATTAAATTAAAAATAATAATATATATAATATTATATAATATTTCGATTTTTCGGTTTCGGATTTCGGTTATTGAATTATAACCGTAACCGGAAATCTCAGAAATTCACTATCCGGTATTCGAACCGACTCGACAATTTTCGGTTATCGGTTATCCGAAAACCGATAATTAGTGTCGGTTTCGGATAATTACCGAAAACCGGTATCCGAATTCCCAACCCTAGTTGGATCTAAAGGAAAAATAAAAGTTTTAACCATTTTTAATGGTTATTAACATCTAAAATACCCTATCATAAAAATAAAAATAAAAAATAAACATCTAAAATACCATAAATTTACTTTTTTTTTTCTTTTTTTGTTTCCTTTGTTTCCCTATTTTCTCATATGTAATTTCTTTATCTTTTTCTTTTAAATTTTGAAATTTATTAGCGGACTACAATATTTTAGATGACTGATAAAATTTTAGTCCGGTATAAAAATCACGAATTTTGCCTCTGGATGGTTCAAAGAAGTCTAATTAGCCCAATAATATATAAAATCCATATGCAAATATCAAGAAGACTTTAAGTGATAATTTAAGCACTAATATTTGAAGCATGCCACCCTAAGTCGAGAAAAAATGGGATTTAATCATCCCATTCAAATTTATTTTGTATTTTATAAATTTTAGGGTAATTTTCACTTAAATAGCTAAATTATTCAACTTTTCGCAATTATATTCCAAACTATTAAAAATATTATTTAAATGACCAAACTATTGAAATTTTCACAATTGTATTCCAAACTATTAAAAATATCAATTAAATGGCCAAACTATTAAAATTTTCACAATAATGTTCTAGGTCAAACTTTCGTGACGGAATCCAAGGTATTACGTTGTAAACTTATTTTGGTTGAGTTTTGAAGGATTTAGAATTTTGAAATTCTAAATATGTTTCTAGCGTGACACCTTGAATTTTCGTCGCCGAAAATTTGACCTAGAATATTATTGTGAAAATCTCAATAGTTTAGCCATTTAATTGATATTTTTAATAGTTTGGAATACAATTGTGAAAATTTCAATAGTTTGGCAATTTAATTGATATTTTTAATAGTTTGGAATATAATTGGGAAAAGTTGAATAGTTTGGCTATTTAAGTGAAAATTACCCTAAATTTTAAACCTTATGTTTTAGTTTGGTCTATTATAAATCCAAGTTGAGCTATGGTGAACTAAATCATTTAAATAAACTAAAGCTCAAATTACCAATTGTAAATTAAGATATATTTTGTCAAATTCCAGAACTAAAGAAAATTATGCGGTACTAACAAACACATAACAACTCTACGATTCTTCAACTTCTGTTCTCTGTCTTCGTTGTTATAGACTACTACTACTACTATAAATAACACTTGTGAAAAAATATTAAGGCACTAAGAGCATATTTAGTTGCTTTGAAGAGAATACCAATTTACCAAATTGCATACTCCAGTGACGCCCCTCTCATTCTCCCCTTGCAGCTCTGCTTGCCATTTATCAGGGTCCCCAACTAATGCACGATAAATATAGATTCAATATTCAATTGTTAATGTTAAATTTAATTTTGTTGATGATGTTTATGTCGTGAACTTGTGAATTCTCTATGCGATTTCAGCAAATTTGCACGCCGAACTGTCTTGTTATGATATTTAAGATTTAAGATATCGTGTGTCTGCTTCGACCGTAGTGCTGATACAAGTTGACAATGTCGTAGTCAGAGCATAGCTTGCCTTCGTCGGAGAACGAGATCCGCATTCACCATTAGAATGGAACTTTTGAAGAAGACGAAAGAGGGAGAAGAGTTTTTTTTTTTTTTTATTCCTTTTGTAATTGAAAATAATGAAATAATTGTTATTTCTTGAAATGTGTGACTATTATATATTAATACCACATGCATAAACACGCAAATGATATAGAAAATTAGTACTTTGTTTGAAAAACTCCATTAACAACACACATACTTAAGGCGATTATGCATACGATCTTAGACTTTGATATACCAACTTCGGTATAGTTTATTTTGTATGAAACACAACCAACATCATGCAGTTAAATTGTTGAACGAGAATGACCCTTTACTAACTTGATTGTATCTATTGTATACATTGCTCGAAGTTGGGATAGACAGCCGCCCAAATCTTTTCTCCAAAAAACTCTATAGTGCATTCTTGGTTTACTGAAAGGCGTCCTTAAATAATATAGCAAGTCTAACTGTAATGTCGCAACCTGAAATCAGAAAAGAAAATTATAAACCCAATTCAAATTAAGTAATAATTATAATTCTTTAATTTACTGTCATGCATCGCAGGTCGAAGCACTAAACCATAGTACCATAGCAAAGATATATGTATACACGCTGACACCCACTCTCTGACATGTCAATCGTGCTCATACCAATCATAATAAATAAAATTATTTGTTACATCTAAAGATGTTCGGTGATGAAATAATCTTAGAACCACAATATTTGTTGTTCGTATTTCAAAAGATATAAAATTAGTTAGATATAATTTAAAAATGAATTAGTATGTGCACAATGTCTCATACTCGTTCTAAATTACAATATATTTACTCATAATCATCAATCGACCATCTGTTGAGTCGTAAGAATACTCATAGTTTCGGCCAAAGTTCCTAAACATACAATATTTCTTCCAACAAATCTAATAATCCGATAATTGAAACTAACAAGTTACCGGTAGAACTCCGATAATCTAGTAATCATAAGTACTAATAAACTGTCAGACCGATTTATTCAAGAGCTAATTATGGTGCAGTAATTAGGGTAACGAGACAATGTCGCATATAATAAGATATGCCGATCAAAACTCAAAAGCCCGTGCCTAAGGTTTATCAAAACATGTTGCAAAAATTTGTTTGTTGAAACGATCATTTGACATAGTTACGCTTATGAAGTGTAGTAACACCCCGATTTCGGTGCTGAACAATTATATCGCTAAATGGTATGTTGTTGTCGTAAAAGATTTTACGAAATCGCCCGACCGTAGAAGATATATGAAGTCATATTATTACTAAAGATATAGATGTTTTGCGAATATAGTCAATACTCCTAATTGATATCTTGTTGTGGTATAGTTTTTTAGATGACAAATATTATGATTGCATTGATTGTGTCATTGCCTACCTTAGAAACTCAAGATCAATTCACTAGAAAACGTCAATAATTTCGTTTATTGTTTATCTTCTCTATATTACTTAAGCAATATCACCTGGGTAGGTAGACCATGTTTTTCGTTATAATACACTTAGTGATCATACTGGAATAAATGTCAGTTTTAAAGTTTTGCATACAATACAATGAATTCGGTACTGATACAAACTTTACAATAATACCTTGTGTAGAGTCAACTTCCACGATAGTTGGGGTGGTGCTCTGGTAGTGGAAGAGATGAACCTAGAAGCTATTTTAGAGCCTCTAAATATTGAACATGATAGCTTGTAAGCAAGATGTTCCTTTGTAAGTTGATGAAATGATGTTTTTCGATAATTAGGTATAATCTTAGTTATCATCACGTTTTAGCACCACCATTGAAATAACAAAGGTGCATAACGTGTATTAGTAACAAATACAGACGTTAGGAATAGTCATCCTTTTCTCCCAAACCAAAAACAAAATATCATTATTTAAATGAAATAAAATTTTGAATTAAAAAACACTATAATATTATTTAAATGAAATTAATCTTACATTTTAAATTCTATCATGGTCAATCTCAATAGCTAATATGAAATTAATACTATAATATTATTTATGTGAAATGAAATCAACAACAAAACATTATGTTAATTTATACATATCATAATCGATTTATGGGGGAAAAAAATTACTACATTTGCACATTTGGCATTGGGCTAAATTTGGACCCCTCATGTAACATTCTTTATAAGAATTGTCAATTAAGATTTTTAAAACATTTTGTAAACTCTCATTCATCATATAAAACATCCCAAAGGATTGCAAAACACAACTAACATCACGCAACTAGATTGTTGAAAGCAACTTCACGAGATTAAGTCATACATAGAGAGTTGAAAGAAATAGAACCAAAGACTTAAAAAAAGAATAAATATTATTGTTGTCACTCAAATCTAAGAGTAAACAGAAAAGAGAAAAAGAGGGAGTTAGTGAGAAAATTGTGGTTACACAACTGGAAAAAAGAGAATAGGTCGAAATTACAAAGTCACAAAATTGCACAATGAAATGCATTGATTCAGCTTTCATTTCATCCCCATCTGATGATAGCAGAGCCCCATGTAAGGCCAGCTCCAAACCCAGCAGCAGCTATAGTATGACCCGCCTGCACCTTACCGCTCCGAACGGCTTCGTCCAACGCCAACGGGATTGACGCTGCGCTCGTATTCCCGTAGTTTGCCAAGTTAGATATCACCCGTTCCGATGGCAAATCTAAACGCGTTGCAACTGCATCGATGATCCTTTGGTTCGCCTGCAAACCAAGCGCTTCACACCTTATATAAACGCGCAAAATTTCTATACCGCCATGCAAGATAGTATTTTTGTACCTGATGAAGAAGCAGCCAGTCTATACTTGACCCGGTTAGACCTGCCTTCGCCAGAGCTAACTCAATCGACTGTGGAACGACACGAACAGCAAAACGGAACACCTCTTTACCGTTCATCTGAATACATGAGTATGAGCTGCCTCTTGGGAGAAGTCCCAAGAGTGAACCGTTTGTACCTACTTCATCTTCTTCCTTCTCCTTCTCCTTCATGGTGGCGTTTAAGTGTCTGCAAGTGTAAAAAACTCGTTTAGTCTGTGGAAAAACGTAGCTTCTCGATTAGATGATAGAAATTACCTTTGCCCATCACCATCACTATGCATATCGAAAGCAAATAAGCCATCTTCATCACTGTCACAGGCCTGCAACACAGCAAATGATTAACAGACCATATTGACTAGAAAAATATCCACCTCTAATTATAACGAATTAAGAATCATGTAGCGTCCTCGCGCCAAATAATTATAACGAAAGATACGTGCCTAGTAAAACTAAGCATGATTGGCTGCTAATGCCTATCGAAAACCGTTCTTTTAGTTAGTATCCGGTGACATTTTGTACTGATAAAAACTCTATCTGACAAGAGACCCATTGAGTTTCATATCTTCCTATTCGGGTTGTACACGACTGGTCTCCCTTATTTGCATACTCTGTTAACAATCTATTATCATGTCAATGCTCCATATTGTGCAAAACCCAGACAAAGTAGGAATTGAAATATCATACAGAATAAGGATGTTAGTCGATAAAGCATGAAGCGACTCCTTGTTAATCAAATTCAGCTTGAACTGTCACGTAATTTTTATTTAACAAAAAACCCATGCAAAGAAGCCTTACAAAAAGATAAAGCTTCACTAAAGAGCAAAAGCTTATCTATAAAGAAGTAACATGTCCTGCTTTATAACAGGAAAAAGATTGTGCATGTGATCAGCCTATATTAGGGTGAGATAAAAAGTGTAAGCGGACGACTGCAAATGTAGGAGTGCGATCGGGTTGTGTTCATGTTTACAAACCAGAAATTTCAACCTCAACCAACTTAAGTAACAAGATCCCAATGCAAACATAAATAATGCATTCAAGTTTTTGAGTTATGTTTTAGGAATTGAATTAGTAGATTTGTTTCGTTCTGCTTTAATTTCCACAAAACTGCATCCTTGGGTTAAATAGGTCAGTTTCCGGCCAACCTCATTTTGATCCAAAAGTCACAAAACCCCAACCCAAACCCAACTATACTGGGTTAGGTTTCAAGTTGCGCTTTGTGTCAGGTTAAAGATTGTCACCCCTACACAAATGCCAATTTGTCCAACCAGATACTTAAAAACAAAAAACACAAACCAACTAACTAATTTCAAGAATTTTAAGAACTCCTTATAAATATATAATACAATACCTGTACTAATACAGCACCTGCAGCATCACCAAAGAGGATGCAGGATCCTCTGTCAGTCCAATCAACATAGCGAGACAAAGCATCGGCCCCGATCACCAGAACATTTTTGAATCCACCCCCTGAAAAACATAAGTATTTTAAGCTGAGAATAGAGCTCATTAAAAGGACTCGTGAAATGTTCTTTGGAGTACAATAATCGAGTTTTTACCTCTAATGTAGCAAGCAGCTGAAACGAGCCCCAACACAAAACCACTACAGGCAGCAGTAATATCATAAGCTAATGGATTGTTTTTACATCCAAGGGCTTTTTGAATCTGAAATAATTACCAGAAATTTATCTGAATTCCGTAAGACATACTATTAGGGACAAAACCAAACATGTATAAAAGTTTGCGTTTTGGGGTGAAATATAGCCTAAAAAGGCACAAGTTATTGAGAACTTTATAGAAATTCGAACGTAGGGCAAGATAAAAAGCTCATTTTTGGATTTAGAACATAGTGACTGGTGAAAATATAATACAAAATGCTTCAGGATGAAAACCATATGTACTAGAGAAAATACGGAAGTCTCTTCTACTAATAGCAAAAATTAATAGAGAAAAAAAAAAGTTTTTAACTTACAATAGAATATTATCATGAATACATACCTGTGGAGCACTACCAAATAAATCCTCCGGAGTTGAGGTACACATCAGCACAAGGTCCACCTCGTCAGGATCAACTTCTGCCATCTCGAGAGCTTTCCTTGCAGCCTCTACAGCCAGATCTGTTAAACTATCTTTCCCTGCACCATCATCATAACTTAACATAAATCCAAGTTCGATATCTAAGACTACGATATGTTTGATGACATTCCACTGTAATTAGGTATTGCCTTACATGGCTAGAATGTAAATTGCATAAACAAGCATCCATGCCTCCAACATCTCAAAACCCATAAAGAAGAAAATAACATTAAAAATTCTCATTCTTGGAGCAGACAATAACATTGAAGGATCTCAATTTAGATCTATATAGAGAAAACTGAGTTTGAAATCGGCCGTCATTAGATTAAAATGACAGAGTTGGTAAGAACAGACTCAGTAACATGCGCAATATACAAGGACACGCACTTGCAAGACATGTGTATTATTCTTTGGGGAAAGTGAGAACAAGCTAACAACACATCACTTCATGCAGGGACACAATGTAAAGATTCCATTTGGGAACCTAAGTAACTACACTACAAACAAAGTTGTTCAAAGGAAAGAGCAAATGTTAAATATATTGAAAACAACCAGGGGGAAAAGAAAACTAATAAAAACTTATAATTATCATTGTTATAGCTTTTCAATATCATCCATTAGGCATAGTTTCAGTTTCCAGCTGTCGCACCAGCTATCCTAAAATACAATACAAATGAAACCCTGTATAGAAAAACTACCTTCTTGGAGGTCAAAAACATAAAAGAGTATAGGGTCAAGACTGTATAATAATACTAGAACCAACACCAATCTACCATTATGAATGCATAAATCACAGAGCTGATCGCTTAAATATCTTTTTGCATGGCTAATATTGAGCTAGTATTCGGATGAAGTTAGAGTGCACCAAATCTCGCATATAATTATAAAAACAAACAACAGCATGAACTGCGAGGAAAAACTTACCAGAAAGTATTCTTCGATTCCGAATTCCAGTTCGCACTGATATCCACTCATCAGAAGTATCAATAAACTTGGATAGATCATCATTGGATATCTGAAGACTTGGTACTGCAGAGCCACATCCAACTAACTTGCAGCCTCTGCTAACAAGCCTATACAAATCTAATTTTTTTTATTTTAAACAATTCAAATTTAATAATCATGTAGAACAGATTGTACAAGATAGGTAAAATAGCGTCAGATATATTGCCAGAGATAAAGCCATTAGACTAACTTAAGCGACATGATGGTGCATTCTAAAGATACACACAGTAGCACCAAGGGCTTATAAGTTAGATGAAGCTCGATATTATCAGAGAAACAATGGATTGCACCATCAATCCACATAAGCAAATTTAGATTTAGCAAATGGTACAGTTTTTACTTAAATTAGAAACTAATTATGTCCAATTGCAACTGGCACTCATAATTACAAGAAAATATATTTGAGAAACCAGCTGACCTTAATGTTGTCAGAAATGCAGATGCCTGGATTTATAAGTTAAGCAACTAATGAGTTCAACAATATCTAGCTATATTTTGAATCTAAGCAATGCGTCAACTTATAGATATTCAAACCTTTCATTCTGCACAACAAAGATTCTTAGCAAAAACTGCTCCTCTGCTTAAATGAGATAACACATAGCCATAGATATTCATTTCTCCTATTATTTCTATTATTATTTTCACATTGGGATGTCAACTCATGATATGCTAGAAGAAATGCGAAGAAAATAGGATGATCGAAATAGGAGAATCGAATATTGACATTCCAAGAAATTAGTATGATTTGGTGTCTCATGCAAAGATACTTGAAATTAGTAAAACTGGTACAAGGCACTCGCTTCAGAAATGTTTTTATTCACTTTCCGGCCTTTTGCAAACACCAACAACTATAACGATCGCTATATTCACAACCAGTCCAGAAACTAATCATCTAAATTTTCATTCATAACCATAGAATATCCACTGTTATTAAAAATTTAAAATCAAAATGAGCATTAATCTTTCAAGTAGTCAATCGCCTCGAGATATTGATAATGGGGACGAGACAACGCCAAAATTTCAGAAACCAAAAACTCCCTTGTCATCATCTCTTACAAAGAATTTCAAGAAAGAAAAAGAAAAGAAACACCTCAATCCGAATCCAGAACATCAATTTCTCCAAAATTAGTCCACAAATCCCAGTTACAGAGCAATCACAAGTTCCAAACAATTAAAGAAAGAGCCTACAAGTAAAGCATACAACCAAAAGGAAAATAAAACCCACAAAATACAAATGAACAAACACCTAAAATCGAAATTTTTCGAATAAATTAATCACCTGGGAGCTCTGGATTCAGAAGGGGAAAGATTCTCCGCGCCCTCAGTAGTGGTGGAGCACACTATTCTCCTGGAGCCGCCCTCAGAGAACCAAAACCCAGATCGATAAATGCCTATACATGGCGAACATCTCCTCGTCACACCGGAAGCCGCCGGAGTAAACAGACCAGATGCATTCGCCATTAGAAAAATTAAATTAAATAGTTTTCTATGGATACAACAGAGTGACAAAGCTGAAATCTTTAAGCTTTATTTATACAATAATTGGGGTTAATTTGAAGCAAAAAACAGTGGAGCTGAATTGAAAGAAGAATGATTAGAAGTAGGGGGCGGAAACAACAAGGGATCTTTGCTAAAATCCTTTGGGGTTTCCGGAGATTGAATAAGAAGAATTGATGGAAATCCCGATGCAAAAACTTTTTCCCTCTTTATTATCACAGACGCAGATAAGCGCATGCAAATGCACGTCAAGCAGATGGATAGATACACAAATCTGTATCTATAACGATTCTACTCTTTTCCAGTTTTTCACTGAAGAGAGAGTGACTCATGTCTCTCATTTACATCATGCATATTGCATCTCCATTTGAGATTGAATCTTAGCCGCCGTCTATAAAATGGCTCTATGCCACGTCTCTATTTTAGTGAATTTTACGCTTTTACCCCTGATGTATAACAGAATTAACATTTTTTTTAACGACGACGATAATATGTGCAAATCTATAGCTCCTATTTAAAGTGCATATTAGGTAAAATTTTGTTTTGTGATAATCTACAAATCACCTTGGTGAGGTAAACCATATTAAAAAAATTATTTATGATAGATTCGATTTATGAAATGTTGGTGAAAATTTGAATTTTAGACATTAAGACCTTGTTGCCATATGCACACTTGTAGAGCACTAATTGCTCCATTTTCTTTTTACATGCGACTAAATATCAAGTGTTGCAAAATACATATAGAATGTAAGATACATTAGGTAAGACTTGAAATCGATTTACATAATTTTGAATTTTGAGGTGAATTTGATAATTTTTTAGGGATAGAATGGGGAGTTCAGGTCATTATTTTTTTATTTCTTTGTTTTCTAGCAACAGTAAATGTTGGTTGGGAAATTATTAGCGGATTAAGAGGTTGGCTTTTATGGTTCTGTCATTTTATTATGATGGCTAGTTTATTATTTGTCATTTAAACTTTGTCTTGTTACAAGTATTATTTTAAACTTTCCTAACAGAAAAGGTATTATTTTGAACTTTGATCCTATCTATTTTCAAATTACTTTTTATTTTCTATCCCACAATATATTTGATTTTCTATCATCATTTATTTCACAGAAATCCTTCCAACAAGTTTATTAATTAAGGTTTTATTAGTCATTTTAAATTTAAATGATAATCATAAAATTACACGAGAAGGGTCCACTTGAGTAAAGTAAAAATTGTGTTTAGATCAGTGTGTGCGCCTTAATCGAATTCATAAAATTCCAGCGAAATATATATATAGACCCCGTTGGGATTTTTTAATTAAATAATATTGTATTTGTGTGGTGAATTTAATTATGTGGTTGTTTTGTGGCAGCTTTGTTGCATCTGCCACCAAATTCGCCTGATGCTAAGGTTTTTGAGGATTTTGCAAAAAGTGGCAAGAAAATGAAATTAAAATGATAAAGCTATATTATAAAGTATGGGTGAGTATTATGCATTCAACAATCAATTAAGTTGACTACTTTGATTGCCAACAATATTTATAAGCAAGCATTAATTTTAACTGAAACATTAACTCATTGCATCAACTTATTTTTTTGCGGTTATTTTGCCTTTGATTTTAGTGCAATGTTTTATTTGCGATTTTTTAAATAAATTACAAACTCTGCATTATTTATTATAAAATAATAATTAAGTATACTACATATCACATGCATAAAATATAATTCAACTAACATGGTATTCGTCAAAATTAATGGAATATATTGTTTTTCTTGAACCATAATAGTTAAAGTAAAGTGGTAATTCATAAAAATACACACTTTCACAAAGTAAAAATGAAAAATACACCTCCTCCCAAATAAATGAATTTTGCACAATTTTCGTTTGAAGAGCCGACATGATCATTGATTGTGATTTATTTTAATCAAAAAGTGAGTAATGATTGTTAATCACTTACACATTGTAAGGAAAGTGTACTTGTGTCTTGCATGAAAGTTTGATAAAGTAGTTAATCATTGGTTATTAATATTCTTTTATATATATTAATCATTGATAAATATCGTGCTGCATATTTAAATGAAGCTGAAAAATATAGAAATCATACCAAAAAAGACAATAATATCATGAAGAGCTAAAAAATGAAGATCTCACTCGACAAAATGAAGATCCCGCTCGAAAAATATAATATCCCGCCCGAGCGGGATATTCAATTTCCTGGGCGGGATCTTCATTTTGTCGAGCGGGTTATCCATATACTCGAGCGGGATCTTCAGTTGAGTCGAGTGGGATCTTCAATTCTCGAGAGTGATCTTCAATTTCTTGTCTGTGCACAATGCAGGCACGCCGCACCTATTCTTTTTGGACTGTAGTATAGCTGTAAATTAAATTGTACTTCCTCCGTCCCACCGAATATGGCCTGTTTTCCATTTTGGGCCGTCCCACCGAATATGGCATGTTTCCTTTTTGGGAAAGAATTAAAGTTTACTTTAAGCTAAAAAAGCACTTTAGTAGTACATTGTTGACCAAAAAAGCACTTTATTAACTAAAAAGTTACTTTATTAACACTTTATTACACCTAATTCTCTTTTTCTTAATCTCCGTACCGAAAACAAATAGGTCATATTCGGTGGGACGGAGGGAGTACATTTTATGTACAATTTTCATGTGAATCCATACCAGTTTCACTTTTCACTTCTATATATTTTCTTACAGTGAAGTGAAGATCAAAACACGTCTACGAAGAATTAGAAAATTCACTACAAATATCTCGAGAAGTAGTTCATCTACGAAAAAATTAGAGAATTGACTTACAAATTCACTTATCTTCGGAGGTTGTTGATTAAGGTAATTTTTTACATCATAGTTCATTTAATTTCTAATGTTCATCTTTTATTAATCTATTTAATAATTATACAAAATAAATTGGGATTCGTTACTAGATCATTCTATAATGATCGGAAATTACATTTTAAGATAATTTATATGCAACGTATTAAATGGAACTATTTCCCCTCTCGCATAATTCATTTCCCGCTCGAGCGAGAAATAGGTATATCGAGAGGGATTTTGGTGTTTTGTATTCTAATTTTGTTTATTAATCATTTTTCGTTTTTAATCTTATATAAATGGATGAATGGAAGTACTTCACTATCAAATACGGCGGATAATGGCACAATTGTACGTACGTGGGCGGATTTGAACAGATTATTCAACTTGTGACGGCCTCTCAATCTCTCATAAATTTGAGATACAACATCGACATTATGTTGAATGGAAATTCGATTAACACACAGTATGAGCTGTATTATTTATCGCGATCTCGTACAGGACGCACTATAAAAGCCCTCTTGCGAACCAATCACCAATTTGATCAGTTGTGCATGATGGAATCTTTCCCAACTGTATACGTGATTCACAACAACACGGACGTATATATTCCTTCTTTTGAAGAACCGCGTTCTTCATCCTTTAGATACGACTTCGGCGGAACATATTCGGATGAAATGGATCATATCCAAAGACAAATGGTTTCCTCAAATTGGTTTGATAATCCATACTCTGTTGGAGGTAATTACAGATCGACATCCACACCTGAATATTCCTCTATCCCCCAAATGCCTGTTCCAGAGACCTCTTTCCCAAGGAGAGCAACTTCTCGCAATGATGAACAAGAAAGCAACGATGATGAAGATACAAATGAATGAGATAGGTATACCGAGAGGGAAATAGGTTCAGACCAAGCGGGATCATGAAATAATTACGAAATAATTAATTTATACCTACTTAATACTAAACTTTAACCAAATAATACTAAAAATCACGAAACATAGTTTAAATTCACCTAATTAATTGAACATTGTTTATATTCACCTAATTAATACTGAAATTCCACGCAAATAATACTAAAAAGTAGTAGCATGCATTTAAGCCTATTTTCCTCTTGAGTACCATATCCCGCTCGAGCGGGAAATAGGTTACACCGAGCGGAAAATAGCTCTGGCCGAGAGGGATATTCATTTAATTTAATGGATTGTCACTAAAAAAAATAAACATCAAGAAACAAATAAATTCGCAATCAACTTTACGAAAATAATAATAAACATCACGAATTAATTAACTAAGCAATTTAAAATTAACCTAATGAATAACAAAATTCAAGAAAATATGACTAAAAATCGACTAAATTATTACAAGTTGAATTAACCAATTTCCCTCTCGTGTATACCTATTTCTCTCTCGAGCGGGAAATACATGAACACGAGAGGAAAATAGTTTAAACGAGAGGGATTTCGATTTATGATAAAAATTATCGAAACAAAATAAAATTAATCAAGATTCCGCTAACTAACCTCTTGTCCCGACATGATTTTGGTAAGATCCATCTCGGTGCTCTTCAAGATCCCTCTCGGTACACTTTTTGGACCACCAGCGTCGGGTTTTTGTAACGATCCGGCTTCCGGATTGACGGCTGGCCCCACAAACCATCACAAATCCTTTCTAGTGTGATTTGTCCTCATTTGCACGCTTCCCGGAAAAACTTTCCAGCAGGTCACCCATCATAGAATTGCTCCAGGCCAAGCACGTTTAACCTTGGAGTTCTTCCACAATGAGCACTAGAAAAGAAGATGCATCTTGATGATATAAGTATCCCAATCAATTCCTTTAAGCTCTCCTCGAATATGCCGTCCCATTCCGATATATTCTTGGAATCCCTCTCATTCGGGTGTGTTTCGGTTAGTTCCTGCCCCCTCCGCTTTGAAGTCTTATCGGAGCCGCTCATTGTCCGTGCCTTTGCACCGGTAATCACTCCGTACTTCTGCCCCGGGCGTCACAGTTTTTTTGTGTGAAAGAGGGACCACCGGGAGTTAGGGGTCGGGAAATTGGGAATTGGGTGGGGAGAGAGAGTTGGGGGCTGTCGGGATTTGAAGAGGTGGGTAGGGTTTTTTTTTTTGAGATGGTGGGGGTTATTTAATGTAGAAAGTGGTAGAAAAAGTAGTTTTCTAATCAAACTCCTTTTGACCGAATCCTGGTCTTTTTCCTGCCGTACGCACAGCTTTTGCTTTGTTTTTTTTCTTTCCCAAGGCATGAGCCTTGTTTTTTGTGGGATGAGGTGATGTTTTGTGGGCCATTCTAATGTTACTTTTGTAAGGTTGTGTATTTTTTATTTGTTTCTAATAAAGTGTATATTTTTCATTTGTTGCAAGTCAAAGTGTGTATTATAAATTTTCTCCCTAAAGTAAATGAGCTAGTAGTCATGTCGGAAGGAAATGATTAGATAGTTGTGATAATATTATGGTTGTTAGATGGACATGATTATTTGAAAACTTGCAAATGATGTGTAAATTATATTGCAATATCAAGACAAAACATGCAAGTTTCAAACCGATAAATTAAAGAGTTCAACTTAATTAGCAAATGATATATACGATAATCATACATTAGAATATGGGGTTGTTTAAAAAAATTAGCCATTTATATACACATTATATTTGTCCAATTCAACAATCGCTGATTAATATAATAATAGTATTGTATAATATGTATTACTTGTTTGATTCAAGCATTCAGCTTAAAAAAATGGTCTGAAGAATTAGTAATTAAAATGGCGAAGATCATATGCAGCAGATTATAAATCTGCCATAAGACATCCGACGACAAAATTTAGAAAAATGGGCGGACACAAACCATACCATAAACTTAAAAAATCCTCTATAATTAATACACTTTGAAAATATCATGGTAAAATTGATAAGTTTTAAAAATTTTAGATAAAATTGGAAATTAAAAAGGGGGTGGGGGACAAAAAGGTTGCCATATAAAGTTATAAACCCAAAAATATATCATGTCTTTTAAAGATTAAAATACATCAAAGTTTCAATGATTAGAAGTTCCATAACCAATTGAATCATATGTAATTTTATTCAAAATATATTTTATGAAATTAAGGTTCTTTAGTCATAAATCTTTATACAAAGAAAGAGCGTACTAATTAAATTTGCTTTGAGATCCAATCGTAACTTTAATCAATTGGGGTTCGCTAGAAGTAGTTCGGCATTAGGCCCAATAGCTTGAAGATTTATTTCGGCTCGTTTAGGAAATAAATTTTTGGGATTAAATGGGCTTTATCCATGTAATTTGAATTTCAGAAGAGGCGTTTGTAGACTCATTATAGTCTAGTTCTTAAATTGACTCATAGGTCATAGCCATTGGTGAGAAAAATTGAACTTCAAACTTAAATATTTTTAACATCAATTGTAATTTTTATTCAAGCCATAATTTATTTGATATATATATATATATAACCGAATTTAATTTAGTAAATAAATTATACTAAACCCAATTTTAAAGTAGATACTTAAATATCACAACATATCAATTTTTGTGTATTAATTCTACGTTAATGAAATACCTTAGTATGCATAATAAACAAATCAGACCTTGTATGTATATATAAATTAATATCAATTCTGAAAAAAATTCCATATATTATGTGCTCTGTCCAGCCCCCAGTGTTTTGCTGCTTAACTTCAAACATATTTTACAATTTCTACGAGCTAGTTACCATGAATTGCCTCCACTATTTTAATTTGCACATAAATAAATATACAACCTAGAGAACTAATAGCCGTAAATATTTGTGAACATCTACTGTGAGCAATGCTACCGTATAGTGTCGATATATGCAATTCTCATAGATTACAGGAGGTGTTCACAGATGATATGTGGCATTATTGATCTTTAATATATATAATAGAAATATTAGAAAAAACCACCAACCTTTTTTTTTTTTTGTGAGTTGCCCCCTTCACCGACTTAAATGTAACATATTCCAATCAAATGGCCCATATATATGAACTAATTAGTTTTGTGCCAAGTCTCGTAATGCCCCTTAACAAAGGGAACGATATATGCCAGTTTTTTTTATTTTTTATGTTATTAATTTGTTTTCCAACCTCTTTGAAAATTAATGTTTGCCTATATAGCCAGACACCCTATGGCGTATGCTTCTCAGCTTTGCTTATTCTATGAACTGTCGTTTCTAGAAGAAATCGACTATTCAAAATAATATTTAATTCCGTGACACCTACAAGATTAATTTGCTACATATAATAATAATTCATCCCCTATATTACATTTTTTATACGTTCAACAATATTTTTAATTTATTCACGTTGTTTCATATGCATTGGTATACAATGCATAGAATAAAAGTAAAAATGTGAACTATACACTTATAGAATTAATATTTTCCATTTAATTCTTAATCGACACAAAAAACGCAATCGGCTAATTATATATAGATATTTTGAGGAATATCAGCTTATATATTACTCCCTCCGTCCCGTTATTCTTGTCTCATTTCTTTTGGACACGGATATTAAGGAGAATGGTGTTTAAAGGGTAAAAAGATAGAAAGTGGTGGAGCCCACAACTTTTTGTGAGAGAAGTATATTTCCTTATATGGAAACATGACAAGAATAACAATACAACTCAAAAAGGAATATAAGACAAGAATAACGGGACGAAGGGAGTATTAGACAGAAAGGAGTATCATAATTAAAACGCAAAGAACACATGTACAAAATCTACTTTTAATAATAAGCAACTTTCCCCCTCATTCCAAAAGAAATATCGTCATTTTCTCATTAATATCTCCACCCTCTTTTGGATAAAACAACCACAAACCATTTTTAAATCTTTAATATACATATTCAACAAACTTCTTGATTTATTTCTCTAGAAACACCACACAACTAGATCCGACCGTTGTTCTTCATCTCTCCTCCCTTTTTCACACACACACTAAGTATCACATTTCTCCCACCCCAAACCCTAGTCCAAAATTTTCATAACAAAAATGAAAAATTTCACCAGCCTTCAAGATCACGAAACAAAATCACAAAACAAACAAGAACACGAAGATCAAGAAGAAGAAGAAGACGCACTTTCTCTCTGCGATTTCGCTCTAAATTCCGGCGAGCCGGAGAGAAACAACGACTCTTCCAACAAGACTCATCACCGCCGGCGATCGTCGTCGCAGCCGTCGGATTCCTTCGAGTTCTCCAACGAGCTCGAATCCGTCAACATGTCACATGCAGAAGACATCATACACTGCGGCAAGCTCATTCCCTTCAAACAACGATCAATTTTCGACCATCAGATCCTCATACTGTCGGAAGATTATGATTCCGCGAATTTCCCGCGACGATACTGCAAGTCGTTGCCGGCGAGATCAAACAGCTACGCCGCCGACACGCGGCTCACGCGGAGCAGCCGCTCTTTGGATCGGAAAAAGCTACGTCGGAATTCGAGCCTCGTCATGAAATCGGAGGCGTCGGATATTCACCGGAGTTTGTCGAAAGGTTTGGCGAAATCGGAGGCGTCCAAGGGGCCGAAGCCGAGATGGTATGATCTGATGTTCGGTTTGGTGAAATTTCCACCGGAGATGGATCTACGGGACATTAAAAACCGGCAGGTTCGCCGGAATCTGGGCACCATGTTCCCGGCGGCGGACGCCGGAGATAAACCTCCGGAGAACCGGAGTGATCGGATGAGCTCTTGGGGCCATGATCTGCTGAGGGTGTTGAGCTGCAAAAATCATCCGAGTAGTGTGGCGGTTATGGCATCGACAGGTCTCGTGCCGTAACTTTGAACATGTTATCGATTACGATTGTGTGGTTGTCACGTAATTTAATTACATATAGTAGTTAGTTTATGTTTTCTGCACTAATTTTTTATTGAAATGATTCATATATAACGTATGTAGTGTTCTTTTGAGAAAGACGTTGGAGTTGGATATAACGGTATTAAATATTGAAGTTTATTCATATTTATGTGTTATATATATTTTGCTTATTTTTCAAAGTTTATATGTATGCGTGTTTTTTTTTTTAATTCAAAGTTACGTATGTATTTGAGATAATATGTTGGATCAATGAATTTTGTTAGGGATCAACACATTGTATAGAGACAACAGTTATTAGCAGTTGTCGGATGACGAAGTTCTCTATCCTTGAGATATAAGAATTGTCGTTGGAGGCGGCAAAAACAAAATAAAATAAATGCAAACTCACTTTTCAATGCTACGGTGTTATAGGTGCGACATCTATTATTAACTAGATTTCATATGTGCATTGTACGGTAGAATGCATTTTAAAAATATGTAACATATAAATTATCAAATCACATAAATAATGAGTAAAATATATTAATTACTCTCATCCGTCCAAGATATTTAGGACACAATTTTATTTTTTGAGTATCCACTATATTTATGTTACTTTCCTTTTAGGGATAATATCCCACACATTCATTATTTTATACCTCACAACAATTCAATATAATGAATTTCTTTCTCCACTCAAACACTACCTACCTAACATTATTAAAACCCTTGTCGTTGCACCCTAAGTGACCTATATTTCGTGGACGGAGGGAGTATAAAATTTCAGACAACAAAAGAGAATAATAATACATTAATTTTTCAGTATAGAAATTAATAAAGGATATTTTTAAGTATAACAATAACAAATACAACATATTTTCTCCGTCCACGAAATAGTCCACGAAATGTATATCATGTCCATTTTTGGACATAATTCCACTCACTTTCTTATATTTTATACCTCACAACAATTCAAAAGTAATGGGTCCATTTTTTCCACTTAACAAATAATTTACAAATATTGTAAAAACTCGTGCCACTAAAGTTGTGCTATATATTTCTTGGATGGAGGGAGTATTACATTTCAAACATTATGAAAATTTTCTTTTTATACAATAGTTTTTTAAGAGTGTTCCTCATTACCACACACCAATATCTTCAAACCTTTTCAATTTGCAATTCTTGAAATATCCATATAAAAGTTGTCGAAAAACTGTCTGTTACTAATAAAATGCATTAATCATCTAATATGTTAATTATGGAATAACACAATAAAATATAAAATTCATACATTACATCAATTTTTTTTTTAAAAAGAAACATTCAATCCAAATAACATTAATAAACATGACATGTTAAATTTTGTATTATGATATACTTCTTTGTACATAAATTAAAATACACTATTAAATTATTATATATAAACATCTAACTAATATTTATAAATTATAAATAATCCAAATATAAAACAAAAAATATTTAATTACATTGATAATTTAAGAAACATTTAAAAAAAATAGCATAACACTTACCTTCTAAGCATCTCTAAAAAACCATTTTTCTATATATATTTGAAAATACAATTTCGATTAAAATCCATTTCAAAACGTTTTTAGAATTAAAGATGAACAATCATTATAAAAGTTTCAACCAATTTTGGCATTTTTAATAATTCTTCATTTTTGATAACTTCCAAACATCTCGAAATATATATTTTTAATTTTTAATATTTTTTTCACTATTATATTTTTTAAATATTTACGAATCTAAATAATGAAAATAATAAAATTATTTTGGCAACCATTCATTGTGCTAAATTTTTTTTCAAAATTAAATATTTTAGTCAAAATAGTGTTGTGTTAAATTAGAATATTTAGTATATAAATAATAAATATAAAAAGTAGAAAATTCAATTACATAATCCCAAATAAGCCAAAATTCATAATCATTCAATTTTATTAAATAATTTGATTTTTTTTAAAGCTCAAACATGATAACCAAGAATGGAGATGTCTAGAATTGACCAACATATATTATTCATCATTCATGAAATAACTTAAAGTTCAAGACCTATTATCCACTAAATTGGTTTTGGAGGGAAAATGATAAACTTGTTAATATTGTTACAACTCTCTTATTTAGTATTAGTATAGATTTGCATCCTATTAACGTAAACGTACATGTATATTTTAAATATTGTTAATCATTAAAACATCCGACATTTTTATTAACTATTTTGATCTTCATATTTATCGATATTAGTATATGATTCATGTAAATATGATATATATATATTTTTTTTGTATCATATGGTGGTCACGCATCAAAGGGCCTCAAGTGGCTAGCTGAGACACTATAAGATTCTCCTTAGCGAGAGGTATTTGGTTCAATTCCGCTTGCGTGCAGTGTTGTATATTTTCCATCTTGTTTGGTGGTGTAGTTGTCCCACCTTTATGTGATATAGAGGTCCCACCTATATGACAGTGTAGTGCTTGATTTGATTATCTATTACTAATACGAAAATAAAGTTGCCCCCTCCACGGTGCTCCGTTCAGATTTTTCTTTATTATGGTAATTTGTCTAATTTTAATTCATATATATTCTAATTTTTATTTTTATTAATTAAAATTTTATTAATTTCATATTCTTGAAATATCACATGTTTATCTATTAATCACATCTCATATTTATCTTTCCCTCTATTTAATTAATTTCTTCTATTATACATATTAAAAATAATAACAATTTCGGAATGCATTCTTATAAATTCTTATTTTATACATTCTTAATTCATATATAATAATCCATACAAAATTTGTAAATGAAAATCCCTATGAAGACTAAATAAATATATTTAATCAATATGTCTATATAGAATCCTTTTCATTTTTCATTCATGTTTCTCGAAAAATTTCGATTAATGCTTTCTAGAAAATATATATATTGAATCAAATGTGGGATAGGTAGCTAAAGAAAAGAAAAACTTGAAGATGTAAACATATTTTTTTCCATATTTTGGCAAAGATTAGAGATATCGATTTAACATGAACTAACGAGACGGTTCAAATATACTTAAAAAGAAGGATTTTTACTAATTTTAATTAATATTAAATTGTTTATATTTTTATCGAGTAATTTAGCATAAACCAACGAGACGGTTCAAATAACATAGAAAGAATGATTTTTACTAATTTTAATTAATATTACTTTGAAGATGTAAACATTTTTTTTCGCATTTTGGCAAAGATTAGAGATATCGATTTAGCATGAACCAACGATGGTTTAAATATACATAAAAAGAAGAATTTTTATAAATTTTAATTAATATTAACTTTGTTTAGATTTTTATCGAGTAATTTAGCATAAACCAACGAGACGGTTCAAATAACATAGAAAGAAGGATTTTTACTAATTTTAATTAATTTTACTTGGAGTGTTCATATTTTTATCGAATATTACTCAACGGATTTGAGACGCGTATGTACAGTAAAGTCACTATTTTAACCGAGATTTGGACGAACATGTAGAAAAATTCTAAGCAAATTTAGATTTAGAAAATACATAATAAATGAGTATACCCGATCCATTGTCATTCATAATAATAAATTTAAATACGTGAAATAAAATTAATTTTCTAAGTTTGATTAATAATTAACGCGAACAATATCACAACTTTTAAATAAAATATAAAATAATTTTTAAAATGTACACAAGTAAATTAAAATATAAAGTTATTTTCCGTCGAGTCTCGACGGGCTACTTACTAATATATATATATATATATATATATATATATATCTGTTTGCTGGAAATGTGGCAAAATTGGTCACAAAGCAAATAAATGTTATGTTAAAAAGAAAATTAATAATCTTAATATTGATAGAGATTTAAAAGAATCTTTATGTAGTATTCTTCTTAATGAAGAAGAACAAGATGATATTTTTGTTAATATTATTAAAGATTATTCTTTTCTCAGATTGGGGATTGCCTCTTTATCAAAGTAGGCAACTTGAAAATTATAAAGCACTCCCAAATTTTTATAGTTTTTTTTATTATATTAAAGCTTGTGATAATCTGTTTATTTATGAAAATAATGCTAAAAAGCATTCGTGGTGGATTAAATTTGATCTTGATGATGTTACACAATACATCCCCATTTGGTTTTCAACAATTTTCTTTTCATGGGGGGTATCACTTTGTATATTTCCTAAGAAAATAAAAATGATTTGGAAAAAATTTCAACAGGTTAATGACAACCTTGAAAGTCTTAATGCAGTTTTGCAATTTGCAAACTATTACTCTGTTCCATGGATTTTAAGATGGGACTATGGTTTGCAAGAGCAAAAAAGAGAAAAGAATGAAATTCAATTCACTCTAACAATTTTAGTTAGGAGAATTCTTATCAAATGGTAGCCCAAAGAAAATTTCTTTGGCGAAGGAAAAACTTATGATAGACGAGGAGTTTTGGCTATCAAACCATCTCAACAGATTTACAGAAGTCTCAATGCACAGACTCCTTACTTAAAGAACTTTTCCAGAAAATGAATAAAGATTCCATTAATAATATGTGGAAAGAAGTTTTTGAAAAAGACAATCCAGAAATTACTAAAGCAAGTTCCTCATCTTCTTCAGTAGAGAAAAATATCCCAGATACTGAAATGAAAGAAATTGAAAATTTTGAAGAAGCCCAAGATCCCTACGAAGATCTAGACTGCATGAGTTTTCTTCTTGAAGGAGAACTACAAAAATAATTACTGCGAAATACGCACTCAGTGATATCATCATTAGTAGGTTTAGTAGGTTTTCCTATATAGCTTGTAGGTTTTCCTATTCATGAATAGTTTGTTACTATTTATGAATAGTGTGTTTACTTTTTGTTTTGTCGTTTCTTTTTCTTTTGGCTATTTAATAGCCCGTCCTCAGATGTTTTGAGGACAAGCTTTTAATGCTTTCTCTGCTTTCCTCTCTCTTGTAATATTTTCTTTTCCTCACTACTTTCCTCTCTTCTCATTGTTATAATTCCAGTGTAAAGCTCCCAAGAATTAATGTAAGTTCTTGTTTTATGAATCTTCCTTGCAATTCATATGAATTTTGGAATGCACCGCATGATTATGATTATGGTCATTATAAAAATTATAAATTAACTGTTAGAGATAAAATATCTTCTACAAGAAATTTTATTTCTTATTTAATTGAATGTATTGAAGACTCTGAAATTCCAGAGGTTCCAAAAAGGATATATTTTTATCCTACTCTTAAATCCGCTAAACGAAGCTTAAGACTCTTTGAACAACAATGGTCTTTATTATCTGCTTAAATTAAGCACTCTGATTAAATATCCTTAATTTTAAGGAGATATCACGCTAAGTGGTATCAGAGCCAGTAGCGTGAAGAGAAGTTCTTCATCAAGAATTTTGTAAAATTTATAAATTAAAGTTTGTGATTGCTCTACACGAGTTTTGCTCTAAGTCGGGTATCTGTAAAACCTGTAAAGCCTAAAGGGTAAGATAAGATTAAATCCTTGACAGTATCAATCAATAACTTTAATGAATAAATTATTACTAACATTCTCAATGAAGAAATCATCTTCAAGTAGTTCAGAGAACTACAAGGATAAAGAAATTATCCTTTCTAAAAATTTCGAGAGACACTTACATGACTGGAAATTACCAGATATTTCTCAAACTCAAATTTATAAAAAAGGAAGCTTTGAATTCCGAAGCAATTATGTTGTAAAAACAATAGAAAAATCAATCCCCTTAAATGGAGGATTTGATTCTTTCAATTTGCTTACAAAGGATCTAATTGAAGATCATAAATTACAAAAGTTTAAATTCCTTCATCTCGGAATGGTCCAAATTGGATTAAAACCGTTAACAAGAGATGGATTAAATGTTAGTGCTTTAATTATGGTAAGAGACCAAAGGCACCTACAACTAGAAGATTCTTTATTAGGAATTGTTGAATCATCACTTTGTGATGACCCAATATTTTTTAGTTATTTTCCAAATTATACAGTTTCTCTTTCAGATCCACATATTATGGATACTCTTACTCTAAATATAAAAACAGAAGGATTTAAAATGAAATCCCTTTCTGAAAACACTGTTCTTGTTTATAGAATTTGCTATAATGTTATGAACACTACTATTTCTAATTATAATATCAATGCTGATCTAATGAAATCTAAGAAAGGAGAAACAACTCTCTTTCTTACAGATACTGCTAAAGGAAATATAGTTGTACCAAAAACTATACAGTGGAATCAGGTTACTCTTCCAGAAACCTGGAGGCTTGAAAATGTAACCCCACCTGTAAAAGAAGAAAATAGAAAACTTGAAGGCATTATTCAGTATGTTGATGGTGATGTTGAAATCAAGTTTGAATCTAGAAAATTTCGTCTAAAATTAGATGAAAACTCTTCTAGAACTTCTACATCTTCTATTCCTTTATCTGATTTTGAAAAAATAAGTATTTCTGGGATTAATAAAAGAGTGATGCTATTCGGACATAAATGTCCGGACATAAATTTTGTAATTAAAAGAAAATATGAAAAGAAAATAATAATAAGTAATATGAAAAAGAAAATTGGGTAGATGCATATTAGAGAATTTTGTCAGAATTAATAATATTAAAAAAGATTAATCGTGAAATAAGGTAAAAAGTTAGCATACTTTTGAGTAGAAAACGAAGCGGCAATAATGTAAAATGATTGATGATAAAAGGTATTTATGAAAATATTAGATAAAATGATTGATGATAAAAGATATTTATGAAAATATTAGATAAAATGATTGATTAAAATGATTTTATTAAATAAATCTTAAGTTAAAATTATTAATATACCCTTTTATGTCCGGACATATATGTCCAAAAAGTATTATTGTTAATAAAACTCCAGAACAAATATCTCGACCTGAATATAATGTTGAAATACCAGAAAATAGAAATTCTAGGAGAAATCCTGGATCCTCAACTCTTTCTGATATGGGATATAATAGTAATATTTTTATGATTAAAAATAATATTTCCTTTTCAAAAAGAATTGAAAAAAGTCTTAATAAGACTAAAAATGTTGAAAAAAGAAAATGGTTTCTTTGTTCCTTATCATCAGGTCAAAAATCTCTTTATACAAAGAGATATGATGAATGGAATATAATAAATAATTCTAACCTAGATTTTTTCCTTTGGTTAGAAAATTTATATTTCCCTCAAAGAAAAAAGGAATTTCCTGATTTTACTAGTAAAATCTTTTTATCTGTTTTAGAGAAAAAATATAAAATTTACATTCATGAAACATGTGAAGAGATAGAAGAAATTCATCCACCCTTTTCAACTCTTGTTTTGAAAACAGGAGAAAAAGAAATCTATGCTACTCCTATTAAAACCGAATCTGGAAAAGGAGATTTTGATAATTTAATACAACAAAATAATTTTACTAATCTTGCTTTACATTCATTAGGTAATCAAACTAATAGGATTGAAGAACTACTTTGTCCTAAACCTATTAAAAAATGTAATAATAATTCCCTCATGATTAAACCTCCACCGAATCTTAAAAAAGAAAATTTCTTATTAAGTTCTAAAAAAGATAATGATTTTCTAGATGGTTTAATCAATAGACTTCAAAAAATTAGTGTAACTGAAAAAGGTGAGAGTAGTTCTAAAATCATCTCAGTTATTACTAAAGAAGAAAATTCTTCAATAGAAACTTCTGATGAAGAAATGCAAGTTAATAAAATTGTTAAAGTTTCTAATGTTAAACCTTATTATACAAAAGCTACACCAATTGATCTTCAAATTGAAGAAGGTAAGAATTTTGCTCAGTTCAATGGCGAATCTATTACAGAATGGAATATTGATGGAAAATCTGAATATCAGATTAAAACTATTGTCAAGCAAATGCTTATTTATTCCTCTGCTGCTAAAATTAAAGGTAATAATGATAGGCAAATTGCTCAAGCTATTATTACTGGTTTTAATGGTCAGCTACAAGGTTGGTAGGATTTTTATATCTCAAAAGAAGCCAAGAATAAAATTTTTAGTGCCAGTATTAATGATCCTATCTCTAATAGAGAAGAATCTGATGTTGTTAATACATTAATTTATACTATTTTATCTAATTTTGTTGGAGCTAATGAACTTCAACTAGATAGATCTCAAAAATAGCTTATGAACCTTAGATGTTCAACACTATCTGATTTTAAATGGTATAAAGATGTTATTATGTCTAAAGTTCTAACTGGCAATGATTGTGGTATGAATTTCTGGAAAGAAAAATTTATTTCAGGACTTCCTCCATTCTTTGCAGAAAGAGTTTCTAATAAACTCAAAACTAAATTTTCTAATGAAAAAATTGAGTGGGAAAAACTCACTTATGGTGACATATCTGCAGAAATTACTGCAGAAGGAATTGTTCTTTGCAATGATATCAAGCTAAAAAGACAGCTTGAATTGCAAAAGAATGAAAATAGAAATATAATTGGAAATTTCTGTGATCAAATTGGATTACAATCTGAAAATTTTCCTAATAGAAAAAAGAAAAAACATTAGTTTAGAAATAAACAAAAATTTTATCCAAAAGATCCTTCTAAACAGTCCGTTAAAAAATGATATCCTAAAAGGATAAAAAAGGCTAAAAAAGATGATGATGTTAAGCCTGTTTGCTGGAAATGTGGCAAAATTGATCACAAAGCAAATAAATGTTATGTTAAAAAGAAAATTAATAATCTTAATATTGATAGAGATTTAAAAGAATCTTTATGTAGTATTCTTCATAATGAAGAAGAACAAGATGATATTTTTGTTAATATTATTAAAGATTATTCTTCTGTTGAATATTCTGATAATGAATCAGAAGAACAATCAACACCACAAAACTGTGGTGAATATTATGATTGTAATGTTTGTCTTATAAAATTTATGGGTCTTGAAATTAATGTATATATATATATATACCGTGTAATTCTCTTAAAAAAAACTTAGCATCAAAAGGTCATTTCCATCTTATTTTATTTAACCAAATGCAGATCATGTAAATAATGATGACATCTGTATTCCACTTTTGTCGTTTAAGAAAATAATTAATTATTAGGGTTGATCATAATTATGATACTTAAATTGTTTAAGTTTTAATTTCGAATAATAAATATAAATTAGGAAAACTAACAGCTGACACAGAAAATTGTAGGATGAGGATCCCAACCGTTGAAAAGCCGCTGAAACAAGAAATCTGGTTTATATATAATCACTATACCTAATTTTTTTTTTTATCTTTGCAACTATCTTACGATTCTTACGTTTCATAATTTAGAAAAGTGTAATATTATGATCGATTCTAATCATGTCAGCATCGTTTAAAACAAGAAGAATAAGAAGAAATCCATCCTAGATTACATTACGTGCATACTGAGTAATTTTTAATTACGACTATTACACGTACGAAAATCTTGATACGCATACCAAAAATGCACGAAACAAGAAAATTATTATTTTGGATTGAATTTGAAGGCATTGGGCACCAGCAAGGTTAATTAGGGCTGCTAAGTGTATTACCATCTATCACAGTTCTCAATTGCATTATTTTATTTATTTCGTCTCCTATTTCATTTTATCATAAAATATATATCGAAGCATACTGTGAGATATTATTTTATAATAGAGGGTGAATGAGGTCGCACGTAAAATAAACATTGATCATTTCAAATAAGATCTGATTGATTGACAATTCTTCACATGCTATAGAATGAGTGGTAGAGTGGTAGAAGTGTCACTAAGATAAATATATAAATAATAGAAATATCAGCAGTATATATGCCTGTCGCGAAATGAATACTTAACATTAATCAAGCAATTGAAAGTTGTTCAAATTTCACATTCTAAGACCCCACCTGGATTCTCCAAATTAATATTAATTCATGCAAAAATACGATTTATACATTGGTTGTTGTTTTTAATGTTCTGATGACAAAAACAAAGTCAAGAATATATAAGACAATCTTTGGAGCATCCCTATTTGTCTTTTCAAATATTGTCTTACCTGTTCTGCAACTTAAAACCCGTGTATATAGATGCAAGGAAAATGTGGTCTTTAATATCTATTAGAATATTACTTGATTATTTGTAATATCTATTAGAACAAATTAAGAATTTATATTTAGCATTCTGCCAACATGTACAAGAAAAGGTCGTTCAATTGAAAACAAAGAATTCATGCAGAGACAATGAACTCAGCATAACTGCAGCTCAGAATAGTGTAAACTTTCTAAACAAC
This sequence comes from Agastache rugosa, assembly GCA_031470985.1. Classification (NCBI taxonomy): domain Eukaryota; kingdom Viridiplantae; phylum Streptophyta; class Magnoliopsida; order Lamiales; family Lamiaceae; genus Agastache; species Agastache rugosa. Next base: position 19,226,562 of record CM062603.1, on the reverse strand, counting down.
AGAAATTATCAAAATTAACAAAAGAATAAATAAATGGCACACATTCTAAGCAGAAAGGCTAATTTTGATGCTCAGTTGCAAATATATTCACCACTAGCATACCTGTGCTCAATCTCATAGAAATCAGTCTTGCCCTCAGAAGCCGGCCTTAGAGAAATCCCGGACAACGATCTATTCCCTGTAGTTGCAAACTCGACACGACCTATAATCTCAAGATCCGATCCATCATCATCTTCGCCAATATCCACAGGCATTCTTGCCCTCAACTTACCAACTCTGCCCTTCACTGGAATCTCATCAATATGCCATTTCAACTCCCTCTCAGCCCTGTTCAATACTGCTTTTGGTGATACCTTCAAAAGAGTTGGGTCCACAGGCAATTTCATTACAAATGTTACATCCTTCAAGTATGCTGGCAGCTCTGGATTTGATACATACTGTATCATAACAGAGAGCAGTGTTCCAACGAGGCTTTTCACTAGTCGAATTCTTATAGGCAACGGAGTCATACAGGGCAGGAAGCTATACTTGATGACTGGTATAGGTTCATCTGATAGAGCGCTTCTTAAATGAAACAAACCATTTCCTAAGCTGCTAATCTTGGAACTTTGCACCACAAATCTCTTCACACCTTCTGTGCCTTCCACCTTAAATGAGAACTCAGTTTCTTTACTATCAGAGGATGATTTTGTGGGCATTGTCCTAAGGTAGACGACGCCCTTCAAACCGACCCTAGCAAGCAACGACTCCCTAAACTCTGCACTAATCTCTTCCACAATGCACATTTCTGGACCCTGCATTTCAGTCTTTTTCACTAATGAATCCTCAATCTTGGCTCCGGCTGCAGCAGCTGCAGCCGGAGGCTGGCTGGTGGCGAGGAGTTCCAAACCACCAAGACCGTGATCTTTAGTAACTTTCTTCGCTCCTACATACTCGGATGCATCTAATCCACCACCCCAAGCATCGTTGATGCCCTCAAAATCTTCAGGAAGAGTTGAGCCATCATTGCTGAACTCAACTCCGCCATAATCACCTTCGAATCCCTCCAAGCCTATATGTGTGGACTCTGTGGCTGCAGCCGGAGGCAATGCAGTCACCTCGAGCCCCGCCAGCGCCTTGCTCACGTCGGAAACACCTCCCTCTTTATCCTTCTTGAATCCTTCCATCAGCATTTCATCCGGCTTATGAATCCTATCACTAGCCGCAAACGGATCTTTCTCTCCCTCGACTTCCTCAATTTTACTCGTCTCCTTATCCTCTGCCTGCTGAGAGAGGCCTAACGTGGAGGCGGCAACCTCATCACCGGCCTGCAGAGTCTCTGATGGCAGCTCGAAAAATTCGCGCGAAAATGTATGCGTGCTCCCTTCGTGATGGGCGGCGTCGGGCTCGACATTATGCCAGCTGTTGGCCCCTCGGATCTTGCTCTCCGTCTGGGCGGCGGAGTGGACCATCTTGGCGATGCTGTCGCCGTGCATGGAGGCGAGCATTGCGGCGAGGCGGATGCTGGTGGCTCCCCTGAGGATGATGTCGAGGGCCATGTAGATTTCGGCGTATTTCTTCCCCAATTTCTCAGGGGTGACGTCGACGCCGCGGCAGGCGGTGACGACGACGGCGACGGCTTGATTGACGATGTGGATGCATTCGAAGACGTTGTTGTTGGAATCGTCGATGGTGGTGACTGCGAGCACGTAGATTGAGTTGACAAGGCGGTAGACGACGCGGTAGCGGGACTCGACGCCGACGACGACCTGGCCGGAGGAGGCGGCGAGTGGATCGTCGCCGAGCAGATCGGTGGAGGGATTGGAGTCGAATTGGGGCTGGTTCTTGGCGAAGGAGAAGCGCGTTTGCCGGAAGGAGGAGACCGCCATTAGAGCGCGGGATGGCGGGAACCACTCGCGGGTTTGGAGCATGATGTCCGGCCCGTTTGTAGGCTGCAGCGACAGCGCCAAACACGACATTTCGATTTCTGGGTTGAATTCGTGATTTGGATTGGAGACAGAATCCTCAGATCATTAAGCTTCTTCTGTGATCATGGATTCGTTCGTTATGGCGATCCCATCGGAGGGAAATCATTAGCTTATACTAATCTCTTCTTTCCCTATTTTTGTAGATCTCATCATGGTGAAATTCGAATTTGTGTTCTGGGTTGCGAAAAGATTTTTTTTTTCAATATGCGAGTTTTAAATTGGATTCTATTAAATTAAAGAGTATATTAATAGGAGTACTTTTTATCGTGTTTATTAACTTAAATCCGAATAAATTTTAATTTCGGGATTTCGAAATTAGCAATTACTATAAGTAAAGGGGGGTTTGATTACTGATTGGATTTGGGGGGAAACACATTTTATGATTTGGAAATTGTTCCGCAATTTTTTCACTTTAGCGCCTCCGCCGCAACTAAAACAATTCGAAGTTGAAAGCGAAAGCAAGAAATGAAAGCAGAAGAGCTCCTCCGCCACCCTCTCGCCGCCCAAACCGCCACACTGACTCTCGGCTGCCCCGTCCTCGACCGCCTCCTCCGCGGCGGCATCCCTTGCGAGAGCATCACCGAAATCGTCGCCGAGAGCGGCACCGGGAAAACCCAGCTCGCCCTGCAGCTTCTTCTCGCCGCGCAGCTCCCAGTTTCTGACGGCGGACTCTCCGCCGCCTCCCTTTATCTCCACTCCGAGTTCCCATTCGCCTTCCGCCGCCTCCACCAGCTATCATTTCACAGACCCCACCTTCCTCCCAACTCTTTGGATCGGGTTTTCATCGAGCCCCTACATTCCGTCGACAACCTGCTCGACGTATTGCCTCGCTTAGATGTTCTGGTTCCAAAGTTAAATATCAAGCTTATAGTTATCGACTCCATAGCAGCATTGTTCCGGGGGGAGTTCGAGAACACCCCAGTTGAGTTGAAGCGGAGATCGAGTTTGTTTTTCACGATATCATCGAAATTGAAGGTGTGCGCGCGGAAATTTGGGTTGGCTGTTGTGCTGACAAACCAAGTGGTGGATGTGATGGAATCTTCGGATAATCTGAGGATTGGCAATCCTGTGTTTTTGTGCACATCTGGGAGGAAGGTTAGCGCGGCATTGGGGCTGTCGTGGGCGAATTGTGTGAATACGAGGTTGTTTATGTGGAGAGAGGAGGAGAGAGTGAGAGATGAAAGTGGAAGTGGAAGTCTTGAAAATGTCCAGGCTAGGAGGTTCATGCGGGTCGTTTTTGCACCTCATTTACCAGATTCTTCATGTGAATTTGTAATTACAAGAGAAGGGCTTTTTGGAGTTTGATAGATGATGATGATGATGATGATTGAAGGACTTGCATTGTACAATGGCTCATTCAATGTGAACAAAGATTGATTCTTGAAGATGAAAGCCATACTTTTGGTAAGATACATATGATAATTGTTCTGTATTGTGTTTGTCTTTTAAGATCCATGTGTTTGATTTTTCAAATGCTTTAAGTTAATGTGATTAATCAATTTTATAGTAGAATTTGAATCATTCCTTGCTCGGATTTGATTGTATCTCTATCCTCAACTTTTGTTCCTCTAAATGCAGATGAATGAATGCTGGTGTCGAACTTATGCAATCAATTCTTAAATGTATTATTCCCTCCATCCACGATAAATTTGCCTTAATTTCTTTTTTGGTCCGTCCACAAAAAATTTGTCACATCCATTTATAATAATAGACCCCACACACCTCACTTACTTTTCCACTCACAACACAATTTAAAACTATATAAAAGTGGGACCGGAAGGAGTAGTATTTATGAAACAACTTAGGTTTCACTATGTAAGGGGATGTACTTATGCAGTTACTTTTTGCTAGGTTTTTTAAGGATAATGTAAGTGAATTGGTTTGGTTATATTAAGTTTGGTGTACGAAGGCAATGGAAACGCTTCTTTAATGTAATTTTTAGGTGATATTTATGCTGCTTTATCTAATATATACTTATTTGATATTGAGGTGCAGTTGATGAAAGTAGTACAGAAAATGATCTAAAACAAGACAGGAGAGAATTAGCAGAGCTTCAATGTTGATATGACTACCTATTTATATGTATCTTGGAAGAAAAGAGGTATATGATAATAATGAAGTATGCCCAGAAACATCCTTTACACATTCATTCATGGAAATGATCAACATTCATAACCCTTTAATTGTCGCAAGTCTTTTTTGCTTCACAATTCCCATTTGAAGGAAAAGATACATTTTCTGTGTCCTATGCCTATCTTGTATGCTTGAACAGCTCACGCTCGACGATATAACTGAATCCGTCCAACATTAATTCTCATGCTGTTGGACTCAGGCTTCAGCGGAATAATATCAAAAGTTGAATCTAAGAAACAATACCATTTCGAACAACTCTCCATCAACCATCATCACAGCAAACTGAAAGACAAGAGCGCGATGATAAAATGTTAGTCCTTTGACGTTGTAAACTCTAGGCTACTAACTGAATAAGAATAGCAGACTTGATACGCACGAGCGTTGGTAACAAGGAACAGGATGTTTGATTCTATAATACGAGCCTGAGACAGATCTCATGTAATGTAAGAGCTGTGTACGCGCCTCAGTTCAGACGAACATTGTTGGTGATTGTGGATGAATATTTCTAGTCAATATTCAAACCTCTAAATCTCCAGAGTCTATTACCTATCAAACATTCTTATTGACTTCTTATGTATCTAAATAGGCCATATATAAGCATAATTTTTGTATAAGATCCCACAACCATCACACACACACACACACATGCACACTTCAAAGACAAATACCTCTTTTTGTGATTCTTGATTGAGGGAGTTCAACATGGCTCAAGTCGAAAATACCAAAAAAGGCACTGCAAAAATAAAAGCATAAAATTTAGAACTACTGTAATAGTATTAAATATACACTACTTTTAAAAAATAAAATAAAAAAAATAATCAATACACTAAGCAGCGACAACTACATTATACAGAAAAACCTGCTCTACTCATGAAAAACCTGCTTAACCTTGTTGTATATTAACTCTCTACAGCATACATACCTCTTTACATTGCTAATCAATTTGCAACAAATTGTCAAAAACCATCACCAGACTTTATGGAAACGACACCCGCGCTAGGAAACATATACAGAAAGGTGTGAATCAACATATGCCTCCCCACCTTCTTAACAGCCAACGCTTTTTCTTGTGTATTATCAATTTTAGTTATTGGAGAAAGAACATACCCACTAAAAAAATGGTTAGCAGTAAAGCAAGCACGAAGCGTAGGGAATTGACAGGCAACACTTGCAACGTCTGTGGTTGTCTCTGATTTCTCTGACATCCTCTCAAGCGCTGCAAACCCGGAATAGATAGATATTCAGGATATATCCAAAATGAAGTGAAGTACTATTGAATTCTGTGTCATCACTTATCAAGAAGCAATTAAGCAATGTTACTTGCATCTCAAAATGAAAAAAGAAAATTGCAGATTTTAGAGTGTAAAAGAAAGAGAATTCTCTCTGCATATTGTAGACTTCCATGCAAATCATACCAAAGGCAAGTAAACTAAAGTACTGCCTATGTTTCAACTGAAAGTAAATTCCTCTATAATATAAATTCACGTATATTTTGACTAATTTTAATATAGATTCTCTAGAATTTTCATATTAGGATAAATGATATTTAATGATCAAAGTGATAGGTGCACCTAGCTCTTATGAAAGTTATATAATCACTTGAACTATCATCAAAACTAACCTGATTTATCCAATTGATCATGTTTAACTGGGGAGGGCTCGACAATCCTCCTTTAACTTCAGCACGATCTTCACCCCTCGAATTCCAAAAGAAAGGTTTTGTACCCTTCTCTTTGGGTGTTGCTTCAATTTCAGCATTCTTTTGTCTATCATCCTTATCAATTACAATCTCCAGAGCACTAATGTGCGGTGGACTCCACGTCCTACGGTTACTAGAAATTCTATCAGCTTGAAAGCTAATACTGCTCCCTGTCTCCAGAAATTTGCTATCTTCCTCGTTGGTTGCAACAACTTTTTGAGGACTCTTTCCCTCATCTGAGCTTTGGATACTGGAACTAACTTCAGAACCAAGATTGCTACCTTCTTTTCTACTATTTTTCTTGTTACGTAAGCTAGTTCCAACCTCTTCATCAGCGATCCTCTGTGATGTCCTGGAACTTCCAGAAAGGAAAAGAGCTAAGTCATCACATTCTTCCTCATCCAAATTTACCCAGTGAAATGCTTTCTTCCCATCCACTTGAAATGATTCCTTCAATGCTATTTCAACGCGGGAAATTTGGTCTTCTAGAGCAGAAACAAACTGGCTATGCCGACTAACAGTAATATCATCTTGATGACTTCTGTAGCTCATACGAACAGCCCTTTCAAACTCTTCCAACTACATATCATGAAAATACACATTGAAACCAAGAAAATCTGAATTAGGTAAACTTCAAGAACCTCAAAGACAAAGAGCCAGCTAGAGACACAAACAAATAAAAGACCAACTTTTTTGTATAAGGTTTTGGGGAAAATGCTGAAGACTCAGAAAGAGCACTGAACTATGATCTAGAACTAATACTTACAAGCTAAATGGATTTCTTACACCTTAAAAAAGACGAATAATATGAAAACCCGACGTGTAATGAATTACTAACCTGCCATTTAGCAGTACCTAAAGCCATTTGTAGCTCCCTACTCAGCTCATCTAAATCCTCCTGCTTCCAGCCTTCTCTCCTTGCTCTAAGCCATGTCCTGTAAGATGATTCCATTCTGCACAAGCAAAAATGTAAAGCAAAACCCTATTTTTCAGCAAATAATCTTGAAATAGCACTTCAAAAAATTATTCAAGTATGATTAACACTACAGCAACTCCATATCTGCTAGCAACAGGCCACAATCAAGAATTGAGAGAAACTTAAACTAGCTAAACTACACCAGTCCACTAAAAGATTATGACAACCAATTACCTAAAAAAAGAATAATTTAACACAAAAATAATTCACATAGATTAAAACAAAAACAACATCAAAGAAACACATATTCTTGGAGCCTACAAAAACACTTAAATAGCAAAAGGACAACTTATTATAGGAAGGAAAAAAAATAACATCCTTATAAATGGGCGATCAACCAGTAAAGTAGCAAACTTTACCAAAAAAAATTGGCAATAACTCACAAATCAGAGAAAATCCCGATCAAGAAACATTACAAAGAACCAAATTAATACAAAATTGGGATGGAGAATTGTAATAGGAAAATTCGTCCGCGCTAATAAAACACACTCACATGTCGGCAGATTGCTGAACTTCCTCAGCGGCAGAAAAGAAGGTGTCTTTCTGCCATAAATCAAAACTGTTCGCGACCAACATCCTTCCCTCTCTTTCTCTCTCTCCTCTCGACAGAAATAACACAACTTCGATACGATCGAATATATATCCGTGTGTATAAATAACAATAACCCACAAGAATATGTTATTTTTGTAGGAGAAATTGTCTTATTTTCTCTCTCAGAATTCGTGTGCCCACTTCTCTTCCTTGCTAGCGGGCAGCAAAGAAGGAAGAGAGAGATGAATTCAGGGAAAAAACAGAAAGAGACGAGAGCGACGTAAGAACGAATCTTTTGATTATTTCTTTATATCTGCAAATTTTATGTTATGGTTTGTCTAATTAAGTGATTTTCTTCCCCCTTTTTTGTGTGGGTGCGTGTGTGTGTTTTTCTGTTGGATGCAATGATGAGTTTTGATTAGGTGTGCGCAGGCTTAGATGTCAAAATTACGGACAACCACTTATCACATAGTATAGTCTCTGGTAATTTTTTACAAGACACAAACTCCCATGAAATTAATGGTTAGTCATGTTCAAATCTATACTAATACTAAATAAGAGAGTTGTAACTATATTAACAAGTTTGTTATTTTCTCTCCAAAATCAATTTAGTGGATAATAGGTCTTGAACTTTAAGTTATTTCATGAATGATGAATAATATATGTTGGATAATTCTATACATCTCTTTTCTTGGTCATCATGTTTGAGCTTTAAAAAAAATCAAATTATTTTATAAAATTGAATGATTATGGATTTTGGCTTATTTGAGATTATGCAATTGAATTTTCTACTTTTTATATTTATTATTTATATAATAAGTATTCTAATTTAACATAACACTATTTTGACTAAGATATGTAATTTTGAAAAAAACAATTAACACAATGAATGGTTGCCAAAATAATTTTATTATTTTCATTATTTAGATTTGTAAATATTTAAAAAATATAATAGTAAAAAAATATTAAAAATATATATTTCGAGATGTTTGGAAGTTATCAAAAATGAAGAATTATTAAAAATGCCAAAATCAGTTGAAATTTTTATAATGATTGTTCATCTTTAATTCTAATAGCGTTTTGAAATGAGTTTTAATCGAAATTGTATTTTCAAGTATATAAAAAAAATGGTTGTTTAGAGATGCTTAGAAGGTAAGTGTTATGCTATTTTTTTTTAAATATTTCTTAAATTATTAATGTAATTAAATGTTTTGTGTTTTATATTTGGATTATTTATAATTTATAAATATTATTTAGATGTTTATATGTAATTATTTAATAATCTATTTAAATTTATGTACAAAGAAGTACTCCCTCCGTCCCAATAGCAAGGTCTAAATTTTATTAATTAATACTCTCATTAATTAAAGAATTGAGACATTGCTATTGGGACGGAGGGAGTATATCATAATACAAAATTTAGCATGTCATATTTAATAATGTTATTTGGATTGAATGTTTCTTTTAAAAAAATATTGATGTAATGTATGAATTTTATATTTTATTTTGTTATTCCATAATTATCATATTAGATGATTAATGCATTTTATTTGTGGCAGACAGTTTTTCGACAACTTTATATGGATATTTCAAGAGTTGCAACTTGAAAAGGTTTGAAGATATTTGTGTGTGGTAATGAGGAACACTCTTAAAAAACTATTGTATAAAAAGAAAAATTTCATAATGTTTGAAATGTAATATTTCTCTCCATCTACGAAATATATAGCACAACTTTAGTGGCACGAGTTTTTATAATGTTAAGTGGAGAAAAGAGTCTCATTACTTTTGAATTGTTGTGAGGTATAAAATATAAGAAAGTGAGTGGAATTATGTCAAAAAATGGACATGATATACATTTCGTGGACGGAGGAAATATGTTGTATTTGTTATTGTTATATTTAAAAATGTCATTTATTAATTTCTATACTGAAAAATTAATGTATTATTATTCTCTATTGTTGTCTGAAATTTTATACTCCCTCCGTCCACGAAATATTTTATGCCACGTTGGGTGCGGCAAGGGTTTTAATAAATGTTAGGTAGGTAGTGTTTGAGTGGAGAAAGAGATTCATTATATTGAATTGTTGTGAGATATAAAATAATGAATGTGTGGGATATTATCCCAAAAAGAAAATTGACATAAATATGGTGGACACTCAAAAAATAAAATTGTATCCTAAATATCTTGGACGGATGAGAGTAATTGATACATTTTACTCATTATTTATGCGATTTGATAATTTATATGTTACATATTTTTAAAATGCATTCCACCGTGCAACGCACGGGTGCAATCTAGTTGTTATTAATATTAGAGCGGTGCTAATTGGACATAAATGTCCGGACATAATTTAGCTCGTTTAGGTAAATAAATCGGTTCGATACGTTTAAATTATTTATTTAATTTTGTAATTTCTCCACATTCATTCAGTTTATTATTTTTTGAGTAATCTAATTCAAGTGAATGCATAAATATCTATTAAGTAATAGTATTTCCGAAAGATTAGTGAAAATCACAAAATAACTTTATTAGTATAATTTCGTATTTTTTGTATTCATATTTCTCTTTCTAAAAATGACAGTTTAGATTAATTAAATAAATACATTAGAGTACTAACCAGCACCATTATTTTATTTGATAAATTATAAGTTAAGATTATTAATATATTTATTTTATGTCCGGACATATATGTCCAAAAATTAAGTATTAGTGTTATTATCACAATATGGACACGGAATTATAGGATTGGATTTGTATCATGTTTGTATAACTCGATATGATTTTTATTTTTTTATTATTTCTATTATTAATTAATTTATTATTTTTCTATGGTTTTATCTTTTAAGAACTTATCTTTCCTTTCACTTTCATACCTTTTCCTTTATTATTTGTTATGTAACAATTGCAGATTATGTATTAATATTGTTAGTATGTGCTATTTTATTCCCACGTAGCTTATCATTTCGTGTAAATTTAGGTTTTAATCGTATTGTGCCGCTATCGTATCATTATCGCGTCGTGTCAATGCGAAAGAAATCGTGTCATATGGTATTTGTGTCGTCTTCAACTTGTGTTTTTGTTTATACATTTCGTGTCGTGTTCGTGTTTAGGTCGAACTGATCTTTAACTGATCGTGTTCGTGTTTGACCTTAACAGATCGTGTCGTTATCAAATCGATACGATAACGATCGACACGCACGATTTTGCAGTCCTAATCTACTCCCTTCGTCCCAACACTACGTCGTATCTTGAAATAACATTAGTCATCGACTAAATATTTTCTTTCAAAATTTTAAAAAATGTCAAATTTTCTATTTTTTCCATGTCCTCTAAGAAGTTCTTAAATTATTTAATTTTTTATGTAATAAATAGGAATAAAATAAATAAATTTGTTCGCTTGCCAGACACTTATTTAAAGATGGAAATAATAAATATAGGGTAGCATATGTCGAAGTCCAAAAATGAAAATAAATTGTAGAGAGAGCAAAAGCGTCGCCCGAAGAGAGAGGGTAGAGAGAGGACAAAAGATGGTGAGTTGGGCTAAAGTGGGCCGCAAAATTATTTGTTGCAAGCACACGCGTAGCTGGACTCGAACCAGTGGCTGCTCCGTGTACATTCTTTCGCCAGCCAACCACCAGATTTCTGCGTCCGGGTCCCACTTTTGTCTCAATTACCCAACTCCTACAAAATAAATTAAAGGGAAAAATAGTCCTAAGGACTAAGGAGTAAGGGTGTCTCCAGTGGTGGAAACCAGTTTCAGCTTCCAAATTGCCACATCAGCGCCACATCAGCTTTTGAAATCCACCTACTTTTTTATCTAAACACTTTCCACAACAATGAAACCAGTTTCTACTATTTAAAGGGTCTCACTATAATACACATTATCTTTATATATCTATACATAAATTATTAGTTTTGAACTTTAAAATATCATCATTTGCTCGTTTCAAATCGGATTTTTACGATTTTTATGTCGAATAAAAGCTCTCGTCGTGATCTTTAATATAAGATATATGTTCGATATGTTTTAGATGAGCTAATAGGTCCGTATTTATGAAAAACTACAAAAAAATCAAAATGAAAAAAGGAGAAAAACAGAAAAAAAAAAAAAAAAAAAGTCAAAACTGGCAGGCCACCCCACGCGCGTGTACTGCATCGCACGAGCCAACCAATAAGACGCGTGCAGCACTCGCCCCGCCCGCTCGCTTCTCGCTCCTACCGCTACCTTTCTTCCCTTTTCTCTCACAGACTCAGCTTTCAAAACTCGAAACCGCTTTCTTTTCTCCACACCAGATTTTGGCTCCAAATTTTGGAACCCACCGTTGGAGATACCCTAAGGAGCTTGTTTTAATACGTTCCACAGTAAATATAAAATAAATTCACCTAAAAAATAATAAATTATTTTTAAAAAATAATACAATAATAAATTGGTTCCAACGTTTTAATTTTTAAATAATTGTGCTCCGACGATCGATTTTTGATAATTTTTTGTTAGTTGGCTCGCCAGAGAATCCATATCATTTATATGTGGACTTTTTAATACCAAAAAAAAAATAAAAATCTAAAGAATAACCCATCCCTTTCTTCGATCGCCGAAACACAATTATTAAAAATTGAAACGTTGGGACACTATTATGGTTGGACGTTATTATAAAAGGATTCAAATGTTAGGACATAAAATGGAGTTTTTCCTAAATTAAATTATTACACAGATGTTGTATTAGATGAGCAACATTTGTGTGCGGTGCCACCTTGATTTTTAATTTTTAATTAATTAATATTTAATTATGAATTAATAAATTATAATTGAAATTAATAACTGTAATTGAAATTAATAAATTTTTATTGAGATTAATAGAGTTTAATTGAAATTAATAAATTTTAATCCAAGATTATTAATAAATCTTAATTATGTCTCTAATTATTTTTAATCTTCTTAATTATTTTTCAATTCTCCCTTAATTACTTCTAATTATTACTAACTTTACGATAATGCTGATTGTATCCAAGTTTTGACTTTTTGTCATGCTAAATTGTACTGTGGTCAATTTTAGAATGCTGAAATATTATGCTGATGTAAATTCTCCACATGCTTTACAAGAACACTTATATTGACATACGCTAATATTCACGTTAACTATTACTTTGATGACGTTTTGACGGTTTGAGTGACTAAAATTCAAAATACATTAAATTTATATGTTTAAAAAACAAAAGCTTTTAAGAAATTGACAGGTCGAATATATACTTGTTTTACTAGCTACTAAATTTTCTTTTGAATTTCACAACACATGCATATATGATTCATTGACTTGATTAATCTTCAAACTTATATATTGGAGATGAAACATCTTATTAGTTGAATTATGCTTTATTATCCTCCACCCATTTACTGATTGTACGTTAAGTTAGTAATTATTGAGGTGAAATTGCGATATAAATATGAAAAAATAGGAAGTGGGAAAAATATATACAAACGCTAATATATATGAAGATATTGATTTAGTAAACGATTTATCTATTTTTTTTAGTGTGCGAATAGAATTGTTGGAATCTTTTAGTGTGTTTGTTGGTTGACTTCAAATTTATCACGAATTATATATGTGATGGAGGCTGAGTCATTCCCTCCCAATTTCTGTACTGTTACTCATGAGATGACAATTGACAGCCAACCATATTTGGTAGTATTTTCGATCATCCGCTTTATTATTTTATTAAATATTTTACCACATTATTGCCACCACCCACCAGAACTATGGTGCATTCTGTGTATGATTAAAAAATCATGTTGCGAAGTATTCATTAATCATTTAATAATATATCAAGATTACGGCGTTTATAGATAAAATAATATGGGCTAATAATCTTTACTTTGATGGATTAGAAATCTTGAGAGATACCAAAGTTCGGAGCTATTTATACCATATGAATTAACTTACTTGATACATAACCTTTTGAAAGAACTAGAATAAGAGATATCCTTCTGATGAGGTTGGGGTTTCTATGTCACACTTTTAACCTATCACTTATGTGATCCATCAAATACTTAATCATTTACATTATCAATCCTGAAAAGTAAATGTCCCTACTCCCTCGTTTAAAATAGTACTCCCTCCGTCCCATTCATAACGTCTCATTTCTTTTGGGCACGGTTATTAAGGGGAAGGATAAAAAGATAGAAAAGTAGTTGGTCCCATCACTTATTTCCTTATTTGGAAATGGAACATTATCAATGGGACAAACGAAAAAGGAAAATGGGACGTTATGAATGGGACGGAAGGAGTATGATTTTTTCTTCTTTTTTTTTTTTAAGAATTTGAGATTTGTGTTCGTCTTTTTTTATTTGTGAAGTTAAAAAACCTGTAACTATTACCTATGTGTGAAATCTGAGTAAATTTTTTATATATAATAGCCTGCACATAAGAAATAACTTATAATGTGATGTTTATGATGAGATTCAAACATAACGAATCCACTCATTTTACCGATTAGTCCACCACAACTGTACAGTATTATATCATGGCAAATCGATTCTTATTTCTTTGTGTAGATCTAGTCATCTTGCAATAGGTCCATCTTAATATTGAAAAAATTGATGTAATGAATTAATATTATATTACAATTTCTTGCTTCTAATTGCTAAAAGCAACACTGATGCCAACTCATCATCATCTCCTTCATTCACTGTTGAATCCTTGCAAAATTTCAATATTTCAAAGTTACCCTTTTACCGTTGGAGAGAAATGTTACGGATGGTAAAGTTGATGGTCGATAAATGATAGTGATTAGGAATGGTAATGGATCGGGTACCCACCCATTAAGCATTTCCAAACTTAAACCCATTAAAATTTCTTAAACCCATTAAAATTTCTTCAACCCATACCCGTCCCAAACCCAATTAAAAAATCATTTTAAAACCCGTACTCAACCCAAACCCGTTGGGTAATACCCACTAAAAACCCGCTAAAAACCCGAATGTACTAGAACATAAACATTAATATTAAATTTAGTAGAAATAACAAAATATTATAAACATAACTTTAACATAAGTATAAATAGAAAATTTCACTAAATTAAATTATATGTGGGTTAAAAGAATAATAAGAAATCCTAATATTATTAATATTTATACTAATATAAATTATATATAAAACAAATATTTAATTACTGAAATTATTAATTCTTTGTATGTGGGTTAAAGAGAATAATATAAAATCCTAAAATTAATAATATTTACACTAATATCTATAATTATATTATAAATTATATATACATATATATAATATTTTGTTATCTTACATATACGTATATATATATATATATATATATATATATATATATATATATATATATAAATGGGTTTGGATAGCGGGTACCCGTAGGTAATTTTTCAAACCCGATCCAAACCTGTCACGGGTTTGAATGTTTCTACCCAAATCCGTCCCATTAGGATTTGGGAGAGCCGGGTACCCGTAAAAACCCGACTCATTGTCATCCCTAATAGTGATAAAGATATGTATTTAACAAATAAAATGTTCTAATAATTTAATGTAACTTTGAAGTCTACCATTAACGTAGCAACGGAGAGTCAAGATTCAACCCAAGACAATAATAATGGAAGTGTTTATATTAATACTAATATTCAATAATTTCGAAACCAATTCCAAGTGTCACTACAAATTAATACAATCATCGTCACAAGTCCTACTAGTATTAGTATCACACTCGCATATTATATACGATGTATCTCACTCTCCTCTTTTTGGCAACAGATACAGCATTGATTGATGAGTAAAAAATTCAAGGTTGAAAAGTCTCAACAATTGCTAAAATTTAGACAATATAAAATTCATAAAATTATAGGACAATTTACTGAAACATACGGCGATATATGAAACATATTGAATCATAATAAAACTCATAAAATAATAATAATAATCATCATCATCATCCAAAACTCTCTAAAAAAAGGTTACATTCCAAGGCCACCTCACAACATCCAACGTATATTTCAAGTTAACACCGAACTGATTGAATAACAAGAATATCGCCTCTCACCTAAATCCAACATAAATAATTAATTGCCTACTTGAAATGTCAAGTTGCGCCGATAATTATAGATATTCGGATTCTCAGGCCGCATTATTGGAATAATTCAATTAATTAGCGATGCCTTAATGTAAAGGTAAATTAATTATTTAATTAGTCTGTGTGTATATATTAAAAACATAGTCAATTGAACCAACCCTAAATGGAACTAAGACATGTGATTCCTTCTCATTACATATATATCCGTTCCCATCTCCTTTAACGATGAGTACTACTCAAAATATTACTGAAAAATATGCACGAAATTAAATCCTTAAGCATACATCACTACTCATGCACAAAAACTCTAGGTTGAGGGGTTTTAGCCTCGAACAACTTCCGTAGCGATTCCCACAAAATTCAAAAGTGAGACACAATAATCTGCTGCACATTTATACTCATCCAAAATACAATGTTAGTATTAATTTTGATTATTAAATATGACTGAATTATGAAAGAAGAAAACTCAGCACACTTTTTAAACTTTTATAAAAGAAAATAGTAAAAAGTTGTCCTCAACTATTAGTTATAGTATTTGTTGCCTTGTTCAATGTTCATGATCATGGTTATTGGGTAGTAAGATTTCTTAAAAACGAGTCATATTTAAAGCCGAGTATTTTGGGTTTCAATATGAAGATGGGCCTGAGCCCATAAAGAAACAGGTCTCCACTTCGTAATATGAAAATATGCTATTATACAGTAATAGATTTACCCGCGCGCGTTGTGCTGCATTTTGTGGTATTTAGTATTTTAGTATTCCTTCCTAGCTATTTAAAATGCAAGTCATTCTAGATTTGTGCACACAAATTAAGTAAATTTATTTTTGTCAAATTTAACCTTTATAAGTTATGAATTGAAATTAGTAAATATTAAGCATGTGAGTTTTGAGGTGAGTAAATTAGGGGCAATTATAGATTTAGGAGGTGAAAAATGCTAAAATGACATACATTTTGTAAAAGTTATAAAAGCCTAAAAAGACATACATTTTGAATGGGAGGGAATAATTAGTAGTGTCAAAAAATTAATACATATTTCAATATATATTTATACTCTAAATGATTCTCCAAAATTATATAATTACGTTCATTAGTATTATTAATACAATTATTTTTACTTGATTATTAATACAATTATATTATATATATATATATATATATATATATATATATACAAACATAATACTTATGTTGAATATTAATTAAGATTTAAGATTTCAAGTTAAGAAACTCATCCATACAAATTTAAAAAATAAGGTATCACCAAATAATACATTTTACCAAAAAAAAAATTGTAACATACTAGTAATTAGCAACTTTACTGCAAAATATTATCATTTTTCAAAATAATAAAATTATTAGTGGAGACGAAGAATGGAACATAATTGTAGCCTTATAGGATGGATGATACCATCTGTTTCACAAACTAAATTTTCCAAATCATTTCAACTTTTAACAATTGAAATAGCAACGTGAAACTGATCGTATTTAGTTCCTTAAAAAAAAAATACTCCCATATATCATCAAAGTTTATAGAAATATTTATATAAAAGTTACAAAAAGCAAGTTATATGATCACAAAATTGAAGATGACGAGAAATTTGAGTGTGTATAAAACTGGAAAAAAAGGTGAAACTAATGTGAAATAAATGTTAAACTAATTTGTATTTATAGCGAGAGAATAAGAGGACGCTAAAGAACTTGAATTTCAATAAGTGAAACAAAGATTTAATTTTGAAGTTGTAAAAGTTGTTCTGCACACTATCCCATGAAAGTGCAATATGTGAGATCTCATTGCCAGAAAAGAAATAAAATAAAAGAAAATTGTACGGGAGGGAATATTTAGGCGGGAAAAAAAAAGTGGAGATTTGTTTTGATTATATATATATATATTTGATTTTGTGAATACTCTGATTGATATATATATATATATATATACCCAAGAATCATATCGTTCTAATTGTAATTCTAATATTTAAAATCAAGAGATTAACAAATATTGTTACTTTGAAATATTTAAATTAAGAAATTAATTTATATTGAATGTATATATAAACTCGTTCATTTATTAAGAGATTAATAATAAAATAAATCAATATCAATATAGATTTTATGTATCAATATCAATATGCATTTTTTTATTGAATAAATTAATATCAATATATAAATAGTAAGAAAATTTGAAAAAGATTTCGTTTGAGTCAATATAAATCAATATCAATATATATCATTACTACTAGCGCAACAACCCAACAATCATTCAAGCATTTTAGGCAGGATAATAGTAGTTTGGGCGGAAATTTGTCATGCAAAAGATTTTGCTTTAATATAGTATAGATTTTTCTTTATTTTTTAAGTTGGTGAAGAAAAGACATTAATGTAATACTGTCACTAGTCACTACATAATTAACGTACGCTGGTATAGAATAATTGACAACGAACAATAAGCTCGCTTTCCTTATATGAACGTCCCAATTTAATAGGCTCATTTGCCAAAATAAAAACTACAATACTCTCATAATACATAATAAATACCCTCAACATAACTTATGTATTACACGCACTATACCACAAAAAAATTACTCTCTCTTACATACCACAAAAAGCTAGTACTTTCTTTTTACAGCTTTATTATAAACAATTCATTCTAAATTTGAACACGATACCAAATTATTGGAGCCACCGGATTCTTATGCCTCAGCCCTAAAGTCCGCTGGGCTTTGCAAGGAAACTAATGGGTTCTTCATGGATATAAAAAGAAGAAAAATCTAATTGAAGGGTTCGTTTTGAGGGGAGAAGGAGACGCCACTCTCTTGAAGGAGGAAAAGAATTTGAATTGATTTTTAACTAGTATTTTATTTTCTTCTTAGTCTTTGATACATTTGTAGATGAATTTTTCCACCATAATCATAGGCTAAATTTATCTTTATCTTGGGTTTATTGACGTAGCCTAACGTTGACCACTTGGATATTTTATTTCAATTTACACTGATGTTTGATTTTCTCTAGTTGAGTTCTCTACATGTGTTTAATGCTTTCAATTAGGTGTATGAATTATGTTGAATCGAGCGTGATACATATATTTAGAACTCATTTAAAGAAATGTGAATTGCACTTGAGATAGAATACACTTACACGATTTGTGTAGTCGTTACATAGATTCATAGAGCCTAATATCATTATTTGGTTAAATTCACATAGAAATATAGTAGATTTGCAATTAAAATCATTTTCTTTAAACCTTGACAGAGACTATAAAATAATTTAGGAGCCTTTTGATCGTTCAAATAAAATTTGAAATAAGTATATTTGATAATCAATTCCACAATCCTCGTGAGAAATGATACTTTACTTATGCCCTCGATCTTTGTGTATATAATCTGCAACAAGAATATAAATGACGAATAATACCCATTGAAGTTTGAAAATATTTGAACGGTCTACTGGAAAGGATAAAGATTATTCGTTACCAAAATTATCCAATCTGCAGATGCCTTAAGCAATTTCTTTGTTGTCAAATTACATTTAAAAATCTGTCTACTTTGGACAAAAAATAATGCATTATAGTTGAGAATTCTGTCCAAGATTCTCATGTATTGGCAAACCCATGGCCATTATTCATCATCCTAAGTAGGATTTTTAGTCTTAGATCCTATTTTTTAACAAATTGTTGCTGATTCTCCATGAACTATACTTTAAGAATAATTCTTGTTTCAAAGAAGAAAATAAATAAATAAATTACACTAATTAGAATCATCAAATTATAGCCCTACAATAGTACAATGACACATCTAATGCCAAGTAGTCTTGCATCCACCCATCCTATGCTTCTTTATCTTTTTTATTTTTTTTTATTTCTTATAACTAGTTATTGTTCAAGTATTAAGTCTATTAGACTAGGTTTTTTAAGTTCATGTTACTTTTCATGTGTAGTATGTTGTTTGTGGATTATTACATTGGAACGATAATTTTATTCAGTGCACACTTTGAATAGCGGCCGCAGATCACCATCATCTTAAAAAAAATTAAAAAGAGAACAGTTTAGCTCGTTTCTATGTACAATCACAATTCATACATATTTGAGAGCTTTTTAAATGAAAAATATACAGATCATACCTTATTGTATTTTATATGCAATAATTTCATTGTGGTATTGGAAGAATACTTAGCCGTTTGTGTATATAGTATTTGGACATAGACAATAATTTTTCATTTCTCATTATGAAAATTTATTTATTCTTGAAAAATATTTTATATGAGGCATCTTTATTTATATCATCAGGCCCAAAAGTTATTAATTAAATTAAAAGTATTTTTCCTGAAAGTAGCAGCTGAAGCTAACAAGTTAGATTAGTACTTTCACGTTTTAATTATACTAGTATTGCACCCGTACGTTGCACGGTAGAATGCATTTTAAAAATATATAATATATAAATTATCAAATCACATAAATAATAAGGAGTATTAATTACTCCCTCCATCCATGATATTTAGGACACAATTTTCTTTTTGGGTGTCCATCATATTTATACCACTTTTCTTTTGGGATAATGTCCCACACACATTCATTATTTTATACCTCACAACTACTCATTATAATAGGTCTCTTTCTCTACTCAAATATTACCTACCTAACATTTATTAAAATCCTTATCGCACCCTACGTGACTTATGTTTCATGGACGGAGGGAGTATAAAATTTCAAGCAACAAAAAAGAATAATAATATATTAGTTTTTCGGTATAGAAATTAATGATATTTTTAAGTATAACATTAACAAATACAACATATTCCCTCCGTCCATGAAATATATATTATGTCCATTTGGTTCATGCTCTTCTCGTGTCACTAAAGTTGTGATATATATTTCGTGGACGAAGGGAGTATCAAACATTATGAAAAAATTCTTTTTACACAATACCACACACCAATATCTTCAAACCTTTCCAATTCAAAATTCTTGAAATATCCACATAAAATTGTCGAAAAACTGTCTATCACACATAAAACGCATTAATCAATATGTTAATTATGGAATAACACAATAAAATATAAAATTCATGCATTACATTAATATTTTTTAAAAAGAAATATTCAATCCAAATAACATTAATAATTATGACATATACTTCTTATTGAGAAATTCTTTGTACAAAATATTTCCAGTAACCAATATTTTGTATATGTCTTCATTTAAAATATATAAGTATTTAAAAATTTATACATTTATTTTTCAGTTTACAATACAAAAAAATAGAGAAAATTTTAAATCAATACATTTAACATTACACTATAAAAATATCCTACACTAATATGTAAACATACTCATCAAAAAATCTAAAAAATAATCCGAACTACACCAATCAAGAGGTTGGGGGTTCGAGTCATGTGTGCATGTGTAAACTAAAAAAAAACTATTTAATTGGTAATTTATCCTTAATATTACCAAAAAATATAAAGTTTAAAAATTAATTAACAAAATATACGTAAATAAATTTAAATACACTATTAAATAATTACATATAAACATCTAAATAATATTTATATATTATAAATAATCTAAATATAAAATAAATAGTTAATTACATTAATAATTTAAGGGAACATTTTTTTTTAAAATTAGCATAACACTTACCTTCTAAACATCTCTAAACAACCATTTTATATATATATATATATTTGAAAATACAATTTCAATTAAAACTCATTTCAAAATGCCATTAGAATTAAAGATAAATAACCATTACAATATTTTCAACCAATTTTAACATTTTTAATAATTCTTCTTTTTTGATAACTTCTAAACATCTTGAAATATAAATTTTTAATTATCTTTTTAATATTTTTCACTATTATATTTTTAAAATATTTAAGAATCTAAATAATAAAAACAATAAATTATTTTGGCAACTATTCATTGTGCTAATCTTTTATTTTTTATTTTTCAAAATTACATATCTTAGTCAAAATAGTGTTGTGTTTAATTAGAACATTTATTATATTAATAATAAATATAAAAAGTAGAAAATTCAATTACATAATCCCAAATTCAATTAAATAAGCCAAAATCCATTATCATTCAATTTTTAAAGCTCAAACATGATAATCAAGAAATGAGATGTATAGAGTAATTAACCAACATATATTATTCATCATTCATAATATAACTAAAGGTCAATACCTATTATCCACTAAATTGGTTTTGGAGGGAAAATGACAATATGTGTAAATAAAGCCAAAACTCCATTATTTAGTATAGTATAGATATAGATATGAGACGGTATTTATCAAAATAATTTAATAAATTTATATCATTTTACCTTTAAAATGAAAATAATAGCTCTAATTGATGAAAAGTATTACAGAAAAATATTTTCGTGACGTGGTCAAATTTTGGCATATTAGCTAAATACATAAAGAAGAAAAGTAAACTTCAAAATTTAGGGGCAGAGATTTTTTCAAATGTTCAATGCATAAGGGTGCTGACTACTGCCACCGCCTTTATAATATTATTTGATTTTTGTGGGTGCTTTTTTAATAGTATAATGTATAATCCGTGATATACATTCGTTCATACTTAAAAATTTATGAAAAGTAGTATATACAATTTGACGAGATGAAATCTTCTCATCTACAATTAATATTCAATCTGAGTCTCATTCTGAATTCGGAAAATTTGATACAAAATGTAAAAAGAAATCTTATCGAAAGACACAGATTGCAGAAAATATTAGGTTTACTCTTTTAAAAAAATAAGAACAAAAATTGGTTAATCACAGCCTTAATTAAGCTTCTCACTTTAAATCATTGCAAGCCCTTATTCAACAAATTGGTAGCTATCCATTAGATTTTACATCAAGCATGTCAATTCAAATACCAACATATTATACGACAGACTATTGAAAAACTTAATTGAAATTTATAAATATAAAACCACTAAACTATATAAAAAAAATAGCATGATCCATTTTTTCTTTTTCAGATTCTTCCCCAAGTGGATTATGTTAAACCCAAAATGAAATGTAGAGTTAATATGAGCCACATTAAAAAGTTAATACAGATATTCGAGCCCAAAAAATTGCTACTCCCACAGTTCTTTTTTAAATGTTTTATTTAGCTTAATTTTTTGTTTCCAAATAAATGTCCTATTTCAAAATTTGAGAGTAAATTAATGACATTTTTCCTATTTTATCCTTATTTAATGCTTCTAGTAATTTGTTAATTAGTTGTATGCATACATTAATGATGGTAATTAATAAGGTTACATAGGTAAAATTCTTTATTTTCTTGGTATATGTAATTTGACGGTGGGGGACACTTATAAAAGAACGGAGGGAGTATTATCTAATTACATACAACTAAGCAATAATACTTCTTCTTGGGGATGTACATCAATCCATTGGAAATTTGGAATTGGATAAATACACTTTATTTGTATATATCGATGGACTCTAATGGGTAATTAATTCGTTTGTTTTTTGTTTTTTGTTTTTTATTTTTGAAAGGGGTAATTAATTTGTTTAGAATTGAGTAAGTGACCTAAACCGATTAATGAAAGTGAAAAATACCACAACTGAAAATTTAATCAAAGTAAAAAAGGAATTAGAATTCAATAAAAATAACTCTTCATGGGATCTAATTATGTATCTAAACACTAATCCTTTTCCCTAACCATTTTATGATAAATGATTTTAGAAGCATTACCAAATAAATATAAAATTCTCAATTGGGCCCCTAAAAAATAGTTCTTAATTGCTACGCACTAACTACATATGTATATAGCATTTGTTTACAAATACGATTATTAACTCAAAAAAGAAAAAGGGAAAAAAAGAACACGTGATATTAGCCTAAAGTAGAATTAGATCGATTTTTTTTTTAAGTTTCACAACACACGCACATATGATTCAAATCCCTAACTTAAAGATTGAAAGAGAAGCATCTTATCAAACTAAGTTACACTCAGTTATCAATTAGATCGAAATTGATATAGACTAAAGAATACACTTTTTAATTGCTTTTGTAGACTATCAAAAATTTCATCATCAATTACCAACAATAAAAGGAAAGGAATAAGACATCAAGACAAAGATGTGTAGAAGTTCACAAAGGTTTGGTAAATCATGAGTTTAAGAAAGTATAAAACTTCGTCTAAAAAGGAGTAAAAACGTGATAAATATGTGTGACATATATATCTACCAATATTTCATTATTTTATCACAATGATAGTGCTATCTGAATACTGAATGGGGAAACGGTGATCTTTTCCACTTCTCTCTCTTTTTTTCTTTGTTTTGACGGAATATTTTTTTTCCCTTCTATTTCGGTGGAATATGTAAATAGGTGACGCATTCTTTGTATAAAATAGAGAATATAGATAATAAATTAGTAGTGGTCAAACAAAACATCTTTGAATGTTGTGCCAGATGAATCTAAATTTCATGGTTTTCAATTTTATAAATGAAGTAGTCAAATTAGAGATATTTTTAAACAAATTTAAAAAATTAAAGATAAGGCATGAATGAATTCTGTCTTGACCATCTGCTTTCAAGAATAGGCATCCTTTTTTACTCGCCGTTCCAAAAGTCTCAAATTCTCAGCTCAAAATTCAAAGGTGAATTTAATTAAAGGACCGCGTTGATAACTACATGAAAATCCTTTTATTCGCTAATACACACACGTAAATATACCAAACTTTGTTATATAAAGGAGGTTTACTTCATTTTCAAGGGGATTTTTTTTTTAATAGCTCTTAGTGCATTACTTTTGTTAACTTTTTTAAACAGTACTTCTTTGAATAAGTTAATTTAAACAATCTACTCAAAGTTCAGAATAAAACTTATTTGCATCTACTAATATCGTGTATTATATAGCCCGTCGAAATTCAACGGGAAATAACTTTATATTTTAATTTATATGTATACATTTAAAAATAATTTTATATTTTATTTAAAAGTTGGGATATTGTTCGCGTTAATTATTAATCAAACTTAACAAATTAATTTTATTTTACGTATCTAAATTTATAATTAGGAATGATAATGAATCGAGTATACTTATTTATGAGTGAGTTTCAAAAATACCATTAAAGAAATAGCAATATATGATATATAAACCAAAATATAATTATGCATGTTTGATACACTTTATGTATTGAAAAAACAATATTACCCCCATATTTAAAAATGAATAAGTAAAACAATTTATATAAAAGATAAACAAAATTAAATAATTGGTCAAACCCTATGGCTTATCCCATTATCAACCCATTTTCTATCTCTCATCTTCTTCTTCTTCTTCGACGGGAAAGTTCATCTACTCATGCTTACACTCTTAGCCTCCGTCAACGACATCCACACAGACACACTCAATCTCCATCGTCGAAACCCACGCAAACACACTCATCCACGAACTTGATTTGTTGCTTCTTTGCTTTGTGCATCAATATTTCTGCGAAGAGATTCAAACTGGTAATTGTCAAAACAAGTGGAGAGACGAGGATGGATCTGTATATGATCCCTAGTACTCAACAAATAAATTACAGCTCCATACGCCGCCGCCACCATTTCTAACCTCTAATTATCAATTTTTGTTTTTTTTTTCTGTCAATTAAATCTCTACATGAGTGCGCTGGACATCAACTAAACCTCTGTCGCTGTTACTTTTGACCGGAAAGCATAGAGAAACGTTGATGTCTTCTGGGAGAATGAAGGGGAAGAGAAGAAGATGACTTGATTATTTTAAACTCGTCTGTGACACAATTGTTAATCTCGACTGTGTACATAATTCAACAATAGTGTATCCTACAATCATGTACTCATAAGTTTACAGTGTACATAAGAACTAGTAAGTAATCGATTTTAAAAAAATTTATACATTTAGAACGTAAATTTTAATGCCTAATAACATGAATTATAATTTATAGATAATGATAAAATTTGTATATTCAACTGTCTACCCTAGAACAATATATTGATAAGCCAATCGTGTACATAACAAAATTAGATATAAATTTATTTTTCTGATATTTATGCATTATATATGTGCTTAATACCTAACACCATTCATTATATCTTTTAGGTATTAAATGAATCATATATCGTACAAATGAAGTAAGAATGAGTAACGAATGCTCGATTCGATATAATTAATTGACTTTTCAAATATTTAGAAGGTTACTGTTACAAATGATTTGATATTAATTAGATATTTAAATATATGTATATAATGCATAAATGCCTCCAAAATCGATATCTTAGTTTTTTTCGATATGCATAAATACCTATATGGAACGATTAGCTAGTGACTTTGGAGATTTTTTGTCAAATATTATGGAATTTATGTGATGAAGATTTAATTTCTAATGAAAATTTCAATGTAATATTCTATTTTTTTATTTATTTATTTGATTACGAGTTGATGAGCATGTGTTTGTCTAATTTAAGAAATTATATTTTATGGAAAAATTCAACACAAACAGGCTATGACACAGTTGATAATCTCAGTTGTGTACTATTTATCAACAATGTACCTTTCAACCGTGTACACATATGTATGTCGACAATGTACTTAAGAACATGTGATTAAATCATATTTTGGAGCACCTACATATTGGAAACGATTATAGTCATGCATAATAATATTAGTTAATTACTCCTTGTATTTGAAATAGTTGGTGATCTCGACTGTGTACCCTACACAATATAGATTTACGTATACTGTGTACACAAGAACTATAGATTTTTTTCAATAATCGAAGTGTTTATGCCTTTGGAATACATTATACTAATACATAGGAACGTAGCTTAGCTAAATACATTGATTTATATAATTTTAAAGTATTTAAAATATATGCAATGAATGGCTTGGTTCAAGTAACATCTTAGGTTGAGTAGTAGTAATAAACTTATAAACATTCTAAGAGTCGTTGAAATCTATGTAATCGTGCATCGATCACTTATGTACTTATTTTGTGCGATATATGACTCATTTAAGAAGTAAAAGTTAGTACGAATGTTATTAGACACTAAACAACACGTTACAAAGGCATAAACACCTCGATTATTGAAAAAAATCTATAGTTTTTTGTATACATAGTACACATATATCTATATTGTGTAGGGTATACAGTTGAGATTACCAACTATTTCAAATATAAGGAGTAATAACTTATGTTATTAAGCATGAATGTAGTTGTTTCCAATATATAAATACTCCAAAATATGATTTAATCATATCTTATTAAGTACATTGTAGACACATAGGTGCACAGTTAAATGTACACTGTTGATAAATATGTACACAGTCAATCGACTCTGTACATCTAAGGTGTTAAAACAATACACTGTTGTTTTTCACACAGTAAAAGTTAGTACACATTTGCAATATTCAGTTGTGTTCTACGTAGTTAAAGCCATAAAATTTAATAGTTCATAAGTACAAAGTTACAGGGTACATATTTGAGAAAATAGCATAGTTGAACATTTTCAACTGTATTCTACGTAATTAAAGCCAAAAAATTTACTAGTTCTTAAGTACACAGTTACAGGATATACATTTGAGAAAATAGTACATAGTTGAACATTTTCAACTGTGTTCTACGTAATTAAAGCCATAAAATCTATTAGTTTTTAAGTACATAGTTACAAGATATACATTTGAGAAAATAGTTGAACACAACCAATTGTGTCACAGTTTGAGATATATCTTGTATATCTTGTAATACATTTGAGAAAATAGTACATAGTTGAACACAACCAATTGTGTCACAGTTTGGCCGTTTGATATCAGTTTTCCTGAAAGATACCAATGCCAAAACCCAAAACAAAAGATGATTAAATTCAAATCAAAGTCAATACATGTCATAAAATCTGAAAAAACTAATCGTTCAAGAGCCTACATGATATTCCCGCCTCCACATAGGATATTCTCTTTTCGTATGATTTGGATTTTAACAAATGCTACATTTTTACTCGATCGAGTCTTTGGTATTGATTACTGTCCATATGATCCTTCGGGTGGCATATGTGCCATGCAGGAACGACTAAATGAAACACAATTGTGGCTGTGACTGTGTACTAGTCATTTTTGTAGTAATGTTTACCAAATAATAAAAATAACATGAAGTAACTAATACTTTTATAGCCTTCCATCTAAAAATGAGCATGCTAATTCAAATATTCTTTAACTATATACTTATAAACTCAATAGTAGTCTTGACTGTGTACTTAAGAACAATTTAATATATTATAACGGTGTACTATATAAACACAAGTGCGACTTATCATTCTTCGTAATTTCTAAAGTATTTTTTAACCATCTGGTCTATCATTTAAAAATTAGCATCTTAAGCTCAATATGTTGTAACAGTATATTATATAAACACAATTGTTGTCTCAACTGTGTACATAAGAACATTAAATGCAAGTATTTAATCAAACGAAGTAAATTAAATCTAGCAAGAACATTAACTTAAGAATGATAAATACAAACGAAAACAACTATTTCATAAATGAACTTCTTTGAGAATCGAACTTCTTACGAATATTTCAATAATTTTATGAGTTTTTCTTTAGGCATTTGTTTGAGTGATTTGTAGATGTATGTGTTTTGATGGCTTTCAACTATAATATTCAATGTATAACAATCATTTATGGATAAAATTTAATGTTGTAGTGGTTAAATGTAGTAGTTAGAGAGAGAAAGAGAGGAGAGAAGCTGTGAGAGAGACGAGAAAGACACAACAGTGTGTGTGTGAGAGAGAGAGAGAGAGAGAGAGAGAGAGAGAATAATGTTATTTTTGGATTTTATTTGTTTTTATTTTTTGTTAGAAATTAAGTTAAGTTATTATTTAAAAGGTGGGATAATTAGTAAGGATAATTGTATCTTTTCATTCAAAAAAGTATAGCAAACATCTACTTTTAAAATCTAGTTTATATATCATCTATTACTATTTTACTAGTGTATTTTTGATACACTTTTTGTATTGAAAAGACAATATTACCCCCATATTTAAAAATGAATAAGTAAAACAATTTATATAAAAGATAAACAAAATTTATATAAAAGATAAACAAAATTAAATAATTGGTCAAACCCTATGGCTTATCCCATTATCAACCCATTTTCTATCTCTCATCTTCTTCTTCTTCGACGGGAAAGTTCATCTACTTCTGCTTACACTCTTAGCCTCCGTCAACGACATCCACACAGACACACTCAATCTCCATCGTCGAAACCCACGCAAACACACTCATCCACGAACTTGATCTGTTGCTTCTTTGCTTTCTGCATCAATATTTCCGCGAAGAGATTCAAACTGGTAATTGTCAAAACAAGTGGAGAGACGAGGATGGATCTGTATATGATCCCTAGTACTCAACAAATAAATTACAGCTCCATACTCATCTATTATGGATTTTATTTGTTTTTATTTTTTGTTAGAAATTAAGTTAAGTTATTGTTGAGAAAATTATAAGGTTTTGATTTGATACCAAAACCCAACTGATTCTCCAACCGAATAGATGATCGCGTCAACCTAAATAGTGTTTTCCAGCTCGCCTGTTTGAGCTTTAGATTTTCTAGGTTTACAGGTTCAGGAAGCGGAAGACAGCAGTCGACCCAGCTGAGTCTACAGCAGGAGTCAGCTAGCGGAAGACAGCAGGAGTCAATCTTCAGCTGAGTCCTCTAGCAAAGCATGATCAAGCTGAAGAGAATTCGAGCTAAGTTTAAAACACAGCCGGTCCAGCTGTACAGAACAAAGGGAACTAACTCTGAAGACATCACTTCAAGTCACTTTGCCAAATCCAGCTATGAATTCAAAAGCCAGCTCCAAAGGCAGAAGATCCCGGCGTCAGAGGAAGTCAACATGCCTCGACCAATGAGGGATTGCCGAATCAGCATCCTAGACTTCAGGACCTAGGATGTGACACAAATGAAGACAGGTGCAGAATCGCCCAACGGCAGATCTCGAATTTAAGAAGAGTAGGTAAGATTCAAATGGCTCCTCCAACGGCTAGTCTTGAATCTCTACCTATATAAACCCGTCTTCAACCTCAGGATCAAACACGAAAAACTCTCTACAAGCTTTCATTCTCTAAAATCATCAATCTTTCAAAAGTTCTCAAGCAGTTCTACATAGATCAAAGAACACTTTATCTTAAAGTGTTTCTAGTTCAGAAACTGCTTAGTTTTTCGTCTGATCCCTAGGCCAAAATCTTTGTATATCTTAAAGCCTAGATTTCGAACGAGTTCATCATACTCTAAAGTTCTTAATTGTAAGAACTCGTTCACAGTTGGAACCCCAAACCAAACCCCTCTTTACCCAGAAAGGTTAGGTCAAGGTAACGCTTGCTTGAAGCGGGAAATTCAAGTGTGTAAGGTTTTTTCAGTACCCGTAAACTGAAAGGTTAGGCTTGACAGTGCCCGCAAACTGTTGGAACACAGCTCGGGTTAGAGTTGTGAAGTTGCTTGGTACTTGGAAACCAAGTGGTAGTGGATTACCAGTAAACCTGGTCGTGGACGTAGGAGGTGTTACTCCGAACCACGTAAAAATCGTGTGCACTTTACTGTCTCTTTAAATTCAGTTTTGTACTAACTCTGTCATAACATTACATATTTGATCAAAACTGCATACGCAGCTGCTCTCCAAAGACAGTTGTGTCTTTCTGAAAGTTGCACAACTTGACTAAGCTGAAAACATAAAGTTAATCTTTTCAAGCTGAGTTTTTCTAAGTAACCGGGCTAAGTTTTCAAACCACCACGTTCCGCACCGCCAGCTGAGTTATTTACCCAGCTGACCCTCCTCAGCTGGATCAATAACTGAGCTCACCAACTCTGTTATTTAACTTGAAAAAGTTTTCAGAAATCTATTTGGTGTATTCACCCCCCCTCTCTACACCAAATACCTAGCTCAGGACCATCAATTGGTATCAGAGCAGTTGTTCAACAGACCACCGTTTCTGTATCAAGAGATCTCTCTTGACAATCTGTCAGTGGTCATCTGAACAGATCCTCTTTGTGAAAAACTCATAATATTACATACTGCATATTTCCATGGATTCTTATCTTAACAGGAATCTTTCCACCTTCTCGGTAGACGATTATGCAATATGGAAGTTCAGACTGAAGAGCTTTCTCTATGCGCATCACGATATGATGTGGGACGTCATCACAGATGGACCCATTATCATCATCTACAAACAAGGGAACGAGCTTGTTCCAACTCAAGATGGTGGAAAACCAATATATCAACTCATTCCCAAGCCAAAGGGTGAGCACACCTCAGAAGAAAGGAAGCATGCTGGACTAGACAGCTTCGCGAGGAACACCATATCCTCAACGGTCTCCAATGCCTACCTCAGCAAAATCATCAACTGCGAAACCGCAAAGGAGATGTGGGAAACCCTAGCAAAGCTATGCGAAGGGTTGGAGGAGATAAAGGAAAATAAATTCACGATTGCATGCCAGAAGTTTGATAACTTCAAGCAGCTGGTCAACGAGTCCATCGAAGGGATGGAACTCAGATTCTCCAATATAGTGGTGGAAATAGAAACCATCAGAACTGGGAAATACACCCAGCGAGAAAAGAATCTAAAAGTTCTTTCAGCGTTGACCGCTGAATGGAACAGTTATAAGGTGGTACACCAAAGTCGAAGTGACTTAGGTGATCTTTCAACTGAAAGATTATACTCCCTGCTCAAAGCCAACGAATAGAACTTGAATGAAAGAATCTTCAAGCAATCAGAATGATGGAAAGCTGACACCTGCAACAAAGGAGATTGCGTTTAGAGCCAACTCTGAAAAATCCGCATACATACAGTCAGCTGAGTCATCGAAGAAGGATAAAAAGGATATGAGCAATGAAGAGCTACTTGAAGAAATAGCTATGCTGGTCAAAAACTACAACAGACTCAACACCAGCAAGGGCAAATACAAGAAGTTCGCAAGAACTTACAGAGACAAGTACGCAGCAGCTGATGAGAAGTTAGCTGACAAACGAACAGAAGAAGGTTGCTTCAACTGCAAGGAACCAGGACACTACCGGCTAGATTGTCCAAAGCTATCCAAGAAAGATAAAGACCAACTGAAAGCTAAGGCAGCTGACAGAAGGAGAGCTTACATCGCCGATGAAGAATCAGAGTGCAACAAAATGGATGACAACATGCCATTTTCAGACTCGGAAGAAGAAGCACTGATGGCCCATGATGAACCTGATTGGGATACATGCTTCATAGGACAAACAGACGGCATCGATGAAGATGAGGTAATGTCTCGAACTCAAAATCTATCTAACCTCTCACCATCACACGAACACTCTACACAGGTTTCAGAATCAGGGCTACCTAATTGGAGTCTAGTAGAGAAAGTAATGAACGATTCCAAGGAGCTTCAAGAGATCCTTGACGTCATTATGTGTGAGAATGCCGAGCTGAAAGCGGAACTGGAAAAGACAAAGGTATCAGAAGCAGCTGATACAACACAGCTCCAACAGAAAGTTGTTTCACTAAAAGACAAAATAGTGAACAAGATCAGCTGATGAAGGAATTCTACTATGAGAAGAAACAGCTGATGGAAGATTTGTAAAAGGTCACAGCTGAATCAGAAAAGAAGTCAGCTGAGATCATTGAGCTGAAAAGCACCGAAGATGTACTATCTAAGAAGATAGTAGCTCTCATCAAAGCCACATCAACAATGGACAAGATCATTAGTACACAACGTCCAGCAGCACTCAAAGCAGGACTGGGATACAATGAATCAAAGGATGCCTCAAACATTGCCTCCACAAGTGGAACAAAGGTAATGTTTGTACGAGCAAAAGAACATCCAATCCCAGCAACTCAGCATCAACAGTTGAGGACACAGCAGGCGTCAGGAAGACCAGCTGTGAAATATCCTCAAGCTCCGTCAAGGACACAGCAGGCATCAAAAAGGCCAGCTGTGAGACAACCTCAAGCCCAACTTAGACAGCAACGTACTCAACCTCAACAAAGACAACAGGCTGGACTTTACAGATACCAGCAATAGCAACAACACGTTCAACGATATCAACCGAGATATCAGAGATACCCAGCTGGATATCACTCACATGAGTACCAGCTGGATAATCATTTCCAGCCACAACATCACATGAGACAGCAGAGACAAAAGAACGTCTCAGCTAGGTACACAGCTGGAAACCGAAAGAAATCAAGACATCAAGACGGGAAGACACTGAGATCAAGATCCCGCCAGCAACAACCGAAGAATACAAAGAATGTGTATATCGACTCAGCTGGGAGAATTATCAGATCAAATGACCCAATTCGAGTCATCAAGCAGATCTGGGTCGTCAAAGGATCTCTGTCTAACCCACAAGGACCCAATTAAAACTGGGTACCTAAATTTTGATCTTTTGTATAGGTTGCAAGGAATGGACACATCACTGAGGAGTCGATGAGAACGCTATGGTACTTGGACAGTGGATGTTCCAAGCACATGAAGCACTTAAAGCATCTACTTCAGAAGTATATCGAGCGTCCAGGCCCACAAGTAACATTTGGTGATAACTCCAAAGGCCTAACCAAAGGTTATGGTACATTTAAAACTAAAAATGTTATAATCCCAAATGTTTCTTATGTACAAAGATTGCAACACAACTTGCTTTCCATTAGCCAATTCTGCGACAACGGTTTTTCTGTCAAGTTTGATGCACAGGGATGCACAGTGAAGAACAGGGAAACCAAGCAGATACTCCTAAGAGAGAAAAGAAAAGGAAATATGTATTTTGCTGACTGGAACAGCAGCCCTCCGGAGACTTGTCTTGTATTGAAAAGCAGCAATAAAGTCAGCTGGCTGTGGCACAAACGGCTGAATCATCTCAACTTCAAGACAATCAACAAACTGGCTAGAAACCAGCTCGCTAATGGAATTCCAGATCAAGTATATGACAAAAGTCATATGTGCAGCGCGTGTCAACAAGGAAAGCAGACAAGAATTTCGTTCTCTCTCAAGCCAGTTCAATCAACTGATCGAGTACTTCAACTCTTTCACATGGATCTTTTTGGTCCAGTTACTCCAGCAAGCTTCAATGGCAGAAAATATACTCTGGTCGTAGTGGATGATTTCTCAAGATTCACATGGGTATTATTCATGTACCAGAAGAGCAAAACCAGGACTAAGCTGCCTATCCTGCTGGAAAGATTGTCAACACAGAAGGAGTGCAAGATAATGTCAATAAGATCAGATCGAGGAACGGAGGATCTGAATGAAACTATTTATGATTACTGCAAGAAGAGCGGAGTTCAACATCAAACATCTGCAGCACACACACCTCAGCAGAATGGTGTAGCAGAGAGAAGAAACAGAACACTCAAAGAAACAGCTACCTCAATGCTAGCCAGCTCTGTCATTCCAAAGAAGTTCTGGGCCGAAGCAATCAACACAGTTTGCTTCACTCAGAATCGCTCCCTACTCACATCAAGGCAAGGAAAGACACCGTATGAGCTATGGAACAACATAATACCATATATTGGATATTTCAAGGTATTCAGATCCAAATGTCATATCCTAAACAATGAAAAGACACAGCTCAAGACGTTTGACGAGAAGACAGACCGAGGAGTATTCCTTGGTTATTCTGCTGTGAGTAAAGCATACAGAGTCTTCAACAGAAGAACTCAAACAGTCAAAGTAACTCCACATGTTACCTTTGACGAATCATCTTTCGAATATAGAGATTCTATCAAACGAAGAAACGAAGGAGAATCTTCAAGACAGATTCAGACAAGAGCTCAAGAAAATCGAATCAAGAATCTGGCCGAACCATTAATTTGGGATGATGAGCCAGAGGAGGAACTTCAAATCAACCGGGAAGCTCCACCAGCTGGAAATCAAGAAGAACCTTCAACGCCAAATCAAGGGGGAACGCCATCAACTGGAAATCCAGACACACAATCCCTACTCCATCTCCAAAGAGACTCTACAGAAGTCACCTCAAAATCCAAATCAAGGAGAATCAATCTCTCAAGACTTAACTCCAGAGCAACTCCAAGACAGACGAAATTTAGCCACTTCAAGCATCAATCAACTGGAAGAAGAAATTCGTAAAAGGAGAAGATGGATTGAAGATCATCCATCATCAGCAATCATTGGAGAATCATCCGACCAAGTCAAAACCAGAAGCTCAGCTGCTCAAGCTTCATCGGATCATCAAGAAGCAGCTGACACAACTCAACTCTCAGTAGAGCTAGAACTGACGGTCTATGATGAAGATACA
The DNA here is from genome assembly GCA_031470985.1 of Agastache rugosa. Classification (NCBI taxonomy): domain Eukaryota; kingdom Viridiplantae; phylum Streptophyta; class Magnoliopsida; order Lamiales; family Lamiaceae; genus Agastache; species Agastache rugosa. The sequence goes on along the minus strand of CM062603.1, from coordinate 19,191,915 downwards.
GCTCTAATGGCGTGTTACGTAGCTCAAGTGCCAGAGCCTCAATCAATTCTCGAAGATTAGAAGAGGGTGCCTTGGACTAACGCCATGCAAGAAGAGCTGAACGAATTCCTCAGAAATTATGTCTGGGAATTGGTCGACAGACATGAAGGAGTCCAAGTCATAGGACTCAAATGGATATTCAAGAACAAATTGGATACCTTGGGAGTCATCATCAGAAACAAAGCTCGACTAGTTGCCAAGGGCTACACTCAGCAGGAAGGAATTGACTTCGAAGAATCATTTGCTCCAGTAGCGCGATTGAAAGCAATCAGACTCTTTCTCGCTTATGCAGCACATCACAAATTCAAGGACTATCAAATGGATGTGAAGTGTGCATTCTTAAATGGAGAAATCAAAGAAGATGTCTACGTCGAATAACCTCCAGGATTTGAAGTAGAAGGAAACAAAGTCTACAAGCTAAAGAATACGCTTTATGGATTGAAGCAAGCACCTCGAGCTTGGTATGACACTTTGTCAAATTTCCTTGTATCCAAAGGATTCAAGAAGGGCTCAGTAGACAGAAGTCTCTTCACCATTAAGTCAGGAGAAGACATTCTGGTTGTTCAAATTTATGTAGACGACATCATCTTTGGATCAAGATCAAACTTCTTATGCCAAAGATTTGGAGAAATGATGTCAGAACAGTTCCAAATGTCCATGATGGGAGAAATGAGTTTCTTCCTAGGACTTCAAGTGAAGCAATCAGCAGAAGGGATTTTCATAAATCAATCCAAATATGTGAAAGACTTGATCGCCAAGTATGGAGTTCAATCCAGCAGAATTGTAAAGATTCCGATGAACACCAACTGGAAGATTGAACCAGGAACTGAAGGGAAGGCAGTTGATTCCAGCAAATACAGAGGGATAATAGGTTCCCTGCTGTATCTAACAGCAAGTCGTCCAGACATCTCATTCACAGTCGGAGTGTGTGCCAGATTTCAAGTTGATCTAAAGGAAGCACACATGCAAGCAGCCAAGAACATTCTCAAATATCTCAAAGGAACTCATAATGTTGGGCTGTGGTACCCAGCTGAAGACAATCTACAGCTGACTGGATATTCAGACTCATATTTCGCTGGAGATCGGTTGGACAGAAAATCAACTTCAGGAACTTGTCAGTTCTTAGGAAGTAAGTTGATTTCATGGTTTTCATAGAAGCAAACGTGCGTCGCAACTTCCACAACAGAAGCAGAATATATGGCCGCCAAGCCGTCGTCACAAATTCTCTGAAACATCACCGGATGACTATGAAGTGAAAACTGGACAAGTTCCAATTTTCTGTGATAGCTCAAGTGCGATTGCTATTTCAGAGAATCCAGTACTTCACACAAGATGCAAGCATGTGGACGTACGCCATCATTTCATCAGAGATCACGTGGAAAAGAAGGATGTGATTGTTGAGAAAATTCACACAGACATACAGCGGGCTGATATACTCACAAAGCTACTGATAGAAGCAAGATTCAAAATGCTGTGCGGATTACTTGGATTACTCAACCCAGACGATACTTCACCCAGCTGAATCGAAGCAGACCCAGCTGAATGGAAGCAGACAGCAGGAATTCAGAATCGACATCACTGGTATCAGCTGAGAATGAATCCAGCTAAACCAGATGCTGAAATTGAAGGATTATTCAGCTGAGGGGGAACCAGCTGGAACAACGATCACCCAGCACACCCACTCAACCGAGGTATCAGCTGACTACAATGATCAGCTGAGAGGTTTGCAACAACATTAACTACACCTACTCAATCTGTTTTCAGTCAAATCATATCTTGTCATATCTAATCAAATTACATTAAAAGTCTGCAAAGAACTGATTCATGGGAGTTTCGAGGAAAAAGTCAAAGTGCCCCAACCATCCTCTCTCACGCATTAACTCGCAATGTCTGAACAAGAAATTGACATGACGCGAGAATCACTCCCAGTCGTAGATCTTCTTATCAATCGATAAATCTTGATCGACCATTCATGAAATCAGCTATATAAATATGCTAGAAGAGATACGTAAAACATTGCATAAACCCTAAAAAGTTTTTCAGCATTCTTTCTTATTTCCATCAATTGGTATTATCTGTTTCTACTAACCAAAGTTGCAGAAGTAGAACATGGAATCTAGAAAGATATCTCCTGAAGCCGATCAAACTTGAAGAATCTGTCAAAGCTTCAAGATAAGAGTTGCTTAACTCTCAGGAACCTCTAGAAGACAGAGTTCCAGGAGAAGGTAAAGCCCATCGACAGATCCGGTCCAACGCAGTGGAAGACTACAAAGCTCAAGAACGTCATTCACCAGGAAGGTGCAGAAATCTTCCTGGGAATGTCAAAGGAAAAAGACCTCCTCCGCCCTACTGTTTCTCTCAAAATAAAAGAGAGCACGGGACATACAACTCCGTGGGATGAAAAAATCAACGTCAACAGAACTGGACCAGATGTCTTCAAGAGCAGTCATGTCAAAGCTCTTGCTCCGTCACAGGAGGCACAGAAAAAGATACAGGAGACAAAGCAGCATGCATCTATTTCCATCCCAGCTAGGGATCGGAAACAACTTGAGGAGACAAAACATGCTGAAGCACCGTCTTCAAACAGAAGACTCAAGTCAAAGGTGCTCAGTCAGTCAGCCGAGAAGTCAGCTGACATTATGAGAGAATTCGTAATTACTCTCCGATGAGCAGAAGGCCCACAAGCGGTGGTTTCTCACGATGGAGAAGAAGTTCATGCGCCTGCGTGAACATCGTCATCACCAACGCCGCAACGAAGTATTCCAGCTGGTCAACTAAGCTTAAACCCCACGACATGGAATACTTCAACCGGCCTCTCTTCAATTTCCTTCAGCTCAACAAGGACACCAGCTTCGAGATCTTCCTCTCTTCAAGCCCCTGCACCATGCTCAAGTGGAAAACATCACCCAGCCGATGATCACTTGCAGCTGGATGATGATGATATGAGCTGAACCCATTACCCACCACTTCGAAGTGGAAGGGGAATACTCAAGTCCCTCAAGTGCTGAATCAGACTTTCTCATTCAATCTAATGAAGTCTGAAGAAGCAAAATTGCAAGGAATGAAGTTGTGCCCGACTCAGAAGATGTTCTCTCCAGTGCCAACTCATCCCTCCAAGCACTCACTGATGCCCAAATTTGAATCAGGCCAAGGACGTTGTGTCTGCAATCACAGCTGAGGCTAATGCTACTGAAGAAGAGCCAGCTAATACAACAGCTGAGCCACCTAGACTCCAGACCTCGCTGCTCAGAGCTGAAAACCACAATTTCGCCAAACTAAAACATCGCAACAGCCGATGGTGTATCTCTCCCACCTTGTTTGATCATGCCAAAAAGGGGGAAGTAAGGGGGAACAGAATGAGACAAAGAAGAGGCAAACTGTTGAGCTAGAGGAACAAGCTGAATCAGAATCAGCTGGAGAAGAGATGAGTCAAAAGAACGAAGACTGGATGCAGAAGAGAAGACCCAGCCAACTGGGATTGAAGAACTGAAGAATTGAAGATTTTTTTTCTTTCTTTCTTTTTCCTGTGTTATAATGTATTTGCTTACATTAATAAAACACAAGTTTTTTTGCGTCATAAGTTGTCTCAGTTAGGTTTTGGCATCATCAAAAAGGGGGAAATTGTTTGGAAAATTATAAGGTTTTGATTTGATACCTAAACCCAACTGATTCTCTAACCGAATAGATGATCGCGTCAACCTAAATAGTGTTTTCCAGCTCGCCTGTTTGAGCTTTAGATTTTCTTGGTTTACAGGTTAAGGAAGCGGAAGACAGCAGTCGACCCAGCTGTGTCTACAGCAGGAGTCAGCTAGCGGAAGACAGCAGGAGTCAACCTTCAACTGAGTCCTCCAGCAGAGCATGATCAAGCTGAAGAGAATTCGAGCTAAGTTTAAAACACAGCCGGTCCAGCTGTACAGAACAAAGGGAACTAACTCTGAAGACATAACTTCAAGTCAGTTTGCCAAATCCAGCTATGAATTCAAAAGCCAACTCCAAAGGCAGAAGATCCCGGCGTCAGAGGAAGTCAACATGCCTCGACCAATGAGGGATTGCCGAATCAGCATCCTAGACTTCAGGACCTAGGATGTGACACAAATGAAGACAGGTGCAGAATCGCCCAACGGCAGATCTCGAATTTAAGAAGAGTAGGTAAGATTCAAACGGCTCCTCCAACGGCTAGTCTTGAATCTCTACCTATATAAACCCGTGTTCAACCTCAGGATCAAACACGAAAAACTCTCTACAAGCTTTCATTCTCTGAAATCATCAATCTTTCAAAAGCTCTCAAGCAGTTCTACATAGATCAAAGAACACTTTATCTTAAAGTGTTTCTAGTTCAGAAACTGCTTAGTTTTTCGTCTGATCCCTAGGCCAAAATCTTTGTATATCTTAAAGCCTAGATTTCGAACGAGTTCATCATACTCTAAAGTTCTTAATTGTAAGAACTCGTTCACAGTTGGAACCCCAAACCAAACCCCTCTTTACCCAGAAAGGTTAGGTCAAGGTAACGCTTGCTTGAAGCGGGAAATTCAAGTGTGTATGGCTTTTTCAGTACCCGTAAACTGAAAGGTTAGGCTTGACAGTGCCCGCAAACTGTTGGAACACAGCTCGGGTTAGAGTTGTGAAGTTGCTTGGTACTTGGAAACCAAGTGGTAGTGGATTACCAGTAAACCTGGTCGTGGACGTAGGAGGTGTTACTCCGAACCACGTAAAAATCGTGTGCTCTTTACTGTCTCTTTAAATTCAGTTTTGTACTAACTCTGTCATAACATTACATATTTGATCAAAACTGCATACGCAGCTGCTCTCCAAAGACAGCTGTGTCTTTCTTAAAGTTGCACAACTTGACTAAGCTGAAAACATAAAGTTAATCTTTTCAAGCTAAGTTTTTCTAAGTAACCGAGCTATGTTTTCAAACCACCACGTTCCGCACCGCCAGCTGAGTTATTTACCCAGCTGACCCTCCTCAGCTGGATCAATAACTGAGCTCACCAACTCTGTTATTTAACTTGAAAAAGTTTTCAGAAATCTATTTGGTGTATTCACCCCCTCTACACCAAATACCTAACTCATGGACCATCATTTATTATTTAAAAGATGGGATAATTAGTAACGATAATTGTGTCTTTTCATTCAAAAAAGTATAGCAAACATCTACTTTTAAAATTTAGTTTATATATCATCTAAAACTATTTTACTAGTGTATTTTTGAGGTTTGTCTCCTTATTTATTATGTATTTTCTAAATCTAAATTTGTTAAGAATTTTTCTACTTGTTCGTCCTGATCTCGGTTAAAATAGTGACTTTACAGTACATACTCGTCTCAAATTCGTTGAGTAATACTCGATTTAAATATGAACACTCCAAGTAATATTAATTAAAATTAGCAAAAATCCTTCTTTCTATGTTATTTGAACTGTCTCGTTGGTTAACTCTAAATTACTCGATAAAAATATAAACAAAGTTAATATTAATTAAAATTAGTAAAAATCCGTCCCTTTTATGTATATTTGAACCGTCTCGTTGGTTCATGTTAAATCGATATCTTTAATCTTTGCCAAAATACAGAAAAAAATATGTTTACATCTTCAAAGTAATATTAATTAAAATTAGTAAAAAACCTTCTTTCTATATTATTTGAACCGTCTCGTTGGTTTATGCTAAATTATTCAATAAAAATCTAAACAAAGTTAATATTAATTAAAATTAGTAGAAATTTCTTCTTTTTATATTTGAACCGTCTCGTTGGTTCATGCTAATTAAATTGATATCTCTAATCTTTGCCAAAATGCAAAAAAATATGTTTACCTCTAGGTTTTTTTGTTCTTTTTTTTATCTATCTATCTCATATTTGGTTCAATGTATATATTTTCTAGCAAGTACTAATCGAAGTTTTTAGAAAAACATGAATAAAAAATGAATAGGATTCCATGTAGACATGTTGATTAAATATATTTATTTAGTCTTCATAGGAATTTTCATTTACAAATTTTCTATTGGCTTCTTAAAATGCTAATTTATTTTTTTAAAATTTGTCTATTACTTTAAATTTAATTATTAACGCTACTTATATACTAACTTAAAAAATAATTTTATTTCTAATATCTAAACATAATTGAGTGACAATTCTTCTAATACATAATTTAGTGTCATAATATGACACATAAAAGTCTATTAGAATTCAATAACAACATGGATAGATCAACAACATTTAAAAGTTTATTAATGTCATTACACACAGAAAGATAAATATAAATAAATTACAAATATTAATTAAATACATATATAATGAAGAGAAATTGGACGAAAAAATACCAAAACTTAATAAGCATAAGTTTTTTAACCTCATTCATAAAACTATAAGTTTTCTATACCAAAATCATTTAAAAGACTAAAGTGCCCTCCCTTTTACAAAAACTAATAAATAAATAATACACCTATGAATTAAAAAAAAAAATCTGAAAAAACAACCTCAATCTCTCTCAATTCTCTCCCGTCGTCGGCCAGATTTCTTCTGGACACGATGGGAGGACACGATGGGGCAACTGGACACGATAGCTGGGTGGGTGGACACGATGGATGGACACGATGGTGCTATTGGACACGATGGAAAGTAATATTTAATGCAGATTCTGTCGCGTTTCATTTATTGAACCCTACCAAATCCGATTCTCTGAAGATTTTCGGATGAAACTAGGGTTTCATTTATTGAACCCTACCAAATCCGATTCTCTGAAGATTTTCGGATGAAACTAGGATTTAATGAAGGTAGTTCATTAAAGTTTGCGTAAGAGAGGTTGTTGACAAGGTTTAGAACTCCTAGTTAGGTTCGAATTAATCACAACACTACAATTGAAAACACCAAAAACCACAAAACCCTAAAAAGAAAGAAGAAGAAAAAGAAGAGAAAAAAGCTACTCCAATCTATCGAAACGTGAATTCAAAGAAGAAAAAGATATCAAGAAAAGCCGGCATCGCGTTTCTGGCTTCATAAAGAAGGTATACACCCGAAATCTCCGTCCGAAAAGCATATACTAGTGCGTGTTATTTAACTCACGATGGCAAGGCACGATCGTGACCAAGTAAACACGATCGTGCCTTGACCATCGTGTCCCAAAATTGTCTTCGATTTGCATGGAATATGTAGATGTTAAGTGATATTTGTTTAAATTCGAATATAACTTGAAGTTTAGTAATATGTTTAGGAGAAAAAATAGTTGAAATAACTCGCCTTGTGTGATTTGTAAGGGGTTGGAAACTATGAATTTTTTTTCTGTCGGGGGCGAAGGGTTTCTCCCCACGATGGCACGATGTAGAAGGCACGATCGTGCCACGATCGTGCCCATGATCGTGCCCACGATCGTGCCCACGATAGACACGATGGGCACGATGGGCACGATGGCCAACTCGATGACCATCGTGCCACAGCGATTTGTGATGTAAATTTCTGTTTTTCGTATTGTAACCCTAATCTCTCTTCTTTCTTTGATTTTTAGATGGGGCGGCGGCGTGTTATTGTACGTTTTGGAGGTCAGTGGGAGGGATTGGCTTACTTAGGCGGGAGTACTGTTGTTGTGCACATGGACGATACGAATGATGATCGAGATCATCTCATGAATCTGATTAAAGATGCTTTGTGTGGTCGAAGAGATTCCGAGTATGTGCTATCCTATTTAACTTGTTTTGAGGGATGGGAGCGGATGTAGAGTTTTATTAAATAGTGATACGTATTTACTTCGATTGCTAGTGCAAGAGAAAAGGTCGGATCCGATGGTTTATGTCTTTGAAAGAGACGGTATTTTTGCCCACGAGGTGTACGTGGAAGGCGGTGGACGACGGGATCTATTTAAGGATGATGATGATAGAATGCCACCGAAGCGGAGAGGGTGCTCGCATCTCCGACGACGAAGAAGATGAACGCCGTAAGAATATAATTGAATACGTGACTGCGAGTTTCTTGCTTGGATTAGACGACGGGAACAAGTAAACGGGATCTTCGGGCACCGAATTTCACATCCGAGCATCGGATTGGTCGTGATGATGATGAACTACGCAGCGGCCTAGGCAATTGGAGCATTCCATCGGTCGAGTGTGACGGCGCGCTGCCACTTGGGTGGGTTGAGCGGCCGGACCGTTCACTAGTCAACTTGTAGTGGGGGCTACGTTTCGGTCCAATTATGAATTGAAGATGGGCGTGGGAATGTATCACCTGGAGCACATGCTAGAGTATGTCATTGATCGTTCCGCCAGAAATCGTATAGTCTTTCTCTGCAAGCACGGTAGGAATAATTGCACGTTTAGGTTGTGTGCTCAGGGGCCAAAAGATGAGGGCGACTCGATTTGGTACATTACGAAGTTGACTTTGGATCACGAGTGCCACTTGAACGTGATCCGTCTTGCCGAGCGGACGGTGACTGCTAAAGTTGCAGCCGTGTACTTTGCTCGTAGGTTGGTTTGCGAGGGTGTGTATTTGAAGCCGAGAGAGATGATGGAAGAGATGCGCAGAGAGTTTGGTGTTCACATGTTGTACAGCCTCGCTCTAGAAACGAGGAATATAGCGATAGAGAAGACATACGGTGACTTTGACAAGTCGTATCAGATGGTCCCGTCGTATCTACATTTTTGAGGCGGCGTAATCCCGCATGCGATTACAACATGCAGATCAGTAGTGAGGGAGTATTTTGTCACATGTTTCTCGCCTTAGGACAGTGTATTCGTGCCTTCGAGCGCTATCTGAGGCCAGTGATTGTGTTGGACGGGACCCACCTTAAGGGAAGGAACAAGGGAGTTCTTTTTGTCGATGTTAGCAAAGATGGGAATGAGCAGCTCTTTCCTATAGCTATTGGAATTGGTCCGATAGAGAACGATGAGTCGTGGACTTGGTTTCTTTCAAATCTGCGCAGGTGTTTCGACCCTCCGGATGAGTTGTTGATCGTCTCGACCAACATAAGAGCATTGCAAATGCCGTGAAAGCCATCTATCCGATTTGCAGGCGCACGGATTGTGCTTTCACCACATGCAGAAGAATCTGACGCGATACGGCCGTCGAGCTCTTGCCATCTTCCAAAATGCAGCGTATGCTTATCGTGTTGAAGAGTTCGAGAAGAATTTTTCTGCCTTGAAAGCTTCATGTGAGGGTGCTCACACACGACTTTCCGAAATTGGTGTTCATAGGTGGTCTAGGTCGCATTGCCCAGTTCGACGGTACAGTTTCATGACCTCCAATGCCGCCGAAAGCTTGAACTCTAGGCTACTGTGGGCTAGACGTTTACCTATTTGCTCGTTACTTGAGGTGTATCGTTGCATTGTCGAGAAATGGTTCGACGAGAAGAGGGCATTAGCTAGGGAGAGAGAGCATGAGATTACACTCGAGGCCTTCAACAAGCTTGCTGTGACAGTGGAAGCAAGTCATCAGCTCGTTGCTCAACCTACCACTGACAATGTTAAAAAAGTGAAAGACAAGAAGATGGTCTTCGAGGTGGACCTTGGGAATTGGACATGTGAGTGTCGTGAGTTCGATCAGGATAAGATGCCATGTCGTCATGCAGCTGCCGCCCTCAGGTATGTACAAGCGTAAATTTGTTTGATTTCGTAAGTCGGTATTACATTTGTATTTTCATGGCTCAATATTTCTAACTTTTGTTCGTTACAGGACCCAAGGAAACACTGTCAATTTGTTTGATTTCGTAAGTCGGTATTACAAGCAACACGACTTGCGCGAGACTTACAGAGAATCCATTAGGCCGGTACCACATCCCGAGGAGTGGAATGTCCCGCCCCGATATTGCAAGAATCGTTTGCTTGCCACCGGTGGGAGTTCGTCAAGCCGGCCGTCCGAGGACACAGCGTGTTCGTTCAGCAGTTGAAGGTGCGCCCACAACACGCCGTAGCCAAAAATGCTCTAAGTGTAAGGGGACCGGCCACAATAGAAAGAATTGCACCGAACCACTCGCTTTAGATGTCGATATAAATATTCCCCCGGAGGGAGAACCATCGAGTCAGAGACGGCGACGAAAGAAAAAATGCAGCAATTGTGGTAGTGAAGAACACACAATCAGAAAATGTCCGATGCACTTGTGATTTATGATTTTTTGCACGATTGACAATGCCACTCTTATTTATAATATGTGGTTCATTTGTCCTAATTTTATTTATTTGTTGAGCTTCTGTTGTGTTTAGAAATTGGAAAATGTAAAAAACAGGGCCGAAGCGGGTTTCCTTTGTAAAGCGCACCCGCTCGGCCGGCTCACCCGCCCCGGCGGGCCAAGCAGCTCGCCCATCGCCCACGATCGAGACCCCATCGCCCCCATCACCCCCATCGTGCCCATCTCCCCCATCGCCCCCATCGTGCCCATTGCCCCCGTCGCCCCCATCGTGCCCATCGCCCCCATCGTGCCCATCGCCCCCATCGCCCCCGTCGCCCCCATCACCCCCATCGTGCCCATCGCCCCCATCGCCCCCATCGTGCCCATCGCCCCCGTCGCCCCCATCGTGCCCATCGCCCCCTCACCCCATCGTTCCCATCGTGGCCATCGCCCTCACGATGCATGTCCCATCGCCCCCTAAAGAAATTTTGATTTTATAGACATTTTTGGACTTTATGTTGATGTGGTGCTGATATATTGATTTGTAATTGCTTATTTAAGAATTTCATAAGTAAAAACGAACATTTGAAATAATTTAAATGTAGTCTTTAATATGATTATGAATCATATCATATCTTAAGAATGAAAAGGATCTCAATGAATATTTACTTCAAATTCTCAAATTATATGTTGTATATGATCGATGTTGCAAAAAACATTCAGATTGATCATAAGTATGTATGTAAGGTATAAAAAAGTATTTATATGATATAAAAAATACTATGGAATAACATTAAGGTATTAAAAATACTTATCGATGCCTGTTCTTCTGGGGACGATGGGGACTTCATCGTGAGGACGATGGGCACGATGGGGGTGATGGGCGCGATGGACACGATGGGCACGATGGGGGCGATGGGCACGATGGGCACGATGGGGGCGATGGGCACGATGGGGGCGATGGGCACGATGGGCACGATGGGGGCGATGGGGGCGATGGGCACGATGGGGGTGATGGGGGCGATGGGGTCTCCCAATCGTGGGCGATGGGCGCGATGGGCAGGCTCGTGTACCCCGCCGAGGCGGGTGAGCCGCCGAAGCGGGTGCACCCGCTTTACAAAGGAAACCCGCTTCGGCCCTGTTTTTTACATTTTCCAATTTCTAAACACAACAGAAGCTCAACAAATAAATAAAATTAGGACAAATGAACCACATATTATAAATAAGAGTGGCATGGTCAATCGTACAAAAAATCACAAATCAAAAGACAAGCTAAATATCCTAGCACCTATCTCTTTACGATAGCTCCTAATGTATCTCACATCAATATTCCTTGTATGCCTTTTTGTTGGATGTTTGGACACCATACGATCTAGATACATGCAACAAAAAGGACCGCAACTGACCCCATCGGTCTGGGCGAACTGCTCACTAGGTGGCATTATGATCAATGGCATGAAGTCTTCTCTTCTTGTCTTGCGGGGTTATTCATCCAGTAATTCCCCAGAGTTAGTAGCCTAGGAACGAGACAAGTGAGGGGCCTCATCTGCTTTATCCGAGGAGATTTATTGGCGTCATGTTGGTGTGACAATGAGTCATACAATTCGATGCACCAATCATCTATTTTGATCTTCGCAGTGACCCAATGCTCATCAAGACAACAAAAGGCAATAATCTATTCAAATAACAAATATTAGTACAACTGCAAATCAAGAATACTGACAATTTGAAAGAAAAAGCAACTTATAATCAATTTAACATCACTTACTGTGTTGCAGTTTAACCACGGGATCCCGTTCGGTGTGTCCATGCCATGAAAGAGATCCAGTATAGGTTGTGGCAATATCCATTTGTTTCCCTTCACTTGGTTGCCCTTTGGACTTAGCTCGTGGAACTCTTTAAGCATCGATTGCCTAAAAAAGTAAAACAAGTTAAAAATATTTTTTTGTAAACCACTAATACAACAAATAAAAGTCAAACAAAAACTTACAAAAAACGTAGACCCTTGAACAATAAGTGGTCACCGCACCAACTCCCGCAACCCCTTCGCCCAGCTTACACCTAGTGAAGAGCACGTACAAATCCATGACTCGTATTCAAAAAATTTACATTACATGACGATATATAAATCAATGTAAATAATTTAAATATGTGAAGACGTTAAATTGCAAGAAATGTTACCTCTGCAGGTGAAGCACTCGTCCACATTCTCCACAAGGTCGAAAAATGCTGCGTCACCGTGTGGTCAATCTCTTTTATCACGCGAGACGGTGTTGTCGCCCATATGTCTAAAGGCGATGCGTACTGGCCGGTACGTGCACGAGAGCCGGGCGTCTCACCAACATATGGCGTACGTAGTGCGGCGGACGGCCTAGGGTGTCTCGGAGGAGGACTACTCTCACCAAACTCACCATGCTCCTCCTCTTCTCTCTCGAAGGCGGCCAACTACGAAAGCGGCTGGCGCAAACTGGCAGGTGAGGTACGTGGGAAGCGAGAGGCTGCTGGAAGGGCTGTGGTGTAGCAGATCTCCTGCACAATCACGATCCACCTCGAAGTCGTGGTAGCTAGTAGTAGCAGCAGCGGAGTGGCGTGGCCGGTCACGGCGAGACACGTGGCTAGCCGCGAGTGGTGACTAGGGCCTGCAGCAGCGGAGTGGCGTGGCTGGTCACGGCGAGACTGTGGCTAGCCGCGAGTGGTGACTAGGGCTGCGGCGGCGGAGTGGCGGGGCTGGTCACGGCGAGACTGTGGTAGCCGCGAGTGGTGACTAGGGCTGCGGCGGCGGAGTGGCGGGGCGCGTCACGGCTGCGACCTGTTGCTAGTCGCGAGTGCTTTGTGATAACTCCTGCTCCGTCTAGGACCGAAGTAGTCTACGATCTTAGTGAAGACCACATCGCCTACTCGAGCAAGGAAGCACCGTAGCTTGAGTCGTCGTGCAAGATCGCCTTCAACCGGCGATCGACGACGTCGTCAGTGCTGACTCTGTGTTCCGGACAAGGCTGTCCGTGCAAACAACACACCCTGTCCTCCGGCCTCTCCTGGTACACTCGCTCTGCTGTCTGAGGACGGGTGAGAGGACTACTCTCTCGGCGACGCTTCGACACCTTTCCAAAGGTCGCCTTCATCTTCTCCATTGTCGTAACTTTGATCTTGCCCTTGTTCTTGATGGGCCCCGCAAACACAACCTCTGCCCTATCCCGACCGACGGCAATTCGGACCGGCTTCGGGTACACCACATCAAACGAATCCCCGTTCTCAAAGCTAAGGAAGTAGTACTCGGCTTCCTCTTCCTCCATCGGGACCAACGGGACATCATTCATTTCGAGCTGTAATGAAATACGTATAAAATAACAATTATATATCGATAAAATTTTGAAATTTTAAAAAATTCATAAAAAATAAAGTGATTTACGTACCGGTTGGTCAAAAAAGGTAGTGAAGTCCGCCTTCACAGTGCCCGTCTCCCACATCAAGCATCGGGGGCAGCCTGATCACTTCATCTCTCGTTCCGCGATGGCGTCCCAAACGAGAAAATGCCTCGTACATCCAAAGCCGCAGGACCCGCACGGACCGTAGAAGTGGTAGTCAATCTCTTCCTCCTCCGGGAGTAAGAGCCACGGTGTCGATGTAGTGAGTCAACACACAGTACGTGTAAGCACCCCTTTAGGGAAACCGTCCCATTGCTTAAAGTCTTCTACCGGTGCCCATGCCCGATTCTCGACCGACATCTTGTCCCGGCACAAGAGAAAGTAGTAGTAAACCAACAAGTTCGCGGCCTTCAAATAATCTTCCATTTCATCTCCTAACTTGCGTTCCTTGAACTTGTTGCGCGGCTCGCTCACCTTTGTTTCTTTGGCATGAAAATGCCGGTGAAATAAAGCTTGTCGGGACGGATCGGGTGAGTCTCGGTAGTGTCGAACTCCGTGTTTCCAAAGTGAAGTCCCGTGATTAGGGCATAATCACGGGGTGTAAACGGACGGTCCGACCCCCGAGCTGAAACCACGACTCATGCGGGGGTATGTGGTCGCCCTGCAGCTGTCGGGCTATAAGGTGGTGAAGGGCACCGATGCTTTGCCCGTCCGCCTAACTCTAATCAGTCTGCCCACGACCCCGGAGGTAAAGTGCTCTATCGCACGCTCTCCGTGTCTAGGCCCGCCAATGCGACGCAGCGTGGAAAGTATCTCTTTAAACACATCACAACGCATATACAAATTGATTCCACGTGTCACAGCCCGTAACGTGGGCCTTTTCCATACACAACCCTCCTACAATAACAAAACGGGCAACCATAAGCAATAAATTCACGAGCAAATTCAAAAAAACAAGACAAAACACAAAAAAAAATACCGGCCTGTCTGGGCACGATGGCAAAGTCACGATGGACTGCCATCGCCCCCAGCCATCGTGTCCAGCCCCATCGTGTCCAGCCCCATCGCCCCGCCCATCGCCCCCGCCCATCGACCCCAACCCCCATCGCCCCCAAACCCCCTTCGTGCCACCCATCGCCCCCAGCCATCGACCCCAACCCCATCGCCCCCAACCCCATCGTGCCCCCGTCGTGCCCACCCCATCGACCCCAACACCATCGCCCCCAATCCCATCGTGCCCATATAAATTCAGCCCAAATTCACACCAAAAATCAACATTTAAACGCATAGAACATGTACATTTCTTCGCAACTTAACTTTAGCATGAATACCCATGAATTAAACATCGAAATTTGCCAAAAAATTTCAATTTATTTCGAAAATTAGGGCGCACTAACCGACGGCTCGTTTAGGAACTCTTCCTCTTCGTGATGCGCCGGCGACGACGACGCCTCTCCATCGTGGTTAGATTGTGTCTCGGACGAACTCATCGTGCCCGCAAGTCTTCCGTCGAGAGCGTGCTTCTTCTTCGTGCTTCTTCTTCTTCGTGGTTTCGGTCGAGAGAGATAAGAGAGAGAATGTGGGTTTGTGGTGGGGGACCGATAGATGGAGAGAGAGACAAAATTTAAAATAGTAAAGGGTATTTTAGTCTTTTAATCAATTTTGGTATAGAAAACTTGGAGTTTTAAGTTTAGGGTTAAAAAACTTATCCTCTTTAAATTTTGGTACCAAATTATTTGGACCTCTATAATGAATATAATAATAATTATATTCATAATGATAGATTCGATTTAGAATATATATATATAATGAATTAAATTGACTGACTAATACTTTTCGAGCACTTACAATTTTATACATAATTTAATTGACAATATAATTTTATAATTGTATATAATATAATAAAGAAATCTTTAATGAATACTGCCACATAATAGGAACGTAAATTTTTTTATAATATTAAATATATATATAGATTATTATATATGAATTAAGAATGTATAAAATAAGGATTTATAAGAATGTATTCCGAAATTTTATTATTTTAATATGTGTAATAGAAGAAATTAATTAAATAGAGGGAAAGATAAATATGAGATGTGATTAATAGATAAACATGTGATATTTCAAGAATATGAAATTAATAAAATTTTAATTAATAAAAATTAGAATATATATGATTTAAAATTAGACAAATTACCAGAATAAAGGAAAATCTGAACGGAGCACGGTGGAGGGGGCATATTTATTTTCGTATTAGTAATATATATATAGGGAAGAGATCATATGTAAAAGTCTTTTCTTGTAGGGTTTAGGGATATATAGGGAAGAGATCATATGTAAAAGTCTTTTCCTGTAAAAAAAATAAGAAGCGATATGGACCATTGATCTTCGTAGATCTACGGTTGTCATTCAATGGTGCACTATAATTGAACATGAAATGCATTCTCGTAACAATGCACTGTAATAAATCAAAAATGCATTATTATGACAGTGCATTGTAATAATACATAAAATACATTATTTTAATACATAAAATGCATTATTATTATTTTTTACGGAAAAAATATTTTGTATTTGTGATGGTCCCTGAGCTGGGTACTTGGTGTAGAGGGGGGGGTGAATACACCAAGTAGATTTTTCTAAACTTTTATCAAGTTAAAACGGAGTTGAGTGAGAGCTCAGTTATTGATCCAGCTGGGGAGGGTCAGCTGGGTAAACAACTCAGCTGGCGGTGCGGAAAGTGGCGGTTCGAAAACTTAGCTCAGTTACTTATAAAAACTCAGTTTGAAAATATTAACTTCTCGTTTTCAGCTTAGTCAGGTTATGCAACTTTTCGAAAGACACAGCTGTCTTTGGAGAGCAGCTGTGAGTGCAGTTTTGAACAAGTATGCAATGATATGAAGGCGTTAGTACACAGCTGAATATAAAGCAAGAGTAAAGAGAGAGAGATAGAAGCACGCGAGTTTTTTACGTGGTTCGGAGTAACACCTCCTACGTCCACGACCAGGTTCACTGGTAATCCACTACCACTTGGTTTCCAAGTACCAAGCAACTTCACAACTCTAACCCGAGCTGTGTTCCAACAGTTTGCGGGCACTGTCAAGCCTACACCTTCAGTTTGCGGGTACTGAAGAACCTAACCACTCGAATTACACGCTTCGAGCAAGCGTACCTTTACCTAACCTTTCTGGGTTTGGGTTTGGGTATGGGGTTCCAACTGTGAACGAGTTCTTACAATTAAGAACTTCAGAGTATGATGAACTCGTTCGAAATCTAGGCTTTAGATATACAATGAGTTTGGCCTAGGGAACAGACGAAAAACTAAGCGGCTTAACTAGAAACACTTTAAGATAAAGTGTTCTTTGAACTATGTAGAACTGCTTGGGAGCTTTTGGAAGAATAATGAATTCAGAAAATGAAAGCTTGTAGAGAGTTTTTCGTATCTGATCCTGAGGTTGAAGACGGGTTTATATAGGTAGAGATTCAAGACTAGCCGTTGGAGGAGCCGTTTGAATCTTACCTACTCTTCTTAAATACAAGATCTGCCGTTGGGCGTATCTCGCACTGTCTTCATTTGTGTCACATCCTAGGTTCTCGAAGTCTAGGATGCGATCCGGCAATCCCTCATTGGTCGAGGTAGGTTGACTTCCTCTCGATTCCGGATCTTCTCGCCTTTGAGCCGGCTTTTGAATTCGTGAGCCGGACCGTCTCGACGTGGAGTCTTCGAGATAGTTCCTTTGTTCTCGCATACTGACCAGCCGTGTTTTGAACTCGGCTCGAATTCTCTTCGCCTTGATCAGCTCGCCGGATCACTCACTCGAAGGTTGACGCCGTCGTCTTTTGCTAGCCGACTCCACTCGTGAACACAGCTCGGGTCGACCGTCGCTTCCGCTAGCCGACTCCCGCCGTAGACACACTCGGTCGACCGTCGTCTTCCGCTTCCTTAACCTCGTAAACCTAGAACATCTAAGGCTCAAATGCGCGAGCCGGAAAACACTATTTAGGTTGGCGCGATCATCTATTTGGTTGGAGAATCACTGGGTTTTGGTATCAAATCGAAACCTTATAATTTTCCCAACAATTTCCCTTTTTGATGATGCCAAAACCTAATCGAGACAACTTATGATGCAGAGAAACTTGTGTTTTATTAATGTAAGAAAATACATTATAACACGGGAAAAAGAAAGAAGAAAAAAAACTTCTTCGATTCTTCCCTTCACTGGTCTTCTTCTCGCATCCGTTGCTTCTTTCTTTTGACTCGTTTCTTCAGCTGATTCTGATCCAGCTGGTTCCTCTAGCTCAACAGTTTGCCTCTATTGACTTGTCTCTCTTCTCCCTTACTACCCCCTTTTTGGCATGATCAAAACAGGGTGGGAGATATTCACCATCGGGCGATGCGATGTTTTAGTTTGGCGAAACCGTGGTTTTCGCCTACGAGCGGCGAGGTTTAGAGTCTTAGTGGCTCGAGCTCGTTGTATTAGCCGCTCTTCTTCGGTTGCATTAGCCTCGGTTTGTGATTGCGGACACGGCGTCCTTGGCCTGATTCACCAAGGGCGATCAGTGAGTGCGTGGAAGGATGAGTTGGCACGGGAGACATCATCTTCTGAGTCGGGCACAATCTTCATTCCTTGCAACTTTTGCTTCTTCGTACTTCTTAGATTGAATGAGAAAGTCCGATACAAAGACTTGAGGGAGTTGTCTTCGGCTCATATCATCATCATCCAAATTGCAGTGATCGTATGCTGGGTGAAGTTTCTCATTTGAGCTTGGTGCAGGGACTTGAGCATCTTTTATTGAAAGATCTCGAAGAAGGTGTCCCTGTGGAGCTGAAGGAAACTGAAGAGAAGGCGGTTGAAGTATCCCATCTGTCATGGGGTTTAAGCTTGGTTGTTCAGCTGGAATACTCCGTTGCGGTGTTGGTGATGATTATGTTCAAGCAGGGGCGTGAACTTCTCTTTCACCGTAAGAAACGACCGCTTGAGGGCCTTCTGCTCCTCGGAGAGTGATTACGAATTCTCTCATAATGTCACCGGCTTTCTCTATCGATCGAGCACCTTTGACTTGAGTCTTCGGTTTGAAGACAGTGCTTCAGTATATTTTGTCTCCTCAAGTTGTTTCCGATTCCCAGCTGGGACGGAGTTAGATGCATGCTGCTTTGTTTCCTGCATCTTTTTCTGTGCCTCCTGTGGCGGAGCAAGAGCTTTGACATGACTGCTCTTGAATACTCCGGTTTCATCAACATCTGGTCCAGGTCTGTTGACGTTGATTTTTGCATCCCAGGGAGTTGTGTGTCCCGTTCTCTTCTTTATGTTGAGAGAAGCAGTGGGGCTGAGGAGGTCTTTTTCCTTTGTCATTCCCAGAAAGTTTTCTGCACCTTCCTGGTAGATGACGTTCTTGAGCTTTGCAGTCTCCTACTGCGCTGGCCTGGTTCTGTCGATGGGCTTTCACCTTCTTCTGGACTTCCGTCTTCTTTGAGGTTCCTGAGAGTTAAGCAACTCTTATCTTGAAGCTTTGACAGATTCTTCAGGTTTGATTGGCTTTGGGAGACATCTTTCTGGATTCCATGTTCTTTTTCTGCATCTTTTGTTAGTAGAAACAAGCAATACCAATTGATGGAAATAAGAAAGAATGCAAAAACAAAACTTTCTACGTTTGATGTGCATTTCTTCTAGCATATTTAAAGAGATTTCTGGAAGAATGGACGATCAAGATTTGTCTGTTGAAAAGAAGATCTACGACTGGGAGTGATTCTCGCGTCATGTCAATTTAATGCGCGAGAGAGAACGGTTGAGGCGCTTTGACTTTTGCCTTGAAACTCCCATTATTCAATTCTTTGCAGACTTTTAATTAATATTGATTAGAAATGACAAGATGTGAATTGACAGAAAACAGATTGAGTAGGTGTAATTAAAGTTATTTCAAACCTCTCAGCTGATCATTGTAGTCAGCTGATACCTCGGTTGAGTGGGTGTGCTGGGTCATCGTGGTTCCACTCGGTTCCTCACCGAATAATCCTTTCCTTTCAGCATCTGGTTTAGCTGAATTCTTTTTCAGCTGATATCAGTGACATTGATTCTGATTTTCAGTTGACTGCTTGTATTCAGCTTGGTCTGCTTTCATTCAGCTGGGTCTGCTTCCGTTCAGCTGGGTCTGCTTCCGTTCAGCTGGGTCTGCTTCCATTCAGCTGGGTGAAGCATCGTCTGGGTTGAGAAGTCCAAGTAATCCGCACAGCATTTTGAATCTTGCTTCTATTAGCGGTTTTGTGAGAATATCAGCCCGCTGTATATCTGTGTGAATTTTCTCAACAATCACATCCTTCTTTTCTACGTGATCTCTGATGAAATGATGTCGTACGTCTACATGCTTGCATCTTGTGTGAAGTACTGGATTCTCTGATATGGCAATCGCACTTGAGCTATCACAGAAAATTGGAACCTGTCCAGTTTTTACTTCATAGTCATCCAGCTGATGTTTCAGCCAGAGAATTTATGAAGAAGAGCCTTCCAAATGGCCATATATTCTCGCTTCGTCGTGGAAGTTGCGACGCACGTTTGTTTCTTTGAAAACCATGAGATCAACTTACTTCCTAAGAACCGACAAGTTCCCGAAGTTGATTTTCCGTCCAATCGATCTCCACGAAGTCCGAATCCGAGTATCCAACACCGTAGATTGTCTTCACTGGGTACCACAACCAACATTCCGAGTTCCTTTGAGGTATTTGAGAATGTTCTTGGCCGCTTGCATGTGTGCTTCCTTTGGATCAACTTGAAATCCGGCACACACACCGATCGCGAAAGAGATGTCCGGACGACTTGTTGTTAGATACAGCAGGATCCTATTATCCCTCCGTATTTGCTTTGGAATCAACCGACTTCCCTTCGCCTGTGTTCAATCTTCCAGTTGGTGTTCATTGGAATCTTTACATTTCTGCTTGATTGAACTCCATACTTGGCGATCAAATCTTTCACGTATTTGGATTGATTTATGAAGATCCCTTCTGAAGATTGCTTGACTTGAAGTCCTAGGAAGAAACTCATTTCTCCCATCATGGACATTTGGAACTTCTCTGACATCATCTCTCTAAATCTTTGGCATAAGAAGCTTGATCTTGATCCAAAGATGATGTCGTCTACGTAGATTTGAACAACCAGGATATCTTCTCCTGACTTGATGGTGAAGAGAGTTCGTCTACCGAGCCCTTCTTGAATCCTTTTCGGGATAAGAGAAAATTTGACGATGTCATACCAAGCTCGAGGTGCTTGCTTTAATCCATAAAGAGCCTTCTTTAGTTTGTAGACTTTATTTCCTTCTACTTCGAATCCTGGAGGTTGTTCAACGTAGACATCTTCTTTGATTTCTCCATTTAGGAATGCACACTTCACATCCATTTGATAGACCTTGAATTTGTGATGTGTCGCGAAGGCGAGAAATAGTCCGATTGCTTCCAATCGTGCTACCGGAGCAAAAGATTCTTCGAAGTCAATTCCTTCCTCGTCGAGTGTAGCCCTTGGCAACGAGTCGAGCTTTGTTTCGATGACGACTCCTGTGGTATCCATCTTGTTCTTGAATATCCATTTGAGTCCTATGACTTTGACTTCTTGAGGTCCGTCGACTAATTCCCGTACACAATTTCGAGGAATTCGTTCAGCTCTTCTTGCATGGCATTTGTCCAAGGCAAACTCTTCAGAGCTTCGAGAATTGATTGAGGCTCGGCACTTCGAGCTACGTAACACGCCATTAGAGCTGTGTCTTCATCATAGACCGTCGCTCTAGCTCTACCGAGAGTTGAGCCGTGTCACCGCCTCTTGATGATCCGATGAAGCTTGAGCAGGCGAGCTTCGGTTTTGACTTGGTCAGAAGGTTCTCCAATGATTGCTGATGATGGATGATCTTCAATCCATCTTCTCCTCTTACGAATTTCTTCTTCCAGTTGATTGATGCTTGAAGTGGCTAAATTTCGTCTGTCTTGGAGTTGTTCTGGAGTTAAATCTTGAGAGTTTGGCTCTCTTTGATTTGGATTTTGAGGAGATGTCTGTAGAGGCTCAGCTGGAGATGGAGCTGGGGACTCAGCTGTGTTTGGATTTCCAGCTGATGATGTTCCCCCTTGATTTGGCGTTGAAGCTTCTTCTTGATTTCCAGCTGGTGGAGCTTCTTGATTGATGTGAATTTCCTCCTCTGGCTCATTGTCCCAAATTAATGGTTCGGCCAGATTCCTGATTCTATTCTCTTGAGCCCTTGTCTGAATCGATCTTGAAGATTCTCCTTCGCTTCTTCGTTTGATAGAATCTCTATATTCGAAGGAGGATTCGTCAAAGGTAACATGTGGAGTTACTTCGACCGTTTGAGTTCTTCTGTTGAATACTCTGTATGCTTTACTCACAGCGGAGTAACCAAGGAATACTCCTCGGTCTGTCTTTTCGTCGAACGTCTTGAGCTGTGTCTTTCCATTATTGAGAATGTGACATTTGGATCCGAATACCTTGAAATATCCAATGTATGGTATTCTGTTGTTCCATAACTCATACGGTGTCTTTCCTTGCCTTGATGTGAGTAGGGAGCGATTCTGAGTAAAGCAAGCTGTGTTGATTGCTTCACCCTTAACTTCTTTGGAATGGCGAGCTAGCTAGCATTGAGGTAGCCGCTTCCTTGATAGTTCTGTTTCTTCGTTCGCTACACCATTCTCCGAGGTGTGCGAGCTGCAGATGTTTGGTGTTGAACTCCGTTCTTCTCGCAAAAATCATAAATAGTTTCATTTAGAAACTCCGTTCCACGATCCGATCTTATTGCCATTATCTTGCACTCCTTCTCGTGTTGATAATCTTTCCACAGGATAGGCGGCTTAGTTCTCGTTTCGCTCTTCTCGGTACAAGAAAGATACCCAAGTGAATCTTGAGAAATCATCCACAACGACCGCAGTATATTTTCTCGCCATTGAAGCTTGCCGGAGTAACCGGACCAAAAGATCCATGTGAAGAAGTTGAAGAACTCGATCGCTGATCGAGTCGGCTTGAGAGAGAATGAAATTCTTGTTTGTTTTCCTTGTTGACACGCGCCGCACATATGACTTTTGTCATATACTTGATCCGGAATTCCATTAGCGAGCTGGTTCCTAGCCGTTTGTTGATTGTCTTGAAGTTGAGATGATTCGGCCGTTCGTGCTGATACCACCGACTTCATTGCCGCTTTTGATACAAGACAAGTCTCCGGAGGGCTGCTGTTCCGCCGCCGAAGTACATATTTCCTTCTCTTTTCCCTCTTAGGAGTATCTGCTTGGTTTCCCGTGCTTGAATCGTGCATCCCCGTGCATCAAACTTGACAGAAAAACCGTTGTCGCAGAATTGGCTAATGGAAAGCAAGTTATGTTGCAATCCTTGTACATAAGAAACATTTGGGATTATAACATTTCTAGTTTTAAATGTACCATAACCTTTGGTTAGGCCTTTGGAGTTGTCACCAAATGTTACTTGTGGACTGTACGCTCAATATACTCCCGGAGTAGATGCTTTAGGTGCGTCATGTGCTTGGAACATCCACCGTCCAAGTACCAAAGTGTTCTCATCGACTCCTCGCAGATGCGTCGATTCCTTGCAACCTAAACAAAAAGTTAAAATTCAGGTACCCGCTTTAATTGGGTCCTTGTGGTTAGACAGAGATCCTTTGACGACCCAGATCTGCTTGATGACTCGAATTGGGTCATTAGATCTGATAATTCTCCCAGCTGAGTCGATATACACATTCATTGTGTTCTTCTTTTGTTGCTGGCGAGGTCTTGATCTTCGTGTCTTCTTGTTTTGTTGTCTGTATCTTGTTTGATTTCCAGCTGTGTGCCTAGCTGAGACGTTCCTTTGTCTCTGCTGTCTCTGATGCTGTGGCTGGTAATGATTATCCAGCTGATACTCGTATGAGTGGTATCCACCGGGTATCTCTGATATCTTGGTTGATATCGATCAACGTGCTGGTGCTGTGGCTGGTATCTGTAAAATCCAGCTTGTGGTCTTGGTTGAGCACGTTGCTGTCTGAGCTGAGCTTGAGGTTGCCGCACAGCTGACCTTCTTGTTGTCCGCCGTGTTCTCGACGGAGTTTGAGACTGTTTCACAGCTGTTCTTTTTGACGTCTGCTGTGTCCTCAACGGAGCTTGAGAATGTTTCACAGCTGTTCTTCCCGACGCCTGCTGTGTCCTCGATTGTTGATGCTGAGCTGCTTGGGTTGAAGGTTCATTTGCTCGTACAAACATAACCTTTGTTCCACTTGTGGAGGCAATGTTTGAGGTATCCTTTGATTCGTTGTATCCCAGTCCCGCTTTGAGTGCCGCCGGGCGCCGAGCACTAATGATCTCGTCCATTGTTGACGTGGCTTTGATGAGAGCTACTATCTTCTTAGATAGTACCTCTTCGGTGCTTTTCACTCAATGATCTCACTCGACTTCCTTTCCGATTCACCGTGACCCTTTCCACATCTTCTATCACCGTGTCTTCTCGGTGTTGACTTTCTTCATCACTCGATCTTGTTTCACTATTCCGTCTTTTAGTGAAACGACTTCCTCGCCGGAGCCGAGTTGTATCGCCGTTGTTCGATACTTTTGTCTTTTCCGCTCTACCTTCACTCGGCATTCTCACACATAATGACGTCCAGATCTCTTGAAGCTCCTTGGAGTCGTTCATTACTTTCTCTACTAGACTCCAATCAGTAGTCCGCATTCGAGTCCCGTGTAGAGTGTTCGTGTGATGGTGAGGTGTTAGATAGATTTAGAGTTCGAGAAGTTACCTCATCTTCATCGATGCCGTCTGTTTGTCCCATAAAGCGGGTATCCCAATCGTGTTCATGATTGGCCATCGTGAGCTTCTTCTTCGTAGTCCGAAAATGGCATATCATCCATTTTATTGCACTCGATTCTTCATCGCCGATATAAGCTCTTCTTCGGTCCATTGCCTTAGCTTTTAATTGGTCTTTATCTTTCTTGGACAACTTTGGACAATCTTGCTCGGTAGTGTCCTCGGTTCCTTGCAGCTGAAGCAACCTTCTTCGTTCGTTTGTCGAGTGACTTCTCATCACTTCTTGCGTACTTATCTCTGTAATTTCGAAGAACTTCTTGTATTTGCCCTTGCCGGTGTTGAGTCCGTTATAACTTTTCACCATCATGGCAATTTCTTCGAGTAGCTCCTCTTTGCTCATATCCTTTTTGTCCTTCTTCATCTTGGAGGACTCACCGACTTGACATGAGCCGACTTTTCGCAGTTGGCTACGAAAGCTATTTCTTTTGGAGTCGGGGTGAGTTCTCCGTCATTCTGTCTTCGCTTGAAGATTCTTCTTGAGTGATCTTCAAGTTGTACTCGTTGGCTTTTAGGAGTGAGAACAATCTTTCGTAGATAGATCACCCAAGTCACTTCGACTTTGGTGAACTACCTTGTAAGTGTTCCATTCAACGAAAGAGCCGAAAGAACCTTTAGATTCTTTTCCCGCTGGGTATACTTCCCAGTTCTGATTGTCTCTATCTCAATTACTATGTTTGAGAACCTTAGCTCCATCGCTTCGATGGACTCGTTGGCTAGCTGCTTGAAGTTGTCGAATTTTTGGCACGCTATTGTGAATTTGTTTTCTTTGATCTCTTCTGATCCTTCACATAGCTTGGCGAGTGTTTCCCACATCTTCGTCGTCTCGCACTTGATGATTTTGCTTAGGTAGGCGTTTGAGACTGTTGAAGAGATGGTGTTCCTTGAGAAGCTGTCCAGACCAGCTTGCTTTCGCTCTTCGGAAGAATCTTCCTTCTTTGGCTTGAGAGTTGGCCGGTATTCTCGGTTGTCCTTCTTGAGCGGTGTACAAGTTCATTTCCGTATTTATAATAAGGATGGGTCCGTTACGAAATGACGTCCCACATCATGTCGTGATGCGCACACAGAAGCTTTTCAATCCGAATTTCAGTTGCATAATCATCAATCGAGAAGGTGGGAAGGTTCCCGTTAAGATAGGAATCCATGAAGAGATGTACGAATGCACTAGAGTGAGTTTTTCTCGAAAAACGGATCTCGTTCGATTGACCACCGACGCGAGTGTCAAGAGAGATCTCTTGATACGTAAACGGTGGTCTTTTGAACCACCGCTCCGATACCAATTGATGGTCCCCGAGCCGGGTACTTGGTGTAGAGGGGGTGAATACACCAAGTAGATTTTTCTAAACTTTTATCAAGTTAAAACGGAGTTGAGTGAGAGCTCGCTATTGATCCAATCGGAGGGTCACCGGGTAAACAACTCACGCGGTGCGGAAAGTGGCGGTTCGAAAACTTAGCTCAGTTACTTATAAAAACTCAGTTTGAAAATATTAACTTCTCGTTTTCAGCTTAGTCAGGTTATGCAACTTTTCGAAGACACGTTGTCTTTGGAGAGCATTTTGTGAGTGCGATTTGAACAAGTATGCAATGATATGAAGGCGTTAGTACACGAGTGAATATAAAGCAAGAGTAAAGAGAGAGAGATAGAAGACGCGAGTTTTTTACGTGGTTCGGAGTAACACCTCCTACGTCCACGACCAGGTTCACTGGTAATCCACTACCACTTGGTTTCCAAGTACCAAGCAACTCCACAACTCTAACCCGAGCCGTGTTCCAACAAGTTTGCGGGCACCGTCAAGCCTATACACCTTCGCCATGCGGGTACCGAAGAACCTAACCACTCGAATTACACGCTTCGAGCAAGCGTACCTTTACCTAACCTTCGGGTTTGGGTTTGGGTATGGGGTTCCAACTGTGAACGAGTTCTTACAATTAAGAACTTCAGAGTATGATGAACTCGTTCGAAATCTAGGCTTTAGATATACAATGAGTTTGGCCTAGGGAACAGACGAAAAACTAAGCGGTTCTTAACTAGAAACACTTTAAGATAAAGTGTTCTTTGAACTATGTAGAATCGCTTGGGAGCTTTTGGAAGAATAATGAATTCGAAAATGAAAGCTTGTAGAGAGTTTTTCGTATCTGATCCTGAGGTTGAAGACGGGTTTATATAGGTAGAGATTCAAGACTAGCCGTTGGAGGAGCCGTTTGAATCTTACCTACTCTTCTTAAATACAAGATCTCGCCGTTGGGCGTATCTCGCACCGTCTTCATTTGTGTCACATCCTAGGTTCTCGAAGTCTAGGATGCTGATCCGGCAATCCCTCATTGGTCGAGGTAGGTTGACTTCCTCTCGATTCCGGATCTTCTCGCCTTTGAGCCGGCTTTTGAATTCGTAGCCGGATCGTCTCGACGTGGAGTCTTCGCAGATAGTTCCTTTGTTCTCGTACAACCGGACCAGCCGTGTTTTGAACTCGCTCGAATTCTCTTCGGCTTGATCGAGCTCTCGCCGGATCACTCGAGTGAAGGTTGACGCCGTCGTCTTTTGCTAGCCGACTCCCGTGAACACAAACTCGGGTCGACCGTCGCTTCCGCTAGCCGACTCCCGCCGTAGACACACTGGTCGACCGTCGTCTTCCGCTTCCTTAACCTGTAAACCTAGAACATCTAAGGCTCAAACAGGCGAGCTGGAAAACACTATTTAGGTTGGCGCGATCATCTATTTGGTTGGAGAATCAGTTGGGTTTTGGTATCAAATCGAAACCTTATAATTTTCCCAACAATTTGAACCAACCCCATATCTATATATATATATATATATATATATATATATATATATATCATTCTATGTATATAAAAATAGTACAATGTAAATATATTTTATTTCCATGCCTATATCTAGCAATATAAAAAAAAGAGAGGAAATTCAATACACCCACTATATAGATAGTGTGTACCGTGTATACCCTCTTTTAAATACATGTATAACACACACCACTGGTCCACCTTTTCTTTACTTTTCAGGTGTTGAGTTTGATAGAAAGTGAGAGAGAACCGAGATTCTCTGACACTTTGACCGAAAACTTAATTGCATAGAATTTAGGGTTTTGTTTTGTTTTTTTTGTGTTTTCTCTCTCTCACTTCCCCACGACCCCACCTACCCAACCACCGCCTGTTGCGGTATTCAATTTTCAATTGAATTGAGCGGTACAAAGCTCACAATAAATATCCTTTTAATCTCCATACCGATGCAGTAAAAAAAATTTCCAAAGGCACCCAAAAAAATTTCCCAAGGCTCACACCACCGGTACACCTAAAATCAAAAAAATTCACCCATTCTTCTCTCAACAAAATCCATGGCGTCATCAAGTTCAAGACATCAATCTGAGGATGAACGGCAACGTGAAAATCAACGACGTCTGGAAGAGGTTAGTTCTTCGTACCGATGTGAAGAGGGACGGCTGAAAAAACTATACCGACCGACATGATATTGTACCGATAGGTTATGAACCGGTCGGTACCATTTTTGAACCGGTCGGTACAGATTTTTCAGACTGCCGGTACAGTTTTCAGAACATGTAATTGATATTTTCTTAAAAATATGATGGTTAATTAGGCTAATTTCGTGCTAATTATGTTAATTCGTGGTAATTATTTAAATTTCGTGCTAATTAGGATATTTTCGGTGGCTATGCTTATGTGCTAATTATGTTAGTTTTCATGCTAATTAGGATAATTACGACAATGCCTTATATATTTCATAAATTTTATACCGACCGTGTAGAATATTGTACCGATCGATAATAATATACACCCTATCGGTACATATTTTATTCCCATCGGTACAATATGTTTTTAATACAGTGTGTTTCTGTTCTTATTCTGGATGTTTTGTTATGTTTATTATATATTTTTTTGCACGCTTAATAGTTAATTTGACAAATAAGATCATTTGGTGTTACATTTTCACTTATTTATAACTCATTTATAAATTTGAAAATCATGATCAATTGACATATATTACATAGATGTGTGATAATTTTGAAAAAATGGTACCGATCGGTAAAATTTCTGTACCGATCGCTGTAAAATCATGTGTTGATTTTACTGCGAGCAGTACAAATTTTTTCCCGGTCGGTACAATTTTTTTTTTCTACAGTGTGTTTGTGTTCTTATTTTTGAATCGTATTGTGTTTGTTTCAGTATGGTTGGATCTAGATCCGAGAAGATGCTCAACACTGTTCTCCGAGGATTAACACGTACTACAAAGTTTCGATTATAACAGATATTAGGCAGAGACTTGTTGCTGTTGGCGGTCGAGCACTGTTGGATAGATTCATGGCCGGCTGTTTCGGGCATCTTATGAGATGGCCATTGGGCAAAGCGTGCGGCAAAGCGCTACACATGCTCGTATCAAGAGAGGTAGAGGTGTACGGTGAAACAACTTGGTGATAGGTTTTCCAAAACTAACCATGCTCTTGAGGATGTGATAGTAGCACAGACCGTGTGCTACGCCACTGCCCTAACTGCATTCGCGATACTTAAGTGGGCGTCTGAGATGATGACCATATCCGAACGAAAATCGTATGCCTCCTTCAAACGAGTGAGAAACCATGTCCACGAGACATCATTTTCAATTGGACCGATCCCCCATGCCAGTGGTAGCAGTTGCTCGTTTCCATCATTTGCGACCGCAACAAATAATATGCCATTATTTTTTCCCTTCAAGTGTGTTCCATCCACCACGATCACCGGTCGAAGACACCACTGAAATGCTACGATACAAGCTGACAACGCCACAAAAGCTTGTTCGAACCGATCATCATTCGGGCTAACACTGTAGTCAATTGTCGAGCCCGGATTTTCTCTCTGCAACATGTGGAGATAGCCGGGAAGCATCTTCCACGAGTCTGTATACCCACCATATATCATCTCGAGGGCTCGATTCCGTGCTCGTAGACATACACTGTAACTTGCATCGCAGCCATATTCTCGACGTAAATATGCCCGAATTGACTTCGGTTTAGTGATTTCACCTTCATTGATCATTCTACTCGCAAAATGAGCTGCAATAACCTTAGCACTGACCTTCCTGACAGTTGAACGGTCCATATTAAAATTGCATGTATGTCTCCCAATGAACTTGTGAATATACCAATAGTTGCCCTGTTTCCGAGCACGCAAATCAAAAGAACAGTTACTTCCGTACTTGCATTTGAAGTGAACCCGTTCAGTATCTGAACGTGGAACACTAAATTCAGCTCGTTGTTCAATGTGCCGCAATCCAACAGCAACTTTCAAATCGTCTTTGCTGTAAAATATCTCGCCCTTATTCAATGGACCGTCTGGCAGCCTGTCAAGATCACTAACAACGAGCGAAGCAGTAGCAGCTAGTGGAATCATTGGAACTAACCAATTCTGCAGTGCCTCCGCTTCAGTGGCGCAGTCTGTGTCTTCAACAAGGGGCATACGACTACTCTGCATCAGCATTGACAAGAGCTTGTTCACGCCGCCTTGAGTATGCACCCACGTAACGAAGTCTGCAAAAGTACCAAGGGTCAGATGCATAGACTGTGACAGTTCGTCCTCCTCATCAGACTCTGATTCCTCCTCATCATCTTCGTCGGAATCGGCGGTAAATTCAGCCTCCTCGGGTACCTGCGACTGCCGTTCCTCCCGCATAGGAATGTTCGCGCCACTACTAGCACCCCATTGAGTATCACCACTAGCACCCCATTGAGTATCACCAAGCCAATCAGATGAAGCCAAATGTGCGAGCGACTCGTCGTACTGCGAGTACTGAGGGATTTGATCGTCATAGACATACGGCGAAGATTCATTCAAATCAAATGACGGCCTGTACACAGCATCAATATGCACGATATACAATGTAGGCTCAGGCTCGGTAACATACAATCGACGAAGTTGTTCATCGTTACTCAAACTATGTTTAACACTTCGGCCAGTTCTAGACGTCAATAAATAGAATATTTCATACTCAAGACTTAACGATTTCGACATTATTATGAAATCAATATATTCCTTAATGCTAGAGAAACTTATCTTATCCACCGGAAGGTAGAAAGTTCGTTCTTCCCCACCATTATACACACAATCGTCCCATGTTCCGTTGTATTTAACGATGAATCTCCTACACTCCATCTGCACAAATACAATATTATTAGAAAAAATAAGATTATTAAAAAAAAATTGTACCGCTCGGTAAAAATATTGTACCGATAGAGTATTTGTGAAAATTTGTCTGTACCGATCGGTACAAATATATTACCGATCGGTACAGTTTTTTCTTGTTCCAGTACTCATTTACAATTTTATTTCAACTGACCTATTCAATCTCCGAATGAAAATTCCTTCTATATCTCGATTAACCCCAAGTGAAAATGACGGTACGTGTGTGTCTTCGTTTCTACAAAACAACGATGAGATGGTTAAAAAAAAAGCATAGAATGAAAGATAGTTGAATGAAATAGTGTGTGGACAAAAAAAATATTATACCGATCGATGTTTTAGTTGTACCGATAGGTGATGTGTACGGTCGGTACAATAAAAACACGATCGGTACAATATATTTCTCTTCGATACCATCATTAAAATAAAATTAAACTCACCTATAATAATTTTGAAAAATAAATGTCGTCTGCTATGTGATTTCTCTAGCAAACGTGAGTGATATTTACTTGTTTTTGTGGTATTGTGATTCTATCTCTTTCATTTTTTTTTCAGAAGTGTAATTTCATGTGCTTCTGTGTGTGATATATATATAGACAGAAGAATCAATTAAACTAAATAGATGTACCGATAAGATTTTACGCGTGCATTGACACTATTTAATTTCGTACATTGGCATGCATGACAAGTTATATATTAAAGTCTTGACGTGAATGATGCATGAAAATATTCAAAATGCTGAATCTTTACATTGTACATTGGGAATCATTTTTGTCCTCATTCATAAAGCAAGTCAACAGTTATTTGAACAATGATCGGACACGGAAATTAATGCATGAATTTGACAATTAAGCTATTTTAAAACAGTCGAAAAGTGCAAAAAAAAAAAACAAAAAGTTGTCAGTGGATATAGCTTATACATGCCACCAAAAGTGGGTATGGGTGGTACACACTATCTTCATACTGGATAGTTATGTGTATTAAGACATAAAAAAATGTCATAACAAGCAAATTCAAAATATGTTTTCAATTATACCAACAACGCAAGAGCTGACAAAATGATCGAGACAGACCGGCCCAATCATGAAACTCCATCAAACCACAAAATACAAACTCAGTTCGATAAGAAAAAAGTTTATGATGTAAAAGAATGATCCAATGATCGGAAATTAGATCGGATTTCCATTCTTATGATCCAATTCCAAACTGACTCGAAAACCAAATCAACAAACGAAAAGAAGTTGGAAACACAATTGTTTAGCTAGTGGGGCCGTATATAAATGTGTGTATATATGTGTGTATAAATGTGTGTATTGATAGGTAACAATCTAATGATCTATGTTCAACCTAAAAGTTACTCCTAAGGTTGCTCGCAATAGAATGAGGTCAGATGAAGAGTGATAAGGTTTCCCAAGTCGTATTATCAATGAAGGCTTAGAAGGACTTGGTGTTTACGCTACTCACAATAAACGAAAAGGTCTCAAACATTCTAAACAATTTGATTTTGGATCAAGGGCCACAGCGAGTATGAAATAAAATGCAAATAAACGAGCAATTAACAAGTAAAATTTACTATAAAGAAAAGTCTAGGAATTTGGATTCTTCTCATCTAAATACTCAATATCACAAAATTGCTAATAAAATTAATCAACCAAGGGATTCAACAAATAAAGGCTATCAACCCCCACTCTCGCACGATGGTTGGACCTAAATTATTATAAACACTTGTTATGATTAACTATCGTGCTATGCGTTTCCGATTAAGCACAGCCCCAATTGAACCAACATCTAACAACCAATCAATCTCTCGATCTAATCCGTTGTCTCACACAATTTAACAATGATCAATTGTAAAATCACAATCAAAACAACTCAATCGGGTAGAAATAGCAATCTTGATCAATTAATCATTTAGAATCGAATTCTCCTACCCTAGATTAGAAATTTACCTATTCATATTCAATCAATCAACCAATACAAATAAATAACTCATAAATAATTCGCACAATTAAAAAGCAAATGGAAATTCTTACAATTACTGAAATATGCAGAGGAATCCGAATACAAATCTCTAATCGAAGTGAAAAGAATAAAATACTAGTAAAGATTTTGTCTCTTCCTACTCTCTAAAGTCAAAAAGTATGAATATCCTCTCAAAAACCCTACTTTTATCCTAAAAAAGACGGTCGGGCATATTTCTCATTAAAAATCTCGTACCGCTTCGGTGGCTTACCAGCCGAAGCGGATGCACCTGCGCGTGGGGCTAACCTGCCGCGGCGGGTTACAGTGTTCTGTCCGATTTCTCCATTTTGTGCCGCTTTTTTATGGGTTGTCCACTTTGGCGGTCTTCAAATCAATGCTACCCGTATCGGCGACCCTTCCACGCCGATAGTCCATCTCTTTTTTTCCCCATAGGGCCGGTCCAAGAAAATTTAAGGCCTGAGGCGATAAAACGTAAGAAATTTACATGTATAAAAAAAATCTATGAAAAATCATCTCATTTTTCTTATTTTTTTTCAGCTGTAAATTTACTTGTTAAATTATAATCAACATGTTTTAACAAATTACTCTCAATTGATAATAAACTTAATTCATTCCATTATTTTTCACTTTTCAAAGCAAAAGTTGTAGAAGTATTACTTATTTTAAACATGTTTGATGTGTGAGTTCTGTACTTTACCATTGCACCACCATAACATTTCCTATTTCTCTACAAATGTATATATATATATAAAGAAATATATATATAATAGGGGGCCTTCGATTTTCGGGGGCCTGAGACTGCCAGCTCAGTTGCCTCATGCACTAACTGCCCCTGTGAATCCCAAAAATCGATACAAAGTACTCCATTTTAAAACAAAAACACCAACACCATCAAAAACACAAAAAATATAAATCCGAACACAAAAAATACGAACAATATGACACAAAGACACAAAACACAACTAAAAATACGATAAGAACAACACGATAATAGACACATAAAACTACCAAACAATCTGTATATGTTGACTAATAACTAGAAACTAGAAAGTACGTGCATGCCAGCAAAAATGCTGATTTGTCGGAATGGCATTAGCTCAAACGTGCTTGTCATATCTTATTATGGATTTCTAAATTCAATTATTGTCACCACATTTTTTTTTTTTTGAGAAATTATTGTCACCACTTATTATTGTGGATAACTTTTTGCAACGTATTACTATTAATGCATGACTTCTTATTGCAGGCAAACTATAAGTTATCGCTGTCAATTTGTGAATATCATTATTCTTGTTCACAGCAATTTAGATTTCTTTTTAGATAAATCGCAGCATACATCTCTCGATGTGGACATATATATTATATATTTTGATTTATATGGTGTTACACAAAATTCGTAATTTTCGATAGATTAGCAAATAAAATTAAACAAACTCATAATTTTGACATTGTCACTGCACAAATTAAACCATCCTAGACAGGTTCATAATAACATATATAAATTATGGTGACGTTTTGTGAAATATATGTAAAAAATATCTATAATGACCATCTCATTTATATATCTAATATATGCAAATTGCGAGGGTGGGTCTTTCTTCTTCTTTTCTTCTTACGCTTTCTTATGTATCCAAAAAATATAAGATCTCATTTATTTAAGTCTCAATGCCCCAATATACTCACTTTGCCTTTTCAAAAATTTGTTATACACCTCTATTTTCAAACAAATTAGTTATGCACAAGTTTGAGGTGAGTGGACGAATTTACCCTTGGATTGTGACATATTTAATTGAAAATGTTGCCAATGATTGGGAATCTCTTACATGTGTCATAACTTTTGTCTTTGTGTCATTATCTTGCACAATCATTGTGACATTATAATTCCATTATTGTTTGAATTTTAGATTCTGCAGATTATTTATTTAGTTAAATATTATTTAATGTATTTATTTAGCATACATGAGTACGCACTGATAAATAAATATTGAAGGCCGAAAAATATGTAAACTATACCAAAAGAACAATAATATCATGAAGAACCAAAAACATGAAGATCCCTCTCGGACAATGGGCAAAAAAATGAAGATCCCTCTCGAGATTTTTGAAGATCTCACTTGAGAGGGATTTAAGAATTGTCGAGCGGGAAATTTAATTTTTGCACGTGAAATAATAAATTTTGGTCAAACATGCATGAAGTTAATTTCTTACACAATGCAGACTATGAAACACGCCATCTTACACATTTCTACTGTGGATGTGAAAATTCATCTTTTTAACTTTCATGTGAACTTGTACCAATTTTACCTTCTCCTCTATATAATTTTTCGCAGTGAAGATTGAGAACACACCATAACCATTGTAACTTTAAAAATTGGTAGTTTTGTTCCTTCAATAGTGAAGCCAACGTGAAAAAAATAAGGAAGAGAGGTTAGTAATCTTCTAATTAGTTAATTAATTTTGTTGAATTTTTTGTGGAATAATTTGTAATTAATGGTTTATTTTAGGGCTTGAATAATTTCTTAATTATTTCATAATTGTTTCGTTTTATTAAGTAGAATATTATGAATATGCATTTTAGAGTTTTTTAATTATGCCTGGGCCTTCAAAAATAAAATCCCGCTCGGTTTGAAGAAGATCCCTCTCGACAAATTGTAAATTCCTCTCGGGCGGGATCTTCTTAAAAAATATAGATGTCCGAGAGGGAAATTAATTTATAATGTCTGGATTTAATTATAAAAATTTTCTATAAAATTTATTTGTGAATTAGTGCAAAATATATTAATATTTGTAATTTTTCTTTGATTTATCCATAATTTCGCATTTTTGGACGAATAATCATAATTTGATTAAATATATGATTATGTTGAATTATAAAAGCATGGAACCATTGTTAAATTAAATCCCGCTCGGTTTGAAGAAGATCCCTCTCGATAAATTTTAAATCCCTCTAGCGCGGGATCTTCTCAAAAAATATAGATGTCCGAGAGGGAAATTAATTTATAATGTCTGGATTTAATTATAAAAATTATCTATAAAATTTATTTGTGAATTAGTGCAAAATATATTAATATTTGTAATTTTTCTTTGATTTATCCATAATTTCGCATTTTTGGACGAATAATCATAATTTGATTAAATATATAATTATGTTGAATTATAAAAGCATTGAACCATTGTTAAATTAAATCTCGCTCGGTTTGAAGAAGATCCCTCTCGACAAATTGTAAATCCCTCTCGGGCGGGATCTTCTTAAAAAATATAGATGTCCGAGAGGGAAATTAATTTATAATGTCTGGATTTAATTATAAAAATTATTTATGAATTTATTTTGTGAATTAGTGCAAAATATATTAATATTTGTAATTGATTATGTGGATTTAATATTTTTTTTATGAACCCCGTTCAATATTTCAGAATATGGATGAATGGAAGTACTTCACTGTCAAATACGGCGGACAATGGCACCATTGTACATACGTGGGCGGTTCAGAACAGATTACTCAAGTTCTTACCGCCACTCCATCTCTCATCAATTTGAGATACAACATCGATGTTATGATGCACCAAAATTCGATGAGCACACAGTACGAGATGTATTACTTATCGACATGTCGTACTGGACGCACTATGAAATCTCTCTTGAGCAATGATCAACAATTTGCTCAGTTGTGCTTAAAGGAGTCATTCCCAACTGTGTATCTAATCCACAACCACATAGACGCATATGTTCCGTCTTTCGAAGATCCTGGGGCATTATCCTTTCAATACGACCAAGGGCAAACATATTCTGATGAAATGGAATGTATCCAGCAACAGTTGCTTTCATCAGAATTTTTTGCTGACTCATACCCTATAGGAGGACACAATTACGGATCGACGTCCACGGATCCCGTACCTTTTTTTCCAGAGAGTCATGGTCCCGAGAGAGCTATTACACATAATAATGAGTTAGAATTCAACGTGCAGAGTAGTTCAGACGATGAATATGAGGAAAGTTATGCCCGAGAATCTGATAGTGATTCATCTGAGGAACAGACCGAGGAAGACTTACAAGAATTTACGATGGTGGAGCACAGTGCATGGGTTCGTTCTAGCGGAGGGGTCAATCCTGATGATCTAACCAATTGGTTAGTTCCAGTGATTCCGGTTGATGCTACGATTTCTATCGTGTCACGAGAACGTGATCCGACGGATGATGCTGAGTTGCGAGTTGGTGCTGTTTTCGACAGCAAACATGACCTAAATATTGCAGTTGGATTGTGGCACATGGAGAAAGGAGCCGAATACAAAGTTCCCACGTCTGACACGAGGCGTCTCAAGTGGAAGTGTAAACGTTCGGAAAATTGCCCATTCGAGCTCCGTGCATCATCACGTGGAACCGATACTTGGTATGTGTACAGATTTAATCCTGAACATGCATGCACTCGCCAGTTAGGACGTGTTGCTCCCAGGAAAATCAAGATGAATGTGGTTGCAGCGTACGTTGCTCGAAAAATTAGAATAGAGTGTGAAATCATGAAGCCTAAAGCCATTGTGGAGGAGATGCAACGCGAGTTCGGTATGACCATTTTATATGATTTGGCGCTGCGAGCACGACATACAGCTATACAAATGATATATGGAGGGTATGTTGAATCATTCCGATTCTTTGCCTTGCTATCTTCACATGCTTAAGGAAACAAATCCGGGCACGATTACTGATCTAGTTGTTGGCGATGATGGGAGGTTTGAGCACTTGTTTGTAGCTCTCGGCGCTTGCAGACTTGCTTATCCACTGAATATGAGACCTGTGATCGTTGTGGATGGCACCCATCTGAAGGGCAAAAATAGAGGCGTCTTATTGGTGGCTATGACGAAAGATGCCAACGAGCATGTTTTTCCACTTGCGATAGGTGTTGGGCCAATTGAGAATGATATCTCTTGGAAATGGTTCATGTCCCGTTTTAAGGTTGCGTATGGGGACTTGACAAATACATTGATTGTCTCTGATGCCCATGCCTCCATAGCTAATGCTATTAGTGAAGTGTTTCCCAATGCAATTCACGGTCTGTGCTATTATCACCTGCTGAATAAGCTAAAAAGCTACGGTAAAGTCGTTGTGGCTTTGTTTCAACGAGCTGCTTATGCATATCGCACTTCGCTTATGAAAAGGCAATGGAATCTTTGCGTCGAGAGAGCCACAGTGCGTATGAAATATTAATGAGAGTTGGACCGGAGAAATGGGCTCGATGCATGTGTCCAAGATCCGCGATATAGCCACCTCACTTCAAATGCAGCAGAAGTATGGAATAACAGAATGTTGTGGGCGCGTCGTCTTCCTATATGCTCAATGCTTGATGCCATTAGGCATGTAATCGAAAAATGGTTTGATGAGAGACGTGAACAGGCAAACGGCGATGACGACGTAGTAACTGAAGAGGCGTGTAAAAAGCTTACAGCAGCAATGAATGAAGCATTTAGGTACATTACAACTCGCGGACTCGGATTGACGTTCAACGTGAATGATGGTAAAAGATCTTGGAAAGTTGATCTCAATTTGAGGACATGCTCATGCTGCGAATTTCAACAGGACGGAATGCCGTGTTCTCATGCGATTTCTGCAATCCAGTAAGTTTTATGAAAGTAAATTTGGCTTAAGATAAATTTATTATTTTACTTTTAATTGTTTCATTGTTACAATTGCAGCAAAAATGGTGAAGCAATATACGACTATGTGCAATTTTACTACAAACGAGAAGCTTGGTTTGAGGTTTATAAATATCCCATACACCGTGTTCCTCACAAAGACGACTGGAATGTACCAATTGAAGTCGTCAATACATTGGTGTTACCTCCCAAAATCACTTCACAGGCGGGACGTCCGAGAGTTAATCGGCGAAGATCTGCTACAGAGAGGAATACACGGAGACAAACCACTTGCCAAGAAGAAGCATCCAGTAGTAGTCACCGTCCGAGGAGATGTAGTAATTGTCGTGAAGAGGGTCATACACGTAGAAATTGTACCCAAATTCATGAACGTTGAATGTGTTGAATATTAACTTGTATGTATTAAAATTGGATTGTGTCATTTTTTATTTATTTTAGAATCCATTGAATTAGAATTTTATTCTATTTTATTTTTTAATATATTTTAATATTTTTTAATTTTTTTTAGTTGAATAATTTTCGATCCCTCTCGAGAGGGATCTCTAATTGAATCATTGAATTAGAATTTTATTCTATTTTATTTTTTAATATTTTTTAATTTTTTTTAGTTGAATAATTTTCGATCCCTCTCGAGGGATTCTCAAGATCCCTCTCGAGAGGGATCTCTAATTGAATCATTGAATTAGAATTTTATTCTATTTTATTTTTTAATATTTTTTAATT
Organism: Agastache rugosa; assembly: GCA_031470985.1. Lineage (NCBI taxonomy): Eukaryota > Viridiplantae > Streptophyta > Magnoliopsida > Lamiales > Lamiaceae > Agastache > Agastache rugosa. Next base: position 19,153,059 of record CM062603.1, on the reverse strand, counting down.
TTTTTTAGTTGAATAATTTTCGATCCCTCTCGAGGGATTCTCAAGATCCCTCTCGAGAGGGATCTCTAATTGAATCATTGAATTAGAATTTTATTCTATTTTATTTTTTAATATTTTTTAATTTTTTTTAGTTGAATAATTTTCGATCCCTCTCGAGGGATTCTCAAGATCCCTCTCGAGAGGGATCTCTAATTGAATCATTGAATTAGAATTTTATTCTATTTTATTTTTTAATATTTTTATAATTGAATCACTTGGATTTTCGATAACAGTCCAATTAAAATAGAATGTAGAAAAATTCAGTCAGATAAATTAAAGTACGATAAATTAAAAATCGAAAAAAATTAAACTAAGGTTTGTGACATAGATCAAATGCAAGGCGGCGAAATTACTCTCATGCGAAACGCCATTGTGTGACTCTGTCCCCATGCTATGGAGGGCCTCCCAGTAATCATCCGCTCAACTTGCATAAGTGCAAATATCCCACAATTAATACTGTCAGCCTGCTTGAATTGGTGATCAATATCCACCACTTTCAACTTCAACGGCTCCTCTATCGGATTTGAAAGTCCGATACGTTGATGTTTCCAATAAAAGGCAGTGGAAAGAACTCGAGTCCACAATTTCAGGAGTGGCTCTAATTTCTTGACACGCATTTTTTGCACACTCGGATCTAAGCCCCAGTACAGTGAGTCGTAGAGTTCAACTTCCCATTTCAGCATGTCGATACGGACCGTCACGTAATGACCATCAATGTGACACACTAGTATGATCTGCATTAAAATTTTAATTAATTAATAATATAATATTAATATCCTCTATTAAATATTATAAATACAATAAAAAAAGGAGAATTCACTTACATGCTTTGCTTCAAAAAGTGAAGTCTGTGATTCACCCGCATCAACTCCATGCACTCCAAATAATATGCTACGTGGAGCCCACCAATCACAGTATGTCTCCCACTTGCCCTCATTCTCTTCGGACAATCTTTTGTTAAAATCACATTGTGCCATTCATGATTGAGTTGTACCTGTTTCCATTGAAAAAAAATAAAAGATTAGTTGTTAAAATAAATATATAAGCTTCAAAAAATAAAAGATTACTTACGAAGACATCGGTATCAAAGATGACCGTGTTGTTGAATGTGACATGTTCCAGTACTTGATCCCGCTGTCTCAAACGTGTTCGCAAATACATCAAGTACATATCAACAGCCTGCAAAAAGAAGATTTATTAAATTACAAATATTTTCTAATTAACAGCTTAATATAAAAAATTAATTATACCCCGATTATGAGATCTGATTTCCCATTCATTAAATCCATCCACCAACCGTGATACAACAAGCTATCACTCGCTGTCACTATCACGTACGCATCAGTCGGACCTCTCATGAACTCCTCAAACTCCTCAACAAGCTCCCTCGACAGTGGTATCGGCGCCACTTCAGCCTCAAAAGGCGTAGAAACTGCTTTGCTAGGTCTTTTGTTCCTCATGGGACGTTTATCCCGTCTCTTTTGAACATTAGCCTCAACTTGGGGCACTTGGGTAATCGGAGTCACTTGGAGAGGAATTTCTCCACCTTCTTGAGCAGCCACCTGACTAAAAGCATTTCCAATCGCCTATATTGACAACAAATGGAGTAAATTAAAATTAAGAAAAAAGCAACAAATTGTAACAGAAGAAGAAATTTACCTGTCCTAACTGTGCAAAAAGTAGATCTGAACGATCAGAAGGAGCGAACATGGAATGACGATGCGGATCTTGTAGAAAAGAACCAGATTCACCAAACATATGCGACGATGTACCAAACTCCGGCATAGAACGGCGAGGTGGAACTTCTTGCTGACTAGTGCCGTACTCGGATACATTGTGCGTGAAAGGAACGTACGGTGGCTCACTAGCGGTGACAGTAGTGTCCTGTCGCTCACCACCATCATGCTCTGGCTCATGCACGGTGGCTGTAGGGGTCAGATAATCGGGATCTGGGCGACGATGAGGGGTGGGTTGATATGCAGGACTACGACGTGAAGATCCACATCGAGCCTTCTCCATCAAATCCTCGAACCACTTTGTAAAGCGAGGCAACCATCTCTTATCTATCTTCTCTAATAGCCGATCTTCTGATTTTTCAAGCTCTTCTCTTATCATGCGACGATCACTGTATCGTCGGTGATGGTCTCCGCTACTGCTCGATGATGATGATGCAGGGACTCGAGTACGCTTTCCCTTATCTCGGACCGGTCGGACCGGTTGCTCAGGCTCTTCGTCTGAAATTCTATCTTCGACATAGCTAGGAGCCTCCATCTGTGGTCGTCTCTGCCCTCGAGCCTCATGTACCGGGGATGGTGCTTCCACATGGGTACGACGAGGAAACTGTTCACCTACTCTTAGTGGATTTTGCGGGGCTACATACTCGATATTGAGGGCATTTGGGTACTGAGACGACTGCCAGTAAAAAGTCTGTACCTCATCTTCCAACGGGGCAAATGGCTCAAAATTCCCATACTGCAATGAATAAAATATTAAATATTAAATTAATTATTTAATTAGTTGAGTTATTTATTACCTGTAGTTCAAAAAGAGGTTGAAGCTCCATTCCAGGTCTGCTTTTAAATTTCCATTTAAGGCAGCGAGGACGTCCTGTCTGGTTAACAACTCTACCAACTGAAGCAGCTAAATCAGGAAGGACTTCCAGGACGTGAAAAGCCCAAACAGGTCCGTAGAAGTGGTACTTCTGTTTACTCTGCACATTCTTCACGTAGTGCCTCAAATTCAAGAATGTGTATGCTCCCCACGGAAAACGGCTAAACACATCTAAGTCATCCACCAATTTCCACACCCACGAATGAACGAACTTCTTCGACTCGTAACCAAGCAGAAACAAGTACAACACTAACACGTGGGCGACGCGGAGGTACAGATCACCATTTGGATCGGGGATCGTGTCACGTGTGTTGGTAAATCGATCCAGTAAGTCAGCCACACTGATCTGCATTCCGCCACAGAACCGTCTATAAACCTCCACGTTTCGAATATCGTGATCCTCCGATGGTCTAAAGTCGGACGAGCCAAAGTTCAAACCAGTCACCAAAGCATACTCCGGATATGAAAAACGGAGGTTCATCCCGTTGATATGAAACCACATCTCGTGCTCCTCAACACCGGGATACTGGATCTCACGTGACAACACGTGATGTACTGCCATCGCACACTTCTGTCCTGGATTCCAATGAGTAAAGTGTCCGAAGCATCCCATCATAAATCTATCAAGCAATTCCTGTCCTCCAATGCCACGTAATACCCTTCTAACATCTTCAAATACACTCGTTTTGTAGGACGTGCTAACCGTCGACAAACGGTTAATTGTGTCGGGCCTCTTGTATACAATCTAATGACAAAAATCAAAGCAACAAATTAATTCCAAAATAATTCTAAAAAAAAATAACAAACCAACATAAATTACAACATAAATTACGCAAATTTATATATAATTCGAACGTGCAAACCAATTCCAAATCAAAAATTACGTAATAAATTACGAAACTTAGAAACTTTATATATAAGTGTATAATTAACAAAACAATTTCATATATAATTTTAGAAATTAAATTATGATATAAAAATGTAATTTCCCTCTCGGTCATCTCTATTATGACTACGATCCCGCTCGAGCGAGATTTAGGGCAGCTCGAGAGGGATCTTGGTAAAACCGAGAGGGATTTAATTTATCAATGTCTCAATGCATTTATAATTCAACAGAATCATATATGTAATCAAATTATGATTATTCGTCCAAAAATGCGAAATAATGACAAAATCACAGATAAATTACAAATATTAATATATGTTACGGTAATTTACAAAACAATTTCATAGGTAAATTTTATAATTAAATTCCTACCTAAAAATTTAATTTCCCTCTCGGGCTTCCATCAATTTCTTAAAATTCCGCTCGAGCGAGATTTAGTTATTATCGAGAGGGATCTTCGTCTAACCGAGAGGGATCTAATTTACAATGGCTTATAATTCAACAGAATCATATATGTAATCAAATTATAATTATTCGTCCAAAATTGCGAAATAATGACTAAATCACATATAAATTCCAAATATTAATATATGTTGCAGTAATTTACAAAACAATTTCATAGGTAAATTTTATAATTAAATCCCTACCTAAAAATGTAATTTCCCTCTCGGGCTTCCATCAATTTCTTAAAATCCCGCTCGAGCGGGATTTAGTTATTATCGAGAGGGATCTTCGTCTAACCGAGAGGGATCAAAGTTACAATGGCCCTTACATAATTCAAACACCCTAAAATCCTTATTTATAATATTCTACACAATACAATTCGAACATTGTTCATAATAATTCAAAGAAGTAATTCATATATAAAATTAAAATCTAAATAATTAAAGATTGCGCTACTAACCTGTAGTCCCGACATGTTTTATAAATAATTGCTGCCGCTTTCACTGTCGGGAATTTGGGTAGAGGATGGACCACCGGTTCCACTTTCTGTGAAGATCCCTCTCGATTTTAATTTGGGACCACCACAATTGTTTGAGCGATGTTTGAGAGAGAAAAATCGCCGAGAGGGATATGTATGAGCGGATTCTCAATGGTGGGGAAGGATTTTATTTATTTAGGGTTGTTTTGTCTTGTAGTCGGTATTATTTATTTCAAAAAGTGGTCAAACAATCTTTTCTTACACACACACTCACGCGGGAGACAAAAAACTGCCATAATCTTTCCTTTTTCAATTCCCACAGCATTGTGGGTTGGAGTTTGTGGTAATAATTTGATAGATGGTGGGACCTTGGAGGGTATTTTTGTAAACTTGAGTATAACTAATTTGTTTCCAAATACTAGTGTATAACAAATTTTTTATCTTGTGAAGTGAGTATAACAAATTTTCACTCTTTATTTAATGTATGTGGGGGGTGAATATTTATATTACTTTCCTACTAATCTTTTCCTACGAATATTTATTTAATGTATGTGGGGTGGATCTGTATATAGTACTTTCTTAGACCTTATCTGACCTCATTTTGGCTTAAAATTTGGTGGATTTTGGTTGGAGATCATCTATATCTACAAAATTTTATGTATTTTCATTTCATTTCATCTTTTCTTTTTTTTTTTTTTTTTTTTGTGTGCCTGAGCAGTCTGAACCACTAGTCAAGCTTTAAATAATGTTGAATTCAAAACTCATCTGAATCCAGTGAGTTAAGTACGAGTACAACCTCAAGCTTATTAGTCCTTTTAGATTCCTCAAAAATTGCGAGTATTCAATAGATTATGACCGAACAGATATTATAAAATTTGGATACATTCATAATAATAATAAAAAAATGATATAAAAATAAACACCCAGACTATAAATTATTCTTCTTGATTTTTTTTTTTGAAAAATCTTCAGATAAAATTCAATTATATATTTCATGTTGGAATATAGTGGACATTATTTTCTCGATCCAGAGCTTAAGACCCCAACCCGAAATGAAGGGGAAGAAGTTAAAATTTATATATAATTAAATAAATCGAATCGAAAAGAAAAGAAAAGATTGTGATTGACAATAACCTTACGGAAAGCCCAAAGGCAGTAGTGTACGTAGTATATAGGGTGGTAGTTTGTCTTTGTATAGCTAGCATAGAGTGCAATGCATGAATAATTGAATATATATAAGCCAGTAGTTCAAAAGCAAGAAGTGACTTCCCAACTAGTCACGCACACATCAAAAGCAGTTCAATTTTTTGTTGAAAATTTTATTTATGTTTATAAATTTTTATATATATTCCTGTATATATTGATCATATCTTTTTAACGGGAAGTTATATATCATACATGTACTGTACAAATTCATTACATGCATGCATGGATTACGGTTTATGGCGGTAGGAATGACATATTTTCTACCATTAAGCTGGTTTGACTTTAACAATTATCTATCTATATTTTATTGTGGTAATTATAGTTTTTGATATCTTAATAAAAAAAATTAGAAACTACTACATCTTACATAATTTTAAATAATTGAATTTTGCGAAATTTGATTATTATTCATGTTTTTCTCATGAAATGTGCTTTTCATCCGGTCATTATCTATTTCCACCCAAAGCATTAAAAGTAGTCGGAATTGGCTTGAGACGAGATCCCAAAAGATCTAAAGCAATATTTGGATTGTTAAAAATATAAAAATATTATTATTTATATTAATTAAATTATGTGTTGACAAACAAGCCTAGAGGAATCCTAATTGGCCACTGGCTGGGATTATTTTATCGGTATGTTTGAGTTAAATTCAACTTATACTCAATCCACTATTTTTCTTTTGAATAAAACATTAGTCGATTCTGAATTCATATCCTTTTTCTAATTCTCAATGAAATAGAAAATAAATAAAAATACACACAGACACACAGTTCTCATCAGCGATCATGAAATACATCTCGTCATATTCCCATCAAATTAGAGAACTTTGGACTATATATGAGCTTATCAATAGCAACTTTTGCTATAATAGCCAAAACTACCTAGCCAAATTAAATGAATTTTTACAAGATATTACTAATAATTTACAATAAATAAGAAGCAATGACTAGACAATTGAAATTTTTTTCTAACTACAATCCAAGCATGACATTCAATTCAACTTTGGGCCACTCAATATTGGCATGACTTTTAAGAAGGGATCCCGAGAAATCAGTTCTCCTCAAGATTACATTATTCCACCAATTAATTAGTTTCGATTTATAATTTATAGTATCATATAATCTCTATATTTAACTATAAAGTATTCCATAATATAACATAAGACTTAATATGTTTGATTAAAATATCTTTTATCATATAATGTATCAATATTTATATCTGTTTGGATGTATTAAATTATCTACAACATATATAATATTTTGTTTGCTTTTGACGTGTTAAAATTCTCCATTAAACTACCATTCCTAAAATGTCACTTTGCATTACGTGCAGAAGGTGAAATTATAGATAATTTAGTCAAGTGATAGATTAATATATATTATAATTATTTTCTACATCACTGCAACTCGCCTCCAGAGTCCGGAGTGAGACACAAAACCACACATATAGGGATAATATTTATCGAACCCATGCTTTATCAAGTGCTTTAATTTTTAAAGCAAACAAGATATTAGCTTATCACAAATATATATCGCACTCTTATCACGTATAGTAAATTGTCCTAATAATATAGAAATAGGGGCCAAGTCTGAGAAATAATGACTGTATAATTACGAGCACAATTTACAGTGTTCCAAAAAATGATTGTGTTGAGATCTAATAAATCCAATTTGGGAATAAACAATATTCACAAAGGTTCTGAATATAGTTGTATAATCTCCACCTTAGCATTAGAGTATGAAATTAATCGTCTGTAGCAAAAGTCAAATAATTTTGTTACTGCACTTATCCAAATGGGATCCCTATCACAACGTGGGATCTTGATTAAATTAACTTGTCCATATCCATACAAGAAATATTAAGTACTATATAATTAAGGATGTCATGGATCTAAATTGCTGTCTGAAGTGGAAAACAAGTTCAAAACCGGTAATTAAACCTGGCGCATATGATATCAACCAACTACAAAACAAATTCCTGACCTAAATAAAATTAAATACACCATAAAAATTCATTTCTTTAAAGCAAACAGGTGCAGAAAAACCCACAACCACAGCACTGAACAAATAATATAACACCAACTCTACTCATTAAAATAAAGGTTACCTTTTCCGAAGCGCCACACACAGACAATCTGAATGGCATGATATACTACTATATATATATATGTATATTGTACCTCCGTCCCAATAGCAAGGTTTCGCTTTCCTTTTTTGTCTGTCCCAATAGTAAGGATTCATTCCAAAAATGTAAACAATTAACTCTTTAAAAGTTATGAGACCTACCGTTTTTTATCTTTTTACTCTTGTTTCTTAATAACCATGCCTAAAGTAGGTGAGACCTTACTATTGGGAGTAGGAAATAATATTTATAAAATAAATACAACGATCGACAATGTAGTGGTTGCTGTCTCCACGTAGGATAAGAACTAATCTGTTTTAGTTTCAAGGCTAAAATGGCAAAAGGCAAAATCTGCTTTTCCAACTCAGTAATAAAATCAAGACAAAAGCAATAAAAAAAAAGTGTCAACTTTTCTCATCATAAGAGGACTCTTGCTTTTCCTCCTCAAATCTTTCTTTATTCCAACATAAAATCTTTACATTGTTGAGCTGTTTCCTCTCTCTCTCTCACTCAATCACAATTTGCATTTCTTTTTAATATAACCCTCTCTTCATTATCCATTTGAACATTTGTTCAATTTTGTTTTTATTTTAAAAGAAGCAATAATCCTCAATGGTTTCTATCCATACCAAATGTTAAGATGGATGGTCGTCACAAAGTGTGGAATCATAAAGGACCTACACTACAAATATTGACAAATAACTTAAATTGTGAGTATAATAATTTTTCAGTCTAAATGATACTCCCTCCATCCTACTGAATTTGTCCCTTTACTGTTCGGCACGAAGATTAAGGAGAAAGGTAAAAAGAGAAAAATATCATGAGGTTACCTTCAAATACTAATTTATATAGATGTCACAAGCTGGCCTATATAATTCTCAAGGTGTTGTCACTTTAGGAGGATAGATACAACAAATGAAAATGTTGATGGCAAAACGAAACTCCCTAGCCTTGAGATAGACCAAGGTCGAGAGTGTCATTGTCATAATAATAATCGCAAAAAAATTAATTTGTGAGATCTAAATTCCAAATACATCCAATCAAGAACGTACAAACCCCATGTGCCCTATATGGTGCAAATACGCAACTCACACACACAGCTAACAAAATCATTAAAAACATTAAATAAACAACACAACACCAACATGTGACAAAGGCCAAACCATATAGCATTTGCTAGAATAGGAAGACATTTGTGCACTAAATTAACACAACAAACCCACATGCAAAAATGAACCCTTGTTAGGACATAGTTATATCAGTCAGAAAGAAAGAAAAAGATTCGATTTTGGTACTAACTAAATCAATATTTCAATATAAGCAGCAAAAAAACAATAATTCCACCGAATTTGTCTCACAATTCATCCTTTCTTACCAATTAATGCTAAAATTAAATACCAAAATCCTTCAAATTTGTTGCATTTTGCTATCATCCTCATCGCCATCGCCATCGACATCTGCAATATTCTCACATTTATTGCAATTTTCGGATCCCCCCTCTTTAGGACTGTCCAAAGCCCTCTTCTCCTGCTCCTCATCTTCTACATTGCTCGCCATCCTATTTCCCTCTTTCGATTTCAATCGGTTTTTTTCAGCCCTAATTTTCAGAGTCTCCAGCAATTCGCCCACGGCTTTGCTCTTGTTGCGGCGGTTCTTGATCAGCACCTCGCTGATATCCGCCGGCGTCATCGCCGCCGCTTCGATCACCGCCGCGAATTCGTCCAGCGTCTCTCTCTGCAAATCGCTCTCCTCGTACCCCAAATAGTTCTTCAACAGAATTTTGAGCGCCGGAAACGAGCAGTAGCTCATGTGGATGTGCATGTCCATTCTCCCGCTCCTCAACAATGCCGGATCCAGCTTCTCGATGTGATTCGTGGTGAACACGAAGATCCTCTCGCTGCCGCAGCACGACCACAGACCGTCGGTGAAATTCAGCAGTCCGGAGAGAGTAATCGTGTTGGGGCCGTCCTCGCCGGCGCCGTTGGTGCCCGGCGGCGACGCCACATCGTAGCCGTTCTTCTTGGCGGCGGTCTTGTTCCTGTTGGTGAGATTGATGGAGCAGTCGATGTCCTCGATAACAATGATCGATTTGGAACTGGTCTTCATCAGCAGCTTCCGCAGCTCGGAATTGGTGTTAACTTCGGTTAACTCGAGGTCGTAGATGTCGTAGCCGAGATAGTTGGCCATGGCGGCGATCATGCTGGACTTGCCGGTGCCCGGGGGGCCGAAGAGTAAGTAGCCTCTTTTCCAAGCCCTGCCAGTTTTCTGGTAAAAGGACTCGCCATTGGCGAAATCCAAAAGATCGGCCATGATCTCAGCCTTGTTGGCGGGATCCATGGCCAATGTATCGAAGGTGCTGGGGTGCTTGAAGGGCACAGATTCCCAGGGGTGGCCCCGGGAATCCAAGGAGCCGCCGCGGGAGTTGGTGTAGAGGAGGCGGTCCTGATTCTTCCGGCGCAACTCGTTGGCCTTCTCCATGACAAAGTCGAGGTAGGAGCTGAGCACCAAGTGTTTGTGTTTTTTCCTGACCCGGAGCGTGAAGCCGCGCTTCTCCTCTGGCAGGGGGCGCCACGAGAAGGTCTGGGACTGGCGCTGGGTGACCACGTGCTCCCACTCCACGGTGGCGCCCTTGTAGTTGTCGATGAGCCGGTCGTTGTTGGACAGGCCGAAGGTGATGGAGGACGAGTTGAGGCCGCGGGTCAGGCTCAGGCGGGTGCCGGCGATGGACGCGGAGGAGCTCAGGTACAGCTGGACGGCGTTGTAGAGCTCGTTGGTGTTCACGCCGTCTATCTCGGTGATGTCGTAGTAGCAGTAGGTGGAGAAGTAGCTGAAGAGCCGGTAGAACAACTTCAGGGAGGCGAACCGGAGCTCCGGCGGGAACACCGTGTGGAGGAGGCTCTGCCCGAACGCCCATACCCCCATTATGGAAGCCATCGTCGTCCAAATCTCCTTCATTTTTATTTATTTATTTATCTCGCGGATTATGCTCGGACGTTTAGGAGACACTGATGGTGAAAGAGGCGAGCGCGCCTGGTGAGATAGATATGTATATGTAGAGAGAGAGAGAGAGAGAGCGAGAGAGAGACTACATATATATAGGGGGAGAAAGGGGGGGGGGGGGGGGGGGGCTTTGATCAGTTGATGGAGATGATTATGGGGAAAGATGGAGATTAATTTGTGCGGGATAAGATTTATAGAGGAAACGGATGGATTATTGAAATAGGAAATATGCAGCATAAATGTAATATTGTTGTGAATCAATGTAATATAGGAATGAATCTTGGAGGGAGATTTAGAGAGGGAGTGTTGTTGGGGGTTATTGGTTTGTGGCTGTGGCTGTGGGCATTTGTAGGGAAAAGAAAAGGTGACGACCAGGAGGGTTGTGGGGGGGGGGGGGGCGGCCTGTCAAGGAATAGATACAGATATAGACATACATGTGTATATATCTATTACACATATACTATACACTAATCAGTATATATTCGAGTGCTATATTTTTCTATTTATTAGTAATATTGTATATATGGAGTTGGAGTAGGGTATATTTTATGACTTCTTAATTTGTCAGAAACATGTATGTACACACACAACCACGTGTGGAAGTGTAATACAAATGAAATTAAAAGTCAGAAATTTGAATATTCTTCTCCTATTCCTATATTTCACTATTTAATCAAAAGATCTGAATTTTTAATTTGAAAGAAACATAAGTGAGTAATGCCAATTAAAGAAAATGTGCAAGAAAAACAAAGAGAGGAAGATTTGTGGAAGATTGTGCAATAAAAGAGGGTATATTAATTTAATAATACATTCCATAAAGGGTGTGAAGTGGCTTCAGAAATGGGTCCTGAATCTGCGTTGTAATTCTTGGAATTTAGTGTGGTAGAGTTGTTTCCTGGTTGGATTTGTAGTACCAAATCAAATATTGGGGCATTTAGAATTGCATCTCAACTTTTATTTCATTTTAAATTTGTATCTCGTGTGTCGATATCATCCATGTATGGATGTACATCTACACTTATGTCCATCCAACAAATAAAGTATGAAATGTTTATGCAAGTCAAATAAAAAACATCTAATGAATTTTGAATAGTAGTAAGTTCTAACGATTCAAACTCTCCTTGCATCTAAAGTCAAAACCCTCCCAGAAACGAACAATAACATTGAATGTCAGTCAAACAAGTGGATTAGACTTGCTACAAATTGTAGAAATTGATATTTTATTGAAAAAGTATAGTACTCCTAATATTTAGGACTGCCGAAATGGATACAGATACAATTTTTTTTTTAATGACACATGATATATTATCATATCACCACACCACTACAAAAAGATGTGACTACAACATCATAAAAAGTGAGAAATACATTACATTTACAATAATACTTTTTGGACATATATGTCCGGACATAAAATGAATATATTAATAATCTTAACTTATAATTTATCAAATAAAAAAATGGTGTTGGTTAGTACTATAATGCATTTACTTAATTAATCTAAACCGTCATTTTTAAAGAGAGAAATATGAATACAAAAAATACGAAATTAAACTAATAAAGTTATTTTGTGATTTTTACTAATCTTTCGGAAATACTATTACTTAATAGATATTTATGCATTCACTTGAATTAGATTACTCACAAAATAATAAATTGAATGAATGTAGAGAAATTACAAAATTAAATAAATAAGTTAAACGGATCGAACCAATTCATTTACCTAAACTAGCTAGATTATGTCCGGACATTTATGTCCGAATAGCATCACTCTTACATTTAGGGATGTACATGTAGTACGCTCTTTTCAAATAATAATATTTTATTAATTTAACAATTCACACATAATATTATATTAATATAATTTATATTAATAAAATATTATATATAAAATGTGAGTGTACTATATATACACTCTTAATAGAATTTCCTCATTAGCAGATACATTATTACATGTAGCAATCATAAATTTATTTTTCAATTAAACTGCAAATCAAGAAGAACGGCTCCATTTCGGTCCAATTTTCTGACTTATATTTCAGAAGTCAAATAAATAATAAAGTAGTAAATTTATTAATAATAATAATAATAAACGAAATCATTAATTGGCCCCTGGTTCAGAATTTCAGATTCAGGATCACCACTATTCACTTTACTTCAGGCAGTGGAGAAAATATCTCCCGAACCTAGAAAAAAAGAACAAAAATATAATAAATAAATAAAATATGAAGCCAACGGAAAATATTAATAATGATTTCTGACTAAAATCTTCCTAGATATTGATGCCTATCCATAGGCACAGCAGTCACAGAGCCTCAAATAAACATTACTCCCTTTCCGTTCATAATAGCATCTTCAACCCAATACAAAAAACCTACCTATCTTCAAATTTGGAGCAATTTCTTCTCAAACCCAACACAAAAATCTTGCTCTATTATACATATTTGAATAGTGTTGCTCCAAACTTGGAGCAACACTATTCATTGCTCTACTCCTTTTATAATTGATTTTCTTGTTATAATTATTAGTCCTTGTTATATTTATTATTTTTTGTGTTCTTTAATTATTTTGTTCCAAAATATTATATTATAGTTATATTTCTAAATATATTATACCAACATTAAAATTACATAAAATTATTTAAAAAACACAATTACATAAAATACAAGATGAACTAAAAAGAAATTTAAAAAACATAATTACATAATAAAAGCATAATAATAAAGTCCATCTCCGGAACGTCCCACCCCATCTGAAAATAAAATCGGAAACATATCAAAAGTACTAGTGTTGACTTTTTTGGCTTATTTCTGTTTTCAAATTATTTTGTTGCTCTGATCGGAAATAATCGCATGTTTCAGGATCATCAACCGTGACTAAAAGTAGAATATTCTAGAAAATTCTATTTTTGTGTAAAAATATAAAGCAAACTGCTGGAGATGACTTGCTGATTTTGCTGTATTTTTGTGCTGAAATTGTTGTATTTTGGTGCGAACTGCTGGAGATGACCTAAGGAATTAGTGATAGAAGAACTGTGAGTGAAGTTTTTTATTGAATATTTAATAGGGCAGAAATAGTAAAATAAAGTGGGTTTAAATAGTGAAATAAAGTGGGGAAAGAGAGTGAATAGTGAACGGTACAGAAAATGAGAGAAAATAGTGAAAGGTGGAATAGTTTGGAAAAATAAGGGTCACATTAACATTTAAATATAACTTTAATAACCCTTAATTTAGCTCAAAAAAAGGAAATAAGACAAGAATAACGGAATAGCCCCAAAAAAAATATAAGATAAGAATAACAGGACGGAAAGAGTACAATTTACTAGTGAAAAGCAAATGCAAAGAATATAAATTAATAGAAAGTGTGCTAATATTGGGGCAATATCCAATGTATTACTCTATATTTGTGTATTTCAACCGTATAAAATTTTACTATTTAAGCAATACTATAAATTATTAATTTAAAATATACAAATTCGTATATTAGAATATAGAAAATTATAAAAGAATTTTATGATTCGAAATTACTTTAGTATTTCAACATTCTCTCGAAAATGTTAAATGAAATTCTTCAAAGAAAGGATATGAATATTTTAGTCTTAATACACATAACTATCCAGTATGAAGATAGTGTGTACACGCATACCCATTTTTTTGTGGCATGCATAAGTCATAACCACTAACAACTTTTTGGAATTCTTTTTGTACTTTTCGGCTGTTTTAATATAGCTTAATTGTCAAATTCATGCATTAATTTCCGTATGATAGGCGAAATGGGCAGCATGTATACAACTATGTGGACGATTACTACAAGAGATCTACACTTTTACAAATTTACTCCCAACAGGTGAATCAGGTCCCTCCCCAGACTGAGTGGTCTTTACCTCTACATGTTGCGGTAATAATGTTTTGCCACCACTGCCCGTCAGTCAAGCGGGGCACCAGAGGAACTCCCGTCGTCGATCTGCAGTTGAGAATTTGTCCTCCAGCAGACGTCCAGTCACCGTAGATGAACCTTCCAATAGCCGTCAACGGGCACCGAAAAAATGCAGAATATGTCACGAGACTGGCCACACAAGAAGAACATGCCCGCTCAGAGATCATCAGGAGTAATTTATTATTAATTTAATATTAATTTAATGTTAATATGTGTACTGACCATTTAAATGTTATTATTAATTTAATGTGTAAATGTTATTATTAATTTAATGTTATCATTTTAATATTTATCTTAAGCAATAAAATGGCACAGGCAATTAGAAGAAGAAATGATTAACACTTATGGCACAAAGCAATAATGTTTGTCAAACATAATCGACATGGCTTTGCAAAGCCAATAAGAAAACATCACGAGCTATTTTACGTCTATACAAAGCCACACTTCCCTCTTCGTTGCCCCATGCAATGAAGGGTCGGACACTGATCATGCGCTCTATTCTCATCAGCGCAAAAGGACCACAACTGTGACTGTCTCACTGGATGTGCTGCCTAACGGGCTCCCGTGGTGTAGGCTTAGTCAAAAAGACCATCCTCAATGCTTCCGACGTACGTGGTGCCTGGGTTAGGTCTATGGTATCCCAATACTTTCCTTCATTGAGCACAATTGAGAATTTTTGCTGAAACGGCTTCAGCTGCCTCTTACGCATCTCCTGAACTCCTGCATTGTACAGCAAAGAGTCGTGCACCTCAGCCGTCCATAACCTTGGCAGTATACGGACGACATAGAAATGCTTGCCGGATGTAAGTTGTGGGTCATATGTTATTAAAAAAGTTATAATTAATATAAGATGTAAGTTACCTGCTCAGCTTGCCTCCAAGATGTAATATCTGCATTGACATCCAAATTAGTTCGTAGCGACGCCGTCAATTTTTTGCTACTCTTGATCTTGTTGAAGTAGAACTCGACGTCCCTCTGTGTGAATAAAAAACACGAAATTCACAAAAGGAACATATAAAATCCGTGAATCAATTAAAACATAATGAATTAGTTACTCACAAAGAATTCGGCATGACAGATGATTGTATTCATAGCATTTCGATCGGGGAGGACATGGTTTCTTTCTTCCAGACGTCCGCGCAAAACGTCAATGTACCTCTACACATGCACACAAAATAAATTGGACAATTAGAAGAAGAAATAAGTATAAAAACGATAGTACATTTAAGAATATATTTGAGAGATTATTTACAGAATAATCAAGGTCAATCTCTGAGTTCTCAATTGTGCGGAAGTACGGAGGATAGATGACGGAGCCACCGATGATTACGCAAGTATCATCTACTGACATAAAGGCTGCATAGCGACACCATTTCTCCTCCTCGGCGTAATCGGCAGGAGGCAACGAACCAATAGGTTGTGGAATTTCTTCTTCTGACTCAACTTGTATAGCCGACTGCTGTCCTTCCTACTGGTCTGCTCGGTTATCATTTAAATATTCAAGTCTCTGCCTCGAGTATAAGTTGTGCAAAATGAAGCCGTAGTCAAGGTCAGGAGGGACAACAGTAATGGGCTGAGCATCAATATACTACACACAAATAAATTAATTAAAGTCAATTAAATTTAAAATTAAAAAAAATTAATAAATTACTAACTTATTATTTACATGAGGTGGCTGACGATATATCTCAGGATTTGGCACAGAATGCCGAGGAGGGTCGTATGCATGCTCAGAATGTCGATGAGGGTCGTATGCATGCTCAAGACCGCCCATGCTCACCCACTCGGGTGTAACAAAAGCAGGAGTGGAATGGCGTGCTGGAATGAACTCAGGATCGGCGCATGTACCTCCAGTCTCCCTTTTTGTATTGACGTGTGGGGAATGCACGGGTGGTGATGTGTCACGATGCGGTGGTGGAGGTGTATCTCGACGCGGTGTGGAACGGTGGGAACTCTTACTAAAAAGGTCTGTGAAGAAGGCCTTGATCTCCGGAAAAAATACATTTCTCCATTGTGAAGTTATCTCTCTTTTCACAGTTGCTGCTGTCATCTCCTGCAGCTCCTTCATAAACCTCCTATCACGAGATCGTCCACTAGTGTCCGCACCGTTGCTCGATGACGACGATGAAATATTTCTCCGAGCACGCTTTTCCTTGCTTTTGGAAGTATCTTTCGATGGGGCGCGGTCTCTCAAGTCGTACGTGTCATGATCGGTGCATGGCTCTGACACGTGGGGGGACTGCTAGGCCTCTGAACTGGGGGACGACGTGGAATTGGTATTCCTTCTTTTATTGGGTTGATAGGCATCACGTAATGCACTCCGAGCACGTCGTCCATCAGTAGGGACCTCCAGTAATGTGTCTCCTCCTCTGTTGCCTTTGGCTCAATGGAGTCGAAACAGACGACTCCTACACGAACTGATCATCAAGATCCACCTGCAAGGCTACTGCCATTATCCATCTCAAACAGCGAGGAATGGCAGTGTCTGATACGAGGGTAGCAACCAAACGAGCTAAACCAGGAATAGCCGCTAACATCCAACACTGCAGTATCCACACAGGGTCGTAATAATGGTACTTGGGTAATATTTTCGATCCCTTCGTTTCCAGATTCTTGGTGTAGTTCCTCAAGACCTGAAATGTATACCCGCCCCAAGGGAATCTGTTCCACTCGTCGAGATCATCCACCAATACCCAAAGCCAGGGCACCATATTTCTCCGATCATCGCCACCTAACACGAAATAATAAGCGATGATAACATTTGCTGCCCGAAGGTTGAGCTCGCCTTCAGGATCAACTCCCCAATACCCTTGCACAAACCGGTCCCGTAGTTATTGGCTTCCCGTCACAAAATCTCTGATAAGCCTCCACATTATCCGATGTTTGATCCGCATGTGGATCAAATGAAGAAACTCCAAAATACAATCCCGAAATTAGGGCGTACTCCTGGCCGAGAATCCGATATTTTTATCGCCGATACGATACCATGTATCGTACGGCAATTCACCGAACATCTCTACCTCTCTTGATACGAGCATGTGTAGCGCTTTGCCACACGCTTTGCCTAATGGCCATCTAATAAGATGCCCGAAACAGCCGGCCATGAATCTATCAACAGTGCTTGGCCCCCAACAGCAAGAAGTCTCTGCCTAATATCTGTTATAATCGAAACTTTGTAGTACGTGTTAATCCTCGAGGAATAGCGTTGCGCATCCTCACGGATCCAGATCCAACCAAACTGATACAAACACAATACGATTCAAAAATAAGAACACAACCACACTGGAGAAAAAACAAATTGTACCGACAAAGGAAAATATTGTACCGTTCGCAGTAAAATCAACTCATGATTTTACTGCGAGCGGTACAGAATTAAAACCGGTCGGTATATTATTATCAAAATTATCACACATCGTCGTAATATATGTCAACTGATCATGCTTTTCAAATTTATAAATGAGTTATATATAATTGAAAACGTAGAACCAAATGATCTTATTTCTTAAATTAACTATTAAGCGTGCCTAAAAAAATATAATAAACATAACAAAACGTCCAGAATAAGAACAGAAACACACTGTATTAAAAAAAGTGTACCGCTAGGCATAAAAAGTATTCCGACGGGCTTTATATTATTATTTATCAGTACAATATTCTAAAAGGTCGGTACGTATTTTATGAAACGTATAAGGCATCTCGTAATTATCCTAATTAGCACGCAAATTAACATAATTAGCACATAAGCATAACCACCGAAAATATCCTAATTACCACGAAATTAACATAATTAACACGAAATTATCCTAATTAACCATCATATTTTTAACACAATATCAATAACATGTTCTGAAAACTGTACCGACATTCTGAAAAATATGTACTGACCGGTCGAAAAACGGTACCGACTGGTTAAAAACTTATCGGTACAATATTATGACGGTCGGTACAGTTTTTTCTTTCGTCCCTACTCAAATCGGTACGAAGTACTAACCTCTTCCAGACGTCGTTAATTTTCATGTTGTCGTTCATCCTCAGATTGATGTCTTGAACTTGATGACGCCATAGATTGATGAGAAGAAGAATATGGGGATGAATTCTTAAATTTTTCGCCGCCTTTGGAATGTGAAAAAAAAATTTATGGCATCGGTATGGACTTGTACCGCTAGGTTTTATGGTTCAATTATATCTCATAGTGTACCGCTAGGTTAGGTTTTAAGTTTTGTCTTTTTTGTTTGTTTTAGACAAAAAAAAATTCCTTTCGCATGAGTGGGATGACAGAGGCGGTGGTTGAGTGAATTCAAAGCAGTAAAAAAAAAAAATTCCTTTTGCTAAATTCAAGGCAATCAAATCAGGTTTTTTATTTTTTTTTAATCTTTAAAAAGTGCAAAAAAGATATCAGTGCGTATGACTTATACGTGCCACCAAAATTGGATATGAGTGGTACACATTATCTTCATACCGAATAGTTTTATTTTCCTCTCAATATTTTAATTATATTTGTACCCCACGGCATTTTAAAATGTAGCACCTACTCTATCTAATGTAAAAAATAAATTTCTATTCCAGATAATTAAAAATTGAATTTTGAGCCTTAATGATAGTAATCGTCAAAAATTGCTCGTGATGATCTACAAAAGCTAATTTAGGGTATCAGTATAGGTTTGTTATGATGGGCTTTGTGATGACCTATTTGGTCTGTTTGAAACGACTGAGACAATGATCAAAAGTTCATTTTATATTTAATTATTTGATTCTTTTTTGAATAAACTTATGTTGCAATAGTCAAAAGTTCATTTTATTTTTAATTATTTAATTCATTTTTGAATAAAAAACTTTTGTTGGAAACAAGAGAAGTGCCCTTCATATAGTTTTTATTATTGATTTTTCAACCACTATAGATGAATGAAAATTTACTTAGTACACATGGAAGATAAACAGGATGTGGGTTCCCACAATATCAATAAAAAAAGATAAAATCTTGTCATCTTTAATGTGCAATTCGCATAGAAACAACAATATTATTCCCAATTAAGCTTTATTTTTCACTAATTAGATACTTCACACCGTCCAAATAATTTAGTCTCTCTTTTCATATTTAATCGTCCCAATAAATTAGTCTCACATTCATAATAGAAAAATACTAGCATAATACTCCAAAATACATGCTTCTTTCACGACTTATTTTCTTATTGTTGACCGGCACAAGTTATAATAATTTGATTGAATAAGTTCGTAAATATGTTGTGAGTGGAGCAAGACTCTCACTTTTGATGTGTTGTGTGGTGGAAAATAAGTAGGTTGTGTTTGATCTATTACTAAGAAGGAAACAAGCAATTAGATCGTGAACTGGTCAAAAAAGAAATACATGCAAATAGGTGGTACACGAGGAACTAATAAACATATTCAACCAAATTCATAGATTGCACACAGTGTATTTCAAAAAAGTTGTTTATTCCTCAACATTCTCTAATAGAATTATTTTCAATAATATTTAAACGTAATGAAATGTAGGAGTATTTATTTTTATTTAATACCACAACTAATAATAGCCGCACGTATCTACGGCAATATAATCAATGAACTTACTATGCCATTGCCATCACTGTTGTTTCCCATTTTCCATGTAAAGTTAATAGAATAATTAATGTATAGATCGTTGTGATTTATAATACAAAAACAAATCTTAATGTGTGAATAAAAACTAACTAATAATCTAGACTATTGATTTTGTATAATCAACAATTATCATGAAAGAAAACATTATTGCGATAAATAAAAAACTTAAATAGTAAAAAATTATTTTTATAGAAAGAAACATGGTTGTAAGAAAACATTATTGGATATATTAAATGACATATTAATTTCTACGTTCTCACATTAGACATCCACCCTTATATTCATATATTTAGTTATTTTATAATTTATGCATAAGTTATATGTGGACGTGCATAACACTTACGGTTAATTTAAGCTACGAGCAATTAACTTCGAAAAAAATAAAATTTCTGTTAGAAAAGTTTTTTTTTCTTTTCTTTTGCATGCATGTTCAGGAAAAAAATTTATGTATTTGACTATCAAACAAAACCTATATTCAAAAAAAGTTAGATCTCAGTCAATTTTCAAATGGTGTGAAACTTCTATTGACTTCCGAAAACGGCATCTCAATTCTCAACTACGTTAATTGTTTCTACTCTACTCTACCCCGCCTGAGCATTGAGGGATAAACTGTCAGACACACTACAATAACTAACATAATAATCTCTTCGTCCCTGAATAAATATCACCAAATGCCAAATTTCTTGTTCTCGAATGTGTTATATTTCAAAATTTTATGCAAAAAATATGCCAAACTACAAGATTATCCTTTTACTCATTGCAAAATAAAAAATAAAAAAAAAACTATTTTTTCTGTTTTTCATGTACTATTTCTGTTCCATTAAGCTTGTCCCATAGCTTTTGAACATGCAAAATAAGAATAAGGGTAAAAGAATAAAAAGTAGGTATGTTCCATTATTTCTGAAAAGTTAAATGTTTCCTTATTTGGAATGAGACACTATAAATGGGACAGACAAAAAAAAAAGTGAGATAAGCTTGATGGGACGAACGGAGTAATAACTAAGGGTAAAAAGATTTATTTGATCGATACATTATCTTAATATTCATATTTTGGTGGTTCGTGATACTTATTCGGAATGAAGATAATTTACGTAAAACCAAATAGTAAATTTTAAGTACTTTTGCTTTTGTAAATGAACTCAAATCCTAACAAGGGTCGGGTTTATATTAGAAAAAGTAGGCCGGATAAATATTGTTTTGATAGGATAGAATGTGTAATTGGTACAAGTTATTGATGATGATCAGAAAGTTGGGACAAGAGAAAAACAAAATTAAATTCTGTACGTTTTTATTTGGGTTTTGCTCCGAACAAATCTACAAACGACTTTAATAGGATTCAAGTCGAGAATCCTTGTACAGACCAATAAAACACTACCCTCCTCCCCCGCCCCCGCCTCCCGCCCCGGGATAAGTGTTCCGTTCATCAAAATTTGTGTACCATGGAAAACAAATTTAATTTGTCTTCGATTGTACGTACCCTTAATTATTGCAAGTAATATATATTAAATAATTAAAGAATTTTCATTGAAGATAAAGACAAATAAGAAGTTTGATATATATTTTTATGGAATTTCGAAATATAGAACACTTATGCAAAAACAAATTTTATTTCAAAATAGAATTCTCATTCGGAATGAGGGGAGTAATAATTAAATATTAATAGTGTACGAGATACCATTGTAACATAAACATTATAGATTGGAAGAATATATTAGTCCCTACATTGACATCTCCAATATTGTACCAAAACATCAAAGCATCTTTAACATCATTGATATATTCCGGATAGCACCCCCTTTTATTTTTTATTTTTTTTTATGTTGGTATTTGGTGTTGAATATTGATAAACAATTTGTGGTAGAATTACATAATTTTGTGCTAGAAATAATCTACAACAAAATGCCGGAAATGCCCCCATATATGTGCTTTTTGCCTCGATTTATACAATGAGGAAGCAGCAGACTTCTCCTTTGACTGCAATTTATATTTTTTCAATTTGCATTGCCATCCATCACGCTCAGATTCTTCCTTTTTCGCCTTTCTGTTGAGATAGACTCACTCACTCCCTATACATTTACTAGGGAAACTAAAAAGTAATTTTTTGTCATAATTCAAAGCTAAACATAATAAATTGACACAATTTTTTAATAGAAATCTACTACTCCCTCCGTCCCGTCATAAGTGGCCACATTTTTTTATTGGGCTGTCCCATCATAAGTGGCCACTTTCCTAATATGGAAATACCTCCTCTCACATAAAAGATGTGGGCTCCACCACTTTTTATCTTTTTACCCTTTAAACACTCTTCTCCTAAATACTCGTGCCCAAAAAAAAGTAGCCACTTATCATGGGACGGAGGTAGTATAAGATACTTATTTGGAGATAATTTTTTTCCCCAAATACAATACTTATATGGAGACTAAGGAAGTATATATATATATACACAAACACACACAACACAATGACATATCAAAATATTCTTCAACTGGAATTTTTTCCATTTTTTAATCTTAAATTTCAGTATTTTAACAAAAAAAATTCTACTTTAGCACCTCTTGTTGTCAGAATTTTTTTATTTATTTTAGAATGATAAGAGTTAGTTACTCTTACCGTCCTTCAAAATTATAGTGCAATTTGTGTGACATAAGTTTTAAAAAAATGGTAAGATTATATACAAAAAAGAAATAACATATTTTTTAGAGACGGATATACATAATAATAAGACCACAATTTTCAAGTATTGAGGGAGTATATTTTTGAGTATTTCCGTATGTTGACAAACACACAATTTAAAACGTCAAACTAAAGACGATATATATTTTTAATGACATCACATTATCTATTACAAATAGTACTACATTTTTATCTGCATTGGGTGGAGATTTTTTAGCATAACCTTTTCTATTATGGTTATTTTTACAGAGTACTTCCTATTATATTTTTATTAATGACCTCCTATAGGCTATCTATCTATTTGTACAGGTATCTGTTTTTGGTATATGTTGAATAAAATTTTAAGGGTTATTACAATCTTGTGGCCTAAACTTTGCGACTTTGAAAAAAATATTAGTATGACTTTTGAGATATGCAAAAAAAAAAAAAATACAACTTTAAATAATTTCATATGTTTATAAAAAAATTTATTGGATAAAGATTCTGGTGCATGCCAAGTTGGAATTCGATACCGGAAATATGTACTAAAACAAAATACTAAATTTTAATTGATAGCAAATTCAGGAAAAGCTGCAAGAATGCCTTAAATTTCTCTTTCACTCTTGTAAATTCGACCCCATAGTGAAGGGAGTTGGAATTATTTTGAAAAATAAAACGGGACATAGAAAAAGGCCAAATCTTTTAACTAAGCCAAATATATAGTGAAAGTGATGTATGAATGTTTATAGAATTCTAAGAATTTCGAGTTATCAACCCAAAAAAATGACAAGACAGATTCTCTCTAGTCCTTCCTAATAAAACTAAGACTATCTTTATCAATGGAAAATTCTATTAAGGGTGTACATGTAGTATACCCACCACTCACATGTAATATTTTATTAATATAAATTATATTAATATAATATTATTATGTGAGTGGAGTTTTATATTAATAAAATAATACTATGTGAGAGGGGTGTACTACATGTACTCCTAATAAAATTTTCCATTTATCAATAATCAACATCAATCCAACCTTTGAATAAAAAATTCATTTCTCTCTTATCCACGTACACAACCTACACAACAACCAAATTACATTAATTTTCTAGTATATCAATTATTTCCATCAACCTAAAATAATTTCTTTCTATGATTATTTATTGATTACATATTATCTATAATTAATTTTTATTATATTTTTCAAAGTTAAAAATAATTTATATTTTAAATTAGTAATAATAATTAAAAAAAAGATTTACCATACACATAAATTAAACTACAAACTCAAAGGATAGAAAATAAGTGAAGAGATTATTTTGAGCTCATTTCATAGAGAATGAAAAAAATACGAATTATGATATAAATTTTATTTTTTTAATATATAATTATCCATAATAGTATTTAAAATTTTATCAAATAAAAATATGTTCCACATATAATAGAATGACACATTGCAAGGAAGAGTGAAGGAATTGGTTAGTCCGATCGATCGTTCGGCCACTCTTGAGACTAATCGATTGGTGATTTTAATTTATTTTTCCTTTTCTTTATTTAACTTGTTTTTGTCTTTTAGCAAACAATCCGATATGGAATCGATTATTGATAAAGCTAGTCTGATAGGGAAATACCAATGGAAAAGGTATTTTTCAGAAGCAATTGGTAAAAAAAATATAGGGAAAATTATAGAATCTGTTTCTTTTGGAAATTGCATGTTCTTGGTAGCTAGACATGTTATGGTTATGTTGTAAATGTCCCTTTTCGTAATTAGTTATAATATTGATGACTATAGATATCTTGGAATTACTCGTATATATTGTCGCTTACTTAACCTTATTAAATGGAGCGAGTGAGGTAGCAACTAAACTAGCAACTGAAACTAACATGCAGTAGTAGATGTGAATTAGAGCATTACTGAGGTGCAAAATAGTAATTTTCAGAAAATATACGGCAGAGAAACGTGCGTGTATTAGTCATTATTTAACCTTGACGTGTTCAAAGAATTTCCACAAGCTTGTGTGTTAAGTGATTTTCCAGTATTCTGGCGTTCCGTGACTGTCATATTTCTGCTGTCTTCCCAATTTTAATCACACTTTTGTACGCAATTCCAAATAAATGAAGACAAACAAAAAGAGAGACAAGCAGCCACACATATATATATATATCGGGAGCGGATCTGATGAGAACATATCTTATATGAGAACGTGAGAACAATGCATTTTTTATTACATCGGAAATGCATAAAATGCAGAAACTAAATGCATATATATTTTAATGCATAAACTATAATAACTTAATGCATTAACATTTAAATGCATAAATTACAGTAACTAAATATACGGTTAAATCAGGATCATAGATCAATAAAGATCAAGGGTCAAGCTATATATATATATTAAAAGCAAATATTTAATTACAACGAACTCTACCGTAGATTGATTGTAATTAGTGGTAATTAAAGATTATTAAGATTTATTAATATCAATTAGAATTTATTCATTTCTAATTAGAGTTTATAATTTTATAATTAGAATTTATTAATTTCTAATAGGGGTTATATGAAGGTTTATTAATCTTACTTAAGATTTATTAAGCCTTATTTAGAATTAATTAAAGCTGATTAAATGGAGTAATAATTAATTAAAACTAAAATAGAAATACAATGTCTCATCATGCGGTGCACCGCATGGGAGTGTTGCCCAAAGATGAATGAGGGTCGATTCCCAAAAAGTTGTATATCAATACATATATAATAGTACTCCCTCCGCAAGACCAAGCATTATCCTGCTTTCCCGTTCATGATATCTAACAGCTGCACTCGCCGACTCTTGATGAAACTTGTCTTCCTTTTTCTTTTTTGTTGTCTCATTTAACTTGTCATGTTTTTAAATAAGAAACTAATTAATTCTTCAAAAGTGATGAGACTACCAATTTCCTTTTTTTTTACTCTTCTCTTTAACAACTGTGCCAAACAGTAACAAGACAAGATGAGTTAGACGGAGGAAATAGTATATAAACCAATTTTGGCTCTTGTTCGTCAAGATATTACATCCTCTGAAATTTTCGGATGGGTTGTGAGGTCTTCCCAGAATAATAAAGTTCATTATTTTTCTTTAAATTGCATTCAGCTATGTGTATCGCAAATATGCAAATATGTAGATTGGTAAATTCACACCAAAGTACTGAATTAACACCCTAGAAACAACGAATAACGCCATTTATTATAAAGGCTAACCAAAACCCTAAATGAGAGTTCATCATCCAGAAGAAAACGAATAAGAAATATAAATTTAAACTCCATATAACTAGGTGTTGGAAAAATGGTTGTTATAGCTATCTAAATTAATTAATTAGATGCTAATTAATTTATTTGTTGAGAAAACTAATGGTAGATTCTTAATCTTCATCTTGAGCACTATCATTTAATGTATTTAATTGTCCAAAACCATTTAGTAGTGAATGAGCAATTAATGGTTAAAGATTGGTGTTTAAGAAAGGAAGTTAGTTCTTGTACAAAACTTTGTCCCATATTGGTTGGGAAAGAAAGTTTAGAGCTATATATAAGGAAGAGCATTAATAAGGGAGTCATCAAGAATGAACCCTTGTGGTACATCTTGGTGATTCAAGTGTTGGCTCTTTTGGGCTTAACCATAATTCCTACGAGGATGGTCCGACTCCGACGAGCACTTCGCTCGGTCGCGATCGAAGCATTATTATTTTGGCTAAACGACTCGAACATAAGTGGCACGGGCCATGGGTTGCAGTTGACGTGGCAGTTCGTACGGATGTGGACGGCCTAAGCACATGTCATACACGCGTGTCGTACGGTCGGTCACACGGTGCGGCGCGCGGTTAGTTTCTGTTGTTTCAAGGCATTATCGCCACTGCCACGTGTCACACCAAGAGGAGGCGCCTCTTCGGTATTGACACATGTCACTCAACCATGGGATAGTCGCCAAAACCGCACCATACGCACCCCTTCGGAACGGTCGCCTCCAATCTATAAATGGGGCCCACATTTGATCGATTTAAACACACATTTTCGAGACATTTGAACACGAGTACAATTCAATTGCATATATACATCTCACATAGAATCGAGTCTAGAAATACAATACTCGTCCCGAGTATCCGTCTGTTCGCCGAAAGATCGAACCTCTTTGTGCAGTCGTTCATCTTGTTAAACCGTTGTATCTTGGAAGCAATTGCAGAAGTCCCGCGAGCACAGAAATAGCAGTGCAAATTGCTTTACGGAGATAGAGTCTAACTCTAGCCTCGGTTTAGTATTATTGTTTTTTTATTTTTCGTCATTTACACTCTAGTTTCTAACAATCGTAAAGCAATATTGTTTTTAACGTGTGTTCTGTTTCAAAATGCTGACTCGTCGTAAGACGCAAGATGTTCATGTTTCCATGTTCGATGGAAATTTTTTCAAAGAATGGCAGGATGAGATGATGGCTTTTCTAGTCGTCATTCAATTGGCAAACTTGGTATCCCAATCCGCTCCAACAATGGACGAGAATGCATCGGAGGAGTTGAGGAGAAAGCTAACTCACGAGTGGATCGACAACAACTTCAAATGTCGGTACATTCTCCTTGATCGGGTTACTCTTTCAATTTATTCTGTCGTCTCTCATTTTCAAAATGCTCGAGACATTTGGAATACGTTGGAAGCTCTGTATGCTTCCAAACATTTCAATCCAAAAAGAAGGAGAATAATCAAAGGCCAAAGTATCGAGGGGTTCAATATGAACGATGAGCCCAAAACTCTGACAGAAGCTCTGTCTAGGCCTGATGCTCCATTTTGGAGAGAAGTCATCTACGATGAAATGAGCCACATCATTGACAATATGGATGCAATTTTGAAGAATTGCACATGGAAATTAATTGATGATACTATTCATGCCTTTCCTTTGGGATACGAGTGGAGCTTCTCAAGGAAGTACAATGCAGATGGTTCAATTGGCGAGTACAAAGTGCGTTTACTTGCAAAATGCTTCAAGATCAAGGATGATCTGTTTGATTAGTCTATGTAGACGAAAAAGGCATATATGAGGCTTCTTTGTTATGTACATATTGAAATATATGTAATAGAAGGCATATGTATAGATAAAGCCTTCAAGTGAAAGCTAAGCATACATAGATTATATGTAGTAATGTGATGGTCCCAAGACGGATACCTTGGTGTAGAGGGGGGGGTGAATACACCAAGGTTTAAAATCTTTTCCAATTAAAACTCTTTTGAGTGAGCTAGTTGTGTTTGATCCAGCTGGAAGACAGCTTGATCGACACAGCTGGCTGTGTGCGGAATGTGGTGGGATTTTGGAAAGACCGTCTGTTGCTTCAAATATATTGCAAAGCTTAGTTTCTCTTTTCAGTTAATCAGATTATGCAGCTTGAAAAATGCTTATGAATAGTTAGCTGGATGCATAAATAAACATGAAAGAACAAAGCAACTTAACGTGGTTCGGAGAAACTACTCCTACGCCCACGACCAGAAACCTCTGGTAATCCACTAAGGATATCACTGACTTTTCGCGCAGTCAGCAAGCGTTGCAGCTTAGTTCCTCAAGCTGGATACAAGTTTACGCCTACTGTATCGAAACGTAACCAGACTGTTTACGGGCACAGCTGAAGCCTAACCTGTAGTTTACGGGTACTACAGAACCAACACTCGAATTACGCGCTTCGAGCAGGCGTACCTTTACCTAACCTTTTCTGGGTTTGGGTTTGGGGGTTTTCCAACTATGAACGAGTTCTTACAATTAAGAACAATGAGTGTGATGAACTCGTTCAAACTAGGCTTAAGATGGGAAGGATTATATGCCTAGATACTAGTGGGAGAGAGCTTCAGCAGCCTGAGAATAAATAATAACTCATAAGTATGAAGGCTGCTGGATCTTTGAAGCTTTTCTGAGAGATCTCTTGATCTTTGGTTAGACTTCCTTCAATGAAGTATGTTGATCTCTCTTGAATATATTCTCTCGTCACACCTCTCTCTTCTGATGATGAAGAAGACTTCTATTTATAGGGAGAGATTAGAACTAGCCGTTGGAAAGAGCCGTTCTGAATCTCTACCTAACTTCTGACAGGATTGACTTGTCTTCTTCCTTGATTTCCTCATAAAGCAATCCTAGGTTTGACTTCTAGGTGCTGAGGTGTCGAGTTCCTGATGGTCCAGATCAGATATGACTTTATCTCAAGTTAACTTCGACTCTGCTGTGCTGGTGACTCTGAGCTGTCTTGAACTCTGCTGGATCATTGACGCTGAGCTGAGTCTTGAACTCTGCTGGGTCTTGACGTAGAGCTGAGTTGTCACACGAGCTGGGTCTTTCCTACAGCTGTGTCTGGAAGAACTTTATCGTCTTGAATCTGGATAACGTTACTTATCACTCGACTTGGCTTACCCTGCTGTGTACTCAGCTGGGTCTTCTGCTGTCTTCAGCGATTCCACCTGAACTTAGAAACTCTATAAGCTCAAACAGGTGAGCTGGAAAAACGCTTGGGTTTGAGCAAACATCTACTCGGTTGGGGTCAGCTGGGTTTTGGTATCACTTCAAAACTCTATTAATTTTCCCAACAATTTCCCCCTTTTTGATGATGCCAAAACCCCAAGTTGGAAAAACAAAAATTGCTTCCCCCTTAACAGGAAACGGGGTTTCAACGAATTAAACATTCATAGCAGGTAAACATATTCAGAGCCTGGACAAAGAGAGATTGTCTTCAGGTTGATTTTGATAAAATGAACTTTTCATTAATAGGAAGAATTTTTACAATTATCTAAATACAAAAGTTCAAAAAGAAAATTCCCAGTTGGCTGGGTCTTCAGCTTTGCTGCTTCCTTTGTTCATCAATCTGATGGTCAGTCTTGAGACCATATCTATTGAAGATGAACTCTTCCAGCTCCTTCCATTCAGCTTGATTCTTTGATTTTGAAATTCCTCTTTCACCAGCCCAGTGATTAATTTCTTTGATGATTTGGGCCTTGTCAGGAAGGTTCGTTCCAGCTAGAAATGGAGGCTTTAACTGTTTGACTTTTGGAGCCTTCAGCTGGATGTTGTTACTCTTGGCATAGAGGGCAATTGATCTTGCCATCATTGGATCTGTCTCATGAAGTTCGAGGAAATAGTCCTGGAAAGCAGTTTCTGGATCCATGCCTTTGAACTGATTCAAGTAGTAGAATTCTTTGATGAATTCTGATTTGCATCTTTCCCAGTTTTCATTGATATCATCTGGGTTCTTCTTGTCAGCTGAGGCTGCTTGGATTTGTTTCTTCTTAGCTTGCCTGTAGCTCTGCCTTTTCTTCTTCTGCTTTTTCTCAGCAGGCTTGAGCGATTCAGCTTTCTTCTTAATAATCTTATCCAGCTCTTGCATTTCTTTTCTTTGCACGTTGTGGAAGTTACACAGCCAATGATAGTCTTTGTATTCTTCAGGCTTGTGTCCACAGGCTTTGGCAAGAGCAACCATTTTCTCTCTCCATGTCTCTTTGACCTGCAGCTTGGCTCGTCTCTTCTTCATCCAAATTTCTTTGGCAAAATCGTCGATTTCCCTCTGAATTTGCTGCACAGGTTCCCCCTTGGCTGCAGCTTCCCTCTCACTTGATTTTCCAGCTTTATTCTGATCTTCCCCCTTTTTGGCATTATCAACAAGGGAGACAGAGAGGTTGGCAACTGTTGCGCTGAGCTTGGAGAGAATACCTTCAATATCAGCGATCTTGACTGAGTTGTCAGCTGTGACGAGATTCAGCTGGGCATTGCTGCTGCTTCCAGCTCTGAACTGAGCATCCAAATCTTTATATAAGTTGAATAGTTGGCGGATGTCAGCGCTGTTGGAGAGAGTGGTCTTTTTGAGAACTTCCAGCTGGCTTGATAGATTTGCAATGTCGTCAACCAGTGGAGCTTGAAGGTTTGAGATGATCTCAGGGACTCTCTTCTCTAGATGAATTGACTGATCAATTTGTTGAGAAACAAGAGATTGCCTGAGATCTTGACTGGTGCTTTCCTGCAGATTCAGAGCGAATCTGTGAACGTCGTCAATGGACTGTCCATTGCTATGGACTTGCGACTCTATAGCTGTGATGCGCAGAAGGGTATCAACATTTGATTTGAGTCTATCCTGAAAAAGGATTTCCTCGACTTGTTTGGCAATCTCGTCCTTCATTGCATCAGAGAGCTCAACAGGATCCGCCTGGGTTCCGGATTCGGCTTGGCTGGGTTTTACTGCCTCGATCTCCACCAGTGAGCGAGTGTCATCGGCAATTGGACTCTGTGGGGCGCCTTCCTGCAGTTCG
The DNA here is from genome assembly GCA_031470985.1 of Agastache rugosa. NCBI lineage: Eukaryota > Viridiplantae > Streptophyta > Magnoliopsida > Lamiales > Lamiaceae > Agastache > Agastache rugosa. The sequence goes on along the minus strand of CM062603.1, from coordinate 19,121,781 downwards.
GTTGATGCATCGGTGGTTCTTCAATGATCATTACCTCAGTGTTTCATCGGGTACAACTTCCAGTACTCTCGGTGAGACTTCTTTAGAATTGTCAGCTCCAGAATGTGTCTCCCATCCCGCTGCTATAAGAAGCTTGTTGGCAGATTCCCAGACTTCAGCTGGGTGCGGCTTGGGGTATTGCTGAGACACTTCTATAATTCCTCTGATGAGATCATTCTGGTGTAAGTATGCATCCTCCGTGCTTCCAAAGCCAAACGTGTCTTTGGAGGCGTGCTTCATCCGTCTTCAATTTCTCAAAAGAGAAAGTCTCTATCAGCTGCTCATTCTGGTACCAAGTTGCCATCTTGGTAGCCAGATAGAACTTGAGATCTCCAACTTTGACGAGGGCAATGGGCAGGTGCGCCAGAATTGGATGCTGAGTTAGAACACTCTTGATCCCTGCAATGCGCAAGTCCTCGTACATGGCTTCCATAAAGGCTGAGCCAGTAGAGTTGAGAGAAAGAGAGGTAGTAGAATCACTCTCTTCTGATTCTGAGGTGTTTTGAGGAATAGGTTCAAATGGGTTCACAGTAGGCTGTGAAGAAGTATCAGCCAACTGCGTGGGAATTTGAGCTTTGGGTGATGGCAGTTTTGGGGGTGAGCTGGGATTCGTGGAAGAGGGTTCAGCATGGGTGTCAGCTGGCTGTGAAGGAGCTTCAGCCAGTTGAATATCTTCCTGCTCTCTTGCAGGAGATGGCTCTTTGGTTGGAGAGCTGGGATGAGGGGAAGACTGTTTCGGCGGAGAGTTGTGAGGAGGTGAGGGCTGGGGAGAGCTTCTTGGATTATCCAGCTCGTCCTCTGAGCTGGATGACAATCCATCATTCAATCCCATCTCGGCCAGGATGTTTGATCCGTATTGATCGAAGGCCGACACTGGCTGTGGGGAGAGAATCACCATTGCTTGACTTGGAATGACAGCTGTTTTCTTTTTCTTCTCAGATGGACCTCCAGCTGGTTTAGGGTCAGCTGCCTTCCTCTTTCTTTGTTTCTTCTCAGCTGGAACTTCTGTCTCTGTTCCTTCCAGCTGCTTCTTGCTTTTACTCACAGCAGGCTGCTTCTTCAGAAGATCATTGACTTGATTTATTCTTTGGAAAAGAATTTTCGTTTCTGGAAACGGTTCTGAATCAGCCCACTTTACTGTGTGCCCTTTCACTGCTTGCTCTATCAAGAAAGAAATTTTGGAGCAGAGATACAAAGGTTTCGGAAAGCTGAAAACGTCGTCCTGGTGGAGTTGAACTTTATCTTCTCTGACTCCTTGACCAGTCAGTTGAGTAAGAAATCAAACCAGTTGACGTTTACGCCTTTGATCATGGCAATCATCGGCTTGAGTTTTGGAATGCTGATCTCTCCTTGAGATCCAGCTATCCCTAAGATGTATTTTTGTGTAATATCCAGCAGCAGCCTGTACTTTGGCTTGAGCAGGAGCTTTGACATGCTTGCTCTGTACGGCTCTGGGGAGATAAGCATCTCTCTGCTGAGGAATTCATCCACTTCTTCACGGCTGTAATCATCTGGGATGAATCCTCATTTTCTGGGTAGGTTGAACACCTTTCGTAGCATTTTATTGAGTTTGATGGTGACGGTTGTTGTATCAAACTTTCCGTCTTCGCCTTTGACGATCATGTCAAATGAAGATGAGTAGAAGCCGTCTTCATCAATGATGTTGAGGTAGAAAAGTGCGGCATCTCTCTTTAGCAAAAGCTTGGGCATGGAGGTTGCCCACAGCAGGAGACCGGAGTCTGCAACTAGATCCACCATCTCTTTTAACTTAGAAATATGGAGGTTGGAGGTGGACAGAATACTCTCAAATGATAGCTTTGTCATTAGAGCTTCAAACTGGTTCATCCATGCGGATGATTTCTTGGGCGCCATTTCTGCAACTTGGTGAATTTAATTTGATTGTGCGAAGAACTTGCAGAGAATAGATGTAGATTTTGAATCTTTGAAATTTGCAGAGATAAAGATGAAGGAAGAAAGAATTCGCGTATTTTTTCCATATATATCAACTGCCATATAGGGTCAACGGTTGAGATTAAATCAGTTGATATTCTGATCAACGGCTGGGAGAGATTCACTCATCACGTTTTGCTGACGTGCTTTCGGCGAGTGTATTACAACCGCGCGTGAGGCATTTCAAACGTTTGACGTTCTGCCTCGATCCTGCCGTGCTACAGTACTATGCAGACTTTATAATTAATGCGATGGAAAAAGAAACTTATCAAACAATTTAACTAAGGAATGTCTGTCCGCTTAACATAAGAATTCAAAATAATTGGACTTTATATAGCATATTCCTCAGAGCAATTATTGCATGAGACGCAAACCGGTCAGCTTGGACACAGTATCCAGCTGATATCACAGCGGTCTTCTCCTTTGCTTGATTGACAGTTCTCCTCAGCTGAGTATTTGAAGATTTTGCTTGATTTTTAGTCAGCTGAGTTCCCTTTAGCTCTTCGACTAATGTCCAGCTGAGTTTGTTCCCCCTCAGCTGGATGGTTTTTCTTCACCCGGATTGAGCAGTCCAAATAATTCACACATCATCTTGACTTGGATTTCAGCAGTTTGTGCTTTTGTGTGAATTTTCCCAACAATGGATTCCTTCAGATGTTGAGAAATCTCTTGGATGCTTTCTAAGTTGTCAGCTGGATTAGAGAATTATCTTGATATTTCCACTGGATCAGGTTTCTCTTCGGCTGAAGACTCCATTTGAATCTTCTTGATGAGTGCATCCTGCTGGGTATTCTACTTGAATTTGCACTCTTTCCAGCTACGAAGAGTTCCCCCTTGATTTGATAGTAGGTGGCTTTTTCTTCAGCTGCATCAGTTCATTTCTTTGATGAGGTCTCAGATTGTATAGCAAGTAGACAGCTGTCCCAAATTCAGCTGATTCATATGCTGCTTCTCTAATCATCTCTTGAGACCAATGTACTCAGCTGTATGACTGGCTGAATCTTCAGTTTTGTATCCAGCTATCTTTATTTCACAGCTGGTCCCAGTCAGCTAGCTGGGTTTCTTTATTTTCTTTGTTGGATAAAACAACAAGATGTTTCAGACATCTTAATCAGAGCAATCATCCTCATCTGAGTCGGAGATCATCATCCATTTCGCTCGATTCGATCCTTTTATCCTCTCTCCGGGAGGATGACTCAGCTGGGTTGCTCTTTGGGTAGAGTTGTTTGTCGTGATGAACCTTCACGATATTCTTGTACTTTTCCTTGCTTTGTTCCAGCTGATTAATGCTTCGTACAAGCATGGCAACTTCTTCGTTCAAATCTTCTTTGCTCATAAATCTGAGCTCTTTGTTGGTCCTTCCAAGCTGAGCTGATTGAGCTTCTTTTCTCGGCTTGATCCTCAGCTCTGCTTCATTCATTCGGCTGGATGAATCTCTGCTAGTGATCCCCAGATCAAATTCGTTGGCCTTCAAGATGGAGAACAATTTTTCAGTCTCCATGCTGCCAAGATCAGTTCTGCTTTGGTGAACCACTTTGTGTGTACACCATTCTGAGGAGAGAGCTGAAAGAACTTTCAAGTTCTTGTCTCGAACTGTATATTTTCCAGTTCGGATCGTCTCGATCTCGATGACGAGGTTGGAGAATCTGAGCTCCATTTGATCGATGGACTCATAGGGGAGTTGCTTGAAATTGTCGAACTTCTGGCATGCAACTGAGAATTTGTTCTCTTGAATTTCCTCTGAGCCTTCACACAGCTTGGCTAGAGTGTCCCACATCCCCTTAGCTGTCTCGCAGTTGATGATCTTGCTGTGATAAGCATTCGTCACCGTTGAGGAGATGACGTTGCGAGCGTAGCTGTCCAAACCAGCTTGTCTTCTTTCTTCTGGAGAGTACTCCCTTTTGGGCTTCACAACTTGCCGGAGTACTGGTTCAGCTCCAGGTAAGGTTTCTACTTGTCTTTCTGATTTCATGATGATGATGGGTCCGTCAGTGATAACATCCCACATTATGTCGTGATGCGCACTCAGAAAGCTTTTGAGTCGGAACTTCCAGATCTGATAATCATCGACAAAGAATGTCGGAAGATTCCTGCACAGGGAAGATTCCATGACAGTATGCAATATAAAAAAAATTTGAAACTTTGAAGGATCTGTTCAGGTGACCACTGTCAGCAAAGAGGCTGACTTGACACAGAAAAAATGATCTTTTGAACCACTGCTCTGATACCAATTGATGGTCCCAAGACGGATACCTTGGTGTAGAGGGGGGTGAATACACCAAGGTTTAAAATCTTTTCCAATTAAAACTCTTTTGAGTGAGCTAGCTGTGTTTGATCCAGCTGGAAGACAGCTTGATCGACACAGCTGGCTGTGTGCGGAATGTGGTGGGATTTTGGAAAGATTGTCTGTTGCTTCAAATATATTGCAAAGCTTAGTTTCTCTTTTCAGTTAATCAGATTATGCAGCTTGAAAAATGCTTATGAATAGTTAGCTGGATGCATAAATAAACATGAAAGAACAAAGCAACTTAACGTGGTTCGGAGAAACTACTCCTACGTCCACGACCAGAAACCTCTGGTAATCCACTAAGGATATCACTGACTTTTCGCGCAGTCAGCAAGCGTTGCAGCTTAGTTCCTCAAGCTGGATACAAGTTTACGCCTACTGTATCGAAACGTAACCAGACTGTTTACGGGCACAGCTGAAGCCTAACCTGTAGTTTACGGGTACTACAGAACCAACACTCGAATTACGCGCTTCGAGCAGGCGTACCTTTACCTAACCTTTTCTGGGTTTGGGTTTGGGGGTTTTCCAACTATGAACGAGTTCTTACAATTAAGAACAATGAGTGTGATGAACTCGTTCAAACTAGGCTTAAGATGGGAAGGATTATATGCCTAGATACTAGTGGGAGAGAGCTTCAGCAGCCTGAGAATAAATAATAACTCATAAGTATGAAGGCTGCTGGATCTTTGAAGCTTTTCTGAGAGATCTCTTGATCTTTGGTTAGACTTCCTTCAATGAAGTATGTTGATCTCTCTTGAATATATTCTCTCGTCACACCTCTCTCTTCTGATGATGAAGAAGACTTCTATTTATAGGGAGAGATTAGAACTAGCCGTTGGAAAGAGCCGTTCTGAATCTCTACCTAACTTCTGACAGGATTGACTTGTCTTCTTCCTTGATTTCCTCATAAAGCAATCCTAGGTTTGACTTCTAGGTGCTGAGGTGTCGAGTTCCTGATGGTCCAGATCAGATCTGACTTTATCTCAAGTTAACTTCGACTCTGCTGTGCTGGTGACTCTGAGCTGTCTTGAACTCTGCTGGATTATTGACGCTGAGCTGAGTCTTGACGTAGAGCTGAGTTGTCACACGAGCTGGGTCTTTCCTACAGCTATGTCTGGAAGAACTTTATCGTCTTGAATCTGGATAACGTTACTTATCACTCGACTTGGCTTACCCTGCTGTGTACTCAGCTGGGTCTTCTGCGATTCCACCTGAACTTAGAAACTCTATAAGCTCAAACAGGTGAGCTGGAAAAACGCTTGGGTTTGAACAAACATCTACTCGGTTGGGGTCAGCTGGGTTTTGGTATCACTTCAAAACTCTATTAATTTTCCCAACATAATGCTTTGTGTACTTATGAATAAATAAATGGTACACGTTCTTATAAGCTTTGCTTGTTCATTTTTTGTAAATGAAACAACTTGATTCAAGTCTACTTCTAGTAGAAACAAAATCAAGACAATGTATAAAAACGATGTTAATATTTACTATAAGTATACAAACTAATGGTTTTAACCATTGAAGTATAGAAGTATACAAACTAATGGTTTTTTAACCATTAAAGTAAAGAAGATAAAAAAGGTCTACCTTTTATATCGAAAAATCTTTATAAAGTTAACTTGGCCTTTATAAAAGAAGAAAATCTATCAAGTGCAAGGCACGATAAGATAGTCTACAATAAAGTAGTGAAGTTGATAAGATATAAACAATGAACTCACTTCAATGTTTAGACGTTTGTGTCTTAAAGTAATCAACATTTGATGATATAAAGGAAGATTATGTCATCAAATGTGGGAGAAATGATTACTTATGACAAAAGAAATAAAAAATAGTCGCTATAATGTATGTTCATGGACTGATACGTTAAAAAAAGCTGACTACGTATCTAAAATAGATACACAACAAGCATTGAAATGTGGGGGTATCAAAATGATACAAACCATGAAGTAAATCAATACTTCAGAACTTTTGACTAGAGAGTCAAAATTTGAGAAAATAAAGTTTGGTTATTAGAATCAAATGAGAAGATCTTGTGTAAAATCTTCATTGGAAAGTTCACTATGATACATTGTCTTGTTAAAATTCCGGTTTGAAAAATATTATTAAGATGATTAAGTCGTCTAGTAAACTTGTTCAATTGGTAAGGCTGTTAAAAGACAAACTTTACTAAGGGAAAGAACATTGTTCTTCTTTAGATGGTGAAACTAGAATGATAAAATATCTTCTAGTATTTATGTCTGCTGGTAATATAACCAAGACATAAATCCGTCGTATAGTAAACATAAATTGTGAAATGTTACTATGACAGATAAGACCATCTAGTATGAGAATATCAAGGAAGACGAAACGTCATACAGACTTTATATTCTTCCTTGAATAAATAATTGATCTCTCAGTACAATGTACATTGACTATGGGAAAGTCAAAATACATTAAGAATGGTCACTCATATAAATGATAAAAAATGATCAATTATGCAGTAAGGGGAATGAGATGGAAATTCACAAATAAAGAATATTCATAATGGTAACTCAATCCTGATGATTGGAGATCCCAAGAACTTGGTTCAATGAGACAACTAAATTATGAATGTTCAATTGTGCACTTGGAAAAACACAACATGAAATCTATTCTCGAAACTGCCCAAGTGCAAAAACATGCTGATGATGGTAAGGATAAGCTTTATAAGCTTTTAATGATTCCTAAAGTCTTAAAGAAAGACAAAGTATGGCATGATACTTCAATAGAAGATCACCTATATAAGTGTGAAGTGGGGTCGCTTCAAACTACAACACTTATGAATCCAAAATTTGGTTCAAGGCCGAATTGGACACAACGTGAGAACAAAAAGATATTAGATCTATTATTGTGCATGCTATTGTCTCCATTTACACAAAAGATGACCGGTTCAAGACATCGCGTTCACCGAGCAGCAAGTAAATCCGATAGCATAACACTAAAGGAGGTTCAAAGCAAAAAACTACCTTCCTAATGCAATAATAGTTCGTCGAGACGTATTATTCTTGCATTTGCATTAATCGTCATTCATGTGGGGGATTGTTGGAAAAATGGTTGTTATAGCTCTCTAAATTAATTAATTAGATGTTAATTAATTTATTTGTTGAGAAAACTAATGGTAGATTCTTAATCTACATCTTGAGCACTATCATTTAATGTATTTAATTGTCCAAAACCATTTAGTGGTGAATGAGCAATTAATGGTTAAAGATTGGTGTTTAAGAAAGGAAGTTAGTTCTTGTGCAAAACTTTGTCCCACATTGGTTGGGAAAGAAAGTTTAGAGCTATATATAAGGAAGAGCATTAATAAGGGAGTCATCAAGAATGAACCCTTGTGGTACATCTTGGTGACTCAAGTGTTGGCTCTTTTGGGCTTAACCATGATTCCTACGAGGACGGTGCGTAGCACCGGCCGAGTCCGACGAGCACGTGCACGTCACACTTGTCGCAATGGGCGCTTTGAGGTGCACTTGGCACTTCGGCCTAAGCGCATGTCATACACGCGTGTCGTACGATCGGTCACACGGTGTGGTGGTAGTTAGTTTCGGTTGTTTCAAGGCATTATCGCCACTGCCACGTGTCACACCAAGAGGAGGCGTGTCTTCGGTATTGACACGTGTCACTCAACCATGGGATAGTTGCCAAAATCGCACCATACGCACCCCTTCGGAACGGTCGCCTCCAATCTATAAATGGGGCCCACATTTGATCGATTTAAACACACATTTTCGAGACATTCGAACACGAGTACAGTTCGATTGCATATATACATCTCACATAGAATCGAGTCTAGGAATACAATATTCGTCCCGAGTATCCGTCTATTCGCCGAAAGATTGAACCTCTTTATGTAGTCGTTCATCTTGTTAAACCGTTGTATCATGAAAGCAATTGCAAAAGTCCCGCCAGCACAGAAATAGCGGTGCAAATTGCTTTACGGAGATAGAGTCTAACTCTAGCCTCGGTTTAGTATTATTGTCTTTTATTTTTCGTTCATTCACACTCTAGTTTCTAACACTAGGTGACTTCAAATTCATTCATTTAAAATTCCTACATCCGAGCACACAGTTGTAGAATTTTAATTTGCGTTTCTATTTCTTATCTTCTTATATTATGAAATTAACTGTACTATCTTACAGTTAGCAAGTACATTTATTAGTGTCATCTCTACATGCATGACGAGTGGCATATTAGTGTGTATATGTACATATATCTTAGTTCTGAACCTTCTGACTCTTATGTACCAATTGTAAATTAAAGTCTACAATTTTTTTTTTATTTTTTTTATCGTATTAGCTCTGGAATTTTAATTTTACAACGATGTGGAAGACAAATGAGTTTCTTGAGAGACGGGGAGAGAGGGGAAAAAGTTTAAATTTAGTGTGCGTGTATAAGTTTAGTGGTAGAGTGGTTAATGCCTGGACCAAAGGTCACGGGTTCAAGTCCACCGTCACGCGACCTTTAAAATTTCTTGTAATGTTTGTTAAAAAAAAAAAAAGTTTAAATTTAATTTTACAATAAGGGGCAAAAATTAAAATAGACCTTTTACTTAAGATTTTTTTTTTTTTTTAATTCTTAGTTAAACAACCTTTAAGATTTAAGCATTCCCACATTATCGCTCGATTTGCGCCTTCATGCATTCACACATCATCCGCATCATCGTGCATTCGCACCTCAAGCAACAAACATCGCCTAAAAAAATAGTGATTTCGAACAGGAAGCATCACCACATTTTACACCGATGCGTAAATACGCAAACATACTGATTCGCGTAATAGTGCATTTTACACTAATGCGCAAATGTGCGAACGAACTCATTCGTGCAATAATGTATGATGAGCGGATATATGGTACTATCTTCTAAGCAGTTATATAATAAAATATTTTAAAAAATTAACATTCAATATTATTTTCTTTTTATTCTTTTTGAGTTTCCACATTAAATATATATTAACACGCATTGCAGTCAAGAAATTAGGATTTCACAAATATATTCCACCATTCAAAAATAGAACCAATATCCGGTATTTATATATGGATATAATATAAGCACAACAAAACCATAAAAAGAATAATACGTACAAGCACGATTACTGAATTCTGCAGGAAATCCCAGAAGAGGCAAAACTTTAATTGGAATCCATGAAAATCAATATACCCAATGCTGTTTCACAAGACAAAGAGTCTAACCAGTTAATGTAGTGTTACTATGAGCAGCATTGCTGAATCAGTCGATGGCGATGATGAGGAAACCCACGGACACATACATAAGTAAGACGGGATAAAGTGCAAGGGCTTTCCTCCTGGGGCCGACAGCGCTGCTCATGAACGGATATGCAGCCCATGAGCTCCATGCCAAAGTCACCGCCACAACCACCACTTTAATTATTACGTTGTCCTTCAACATGCAAATTAGGGCTCCAATATCCAGGGGAAATAGACAGTAACCTAGAAGACTTATACTCTGAAAGAAGATGATATGACCTCCCTAAAACACAAACACGAAGAATTATGAGAATGAAAAAGGCATTACTTCATGAGAACTTGCTTGGTCTACAGAATTGCAACAGCTGTGTCATTAAATTTTCTCAGGAACTGGAACATGCTAAAGGTACAAAATTGATTGTAACTTGAGAGAGAGAGTTACCAGCAGCAACACATTTAAGGTCAGAATTACAGCGCCAGTCGCGAGAAGTGCAAACGCAACAGCAAAAACTTCAGACTGGAAAACAATAAGAAATTGAACGAAGATCACTAGTCAAAATGTAGCTTCTTGATATAGACAAGCAAAGCTAAAAAAAATTGCAAACTATTTTCAAGTTTAATTATCGGAGAACTAAGCCAAACATAATAACATTCCCAACGTTATTTCCTCCTTTCCCTACTTCTACCAACTTTTTAGATGATTACCGTTCCATATTCTACACAAGTAAGCAGCACAGTGCCAAGCAAGACAAAGGACAAAACAAGAAACTGAAACTCATCCAAAATCCATTTCACCTACTCAAAAGTTATTGCAGTTAGGAATAGTACAGATTCAATTGAAAAAAGCTGGTATTTCATGCAGCTCGAGAGCTTTTAGTTATTTGCTTCAGGAATTCACGGGTAGACCTTACATGATTTATGACTCATTGTACTATACTACTATTTATAAACCAAGTCAGAAGGCCATGGGCAGCAAACGTTTGGATCGGAGCCTGTGAGTTTATATAATATCAAACAAAGAGAAATGTTGAAGAAATTGAAAAATATAAGCTAGACAATGACATCTAATGGGAGAAGGATAGCATAACAAGAAAATAGATAAAAACACACTGGTACTAGAAAAAAGGTCAAAAAATTAGTCTTCATTTCAAAGCAATGAGAAAAAAGGAACTCTTTTAGAAGAAAATATATCAAATAATAACTTAATGATTAATGGTAAAATTAAACTAGGTCACTAGGCAAATATAACTAGCACAAAATAGGAATCAAAGAAGATGCAACAGCTTGAGACCGGCAATATAAAGCACGAAAGTTTGTGAACTGGTTTTGAGTTTCATACTTGGATGACTTGGCAAACATTACCCTCCAGACCATCATTGTGTTGGCATATTCTAAATAAGAAGCAGTACAATGCATGTCAAGACCTCAAAGGCAAATACAATAAATCGAAACTCATCTCGCATGTAGAATACCGAACATGCAGAATACCAAGTTGGGAATTATAAGATAAAGGAGCTAAATTTTAAAATCTTCCCTTCTCTCCTTTAATTAGCAACAAACCAATAATACAAATTGGATCAGCAAAACGTGGTACCCAATGCAGCTAAAAGGCACTATTAATTTTCTCCTCTGGTTGGGTGAACTTTATATTCCTCTACGTTTTACTAAACGCTTCTCTGTTGGAATATACCCTTATGAGCTGGCTTTTGTACAATTTATAGAGGAATGCTATATAGCAGCCTAATAACTCGCCCAATAGAAGCGGTTCGGAGGTTGGGGTGGGACAGGTGCAAATTAAAAATCCATATAAAACCTGTGATTAGTGAAGATTTTCAAAATGTTAAGAGTAGAAAGATAAATACGAATGCTAGAAATTGTTGAAGGAAGTCTCTTCCTATTGTTTCTTTCATTCAAATATTCCAAAATTATATTATACAACTTCATTTTTTCAAGAAAAAACGGCCATGCTTCTATTATATGCATAGCCCTGTATGATACCCTTAGTAAGACCAGAATGACTACCTACATGAATCAAAATAAGGAAAATCAACCAATTTCACTTGAGACCTATCCAGAGGGCAAATACAAAGAAGTCTATCATCAATAGAAGAAGCCCAAGCCCATGCAAAAATAATATTCATTTTCATCAGAACCCATTCCTACTCTCAATATCAGTCAACTCAGTTTAACCAACTTCGAATCTTCGATGGCTCTAAAGTATGCCTCCAAACTAACTTGTGCCTTAGAATTTCTTTTTATTTTAAACCTCGTGTCCCTCTAACTCGTACAAGTTTAAAAACATTGATTCAGTAACCAGATTACACCAAATCCAAAGGCCCTTTGCAAACAGTACCTCAAACATTTTCTTTTAAGTCTGTAATATTTAATAGCAATCGCATGCAGGAGGAAAGTAAAAAGGCACATATTACTATAATCTAGGCTTCACTACAGCCTCAGTCATAGGGTAATCATCCATAAGAAGCCAATTGAGTGGCGGCTCAATAAAAAGATCGAGCGTACCAACATCATCTAAGACTTGTGTCAGAAATAATTATGCTGAGGAAGTAGCTCGACATAATCAGCACATGGGAATTTAAGATTGGAGTGATGGGACTTGCACGATTGTCCTCTAAGATATAATAAGCATTCAGAAATCACAGAACGGCATGCTTAATAGAGAATAGTACACTTAGATGAAGGACCTGCAGACTTTCTGTGTTCATCACAACAATTGATTTAATTTGAAATCTACAGTTCACTTTAGTTGGAACTAAGTTATTCTAAACTGACTGTAAAAGAGTAAGTGCAAGATAGATTTTGGAGGGAAGAAGAGATAAACGAGAAAGGCAGTGAAATGAAGGGAAAGAGACTCACAATTCAAGTTGATGAGTAAGATTGTAAATACCTTCAGTTATCGAAGAAATCCCTGATTCTGAATGAAAGGAGTTACCTATTGAGTTATTGTGGACCGTAGATTTGAAACCAGACTGTTCTACTAAAATCCTTCAGACCAAGATTTTTCTGAAGTTCCACTCGTTTGCAAGCAAACCGTACAACATACTACAAGTAAAATTTCAAATGCTTCAAGGCATAAAAAAAGCGTACGCACCAAGAACTCAAGCATACACTTCCCAAACATATTGCCCATGATATAATATATAATTTAGTTTATGATATTTCGAGTGACCAGATATGGAACCCATTTCACAGGTGATCAAGCAACTCTTCTGAGTACCCTATCAAAAAATTGGTCGAAAGATTCAGATGTAGTAACAACTAAAGGTACTAGTTAAACCTGGATCCATCTTGTTCTGGACATGTTTTAGATTATAAACTAATATTGAATAGGCAGAGACTTTTAGTTTCTGAACTCACCCCTCTCCAAAGTTAGTAGAACCCAAACAGGATAGTATATTATATATATATATATATATATATATATATATATATGCATGTGTGAATGTGCATATCAGATATAAATGGAATTTTAGTTTCTCAAAACCCCCTGCAGCCACTACTCGTCATTAAAGAGAACAAATCCACTAGATCAAAAGATTAATCCACTACAAGGTCCCATGCATGGAATGCCGAAGCAACATTCAAACCGAGAATAAAGCACACAGCAATATAGAGGCACAGCAACAATAACATCAACCAAGCCTTTATCCAACTATGCAGGAGAGAGAACAATAAAAAGGAAAGGGACGAGTTGTGTTCATACAATATAACTAGCAAACCCAGCAATTAACGAATATAGAATTCTCATAGAACTTCTTTCAAAATTCCAAATGCGAAAAGATGTGATTTATGAAGACATACATGAACTGGAAGCACTCAGTAACAAAAGCATACTTCTGCAAGCCAGTTTTCTGCTTGCTAAAAATCATAGCAGCAAAGTATACAAAGTGATACTTGTAAATGCATATCAGAATCACGCTATAGAATTCTGCAACAACCATCTAGAACCTACCCCATACTTGGTTATTTCGAATAGTATATACATTAATTAAGTCCTATCTGAGACGGATAAGGCTTATCTTGATTCAGTTTCAGTATCTATCTCCAGCCATGATTTCCATCAGGCAATCAAGATGATTAAGAATGATGATTGAAAACAAAAGTTAATTTGTAAAAATGTTTCTAGGTTATAAAGTTCCAGATTCACTGAAAGCCCTATTTTTCTTTCGATGGTATCAATTTCCTGCAACAATTGTACAGAAAACACGAGTACTGTCACACTCCTACATTACCACAGAGCTTCCTCCAAGTAAACCAATATGAACTAATATCTGATCTAATGTAATCCGTCTCAAACATTTGAAACGTAATCTACAAAACTCTCATGCTAAAGATGCACCTTCTTTGTTTTTGTAATCAAAGGCACTCAGACGAATAAAGCTTATATGATCGTTTCGGTCACAAGAACCAAAATACCACAGAAATCAACATTGTAAGCTTTACCTTCTTAACGGAAGCGGACCAGGAGAGAGTGAGGCCGAGGAAAACAATGAAGAAAAACGGTCCCCATAGATCCCAATCCCTCAATGCCTTTCCAGGATCCTCTCTGTACGGATTGGGGAAAACGACCAGCTTCAAATTGCTCACGATCCTCGACAAATCCCTCTTAACGGTATCCCAAACAGGCTCCGTCAGTGTATTTTGGGGCGAACCGAACCCTGAAGACGCAATTCCACCGCTGCTGCTGGCGGATCCGATCGGCGGGGGAAGGGGGGCTTTAGGAAGGGTGGAAGCAACGGAGGGGACAGGAGTTGGTTTGGGGACGGTAGGCGGGGGGAGATTGGAGGGGATGAAGGCGGGAGATGGTGGTGGAGCAGATGATACGGGGATGGAGGCGCGTGGAGGAGATGGGGGCCGAGCGGGCAGGACAGGTGAGGGGTTGGAGTGGATGAGGTTCTCGATCTCATCGATGTCTGATTGAGAGCTCGGATGAAGCGGGACTGTATCGCTGTAAGACATTGTGGCGATGTTTTTCAGCTGAATCACGGCGGCGGTGCGGTGGGGTGGTGGTAGTTGTCGGTGGGGGTGGGGGTGACGGTGTTAGCACGAAGAGTCTGAGAGCGTGGTGCGGGATTTTGTTACTTTTCTTAGGATTTAATTTTCTTTTTAATTTATTATTCTTTAGATGGAAGCAAGTAAGTCGTGATGGCGTCAAATGGACTTCTCTTAGTTAACTGATCGTCAGGCAACAAAAGACTATTTACCCCTCACAAATAACTAATCTTAAATCGAAAAGTCTAACTCAAATATTACAACTAGTTTTGCACCAGTGCGATGCACGGCAATAGTTTATATAAAATGACAAATTTCAATTAAAGTTTAAATATTACAAATTTTGAAACACTTCTTTGTACACAATATTAGTAGTTGATGTATTATCATCACTATCTTTATCACCAATTAAGATCTTCAATCCACTACGACTACGTACCCTCGAAACAGCAACATACAATTGACCATGTGTAAAAATAGATTTTGGCAAAAATAAACCTATATGGTATAGTGATTGACCCTGACTCTTATTAATTGTCATTGCATATGAGACAATAAGAGGAAATTGACGTCTCTGAAACTTGAATGGCAATCTTGGATCTGCTGGACTAAGGGACATTCTTGGGATCAGTGCCTTTTGTTCGGCATTGTCTCATGTGAGGATTTTTGCTTCCAAAACATGGTTACCAAGCTTTGTTATCATCAATCGAGTCCCATTACATAATCCATTAGCATGATTGATGTTTCTCAACAACATGACAGGAGTTCCAGTCTTCAAAATCAATTCATGATTTGGCACCCCCGAACATATTATTGTATTTAAGAATTCAGGAGTATGTAACTATTGAAACAAATCTGAATTTCAATCTGATTTGCATGTAGTATCGGAACTTCGATATAATTGACCCTTAGCACTGTTCAAAGATGTCATATGTTGATTAACAGATTCCACTACATCCAAAGTTGGAGCTAATATCGCTCTTTCTTGCAAATAACTTGTATCTACAATATCAGTGCTATAACATGGATAAGTACTTTGAACGATTGATGCAATTGGATCCTTATGATATTTAACCAAAATATCATCAGGAATATGAATATCAACATGACCATCATTTGCACCTCCAATAGTTTCATCACCTATGCTAGCAATCCAATTTGAGGATTCTTCCAATTGCCTCGCCTCATCACTACAATCAATATGTTGGAGTCTCATATTTTTTGTCAATCGTAGTACTCTGCAATCTTTCCAAATATATGATGAATTGAGTGAAAGAACAACATCTTGTCTACTTCCTTTAAGTATAACGGGTAAGATCTGTCGGAAATCTCCTCCAAAAACAATAACTTTACCTCCAAAAGATTTGTCTTTATTTGATGGGTCAACAGAACGCATAATATCTCGAAAAGTTCTATCCACAACTTCGAAGCAATGTTTGTGCATCATTGGAGCCTCATCCCAAATAATAAGCTTACATCTCACAATAAGTTCAGCTAGGGGACTTCCTTGTTTAATATTGCAAGTAGAATCCTCGTTAACATTGATTGGAATTTTAAAACGTGAATGAGCAGTTCTATCACCAGGATAAAGATGTTATACCGCTTGAAGCAACATTAAGAACAATTTTACCTTTTGATCTCAGAGCAGCAGAAAGTGTTCTCCATACAAAAGTTTTTCCTGTTCCACCATATCCATATACAAAAAATACTCCACCACATAATGAATCAACAGTATCCATAACTTCTTTATATACATGTTGTTGCTCATCTGTAAGCTTGTCAACCAAAATTTTGTGTTCCTCCGTAAAAAACTTTCTATCATATCTTAATTCATCATTAACCAAACTATTTCCCTCAATTTTGAAGAATTTAGAATTTGGATAAGGCATGCTTTGAAAATCTCTTAAACTCCTCCCAAACCTCCTTAAAAGTTTCTCGATTTTAACAAGAGAATAACTTTTAATTTCATCATCACTCATATGCAATTCTGCAAGTACATGCAACAATTTTACAATAAAAAATTAAAATTAAATTTTATACTCTAAAATAATTTCTTTAAATTGAAATGATATGTACATTTTGAAATAACATACCCGGATGATGTAGCATAAGCCGTCGATTATACAAAATATCTTCTGACAAATATAACCAACACTTGTCCCAAACCACTTCAGGAAGACCTAGACTATCTGATGCTAACAATGTGACAAACAATCTCCTCAAAGATTGAAGGGATGCCCAAGTACTTGCTTCAATAATTCCATCAACATATTCTTTATCATCATCTAAAAGTCCCAAAGCATAGCAAGCGTCTCTGAAGGAATCATATGTAACACCTCTTACCGTCCTTATGTCTTCATAGCAAGTAGGGCCACGTACTACATTCAACAGACATCTCAAGTAATACATTTCTCCACTTCTAGGAGGAATATAAAACATTCTTCCAATTTTGCATCTTTGTTTCCTTGGAATCCATTTTCTTTTATCGTGATTCCATACAAACTGTGTGGAAAATTTTGCATAAGTAAGTTTTCTTGCATTCTTATACTCCTTATTTGCTTCGAACCAAGCTAAGAACATAGTTTCATTGAGTGTAGATCTACCCATAACAATGTCAATAGGTTATACATCTGAAAAAATGATGTTATGCTCATTCGAAAAATGAAAACTTAACCTTTCCACAGCAGGATTTCTGTATTGAATTTCAAATCCAAACAATCTCTATGCTGCTTCGCAGGGAGAAATGTATCTACAATCGTAATACATATTAACCTCATCAACTTTTTTTTCCTTTTTCTTCATCATCAACACTCTGATAAAATGCTGCAGTGACACGATCATGACCTTTATTGATGTACTTGAATAAATATTTGATCGATCGTGACTGATTGTACAATTCAACATTAATGTGTGCTCCATACTTCATTAGAAGATAACGATTGTGAGGAACAACATATCTGTTATCAAGTGGCACACCATTTTTCATAACAGTTCTTCCGTTATCTCTTCGTCTATATACAAGATATCCATCTTCATTTTTTGAAGTTGTATCAACATATTTTTTTGGAAAATATTTTGTGCAACGACCATTTGTCATACATAGAGAAGATTTTCTCACATCACCGCATGGACCATGAAGCATGAAATTCTGAACAGCTGAATAATAATGTGGATCTGAATCTTCATCAGGTATCTCAGCTGATATAAATTTATCAATATCATCAGGAGCTGGATTTTTATCTTTTTCTGCCAGAAAAACCAGAATATGCGCATGTGGTAGACCTCGCTTTTGAAACTCAATAGTATAGACAACTGCAAAAGTCGAGTAAACATTGACAATAAATTATAAAATTTAATAGAGTTTGATATTTGTTTATTTAAAAATAATAAAATTTGATTTATACATGCTCTGACGCTTCCAAATATTTCTCCTTTACGAATATCTTTTATCAAATTATCCAACTTCATCTTAAACACTCGACAAATAATGTCTGGCCCATCTTCCGGTTTCAAATTCCAATTTTCCACAAATCTCACCATTTCAGGCCATCTCAACTTACATGTAAATGTAACGAACAAATCTGGATATCCAGCCCATCTGCATATTGCCATTGCATCTTGATAATTTTGAATCATATATCTAGCACCTCCTGTGAATGAAGATGGCAATATTACTCGTTTTCCTTGGGTCTTTGGATTTGTTTCGCCTTTAGTAAGAGCATCAGACAATCCTTTATACACATCACACCTCAATTGTTTTTGGTGTGTGCGTATATACATCAACCTTGACGATTCTACCATGGTATACGCATCCACAATAAATTGTTGAAACAATCGTTTACATGACATGATTATTCTTGGCTCGCATTCTCTTTCATGCAATCGATAAGCAAAATATTCTCTAAGACTAACATTCTTTCTCTTTCTATTAGAAGTACCACTTTCTGCAAAAAGAATATCTTCTCGATAACCATCTTCTCCATAAGGGAACAACAATGGATACTGCAAACCAAGATATGATGCATGTAACTCATTTATTCTTTTCAATTGACCAGTTTGAATTTCAACAATTATATCCATTTCCTCTAAAGATTCATCGAAATCGCCTACGACTAATGCTGCAACTTCACACACAGAAGGAATATTATATCTGCGAGCATCTTGTCATCTTCTACCAATAAGTTTCAACTTGACATTCAAATTTTGATGGTCAATAATTGTTTCTCTAGCCATTCTAAATGTCTTAACAAAAACATTATGATCATCCAACATATTCTTCAACTCGCACACAATCTCAGCATGAAGTTTATTTACGTCCTTTTTTTTCTTGCAAAAAATATAAAATGTATCAATTATTTGGTTGTTTAATATATGCATAAATAGTTATTATTATATAAATAATATAATAGTATTATTTAATAAATGAAACATACCTCACAGACATCATTCTATTTGAAACTTCATTTTCTGTATCATATATGTAAAGTTGACCAAACTTGGGAGATGAACCTTCAACAGGAATTAAACCACCAATTGAATGATAGTTTTGACCGTACATTCGGAATACAGGTGGTGAATTTCCGCTATTCAATGATGTGTCTATTTTTCCTCCCATTGATGTGAATGAGAACATGCTGTTATAAGAGCGAATATTATCCAAAAAATGTCGACTTCTTTTATCATTTCCATAAATAAGTTTTTCTAACAGTTGTGGCGGATGTTTCATTGTTGCCAACTGTATTTCACCTTTCATACAACTACAAGAAATTCAACTTTTAGCCACACATATTTAGCCACACATAACAATGTGTGGTAGTTTAGCCACACATAATTAGAAAATGTGTGGGTAAATTAAATAGATAATTTTCATTAATTATTGACATTTAATAAGTGTGGCAAAAATATTTTAGTCACATTTTTATTTTAACCTTAAAATTTTATTTTATTTACTGTTTAACCAAATTTATTTTTAAATTTATTGTGTCTACGTGGCTATTTAAAAAAATTATTAGCCACACATAATTATCAATTTGTGTAGGTGTGGTTAAAGACCTTTTATTTTCTTAAATTATTGACATTTAATAAGCGTTAGGAAATATATTTAACCACACTTATATTTTGGCCATTAATTTATTTAATCTTAACAATTTAACCATATTTCCTTCCGACTTTCTTACGCCTACGTGCAGATTAATAAAATTTATTAGCCACACACAATTATCAATTATGTGTGGTTAATGATCTTTCTTAATTACTAATTATTGACATAATAAGAGTGAGCACACATATTTAGCAATGTATATATTTTGTATTAATTTTTTTTTAGTTAACCGTATTTCTTTTAGAAAATTAATAACAAGTATATTAGTCAACCATAGAAATTTAAACACACGCAAGCAATACTTTTAAGACAAAGACTCCTGTGCAGATGGTGTACCAAACATACAGATCCGACCCGCGTTTGCCCTGCGCGTCAAAAATAATATAGTATAAAAAGACTGAAGACAAATAACATGTGCTTGGCTTAGTGGGACTAGCTTGCTTTTACATTACCTTGGGCGATGGTTCAAACCCCATGGGGAACAACCAAAAGTGATTTTTACTTTTTATCCTCTTTTTTTTTTTATTACTACTTATGTTATTTGTTTTGTTTTGGAACTCAATAAAAGCAAATGTTACTTTTTTCACGATAAATATTACTTTTTTATTTTGTTTTTTTTTACTTTTTATTATTATTTTTAATTTGTTTTGAAATTCAATAGAAAAAAACATTACTTTTTTTTTTCACGGCAAATGTTACTTTTATCTACGACAAATGTTACTTTTAGTACTCGAGTGAACTACTACATTTAATTATTTCCAAGGCCGAAATATAATCTCATTGCTCATGAAAAATATTATACATGATATTTAGTTTTTTTATTCTCTTACTTTTTTATTTTGTTTTTCTAAAACTTTTCTTTTCTATTTTGAAACTCAATGGAAGCAAATATTACTTTCACGGCAAATGTTACTTTTATTCACGACAAATATTATTTATCTTCACGGTAGATGTTACCTTTATTCACAACAAATATTTCTTTTAGTTTTGAGTGAATTATATATTGTATGTTTATATACATTTCCAATGGTGAAATTAACATAGTCTTATTGCTCATAAAAAAAAAAATACTATTATACTTATTATTAATTAATATTTGGTTATTCATGCCGACAACGAGGCTCGATTTTGATCTTCAAATGAAATGTTGCTCTTGTTCACGACAAATATTACTTTTACTAACGATAAATGTTACTCCTCGAATTTTGATGAAATTTTCTCGATTTATATATCTCAAATGGTGAATAGTAGTCTCGTCACTCGTACAAAAAATGATACAATGTGTTATTATATAATATTTGGTTATTCATGCCAACAACGTGGCTCGATTTTGATCTTCAGGTCAAATGTTGCTTTTATTCACGATAAATATTACTTTTACTAGCGATAAATGTTACTCCACGAATTTGGGTGAAATTTTCTCGATTTATATATATCAAATGGTGAATGGTAGTCTCGTCACTTGTAAAAAAGATATAATATGTTATTAATTAATATTTAGTTATTCATGCCGATAACGAGGCTCGATTTTTATCATCAGATCAAATGTTACTCTTATTCACAATAAAAATTACTTTTATTAACAACAAATGTTACTCCTCGAATTTTGGTGAAATTTTCTCGATTTATATATCTCAAATGGTGAATGGTAGTCTTGTCACTTGTAAAAGAAGACATAATATGTTATTAATTAATATTTAGTTATTCATGCCGATAACGAGGTTCGATTTTTATCATGATATCAAATATTACTTTTGTTCACGACAAATATTACTTTTACTAACGACAAATGTTACTACTCGAATTTTGGTCAAATTTTCTCTTTTTATATATCTCAAATGGTGAATGGTCTCGTCACTTGTAAAAGAAGATATAATATGTTATTAATTAATATTTAGTTATTCATGCGAATATATTATGAGGCTCGATTTTTATCATCATATCAAATGTTACTTTTATTCACGAAAAATATTACTTTTATTAACAACAAATGTTACTCCTCAAATTTTGATGAAATTTTCTCGATCTATACATCTCAAATGGTGAATAGTGGTCTCGTCACTCGTACAAAAAATGATACAATGTGTTATTAATTAATATTTTATTATTCAAGCCGACAACGAGGCTCGATTTTGATCTTCAGATCAAATGTTGCTTTTGTTCATGACAAATATTACTTTTACATACGATAAATGTTACTCCTCGAATTTTGGTGAAATTTTCTCTATTTATATATCTCAAATGGTGAATAGTAGTCTAGTCACTCTTACAAAAAATGATACAATGTATTATTAATTAATGTTTGGTTATTCATGCCGACAACAAGGCTTGATTGTGAAAATATTACTTTTGTATATGACAATTGTTACTTTTGAAAATGCTACTTTTATTTACTGTAATTGTTACTTTTCATCACATTAATTGTTACTCTTGGTATTTAGATTAATTATATTTTAATACTTTTTATATCAATTATTACTTTTAAAAATATTACTTTTGTGTACGACAATTATTACTTTTATTTATGATAATTGTTACTTTTCATCACAATAGTTGTTACTTTTTGGTATTTAGATGAAATATATTTTAATGCTTTTTTTTAAAAAAATCGAAAAAAGTTATTTTTGCTCACAACAATTGTTACTTTTCATCACATCAAATGTTACTTTCGAAAATATTACTACAACAATTGTTACTTTTGTTTACGATAATTGTTACTTTTCATCACATCAAATGTTACTTTCGAAAATATTACTACGATAATTGTTATTTTTTATCACATTAAATGTTATTTTCGAAAATGTTACTTTGATAAAATATATATTACTTTAGTTTAGAACAATTGTTATTTTCATTACATCAAATGTTATTTCTGAAAATATTATTTTTGTATAGGATAATTGTTACTTTTGAAAATGTCACTTTTATTTATGACAATTGTTATTTTTCATCACATCAATTGTTACTTTCAAAAATATTACTTTTGCATATGACAATTATTACTTTTATTTATAATAATTGACAATTTTTTTTTATTTTGTTGTATCCAATTCTTTAATTGAAATTAACATTGATTTAAGCAAAAACAGAAAAAATGCGCAGTTAAAAAAAATAAATAAGAAAGATTGCAAAAAAAAAAAAAAAAGAAGGAAGGCAAGTTAACAAATTGAAAATACTTAATTGCTTGCACAACTAATGCTATGAGAGTGTCGCAGCCCGGCCTAGAAATTAGATGTCAAAGCCGGTGGGTCCACGACTTACACAATTTATGATTAACAAATGAATTTATTAGCGACCCGACTATTTATCAATAATCACAAAGGACAAATTAACTCAACCAACAATCAACTTTGACATTTTCAAAACAAGTATAACTTGAGATTTATGAGACGATCAACCAAATAAGTTTTTATGGAATACTCAAATCAGCTCAAGATCAATAATTTTCATCAAATGAATTCAACAACTCAATGACATGAAAACAACGAGCTGACTTATAGATCAAGAACACAAGATATATTTATATATATCAAGTAGGCTGATCTCAAAAGGAGTTAACGAACATATTTCGATCAAACTTTCAGAATTTAAACGACTTAAACTTAGTTTGACTTTAGAATCCAACCATCATCAACAAAATTATACATCATCAAACTTCATAAATTTGCAGCGGAAAAACTAGAGAATATATGTATGACGACATATATTCTAGGTTCTAAGCTCATCAAAACGACTCTTATCATATAAACCAACAACAACAACAACAACAAGTCCGCCAGTACACGATCATCTTCATCCCAGCTAACCTGCACATTTTAGAATAATAGGCGGGGCTGAGTACTTTGTACTCAGTGGGCACATGCCAAGATAATTTAAAAACTTACTGAATACAACTATAAATTGGACTTGCCGAAAGACATAGCACAATTCAAACTTGTGCATGTTCAAAAGAATATACTTAAATATATATATGAGAGTATGTACCGTGTCTACAATAAAATAGTGCTGAGAAGTAGGCCTCCTTCTCAAACACTTGTAATCGTCCATTCCTTTCGGAAGGCTCCCGATTACAAAATAGTGTACACAAATCTTACCTTGCGTAGGACCGAATTCGTCTTTTTTTGGTAGACGGTATCATACAAAACTTTAAACATTTGGCAAGCCAATTACTTTGAAAACATCACATTCATATATAATCATATTTATATATATATAGCATTCATCATTTCTTGGTTTAGAAAGCCCACCTGATAACTGAAGCTTTGGACTTAACCTTTAACGAACCTGAATCCTCGGATTCACACTTCCGCTCACTCCTTTATTCGAAATAGAATTCACGAATTCAGAATGAAAATTAACTACTACTGAATAAACGAATTCGATATTCTTAACTTCTAATTTACTTCGAAATTCTACTTCGAAACTCGACGAAACTTGAGAATTTCTATCTTAACTTCTTAAACGCTCTTACTCTATCTTAACTCATCATTAATCATTAAACATCTATCAAAATCACATTTAACATAACTATACATTAATTACTATTCATCATAATCAACAAAGTCGATTTTAATCCGTCTAACGGATTCAGAAAATTCTTAAATTAAATCCACTCACATTTTCCAACATTATGAACATAATTACACATTCACTTCACACATTCGACTCGATTAGACAATTAAACTCCCAACTCGGGAAATTCAATCAAAAATAGAAAATCTTTATTACTTTGAATTAAATTCTCAGAAAATCACACAATACTTTATTTTTAA
This sequence comes from Agastache rugosa, assembly GCA_031470985.1. NCBI lineage: Eukaryota > Viridiplantae > Streptophyta > Magnoliopsida > Lamiales > Lamiaceae > Agastache > Agastache rugosa. The sequence goes on along the minus strand of CM062603.1, from coordinate 19,097,399 downwards.
TGAGAAGTTCATAAATGCAATTAGTTTCTTAATAATAATTTAATTAATAATTTATTTTATTTTATTAATTTTTGGTTCTTTTTATTTTAATAAATCTAGAATTCTTTTCTCTTCATTTTAATTTCTAGCATGCTTATATAATTAACATAAACTCATTTCTTCGATTAATTTAATTTAATCAATCATCAATTTATCAACCCTAATTTAAGAACCCAAATTTTCGAATTAAACTAGAATTTAGGGTTCATCAAGCTTTCTTTTGATTAATTCTTGATTAATCAAACATCATTAACATCATATAAACCTAATTCAATCGTCCATTGAATCATATAATATCAAAATTCAAAACCCTAATTTATATCTCATTTAATCGATTATTTTCATAAGAGAATGAAGAATTGTGAATTCATGATTATTTCAAACATGAAACATGTTTATATTAATTAACTAAGCTCATAATTATCATCAAAATAATTATACAAGACATGCATCAACATTTTCCTCATTTCCTTTCTTTTTCGAAAATTCCTAGATTTAAGCTAGGGTTTATTATGCTTAAATCTACTTACATATTTGATCTTCTAAGCATATTATAAGCATAATTCATGAAGATCAAAACATCATACAATGCATGAATCAAAACTTAGCATTTTCTTCATATTTTCGACTTTCTTCAAAAACTAGGGTTAGGGTTCTTCATGCTTAATTTAATCATACCAATTATCATATAAACATGAAATAAACATCATACTAAGAAATTAACATCATCCAACCATTTCTAAAATTTCTTCCCAAAAATTCGATCATATATATATATATGAAGGAAGAGATTTTCACCATGGAAAATGAGTTAAGAACTTGAAAAGGAGAAGATCTATCCTTACTTAGATAATTGAATATACTTGAGCTTTGATCTTGGAGCTTGAATGCAACAAAATGGAAGAACTTCAAGGTGTGTGTGTGTAAGTGTGTGTTTGAGAGAGAGATGAAAGAGTTGCAGCTGCTGCTGCATTTTGTGTGTGTGCGTGTGTGAGAGGTGAGAGAGTGAGAGATACATGCATCTCTTAGATACATAGGGTAGGGTAGAGTTATTATTTTAATGTTACTTAATTCATAAGTTAGGTAATTAGTTAATTAATTAATCAATTCCAATTAATTAATAACAACTAATCCTCCATTAAACCTCTAATTTCTCAACACAGTAATTTAGTTTGAGGTTTCACGAACCTTAGATAAATTTTTCACAGAAAGAATCGGAGATTTGCAACATTTTCAAATCAATCGAAACCAAATTTTTAAGCGATAAATTACGTAAAATTTTACGTAATTAAATTAAATTCTTCCTTCAGTTAAATTATGACCAAACATTTATCACTTATTGATAAATGTAAAAACTTCTTCATTTCGGATTAACCAAGACGAAAAAAATTAATTAAAACTCATTTTTAAGGCAAAATATATTTGCCAGATAAAATTTTCGGAAACGAAAATTTTTCTTTCACTGAAATCTTGTCTTTCTTACTAATTTAATAATTTTTAATATGCAAGAAAGACGGGATACTACAGAGAGAGGACCGAACACAGGTTCTCTAGTGTAAGAGGCGGAAGCTCAAACCACTTGACCAATTATCAATTATGTATGTTATCTACAATGTCAGTTGTATAAACATGTGTTACGGGTCGAGTACGGGTCAAATGACACCCGACCCGACCCCGGCTTTACGTATACAGCTGCTGCACATGAGAGTGACTCTACTTTTAATTAGTATATCTTGTTCAATTATTTTTTAATCAACTCTTAATTATTTTTTTTAAAGTAATATCAGATTTTACTCTAAAAAAAGGGGTAAAAGAAAAAAGAAAAAATACCAAATAAATCAGTTACAATATTTTAGGATTGATAAGATACATTAAATCCTTTTGCAACTAAATCTCTTCACAATTATATATTTTGTAATTTCGTATAAGCATATGTGTCCCCTAAAGTACTAACTTATTATGTGTGTAGAGACAATATATAGATTTATTTACTAGTATTAGGTAATAGTACAAATGATTTTAATATTTGTGATATGCAATTTTTAATATTAAGTATATTTGATTAGGATCAATTAAAATAACAACTTTAGTCTCGAATTAAAAGTTCAAAGATAAAATTCTAAAAATTGATTAACATGAAAAATATCTCGTAATTTAATAAGGGTGATGTTATTCGACCATAATGTGATTGGTCATAATCAAATTTAATAGGTAAAAATCGATCAATTTAGGAAAAATATATTCACCTAAAAATATACATTTTTGTGTGATTGTTATATTCCTGACTCAAATTTTGTCACTAATTAAGTCCATTATAGTCTAATTGATAAAATTAAAATTCAATTTATCAAACATCAAGTTCAATGTAGTTCAATTGGTGAAATTGAAGTTCTATTTGTCACTAATTAAGTCTGATGGTCCCTGAGCTGGGTATTTGGTGTAGAGGGGGGGGTGAATACACCAAATAGATTTTTTTCGAAATTTTTTCAAGTTAAATCACAGAGTTGGTGAGCTCAGTTATCGATCCAGCTAGGGAGGGTCAGCTGGGTAAATAACTCAGCTGGCGGTGCGGAAAGTGGTGGTTTGAAAACTTAGCTCGGTTACTTAGAAAAACTCAGTTTGAAAATATTAACTTAACGTTTTCAGCTTAGTCAGGTTGTGCAACTTTTAGAGAGACACAGCTGTCTTTGGAGAGCAGCTGTGTGTGCAGTTTTGAACAAATATGCAGTGATATGAAGGAGTTAGTACACAGCTGAATATAAAGCGAAAGTAAAGAGAGAGAGAGAGAGAAACACGCGAGTTTTACGTGGTTCGGAGTAACACCTCATACGTCCACGACCAGGTTCACTGGTAATTCACTACCACTTGGTTTCCAAGTACCAAGCAACTTCACAACTCTAACCCGAGCTGTGTTCCAACAGTTTGCGGGCACTGTCAAGCCTACACCTTCGCCCGGCACCGAAGAACCTATCCACTCGAATTACGCGCTTCGAGCAAGCGTACCTTTACCTAACCTTTCTGGGTTTGGGTTTGGGTATGGGGTTCCAACTATGAACGAGTTCTTTCAATTAAGAACTTTAGAGTATGATGAACTCGTTCGAAATCTAGGCTAAAGATATACAATGTGTTTGGCCTAGGGAACAGACGAAAAACTAAGCAGTTTCTTAACTAGAAACACTTTAAGATAAAGTGTTCTTTGATCTATCTAGAACTGCTTGAGAGCTTTTGGAAAGAATGAAGATTTCAGATGATAAAAGCTTGTAGAGAGTTTTTCGTATCTGATCCTGAGATTGAAGACGGGTTTATATAGGTAGAGATTCAAGACTAGCCGTTGGAGGAGCCGTTTGAATCTTACCTACTCTTCTTAAATGCAAGATCTGCCGTTGAGCGTATCTGCACCTGTCTTCATTTGTGTCACATCCTAGGTTCTGAAGTCTAGGATGCTGATTTAGCAATCCCTCATTGGTTGAGGTTGACTTCCTCTGATTCTGGGATCTTCTGCCTTTAGAGCTGGCTTTTGAATTCAGAGCTGGACTGTCTTGAAGTGAAGTCTTCAGAGATAGTTCCCTTTGTTCTGTACAGCTGGACCAGCTGTGTTTTGAACTCAGCTCGAATTCTCTTCACCTTGATCGGGCTCTGCTGGATCGCTCAGCTGAAGGTTGAAGCTCGTCGTCTTTTGCTAGCCGACTCACCAGAACACACTGGTCGACTATCGTCTTCTCGCTAGCCGACTCCACTGGTCGACCGTCGTCTTCCACTTCCTTAACCTGTAAGCCTAGAAAATCTAAAGCTCAAACAGGCGAGCTGGAAAACACTATTTAGGTTGACGCAATCATCTATTCAGTTGGAGAATCAGTTGGGTTTTGGTATAAAATCGAAACCTTATAATTTCCCAACAATTTCCCCCTTTTTGATGATGCCAAAACCTAACTGAGACAACTTATGACGCAGAAAAACTTGTGTGTTATTAATGTAAGAAAATACATTATAACACAGGAAAAAGAAAGAAATATAAAAATCTTCAAATCTTCAGTCTATAATCCTTCAGTCTTCAATCCCAGTTGGCTGGGTCTTCTCTTCTGCATCCGTTGTTTCTTTCTTTTGACTCGTCTCTTCTTCAGCTGGTTCCTCTAGCTCAACAGTTTGCCTCTTTATTGACTTGTCTCTCTTCTCCCTTACTTCCCCCTTTTTGGCATGATCAAAACAAGGTGGGAGAGATACACCATCGGCTGTTGCGATGTTTTAGTTTGGCGAAACTGTAGTTTTCAGCTCTGAGCAGCGAGGATTGGAGTCTAAGTGGCTCAGCTGGCTCTTCTTCAGTTGCATTAGCCTCAGCTGTGATTGCAGACACAGCGTCATTGGCTGATTCAGGGCACCAGCTGAGTGCTTGGAGGGATGAGTTGGCACGGGAGATAGCATCTTTTGAGTCGGGCACAACTTCATTCCTTGCAACTTTTGCTTCTTCAGACTTCTTAGATTGAATGAAAAAGTCTGATTCAGCACTTGAGGGACTTGTGTTCAGCTCATATCATCATCATCCAGCTGCAGGTGATAATTGGCTGGGTGATGTTTCTCATTTAAGCTTGGTGCAGGGACTTGAGCATCTTTCATCGGAAGATCTCGAAGCTGGTGTCCCTGTGGAGCTGAAGGAAACTGAGGAGAAGACGGTTGAAGTATCCCATCTGTCTTGGGGTTTAAGCTTGGTTGTTTAGCTGGAATACTCCGTTGCGGTGTTGGTGATGATTATGTTCACGCAGGGACGTGAACTTCTCTTCCACCGTAAGAAACGACCGCTTGTGGGCCTTCTGCTCCTCGGAGAGTGATTACGAATTCTCTCACAATGTCAGCTGGCTTCTCTGCTGACTGACTGAGCACCTTTGACTTGAGTCTTCGGTTTGAAGACAGTGCTTCAGTAAATTTTGTCTCCTCAAGTTGTCTCCGATTCCCAGCTGGGATGGAGTTAGATGCATTCTGATTTTTCTCCTGCATATTTTTCTGTGCCTCCTGTGGTGGAGCAAGAGCTTTGTCATGACTGCTCTTTGAATACTCCGGTTTTATCAACATCTGGTCCCGGTCTGTTGTCGTTGATTTTTGCATCCCAGGGAGTTGTATGTCCCGTTTTCTCTTTTATGATGAGAGAAATAGTGGGGTTGAGGAGGTCTTTTTCCTTTGACATTCCCAGAAAGTTTTCTGCACCTTCCTGGTGAATGACTTTGTTGAGCTTTGCAGTCTACTGCGCTGGTCTGGTTCTGTCGATGGGCTTCACCTTCTTCTGGACTTCTGTCTTCTTTGAGAGTTAAGCAACTCTTATCTTGAAGCTTTGACAGATTCTTCAAGTTTGATCGGCTTCGGGAGATATCTTTCTGGATTCCATGTTCTACGTCTGCAACTTTTGTTAGTAGAAACAAATAATACCAATTGATGGAAATAAGAAAGAATGCCGAAAAACTTTCTAGGGTTGATGCGTATGTCTTCTAGCATATTTAAAGAGTTTTCTTGATGAATGGACGATCAAGATTTGTCTATTGATAAGAAGATCTACGGCTAGGAGTGATTCTCTCTACATATTACTTTCTTGATTAGAAAATGTGAGTTAATGCGCGAGAGAGAACGGTTGAGGCGTTTTGACTTTTGCCTCGAAACTCCCATTATTCAATTCTTTGCAGACTTTTAATTAATATTGATTAGAAATGACAAGAAGTGAGTTGACAGAAAACAGATTGAGTAGGTGTAATTAATGTTGTTGCAAACATCTCAGCTGATCATTGTAGTCAGCTGATACCTCGGTTGAGTGGATGTGCTAGGTCATCGTGGTTCCAGCTGGTTCCCCCTCAGCTGAATAATCCTTTCCTTTCAGCATCTGTTTTAGCTGAATTCTTTCTCACTCGATATCGTTGACGTTGATTCGAATTTCGCTGATCGCTTGCATTCAGTGGTCTTCTTCCAATCACTTGCGTTCGTTGGTCTGCTTCCAATCAGCTGGGTCTTCTTCCAATCAGCTGGGTCTGCTTGCGTTCAGCTGGGTCTGCTTCCAATCAGCTGGGTGAAGCATTGTCTGGGTTGAGAAGTCCAAGTAATCCGCACAGCATTTTGAACCTTGCTTCTATCAGCGGTTTTGTGAGAATATCAGCCCGCTGTATGTCTGTGTGAATTTTCTCAACAATCACATCCTTCTTTTCTACGTGATCTCTGATGAAATGATGTCGTACGTCTACATGCTTGCATCTTGTGTGAAGTACAGGATTCTCTGAAATGGCAATTGCACTTGAGCTATCACAGAAAATTGGAACTTGTCCAGTTTTTACTTCATAGTCATCCAGCTGATGTTTCAGCCAGTGAATTTGTGAGCAACAGCTTCCAGCGGCCATATATTCTGCTTCTGTCGTGGAAGTTGCGACGCACGTTTGTTTCTTTGAAAACCACGAGATCAACTTACTTCCTATGAACTGACAAGTTCCTGAAGTTGACATTCTGTCCAACCGATCTCCAAATAAGTCCGAGTCCGAGTATCCAACACGTAGATTGTCTTCACTGGGTACCATGTACCAACATTCTGAGTTCCTTTGAGATATTTGAGAATGTTCTTGGCTGCTTGCATGTGTGCTTCCTTTGGATCAACTTGAAATCTGGCACACACTCCGACTGCGAAAGAGATGTCTGGACGACTTGCTGTTAGATATAGCAGGGATCCTATTATCCCTCTGTATTTGCTGGAATCAACTGATTTCCTTCGCCCCCGGTTCAATCTTCCATTGGTGTTCATTGGAATTTTTACAGTTCTGCTGCATTGAACTCCATACTTGGCGATCAAGTCTTTCACGTATTTGGATTGATTTATGAAAATCCCTTCTGTTGATTGCCTGACTTGAAGTCCTAGGAAGAAACTCATTTCTCCCATCATGGACATTTGGAACTTTTCTGACATCATCTCTCCAAATCTTTGACATAAGAAGCTTGATCTTGATCCAAAGATGATATCGTCTACGTAGATTTGAACAACCAGAATGTCTTCTCCTGATTTGATGGTAAAGAGAGTTCTGTCTACTGAGCCCTTCTTGAATCCTTTGGATACGAGAAAACTTGAAAGAGTGTCATACCAAGCTCGAGGTGCTTGCTTCAATCCATAAAGCGCCTTCTTTAGCTTGTAGACTTTATTTCCTTCTACTTCAAATCCTGGAGGTTGTTCAACGTAGACATCTTCTTTGATTTCTCCATTTAAGAATGCACTCTTCACATCCATTTGATAGACCTTGAATTTGTGATGAGCTGCATAGGCGAGAAATAGTCTGATTGCTTCCAGTCGTGCTACTGGAGCAAATGATTCTTCGAAGTCAATTCCTTCCTGCTGAGTGTAGCCCTTGGCAACCAGTCGAGCTTTGTTTCTGATGATGACTCCTGTGGTATCCAATTTGTTCTTGAATATCCATTTGAGTCCTATGACTTTGACTTCGAGGTCTCGTCGACTAATTCCCGTACACAATTTCGAGGAATTCGTTCGGCCTTCTTGCATGGCGTTGGTCCAAGGCACGCTCTTCAAAGCTTCGAGAATTGATTGAGGCTCTGGCACTTGAGCTACGTAACACGCCATTAGAGCCGTGTCTTCATTATAGACCGTCGGCCCGAGCTCTACCGAGAGCCGAGCTGTGTCAGCTGCTTCTTGATGATCCGATGAAGCTTGAGTAGCTGAGCTTCTGGTTTTGACTTGGTCAGATGGTTCTCCGATAATAGCTGATGATGGATGATCTTCAATCCATCTTCTCCTCTTGCGAATTTCTTCTTCCAATTGATTGATGCTTGACGTGGCTAAATTTCGTCTGACTTGGAGTTGCTCAGGAGTTAAATCTTGAGAGTTTGTCTCTCTTTGATTTATATTTTGAGGAGACTTCTGTAGAGGCTCAGCTGGAGATGAAGCTGGGGACTCAGCTGTGTTTGGATTCCGGGCTGATGATGTTCCCCCTTGATTTGGCGTTGAAGCTTCTTCTCGATTTCCAGCTGGTGGAGCTTCTTGATTGTTTTGAATTTCCTCCTCTGGCTCATTGTCCCAAATTAATGGTTCGGCCAGATTCCTGACTCTATTCTCTTGAGCCCTTGTCTGAATCAATCTTGAAGATTCTCCTTCGCTTCTTCGTTTGATAGAATTTCTATATTCGAAAGAAGATTCATCAAAGGTAACATGTGGAGTTACTTCGACTATTTGAGTTCTTCTGTTGAAGACTCTGTATGCTTTACTCACAGCGGAGTAACCAAGGAATACTCCTCGATCTGTCTTTTCGTCGAACGTCTTGAGCTGTGTCTTCCCATTGTTGAGAATGTGACATTTGGATCCGAATACCTTGAAATATCCAATGTATGGTATTCTGTTGTTCCATAGCTCATACGGTGTCTTTCCTTGCCTTGATGTGAGTAGGGAGCGATTTTGAGTGAAGCATGCTGTGTTGATTGCTTCAGCCCAGAACTTCTTTGGAATAGCAGAGCTTGCTAGCATTGAGGTAGCTGCTTCCTTGAGAGTTCTGTTTCTTCTTTCTGCTACACCATTCTGCTGAGGTGTGCGAGCTGCAGATGTTTGGTGTTGAACTCCGTTCTTCTCGCAAAAATCATAAATAGTTTCATTTAGAAACTCCGTTCCACGGTCTGATCTTATTGCCATTATCTTGCACTCCTTCTGTGTTGATAATCTTTCCAGCAGGATATGCAGCTTAGTTCTGGTTTCGCTCTTCTGGTATAAGAATGATACCCATGTGAATCTTGAGAAATCATCCACAACGACCAGAGTATATTTTCTGCCATTGAAGCTTGCTGGAGTAACTGGACCAAAAGATCCATGTGAAGAAGTTGAAGAACTCGATCAGTTGACTGAGCTGGCTTGAGAGAGAATGAAATTCTTGTCTGCTTTCCTTGTTGACACGCGCTGCACATATGACTTTTGTCATATACTTGATCTGGAATTCCATTAGCGAGCTGGTTCCTAGCCAGTTTGTTGATTGTCTTGAAGTTGAGATGATTCAGCCGTACGTGCCCACGACGGTGACTTCATTCTTGTTTTTTGATACAAGACAAGTCTCGGGAGGCTTCTTGTTCCGATCGGCAAAGTACGTATTTCCTTCTCTTTTCCCTCTTAGGAGTATCTCGCTTGGTTTCCCTGTGCTTCACTGTGCATCCCTGTGCATCAAACTTGACAGAAAAACCGTTGTCGCAGAATTGGCTAATGGAAAGCAAGTTATGTTGCAATCCTTGTACATAAGAAACATTTGGGATTATAACATTTCTGATTTTAAATGTACCATAACCTTTGGTTAGGCCTTTGGAGTTGTCACCAAATGTTACTTGTGGACCTGTACGCTCAATATACTCCTGGAGTAGATGCTTTAGGTGCATCATGTGCTTGGAACATCCACTGTCCAAGTACCATAGCGTTCTCATCGACTCCTCAGAGATGCGTTGATTCCTTGCAACCTAAACAAAAAATTAAAATTCAGGTACCCAGTTTTAATTGGGTCCTTGTGGGTTAGACAGAGATCCTTTGACGACCCAGATCTGCTTGATGACTCGAATTGGGTCATTTGATCTGATAATTCTCCCAGCTGAGTCGATATACACATTCTTTGTGTTCTTCTTTTGTTGCTGGCGGGGTCTTGATCTCCGTATCTTCTTGTTTTGTTGGTTGGATTTCTTTTGGTTTCTAGCTGTGTGCCTAGCTGAGACGTTCCTTTGTCTCTGCTGTCTCATGTGATGCTGTGACTGGAAATTATCATCCAGCTGATACACGTTTGAGTGGTATCCAGCTGGGTATCTCTGATAACTCGGTTGATATCGATCAATGTCTTTGGTCTTGTCATTGGTATCCGTAAAATCCACTCGTGGTCTTCGTTGAGGTTGAGCACGTTGCTGTCTGAGTTGGGCTTGAGGTTGTCGCACAGCTGACCTTCTTGATGTCTGCTGTGTTCTCAACGGAGTTTGAGACTGTTTCACAGCTGTTCTTCTTGACGTCTGCTGTGTTCTCGACGGAGCTTGAGAATGTTTCACAGCTGTTCTTCTTGACGCCTGCTGTGTCCTCAACTGTTGATGCTGACTTGCTGGGATTGGAGGTTCGTTTGCACGTACAAACATTACTTTTGTTCCACTTGTGGAGGCAATGTTTGAGGCATCCTTTGATTCGTTGTATCCCAGTCCCGCTTTGAGTGCTGCTGGACGCTGAGCACTAATGATCTCGTCCATTGTCGACGTGGCTTTGATGAGAGCTACTATCTTTTTAGATAGTACATCTTCGGTGCTTTTCAGCTCAATGATCTCAGCTGACTTCCTTTCCGATTCAGCTGTGATCTTTTCCACATCTTCTATCAGCTGTTTCTTCTCAATGTTGAATTCCTTCATCAGCTGATCTTGTTTCACTATTTTGTCTTTTAGTGAAATGACTTCCTGTTGGAGCTGAGTTGTATCAGCTGCGTCTGATACTTTTGTCTTTTCCAGTTCCGCCTTCAGCTCGGCATTCTCACACATAATGACGTCAAGGATCTCTTGAAGCTCCTTGGAATCGTTCATTACTTTCTCTACTAGACTCCAATCAGGTAGACCAGATTCTGAGTCCTGTGTAGAGTGTTCGTGTGATGGTGAGATGTTAGACAGATTTAGAGTTCGAGACGTTACCTCATCTTCATCGATGCCGTCTGTTTGTCCCATGAAGTATGTATCCCAATCAAGTTCATCATGGGCCATCAGGGCTTCTTCTTCCGAGTCTGAAAATGTCATGTCATCCATTTTATTGCACTCTGATTCTTCATCAGCGATATAAGCTCTCCTTCTGTCAGTTGCCTTAGCTTTTAATTGGTCTTTGTCTTTCTTGGACAGCTTTGGACAATCTTGTCGGTAGTGTCCTGGTTCTTTGCAGTTGAAACAACCTTCTTCTGTTCGTTTGTCAGCTGACTTCTCATCAGCTGCTGCGTACTTATCTCCGTAAGTCCTTGCGAACTTCTTGTATTTGCCCTTGCTGGTGTTGAGTCTGTTATAATTTTTCACCATCATGGCAATTTCTTCGAGTAGCTTCTCTTTGCTCATTTCCTTTTTGTCCGTCTTCATCTTGGAGGACTCAGCTAACTTTTCAGAGTTAGCTCTGAAGGCAATTTCTTTTGGAGCTGGGGTGAGTTCTCCATCATTCTGTCTGCTAGAAGATTCTTCTTGAGTGATCTTCAAGTTGTATTCGTTGGCTTTTAAGAGTGAGAACAACCTTTCTGTAGATAGATCACCCAAGTCACTTCGACTTTGGTGAACTACCTTGTAAGTGTTCCATTCAGCTGAAAGAACCTTTAGATTCTTTTCCCGCTGGGTATACTTCCCAGTTCTAATTGTCTCAATCTCGATGACTATGTTTGAGAACCTTAGCTCCATCGCTTCGATGGACTCGTTGGCTAGCTGCTTGAAGTTGTCAAATTTTTGGCAAGCTATTGTGAATTTGTTTTCTTTGATTTCTTCAGATCCTTCACATAGCTTGGCAAGTATTTCCCACATCTCTTTGGCTGTCTCGCACTTGATGATCTTACTCAGGTAGGCGTTTGAGACTGTTGATGAGATGGTGTTTCTTGCGAAGCTGTCCAGTCCAGCTTGCTTTCGTTCTTCTGACGAATAATCCTTCCTTGGCTTGAGAATTGGCCGGTATTCTGGTTGTCCTCCATCATGGGCAGGTACGAGTTCATTTCCTTGTTTATAAATAAGGATGGGTCCGTCTGTGATGACGTCCCACATCATGTCGTGATGTGCACAAATGAAGCTTTTCAATCTGAATTTCCAGATTGTATAGTCGTCTACCGAGAAGGTGTGGAGATTCCTGTTAAGATAAGAATCTATAGACATGTGCAGTATGTAATAATATGAGTTTTTCTGAAAAACGGATCTGTTCAGTTGACCACTGACACAGAGTGTCAAGAGAGATCTCTTGATACAGAAACGGTGGTCTTTTGAACCACTGCTCTGATACCAATTAATGGTCCCTGAGCTGGGTATTTGGTGTAGAGGGGAGGGTGAATACACCAAATAGATTTTTTTCGAAACTTTTTCAAGTTAAATCACAGAGTTGGTGAGCTCAGTTATCGATCCAGCTGGGGAGGGTCAGCTGGGTAAATAACTCAGCTGGCGGTGCGGAAAGTGGTGGTTTGAAAACTTAGCTCGGTTACTTAGAAAAACTCAGTTTGAAAATATTAACTTAACGTTTTCAGCTTAGTCAGGTTGTGCAACTTTTAGAGAGACACAGCTGTCTTTGGAGAGCAGCTGTGTGTGCAGTTTTGAACAAATATGCAGTGATATGAAGGAGTTAGTACACAGCTGAATATAAAGCGAAAGTAAAGAGAGAGAGAGAGAGAAACACGCGAGTTTTACGTGGTTCGGAGTAACACCTCCTACGTCCACGACCAGGTTCACTGGTAATTCACTACCACTTGGTTTCCAAGTACCAAGCAACTTCACAACTCTAACCCGAGCTGTGTTCCAACAGTTTGCGGGCACTGTCAAGCCTACACCTTCAGTTTCCGGGTACTGAAGAACCTATCCACTCGAATTACGCGCTTCGAGCAAGCGTACCTTTACCTAACCTTTCTGGGTTTGGGTTTGGGTATGGGGTTCCAACTATGAACGAGTTCTTTCAATTAAGAACTTTAGAGTATGATGAACTCGTTCGAAATCTAGGCTAAAGATATACAATGTGTTTGGCCTAGGGAACAGACGAAAAACTAAGCAGTTTCTTAACTAGAAACACTTTAAGATAAAATGTTCTTTGATCTATCTAGAACTGCTTGAGAGCTTTTGGAAAGAATGAAGATTTCAGATGATAAAAGCTTGTAGAGAGTTTTTCGTATCTGATCCTGAGGTTGAAGACGGGTTTATATAGGTAGAGATTCAAAACTAGCCGTTGAAGGAGCCGTTTAAATCTTACCTACTCTTCTTAAATGCAAGATCTGCCGTTGAGCGTATCTGCACCTGTCTTCATTTGTGTCACATCCTAGGTTCTGAAGTCTAGGATGCTGATTTGGCAATCCCTCATTGGTTGAGGTAGGTTGACTTCCTCTGATTCCGGGATCTTCTGCCTTTAGAGCTAGCTTTTGAATTCGTAGCCGGATCGTCTTGAAGTGAAGTCTTCGAGATAGTTCCCTTTGTTCTCAGTACAATGACCGTGTTTTGAACTCGCTCGAATTCTCTTCCTTGATCGGGCTCTGCTGGATCGCTCAGCTGAAGGTTGAAGCCTGCTGTCTTTTGCTAGCTGACTCACCAGTAAACACTCGGGTCGACTCATCGTCTTCTCGCTAGCCGACTCCAGTAAATACAATGGTCGATCGTCGTCTCCCGCTTCCTTAACCTGTAAGCCTAGAAAATCTAAAGCTCAAACAGGCGAGCTGGAAAACACTATTTAGGTTGACGCAATCATCTATTCAGTTGGAGAATCAGTTGGGTTTTGGTATCAAATCGAAACCTTATAATTTCCCAACAAAGTCAACTATAGTTCAATTGGTGAAATTAAAGTTCTATTTATCACTAATTGATGAAATCGATGTTCAATTTTATCACTAATTAAGTCAAATATTGTCCAATTAATACAATTGAAGTTTGACTTATCATTAATTAAGTCCACTATAGTATATAAATCAATAACTAAAATATTATTACTTGTAATGTTTGTTTAAAGGTCACGGGTTCAAGTCCACCGTCACGCGGCCTTTAAAATATCTTGTAATGTTTGTTCAATATATATATATATATATATATATATATATTATATTACTTGTGTGTGTGTTAGCCTAGTAGTAGAATGGTTAATGCCTGAGGCCAAACTTCTCGGGTTGAAGTCCACCGTCATGCGGTCATTAAAATTTCTTATATTCCTTTCAAAAAAAATATTAATAATAGTACTCATTCAAATAATAATATATATTATAATAATTTACAATATTAAGATTGTGACATCATACTATATTATATATTAAAACAATAATAATTTGTAATTTAGAAAAAGTGACATCATAATACAGTATACAAGCAAATAAAGTAACATAATATTAATTTATGATACAATAATATACCAAACACAAAAAATATTACGATGTGAAAACATACAAGATATATAAATTAATAATAATTTATTATATGCTTGAAAATTAAAAAAAAAATCTCGTTTTGCCTATAATATAACTTAAATACTTTAATTTCAACAAAATATTATAGGTATTTGTATTTTGTCAGACTTTAGTTAGACCAAGAAAAACGAAAGCTTTGTTTTTCATTAATATTTAAAATCTAATAATTGTAGTACTATAAATCAATTAATGTTTTGCGAATAAAAAAATTAAATAAAATTCAAACCTCTAAAAAATGGATGTCACTATACGATTCAAAAAAATTCAATTTACCCGCCCTACACCAAAAAAATCCCTCCGAAAAATCCCTCTAAATATTTATGTACAGAGAACGGCGGTTTTCATTCTCCCATCTTTTCACTTCTCATATTTTGTTCAGTCTGGTAATCCAGATGCACTCGGTCTGCTGGGATTTTTTTTCGGAACACTATTCGTCGATGTCAAATATAGATGCAAAGCAGAGGGAGAAGAGAGTGATTTCTCTGAAAATTTGGGATCTGGCTGCATATTTGTCCTTTTTGTAAGTAATGATGCATAAGAAGGTATTATCGAGTCTCTGCGTTGTATGAAATTCTACGGCTAAGATCTGACTGCTGGTATTCTGCAATCTCTTCCTTCCCACTTTGCTTGGTTGTTGAACTTGTTTTATGATTAATGGAGTTTTTCTTTGAAAATTGTCATTGTTTCTGAATGATGTTTCTAGATTACTCATGATTCCTCATCCTTCTTTGTAGTTATGTTATGACGTAGATGACTGCTCAAACTTATAATGGTTCGACGGCGTGATTTCAGCATAGTTGTGGGAGCAATGGCTCGGTCTTGTCTTTGTACAGAGGTAATTAACCTTTTCTCGTGCATTATATCCACCCGTCGCGAATCCTTGTCGACGCTCTAATTATATTTGTTGTTTGGTAATGACACAGACAAGGCTAAAGATTTTAATGTGCATCCATTAATAAGTAAGTATATGATTTGTGTTTTAATTTATTTCTCCCCTGTTTATGGTTAATATTTAGTGTTTGAGTTGGATTTATTTCTCTTTACCTAATGGCTCATCACTTGTAGAGAGTCAAGTTGGGAGTGGTATTGGCTGTCGTGAATTATCCATAAAACAAGTACAGAAGGAAGTGAACAAAAGTTTCATGGTAAATGATTCTTGTTTCAATTAGTTTAAGTTCTTGGGGTTAAATTAGTTAGTCATTAGAAATATTCATTGTGAAACTACAATCATGTCCTGATATCTCTCTTTGATTGTGTTTGGATATTGTTTTTTGTATTCGAAGACACCCAATTTTTAGCTATTATTTGTTTAAGTTTGATTTGATTTGTTAGTTATAACTTTTCATGATGTCTGCAAAAGAAATAATAGGAAAAATTGATGCATTTATCTCTAAAATTAGTACAAAGTCACTATGATTATGTTAAGTTATTGGGGGAATTTGATGCATTTGTCATGAGTAATGTTAAATTTGTTTCTAGACTGTGATGTGCAAACAAAATGCATGTTGGGAAAATTAATAGAGTTTTGATTTGATACCAAAACCCAGCTGACCCCAACCGAGTAGATGATTGCACAACGCCTAAAGCGTTTTTCAGCTCACCTGTTTGAGCTTATAGAGTTTCTTAGTTTACAGGTAGAGCAGCTGAAGACAGCAGAAGCCAAAGCAGAAGACACAGCTAAGCTGGACCCAGCCTAGGTATTCAGCAGAACAGACTCAGCAAAGCAAAACCAAGCAGAGTCAAAGACCCAGCAGTATCAAGACCCATGATGGTCCCTGAGCTGGGTACTTGGTGTAGAGGGGGGGGGGGTGAATACACCAAGTAGATTTTTCGAAACTTTTTCAAGTTAAATCACAGAGTTGGTGAGCTCAGTTATCGATCCAGCTGGGGAGGGTCAGCTGGGTAAATAACTCAGCTGGCGGTGCGGAAAGTGGTGGTTTGAAAACTTAGCTCGGTTACTTAGAAAAACTCAGTTTGAAAAGATTAACTTTATGTTTTCAGTTTAGTCAAGTTGTGCAACTTTCAGAGAGACACAGCTGTCTTTGGAGATCAGCTGCGTGTGCAGTTTTGAACAAGTATGCAATGATATGAAAGAGTTAGTACATAACTGAATATAAAGAGAAAGTAAGGAGCACGCGAGTTTTTACGTGGTTCGGAGTAACACCTCCTACGTCCACGACCAGGTTCACTGGTAATCCACTACCACTTGGTTTACAAGTACCAAGCAACTTCACAACTCTAACCCGAGCTGTGTTCCAACAGTTTGCGGGCACTGTCAAGCCTACACCTTCAGTTTCCGGGTACTGAAGAACCTAACCACTCGAATTACACACTTCGAGCAAGCGTACCTTTACCTAATCTTTCTGGGTTTGGGTTTGGGGTTTCAACTGTGAACGAGTTCTTACAATTAAGAACTTTAGAGTATGATGAACTCGTTCGAAATCTAGGCTTAAGATGTACAAAGAGTTTGGCCTAGGAAACAGACGAAAAACTAAGCAGTTTCTGAACTAGAAACACTTTAAGATAAAGTGCTTGAGAGCTTTTGAAAGATTAATGATTTCAGATAAAGAAAGCTTGTAGAGAGTTTTTCGTATTTGATCCTGAGGTTGAAGACAGGTTTATATAGGTAGAGATTCAAGACTAGCCGTTGGAGGAGCCGTTTGAATCTTACCTACTCTTCTTAAATTCAAGATCTGCCGTTGGGCGAATTTGCACCTGTCTTCATTTGTGTCACATGCTGATTTGGCAATCCCTCATTGGTCGAGGTAGGTTGACTTCCTCTGATTCCGGGATCTTCTGCCTTTAGAGCTGGCTTTTGAATTCAGAGCTGGACTGTCTTGAAGTGAAGTCTTCAGAGATAGTTCCCTTTGTTCTGTACAGCTGGACCGGCTGTGTTTTGAACTCAGCTCGAATTCTCTTCAGCTTGATCGAGGCTGCGGGGAGGACTCGTGAAGGTTGACGCCGTCGTCTTTTGCTAGCCGACTCCGGTGGGTCGTCTTCTTCGCTAGCGACTCCGGTCGTAGACACTCGGGTCGATCGTCGTCTTCCGCTTCCTTAACCTGTAAGCCTAGAAAATCTAAAACTCAAACAGGCGAGGTGGACAACACTATTTAGATTGACGCGATCATCTATTCGGTTGGAGAATCAGTTGGGTTTTGGTATCAAATCAAAACCTTATAATTTTCCCAACAATTTCCCCCTTTTTGATGATGCCAAAACCTAACTGAGACAACTTATGATGCAGAAAAACTTGTGTTTTATTAATGTAAGAATATACATTATAACACAGGAAAAAGAAAGAAGAAAAAAAACTTCAAATCTTCAGTCTTCAATCCCAGTTGGCTGGGTCTTCTCTTCTGCATCCGTTGCTTCTTTCTTTTGACTCGTCTCTTGGGATTCGATTCAATTTGGTTCCTCTAGCTCAACAGTTTGCCTCTTCTTTGACTTGTCTCTCTTCTTCCTTACTTCCCCCTTTTTGGCATGATCAAAACAGGGTGGGAGAGATACACCATCGGCTGAAGCGATGTTTTAGTTTGGCGAAACTGTGGTTTTCAGCTCTGAGCAGCGAGGTTTGGAGTCTAAGTGGCTCAGCTGTTGTATTAGCTGGCTCTTCTTCAGTAGCATTAGCCTCAGCTGTGATTGCAGACACATCATCCTTGGCCTGATTCAGCTGGGGCAGTCCAGCTGAGTGCTTGGAGGGATGAGTTGGCACGGGAGATAGCATCTTCTGAGTCGGGCACAACTTTATTCCTTGCAACTTTTGCTTCTTCAAACTTCTTAGATTGAATGAGAAAGTCTGATTCAGCACTTGAGGGACTTGTGTTCAGCTCATATCATCATCATCATCCAGCTGCAGGTGATCATTGGCTGGGTGATGTTTCTCATTTAAGCTTGGTGCAGGGACTTGAGCATCTTTCATCGGAAGATCTTGAAGCTGGTGTCCCTGTGGAGCTGAAGAAAACTGAGGAGAAGGCGGTTGAAGTATTCCATCTGTCTTGGGGTTTAAGCTTGGTTGATCAGCTGGAATACTCCGTTGCGGTGTTGGTGACGATGATGTTCACGCAGGCGCATGAACTTCTTCTCCACCGTAAGAAACGACCGTTTGTGGGCCTTCTGCTTCTCGGAGAGTAATTACGAATTCTCTCATAATGTCAGCTGGCTTCTCGGCTGACTGACTGAGCACCTTTGACTTGAGTCTTCTGTTTGAAGACGGTGCTTCAGCATGTTTTATCTCCTCAATTTGTCTCCGATTCCCAACTGGGACAGAGATAGATGCATGCTGCTTTGTCTCCTGTATCTCTTTATGTGCCTCCTGTGGTGGAGCAAGAGCTTTGTTATGACTGCTCTCGAATACTCCGACTTTATCAACATTTGGTCCAGATCTGTTGACGTTGATTTTTGCATCCCAGGGAGTTGTATGTCCCGTTCTCTCTTTTATGTTGAGAGAATCAATGGGGCTGAGGAGGTCTTTTTCCTTTGACATTCCCAGAAAGTTTTCTGCACCTTCCTGGTGAATGACGTTCTTGAGCTTTGCAGTCTCTCACTGCGCTGGCCTGGATCCGTCGAAGGGCTTCACCTTCTTCTGGACTTCCGTCTTCTTTGAGAGTTAAGCAACTCTTATCTTGAAGCTTTGACAGATTCTTCAAGTTTGATCGGCTTCGGGAGATATCTTTCTGGATTCCATGTTCTTCTTCTGCATCTTTTGTTAGTAGAAACAAATAATACCAATTGATGGAAATAAGAAAGAATGCCGAAAAACTTTTTAGGGGAGATGCAATGCTTTACATATATCTTCTAGCATATTTAAAGAGTTTTCTTGATGAATGGACGATCAAGATTTGTCTGTTGATAAGAAGATCTACGATTAGGAGTGATTCTCGCGTCGTGTCAATTTCTTGATTAGAAGATGTGAGTTAATGCGCGAGAGAGAACGGTTGAGGCATTTTGACTTTTGCCTCGAAACTCCCATGATTCAATTCATTGCAGACTCTTAATTAAGATTGATTAGATATGACAAGATATGAGATGACAGAAAAACAGGTTGAGTAGGTGTAATTAATGTTGTTGCAAACCTCTCAGCTGATCATTGTAGTCAGCTGATACCTCGGTTGAGTGGGTGTGCTGGGTCATCGTGGTTCCAGCTGGTTCCCCCTCAGGCGAGCTGGAAAACACTCATTAGGTTGACGCGATCATCTATTCGGTTGGAGAATCAGTTGGGTTTTGGTATCAAATCAAAACCTTATAATTTTCCCAACAACCCAGCTCAGTGACGGAAACCCAGCTCAGTGTAAAAAACTCAACTCAGTGTAAAGGACCCAGCTTAGTGTCAATGACATAGCTCAGGTCTAAAACAACTCAGGTTAATGACACAGCTCAGGTTGAAGCCACAGCTCAGGATAATGATACAGCTCAGGTCTAAGACACAGCTCAGAGTCAAAACACAACAGAGTCCAAGACGCTGAAGACACAGCAAAGACGCTTAGCAGCTCGAAGATGAAGACCTTCTTAAGACAAGATCTCGATGTCAGAAGATCTTGTCTGACGCGGTCAAATCAGAGAAGAAATAGCTTCTGCAGATGCAGACCTACTTCGTAGGTTAAAGGCCAGAAGTCAATAAGAGTAGGTAAGATTCAAACGGCTCTCTTCCAATTTGAATCTCCACCTATATATATCTCCTCACCATTGAAGAAAAAGGGGAACCGACGAGACGACTGATGAAATAAAAAGAGCAAACAGAAAAATGAACAACAATCTTCATAGCCAAATCTTTCAAGAACACCCAGCCAGTCAACTATGTTCTTAGTTGTTCACATGTTCAGTCATAGGCAGAATAGATCAGAAAAGAAATATCTTAAGCCTAGTTTGAACGAGTTCATCATATCATTTGTTCTTCATTGTAAGAACTCGTTCATAGTTGGAAAACCCATACCCAAACCCAAACCCAAACCCAGAAAGGTTAGGTAAAGGTACGCTTGCTCGAAGAGTGTAATTCGAGTGGTTAGGTTCTTCAGTAGCCGGAAACTGAAGGTGTAGGCTTGACAGTGCCCGCAAACTGTTGGAACACAGCTCGGGTTAGAGTTGTGAAGTTGCTTGGTACTTGAAAACCAAGTGGTAGTGAATTACCAGTGAACCTGGTCGTGGACATAGGAGGTGTTACTCCGAACCACGTTAAAATTGCTCTGTTCTTTATCGCTTTGTTTTATGCATTTTTAGCTAACCTCTCAAGCATACATTTCAAGCTGCATAAACTGACTAACTGAAAAGTGAAACAGAGCTTTGCAATATGATTTGAAGCAACAGACGGACTTTCCAAACCCACCAACTTCCGCACACACACTCACTCAGTCAGCTATGTCAATCAAGCTGCCATCCAGCTGGATCGTACACAGCAGGCTCTCTGAAAAGAGTTTTAACTTGGAAAAGTTTTTAAACCTTGGTGTATTCACCTCCCCTCTACACCAAGGTATCCGTCTTGGGACCAACAATTGGTATCAGAGCAATGGTTCAAAAGATCACTGTATCCGTGTCAAGTCAGCATTTCCTTGCTGATAGTGGTCACCTGAACAGATCCTTCAAAGTTTCAAAATCTTTTTAAAATCATCTTATTGCATACTGTCGTGGAACCTTCCTTGTGCAGGAATCTCAAAACATAGGAGCTCTTGAGAAATAAACATAAAGAAAACACAGCCGTGGTATCAGCTGACTACAATGATCAGCTGTCGGGTTTGTAGATTTTTTTTTAAAATGCTTTGTAAGGATAAAAATATTTGAATTTAATTCAAATACCCAAACATTCCTTAAATGGATTAGTCTGCAAGCTATCCATCCCATCGCATTTAATGAAAAGCATGCAAATTACAGTAGCTCGAGAGAACTGAGGCAGAAGTCAGAACGGTTCGACTACCTCACGCGCGCGTGATTTACACTCTATATACACACGTCATGGGACGTGTTGCGCAAATCTCTCTTAGCCGCAGATCTTCAATTTAATTGCCAAGATCTCAACCATTCATCAAAATGGACAATGGATATATACATCAAAAATATGCAATTCTTCGCCATATTTTCTATCGCTCATTCTTATCTCTGAAACTCATATCTCAAATTCTTGATTATTTTTTTGCTAATACGCTCCCCGAGTATCTTCGTCTTTCAAATCTCTTGTTACAGAAGAAAATTATGTCACCAAAGAAGAAAACACCAGGAGCAAGCCAGATTGAGAACTTGATGTCAAAACTTCATTTTGAGAGTTGCCTGACTCTCAAAAACTACCAGAACTCAGAGTTCCAGGAAGTGCTGGATCTCATCGAAAATGCCGGACTTTTGCAGTGGGCGACTGCTAGACCGAAGAACATCTTCTGCCGGGAAGTGGCAGAGTTCTTCCTAGAGATGTCTAACCGAGATGATCGACTCTGCTCCAATGTCTCTCTGCAAATCAAGGAGAAGACTGGACATACAACTCTATGGGATGTTGACATCAACATCAACCGGATGTTGAACAAGCTGTTCGGCCTAAAGACTCTTGGGGACCGCTCCCTAGATAACTACACCAGAGAAGAAATCCAGTTCGAACTGGATAATATACTGTTCAAGCCAGAACCGTACAGGGCGAGCATGTCCAAGCTCCTGCTCAAGCCCAAGTACAGACTACTTCTGGATGTCACCCAGAAGTGCATCCTCGGTATCGCTGGATCTCAAGGAGAGATCAGTATACCCAAACTGAAACCGATGATTGCCATCCTCAGAAATGATCCTATGGATTGGTTCTCATACTTCATGGGAAAATTGGAAAAAGAATCTAAAAAGATTCATTTTGAAGATGACAGCTTCACCCGGTACAGCTGTAGGGAGACAATCTATCTATGCACCAAAGTGGCGTGCATAATAGAAAGCTACACTACCGGAAGGCAAATCAAGTGGCATGACGCAGAAGAATTTTCTGTGTCCAGAATACTTTTTGAAAAGCCAAGTCAGCTCACTGACTTGTTGAAGAAGGCAGCCCCTGAAGTGAAGAAGAAGGCGCAAGAGGCAAAACAGCAAACTGCCTCTCCCTCTCAAGCAAGAAAAAGGAAGCAACCGGAGGAGACACAGCCAGCTGGATCTCCACCTGCCAAGAAGAAGCTAAAATTCAAGGCAGCCAGCAAGCCACTGAGGAGGCAGCAGAAAAATCAGTTGTTGAGCCAGCTAGATCGGAATCCACTCCCACAGCCTCCCCTGTCCAATAGAAGAAAACTGAGTGGAAACCAATCGATGAGGAGACAGCTCAGGGATCCTCCTCCAGCTCAGACAATGGACAGGAGTTCGTGATTACATCACAAGAAGCTGAAGAATCACAGACAGTGGTCCCTGACCCAGAGGATGCTATTCCCCTTCGCCAAATTCTTCAAGCATCCTCACAACCCGCTCCAATTGATTTCACATCAGCTGGAATTTCTCATCATCTTCAATCCATTCTCCTTTCACTTCATCCTTAGGTACCCCTCTCAGATTCCCCTCCCAATTCTTCAGTACCTGAAACCGCCATGCTCCCTCACAACCAAATTTCAGCACCCAGCTCTCATCCCAAAGAACCATCTCCTTTAAGAGAGCAGACAGATATTCAGTTGGCTGAAGCTTCTTCACAGCCAGCTGACTTCCAAGCTGAACTCTCTTCTTTTCCCAGCTAACCTAAAAAGCCCCATCCAGCTGATGCTCCTTCACAGCTGGATGATGAATACCAAGCTGAACCGTTTAGCCCCACTTCTTCTGAGGAAGTTGAAACCCTCAGTCCCAGAGCCGTTGCACGTGCTGCCACTATCATGAGATTCGATGACTTCAGACTTCAAGGATTAAAGAGCGCACTGCAACAATACCCGTCTCTAGTTTCACTCCCCGCCGCACTAGTCGCCGTCAGCGACTTCAAGTTTTACCTTACTACCAAGATGACTACTTGGTACGCAAATGAAGAACTGGTGGAGTTCTACTCTTTCACTAAGCTCAAAGCCGAAGAAGCTGCTCTGTAAGAGATATTTGGATTTGGAAGTCTTCAGGATGCTTTCATGCATCAAGACGAGCTGATCCAAATTATTATCCAGAAGGCTAAGCAAGATAAAGTACCTCCGTCTGAGGAAGTAATCACGAGAGCCAACTCCTACCTCCACACTCTCAGCTGGATTGTTCCAGTTGAGATTGCCAAGGAAGCTGTACTTGCCGACACAGCTGAGGCAATGGTGATTAAAAACAAGCCAACTTCTGCAACAGTTGAGCCCGTAGAAACTGCCCCTCCAAGTCCAATTGCCAATGACACTCGCTCACTGGTCGAGATCGAGGCAGACAAACCCAGCCAAGTCGAATCTGAGACCCAGACGGATTCCGATGATGTGCTTTCTGATGCAATAAAGGAAGAAATAGCCAAACAAGTTGAGAAAATCCTATTCCAGGATAGACTCAAATCAAATGTTGACACCCTTCTGCGCATCACAGCTGTAGAATGGCAAGTCCATGGTAATGGACAGTCCATTGATGAAGTTCACAGATTTGCCCAGAATCTACAGGAAAGCACCAGTCAAGATCTCAAACAATCTCTCGCGTCTCAACGCATTAATCAGGCAACTCATCTAGAAAAGAGAGTCCCTGAGATCATTTCAGAACTTCAAGCTCCACTAGAAAGCAGCTTCAACGACCTATCCAGCCAGATGGCAGGTTTACAAAAACGAACGCTCTCCAACAGAACTGACATTCAAACCCTGTTTAACCTCTACAAAGAGCTGGACACTCAGTTCAAAGCTGGAAGTAACAGCACAACACAACTCAACCTCATCACAGCAGACAACACAACCAAGATTGCTGATGTTGAAAAAGCCTTCGCCCAGCTAAATGAGTCAATCGTCAACATATCCTCCACCCTTGTTGATAATGCCAAAAAGGGGGAAGGTAAAGGGAAGGAAATGACAAGAGAAAAACATCAAGGGCAGGCAAAGGGAAAGCTGTAGCGGAAAATGAAATTCAAGTGCTGCAGTCTGAAATTGATGAAGTTGTTGTTGAGCTGGAAGCAGAAAAACCAGCTGGACGGAGAGAAAAATGGAGCAAAATGATCATCCATCTTGCCAAAGCTAGCGGAACCACGCCAGAAGAAATCAATGATACTCAATGGCTCTGCAACTTTGTAAATCAACAAAACCAAGAGATGAAGAGCTTTCAAGAGCAGCAGAAGAAGAAGGAAAGTTTGCTCAATGCTGAAGAAAAGAAACAGAAGAAGAAAAGAGCAAACATCAGAGCAACGAAGAAAAAGTCTCAGATGCCAATGAACTGGAGAAGAATAGATGAATTGATCCCAGAAGAGTTAAATGACGACTGGGAGCATACAAAATTCGAGTTCATTGAAGATTTCTACTATCTGGGAGCCTACCCAAATATGCCTCCAGATGTTGCTTTCAAAATGCATCTAAATGAGCTCTTTCATCAAGATAGGATGACTGCGAAAGCATTCTTCAATGCTGCAGAGACAGCGAAGATCCAGTTCTCTGCTTCCCAGCTGTGCCATCTCCAGCCTTCACTGATACCTGGAACCGATTTCCCTGACAAATCGCAAATAATCGCAGAAGTGAATAAATGGGCAATCAGGAGAAAAATTTCCAAGGTAAATAATGAAGAAGAATATAGGAAGTTGGAACGGATGATCTTCAACCGGTACAGGTTGAGAACGGATGAACAGCTTGAAAAAGAGAGACTGAAGAATCAGATAAAGCAGTAGAATTGAAGACCCAACCATCTGGGAATTTTGTCTTTTGAATTTCTGTAATTGTAAAGTTGTAAAATTTCCTTTTTATTAATGAAAAGTTCGATTTTGCTCTCAAGCTCATCCTGATGATAATAACTCTTTGTCCAGGCACTGAACTCTGATTTTGTTTATCTGCTGTGAATGTTTAAACTTTTGAAACCCCGTTTCTTGTTAAGGGGGAAGTAAATTGTTTTTCTCAGTTAGGTTTTGGCATCATCAAAAAGGGAGAAATTGTTGGGAAAATTAATAGAGTTTTGATTTGATGCCAAAACCCAGCTGACCCCAACCGAGTAGATGATTGCACAAAGCCTAAAGCATTTTTCAGCTAATCTGTTTCAGCTTATAGAGTTTCTTAGTTTACAGGTAGAGCAGCTGAAGACAGCAGAAGCCAAATCAGAAGACACAGCTAAGCTGGACCCAGCCTAGGTATTCAGCAGAACAGACTCAGCAAAGCAAGACCAAGCAGAGTTAAAGATCCAGCAGTATCAAGACCCAGCTCAGTGACGGAAACCCAGCTCAGTGTCAAAAACCCAGCTCAGTGTAAAGGACCCAGCTTAGTGTCAATGACACAGCTCAGGTCTAAGACAGCTCAGGTTAATGACATAGCTCAGGTTGAAGCCACAGCTCAGGATAATGATACAGCTCAGGTCTAAGACACAACTCAGAGTCAAAACACAGCAGAGTCCAAGACGCTGAAGACACAGCAAAGACGCTTAGCAGCTCGAAGATGAAGACCTTCTTAAGACAAGATCCCGATGTCAGAAGATCTTGTCTGACGCGGTCAAATCAGAGAAGAAATAGCTTCTGCAGATGCAGACCTACTTCGTAGGTTAAAGGCCAGAAGTCAATAAGAGTAGGTAAGATTCAAACGGCTCTCTTCCAACGGCTAGTTTGAATCTCCACCTATATATATCTCATCACCATTGAAGAAAAGGGGGAACCGACGAGACGACTGATGAAATAAAAAGAGCAAACAGAAAAATGAACAACAATCTTCATAGCCAAATCTTTCAAGAACACCCAGCCAGTCAGCTGTGTTCTTAGTTGTTCACATGTTCAGTCATAGGCAGAATAGATCAGAAAAGAAACATCTTAAGCCTAGTTTGAACGAGTTCATCATATCCTTTGTTCTTCATTGTAAGAACTCGTTCATAGTTGGAAAACCCATACCCAAACCCAAACTCAGAAAGGTTAGGTAAAGGTACGCTTGCTCGAAGCGTGTAATTCGAGTGGTTAGGTTCTTCAGTACCCGGAAACTGAAGGTGTAGGTTTGACAGTGCCCGCAAACTGTTGGAACACAGCTCGGGTTAGAGTTATGAAGTTACTTGGTACTTGAAAACCAAGTGGTAGTGAATTACCAGTGAACCTGGTCGTGGACGTAGGAGGTGTTACTCCGAACCACGTTAAAATTGCTCTGTTCTTTATCGCTTTGTTTTATGCATTTTTAGCTAACCTCTCAAGCATACATTTCAAGCTGCATAAACTGACTAACTGATAAGTGAAACAGAGCTTTGCAATATGATTTGAAGCAACAGACGGACTTTTCAAACCCACCAACTTCCGCACACACACTCACTCAGCCAGCTGTGTCAATCAAGCTGCCATCCAGCTGGATCGTACACAACAAACTCTCTGAAAAGAGTTTTAACTTGGAAAAGTTTTTAAACCTTGGTGTATTCACCCTCTCTCTACACCAAGGTATCCGTCTTGGGACCAACAATGCATGATATTGATTTGATAAATTATGAGCTCAATTGATGTTGAAATGGCCAGCACAAGTGGAGACAAACTAATCATAAGATGATAATGTCTCTGCAATCCTACAGGTTATGATGCCATGTTCACACAAAATTAAGGAATTGGTGCTGTTTTTGCCCATGGTATTTTGGAGGTAATTGATCTCATTGATGAAGTAGTTTAATTATAATTTATACTTCAATTGTATTTCTATTATCTTAACAGGAATAAATGAAGCAGTTGTCGATCTATACGGAGTTAACTAATGATTCAAATATAAATGGAATTGCTTGCGGTCAAGGAGCTCCTAAGAAAATGAGAAGTTCTAGATTAGTTCTGTAGTTATTTAGATATTTGAAGTTATTTTTTTTGTAGCTACTGTGTACTTTGATTTTATATGATTATTATTAAATAAAATTTCATTATTAAAGTCTTGTTATATTTTAACGTGTTGTAACTTGTACTAATATATTCAAATTATGGTTCTCTAAGCTAGTTAAGATTTTATCATATTTGACTAATATAAGATATATATGATATAATTTTATATAACATACTAAATTAAATAAAATCCACAAATAATAATATCTAATTATAAAAAAAATTACCTACATATATTTTATGATATTTACCCACACATATATATCAACACGTGTCAACACCATGTCATCATACACGTCATTTCCAACTCATCATTATATGGTAGACAAATCATATTTATCCACACATAAAAGACGTCTTTAGTGACATATGTATGTGTAGGTAAAGATTTGATGATTTATCTACACATACATTTATGTGTAGGCAAAACCATTTCTCTACAGAAAAATAGCGACACATGCTAACACTTGCCGTATGTGTGGGTAAATATATATTCCTACACATAAGCATACTATTAGCCACATATATATGTGTGGGTAAATACTATAAATTCTTGTAAACTATTTTGGATTTTGTGTCTTGTTGCTTTATCCTAATCTTTCTTCAAACCAAAAATATGCTCCACAAAATTCACATCTACAAATTGGATCATCAATATCCCAATATTCTGTTGAACAACATGTAAACTAAATAATTACAATTCATAATATATGTATAAACTAAATTTATAACATACCATGTATACAATTGGACTAATGATAAAAAAATATACAATTTTATAAATAAGTAATAAAAGTAAACTATCTATAAATAGAACATACTAGAAGAAGTATAGACATCAGCATGATATTTCACTCCGAATACTGCATAAAGGTAAACTATTTGAGGTTATTTATTGTTGTTAATATTTGATAATTTGATGGTCCCAAGACGGATACCTTGGTGTAGTGGGGGGGGTGAATAGACCAAGGTTAAAAAACTTTTCCAATTAAAACTCTTTTGAGTGAGCTGACTGTGTTCGATCCAGCTGGAAGGCAGCTTGATCCACACAGCTGGCTGTGTGCGGAATGTGGTGGGTTTTTGGAAGGTCCGTCTGATACTTCAAATATATTGCAAAGCTTTGTTTCTCTTTTCAGTTAGTCAGATTATGCAGCTTGATAGAATGCTTAAGAAGAGTTAGCTGGATGCATAAATAAAACAGGAAAGAACAAAGCAACTTAACGTGGTTCGGAGAAACTACTCCTACGTCCACGACCAGAAACCTCTGGTAATCCACTAAGGATACCACTGACTTTTCGCACAGTTAGCAAGCGTTGCAGCTTAGTTCCTCAAGCTGGATACAAGTTTACGCGTACTGTATCGAAACGTAACCAGTCTGTTTACGGGCACAGCTGAAGCCTAACCTGTAGTTTACGGGTACTACAGAACCAACACTCGAATTACGCGCTTCGAGCAAGCGTACCTTTACCTAACCTTTTATGGGTTTGGGTTTGGGGTTTCCAACTATGAACGAGTTCTTACAATGAAGAACAATGAGTATGATGAACTCGTTCAAACTAGGCTTAAGATGGGAAGGATTATATGCCTAGATACTAGTGGGAGAGAGCTTCAGCAGCCTGAGAATGAATAAGAACTCATAAGAATGAAGGCTGCTGGATCTTGAAGCTTTTCCGAGAGATCTCTTGATCTTTGGTTAGACTTCTTTCAATGAAGTATGTTGATCTCTCGATATGTATTTTCTCTCTCGTTACCTCTACCTTCTGATGATGAAGAAGACTCATATTTATAGGGAGAGATTAGGACTAGCCGTTGGAAAGAGCCGTTCTGAATCTCTACCTAACTTCTGACAAGTTGGTCTTGTCTTCTTCCTTGATTTCCTAGTAAAGCAATCCTAGGTCTGACTTCTAGGTGCTGAGGTGTCGAGTTCCTGATGGTCCAGGTCAGATCTGACTTTATCTCAAGTTGACTTCGACTCTGCTGTGCTGGTGACTCTGAGCTGTCTTGAACTCTGCTGGATCTTTGACGCTGAGCTGAGTCTTGAACTCTGCTGGGTCTTGACGTTGAGCTGAGTTGCCACACAAGCTGGGTCTTTCCTACAGCTGTGTCTGGAAGAACTTGATCGTCTTGAATCTGGATAACGTTGCTGATCACTCGACTTGGCTTACCCTGCTGAGTACTCAGCTGGGTCTTCTGCTGTCTTCAGCGACCACATGTAAACTTAGAAACTCTATAGGCTCAAATAGGTGAGCTAGAAAAGTACTTGGACTTGTGCAATCATCTACTCTGTTGGGGTCAGCTAGGTTTTGGTATCACTTCAAAACTCTATTAATTTTTCCAACAATTTCTCCCTTTTTGATGATGCCGAAACCCCAAGATGGAAAAACAAAATTGCTTCCCCCTTAACAGGAAACGGGGTTTCAAAGGATTAAACATTCACAGCAGGTAAACATATTCAGAGCCTGGACAAAGAGAGATTGTCTTCAGGTTGATTTTGATAAATTAAACTTTTTCATTAATACGAAGAAATTTTACAACTTTCTAATTACAAAAGTTCAAAAGATAATTCCCAGTTGGCTGGGTCTTCAGTTTTGCTGCTTCCTTTGTTCATCAATTTGATGGTCAGTCTTGAGACCATATCTGTTGAAGATGAACTCTTCCAGCTTCTTCCATTCTGCTTGATTCTTTGATTTGGAAATTCCTCTTTCGCCAGCCCAGTGATGAATTTCTTTGATAATTTGGGCCTTGTCAGGAAGGTTTGTTCCAGCTAGAGATGGAGGCTTCAATTGCTTGACTTTTGGAGCCTTCAGCTGAATGTTGTTTCTTTTGGCATATAGGGCAATTGATCTTGCCATCATTGGATCTGTCTCGTGAAGTTCGAGGAGATAATCCTGGAACGCAGTTTCTGGATCCATGCCTTTGTACTGATTCAAGTAGTAGAATTCTTTGATGAATTCTGATTTGCATCGTTTCCAGTTTTTATTGATATCATCTGGGTTCTTCTTGTCAGTTGAGGCTGCTTGGACTTGATTCTTTCTAGCTTGCCTGTAGCTCTGCCTTTTCTTCTTTTGCTTTTTCTCAGCAGGCTTGAGCGAATCGGCTTTCCTCTTGATAATCTTATCCAGCTCTTGCATTTCTCTTCTTTGCTCGTTGTGGAAGTTACACAGCCAGTGATAGTCCTTGTATTCTTCTAGCTTATGTCCACAGGCTTTGGCAAGAGCAACCATTTTCTCTCTCCATGTCTCTTTGACTGATGTAGTTGGCTCTTCCTCATCCAGCTCTTTAGCAAAGTCGTCAATTTCCGACTGATTTGTCTGCACAGGTTCCTCCTGAGCTGCAGCTTTCCTCTCCATTGTTTTTCCAGCTTCATTCTGATCTTCTCCTTTTTTGGCATTATCAATAAGGGAGGCAGAGAGGTCAGCGACTGTTGCGTTGAGCTTGGCGAGAGCAGTTTCTGCATCAGCGATCTTGGCTGAGTTGTCAGCTGTGATAATGTTCACCGAGTGGCGATCTTTCTTCTTCGGCTACGAACTGAGCATCCATATCTTTGTATAAGTTGAAGAGTTGGCGGATGTCAGAGCTGTTGGAGAGAGTGGACTTTTTGAGAGCTTCCAGCTGGCTTGAAAGATTTGCTATGTCGTCGACCAGTGAAGCTTGAAGTCTTGTGACTATCTCAGGAACCCTCTTCTCTAGATGATTTCCGAGTTCGAGATTGTTAGGAAAATTAATAGAGTTTTGATTGGATACCAAAACCCAGCTGACCCCAACCGAGTAGATGATCGCACAAGCCTAAGCGTTTTTCAGCTCACCTGTTTGAGCTTATAGAGTTTCTTAGTTTACAGGTAGATTCGCTGAAGACTCGAATACGGCGAGAAGACACGGCTAAGCGAGACGGCTTAAGAACTCGGCGGAAAGCGGACTCGGCGAGCAAGACCAAGCAGAGTCAAAGATCCTGTAGTATCAAGACCCAGCTCAGTGACAGAAGCCCAGCTCAGTGTCAAAGACCCAGCTCAGTGTAAAAGACCCAGCTTAGTGTCAATGACACAGCTCAGGTCTAAAACACAGCTCAGGTCAGTGACACAGCTCAGGATGAAGACACAGCTCAGGTTGATGATACAGCACAGGTCTAAGACACAGCTCAGAAGTCAAGACACAGCAGAGTCCAAGACGCTGAAGACACAGCAGAGACGTTTAGCAGCTCGAAGACGAAGACCTTCTCCAAGACAAGATCCCGATGTCAGAAGATCTTGTCTGACGCAGTCAAATCAGAGAAGAACTAGCTTCTGTAGATGTAGACCTACTTCGTAGGTAGAGGCCAAAAGTCAACAAGAGTAGGTAAGATTCAAACGGCTCTCTTCCAACGGCTAGTTTGAATCTCCACCTATATATATACCTCCTCACCATTGAATAGAAGAAGCTGGCGAGGAGGCTGGCAAGACGACTGAAGAAATAGAAGAAAATAGAAAAATGAACAACGATCTACAAAGCCAAATCTTTCTAGAACACCCAGCCAGTCAGCTGTGTTCTTAGTTGTTCACATATTCAGTCATAGGCAGAATAGATCAGAATAAATATCTTAAGCCTAGTTTGAACGAGTTCATCATACTCCTTGTTCTTCATTGTAAGAACTCGTTCATAGTTGGAAAACCATACCCAAACCCAAACCCAGAAAGATTAGGTAAAGGTACGCTTGCTCGAAGCGTGTAATTCGAGTGGTTAGGTTCTTCTTCGGTACCGGGCGAAGGTGTAGGCTTGACAGTGCCCGCAAACTGTTGGAACACAGCTCGGGTTAGAGTTGTGAAGTTGCTTGGTACTTGAAAACCAAGTGGTAGTGAATTACCAGTGAATCTGGTCGTGGATGTAGGAGGGGTTACTCCGAACCACGTTAAAAATGCTCTGTTATTTATCGCTTTGTTTTATGCATGTTACTAACCTTCATGAGCATACATTTCAATCTGCATAAACTGACTAACTGAAAAGTGAAACAGAGCTTTGCAATATATTTGAAGCAACAGACGGACTTTCCAAATCCACCACATTCCGCACACACACAGCCAGCTGTGTCGATCAAGCTGCCCTCCAGCTAGATCGAACACAGCCAGCTCTCTGAAAAGAGTTTTAACTTGGAAAAGTTTTTAAACCTTGGTGTATTCACCCCCCTCTACACCAAGGTATCCGTCTTGGGACCAACAATTGGTATCAGAGCAGTGGTTCAAAAGATCACTATATCTGTCAAGTCAGCATTTCATTGCTGATAGTGGTCACCTGAACAGATCTTTCAAAGCTTCAATTTTTAAAAAAAAAATCATTATATTGCATACTGTCGTGGAATCTTCCTTGTGCAGGAAACATTCGACATTCTCTGTCGATGATTATCAAATCTGGAAGTTCCAACTCAACAGCTTTCTGAGTGCTCTTCACGACATGATGTGGGATGTTATCTTTAATGGACCCATCATCATAAACTCAGAAAGTCAAGCAGAAGACTGAATGGTCAGGAGCTTGAAAATGGCCAAAGCTGAATCATAACAAAGACTGGCTCCAGCCAATGCAAACACAGCTGGAACCTTGTCATTAATGTACCAAAGAGGTCGTACTCATTCAAGCCAGCTCTCTAAGCTCAGTCCGATCAGAAAAGAAAACTGATCGGCAACTCAAAGACCAAGAAAAGCGAACTCCCAGCTGATCACAGAGCTCAAAGGCAGCAGATAAATCCAGCTGACTGGAATCAAAATCAAAGACAAAATGTCATCCAGCACAGACATCAAGGTCAACTTAAAAGACAGCTGGGAAGGATCTCAGCTGGTTAGAAAGCTGGAAAGCAACCGAGCTTCAAATCAAGATTCCAGCAGACGGAATATCAAACTAGATATCAAGCTAACAGACTCCAGCTATGAAATGGACCTCATCAAAGAAAATGGAGTCAACAAGGTCCAAAGAAGAAGCGGACTCATTCAAGGACCAACCAGAAGTATCACTCACAAAAGATAAGGACAAATCTGGGTTATCAATGGAACCCTCAACAACAAAGTCGGACCCAATCACAATTGGGTGCCGAATGAGTGATAACAGGTCAAGAAGGGACAGACGCAATTGAGGATGTCATCAAGCGTGTTGTGAAAGAAAGACAGCTTGTGATCAAAGTTCATGCCTTACCTCAAAGCTATTCAAAGAATATGTCAAGCGTACTAGTCCTAGGTAACCTTTGGTGATATCTCGAAAGAATGCATCAAAGGATTTAACTCATTTGAGACATATAATAATAATTTCAAATGTCTCTTATGATTGATGGACTTTAGCATAATCTGTTGTCCATCAGCCAATTGTTGTGATAACGGTTTTTCTGGTGAGTTCAATGCGCAGGAATGCAATGCAAAGAATAGGAAATCGAAGACTATACCCCGCAAACCAGCAGTGAACTCAGCTGATCATGGAACAGCTGACTGTCTTCTCAAGATCAGAGATCTAGTTGACAGATGAACGTAATTGTTGAGAAAATCACTGGCTCAAGTGAAGTAGGAAGCAGCTGAGAAAAGACAACCACCTACTATCAAATTCAGGGGAAACTCCACCGAGCTGGAAATCGACACAGCTGTGATATCAACTGAGGGCAAAGTCAATCCAGTAGAAGATTCAAGTGGAGAATCAAGAGAAAAATCCAGCTGAACTATCAAATGTCATTCTCTGGATATCAAACAAAACCGGATCAAACGTGGATCGCAGAATCCAGAAGAGGAATCTAGCTGAGGGGGAACTCAGTTCAGCAGATTCACCAACAACTGGATTTTATCAATTGGTCTCATCATAGTCCAGCAGAATCATCAAGAAGAGCATCCAGCAGGAAATACTTAGCTGGATCACCGTGTGTCATCAAGGAATCAGACACAGCTGGACTAACTCAGCAGGAACCCAAGGAGTTCAAAATGAATTTATCAAGTCAGGAGGAATCAAACCCAGCTGATAAAACCCAATTGGTTTATCCAATTGAGTGAGAACCTCGCAAACAATGTCTATCAGCAAAGAAAGAAAGACAAGATGACTCATTCCAAACTGAGTCATATAGCTGAGAATGACCAACAATTGGTATCAGCTCAATCCGGATGAAGAAAGTCCATCCAGCTGAGGGGGAACAAACCCAGCTGAATCCCAAAGCAGAAGATTTACTCAACTGAAGGGAGAAACTCAGTCAAGCAAAAGAAAAGACATCCGCGACATCAGCTGACTTTTTGGTCCAAGCTGACAGGAATGTATCATGCATTTATTTTTCTAAGGAATATACTATTTAAGTCCAATTATTTTGAATTCCAATATTAAGCGGACATATGTTCCTTAGTTAAATTGCTTGATAAGTTTCCATCCCCATCGCATTAATTGTAAAGACTGCTAAGTACTGAAGCTCAGCAGAATCGAGACAGAGCGTGAAACGTTTGAACTGCCTCACGCGCGGTTGTAATACACTCACCGTAAACATATCAGAATGTGATGAGTGAATCTCTCCCAGCCGTTGATCAGAATACCAGCTGTCTGAATCTCAACCGATGATCAATTATGGCAGTTGATATACATGGAAAAGATACGGAGAATTCTTCCATCTTTATCTCTGCGAATTTCAAATCTTCAAGTCATCTATCTATCCTCTGCAAATTTCTCGCTCGATCAAAATCAACAGATTGCAGAGATGGCACCCAAGAAATCAACCGCAGGGATGAACCAGTTCGAAGTTCTGATGACAAAATTGTCATTTGAAAGTTGTCTTTCCACCGCCAACCTTCCAGTTTCAGAACTCAAAGAGATGGTAGACCTCGTCATAGACTCCGGTCTCTTACTGTGGGCAACCTCCATGCCCAAGCTTATGCTAAAGAGAGAAGCCGCTATATTCTATCTAAACATCATTGACGAAGAAGGTTTTTACTCATCTTCATTCGATGTGACTGTTGAAGGCGAAGATGGAAAATTTGAATCAGCAACCGTCAACATCAAACTCAACAAGATGCTACGAAAGGTATTCAACCTACCCAGAGAAGGAGAATTCATCCCAGATGATTACAGCCGTGAAGAAGTGGATGAATTCCTTAGCCAAGAGATGCTTATCACCCCAGAGCCGTACAGAGCGAGCATGTCAAAGCTCCTTCTCAAGCCAAAGTACAGGCTGCTGCTGGATATCACACAAAAATGCATCTTAGGGATAGCTGGATCTCAAGGAGAGATAAGTATTCCAAAGCTCAAGCCGATGATGGCCATGATAAAAGGCGCAAACGCCAACTAGTTTGACTTCTTACTCAACAGATTAGTCAAGGAGTCAGAGATGATCAAGTTTAATTTCTCCAGGACGACGTATTCAACTTCAGAGCCACTGTATCTATGCTCTAAGATCTCTTTCTTGATAGAACAAGCTGTGAAAGGGGACACAATAAAGTGGGCTGATTCAGAACCGTTTCCAGAAACAAAGATTCTCTTCCAGAGAATAAGTCAAATCAATGATCTTCTGAAGAAACAGCCTGCTGTGAGCAAAGGCAAGAAGCAGCTGGAAGAAACAAAGACAGATGTCCCAGCTAAGAAGTTTCAGAAAAAAAGGAAGACAGCTGACCCCAAACCAGCTGGAGGTCCAGCTGAGAAGAAAAAGAAGACAGCTGTCATTCCACCATCTGAGGCGAAACCTTCCTCTGAAGAAACTCCAAGTCAAACAATGGTGATCCTCTCCCCACAGCCAATGTCAGCATTCAATCAATACGGGTCAAATGTCTTGGCTGATATGGGATTGAATGATAAATCATCATCTAGTTCAGAGGACGAGCTGGTCATTTCAAAAAGTCAGACAACTCTTCCCAGCTCACCCCAGCTATCACCGCCTCACAATTCTCCGTCCAAACAGCCTTCTCCTCCCAGCTCCCCAGCAAGAGATCCGTCTCTCGTAAACGTACAGGGAAATATTCAACTGGCTGAAGCTCTTTTACAGCCAGTTTGAACGAGTTCATCATACTCCTCGTTCTTCATTGTAAGAACTCGTTTATAGTTGGAAAACCATACCCAAACCCAAACCCAGAAAGGTTAGGTAAAGGTACGCTTGCTCGAAGTATGTAATTCGAGTGGTTAGGTTCTTCAGTACCCGGAAACTGAAGGTATAAGCTTGACAGTGCCCGCAAACTGTTGGAACACAGCTCGGGTTAGAGTTGTGAAGTTGCTTGGTACTTGGAAACCAAGTGGTAGTGAATTACCAGTGAATCTGGTCGTGGATGTAGGAGGGGTTACTCCGAACCACGTTAAAAATGCTCTGTTATTTATCGCTTTGTTTTATGCATGTTACTAACCTTCATGAGCATACATTTCAATCTGCATAAACTGACTAACTGAAAAGTGAAACAGAGCTTTGCAATATATTTGAAGCAACAGACGGACTTTCCAAATCCACCACATTCCGCACACACTCACAGCCAGCTGTGTCGATCAAGCTGCCCTCCAGCTGGATCGAACACAGCCAGCTCTCTGAAAAGAGTTTTAACTTGGAAAAGTTTTTAAACCTTGGTGTATTCACCCCCCCTCTACACCAAGGTATCCGTCTTGGGACCAACAATTGGTATCAGAGCAGTGGTTCAAAAGATCACTATATCTGTCAAGTCAGCATTTCATTGCTGATAGTGGTCACCTGAACAGATCTTTCAAAGCTTCAATTTTAAAAAAAAAAAATCATTATATTGCATACTGTCGTGGAATCTTCCTTGTGCAGGAAACATTCGACATTCTCTGTCGATGATTATCAGATCTGGAAGTTCCAACTCAATAGCTTTCTGAGTGCTCTTCACGACATGATGTGGGATGTTATCTTTAATGGACCCATCATCATAAACTCAGAAAGTCAAGCAGAAGACTGAATGGTCAGGAGCTTGAAGATGGCCAAAGCTGAATCAGAACAAAGACTGGCTCCAGCCAATGCAAACACAGCTGGAACCTTGTCATCAATGTACCAAAGAGGTCGTACTCATTCAAGCCAGCTCTCCAAGCTCAGTCCGATCAGAAAAGAAAACTGATCGACAACTCAAAGACCAAGAAAAGCAGCAACTCCCACCTGATCACAGAGCTCAAAGGCAGCAGATAAATCCAGCTGACTGGAATCAAAATCAAAGACAGAATGTCATCCAGCACAGACATCAAGGTCAACTTAAAAGACAGCTGGGAAGGATCTCAGCTGGTTAGAAAGCTGGAAAATAACCGAGCTTCAAATCAAGATTCCAGCAGACGGGATATCAAACTAGATATCAAGCTAACAGACTCCAGCTATGGATACTGAATTAGAACACTCTTGATCCCTGCAATACGTAAGTCCTCGTACATGGCTTTCATGAAGGCTGAGCCAGTGGAGTTGAGTGATGGAGAGGCAGTAGAATCACTCTCCTCTGATTCTGTGGAGATTTGAGGAACTGGTTCAAATGGGTTCACAGTAGGCTGTGAAGAAGCATCAGCCAACTGCGTGGTAGTTTGAGCTTTGGGTGATGGCTGATTTGGGGGTGAGCTGGGATTAGTGGTAGTGGGTTCAGCTTGGGTGTCAGCTGGCTGTGAAGGAGCTTCAGCCAGTTGAATATCTGCCTGCTCTCTTACAGGATATGGCTCTTTGGTTGGAGAGCTGGGTGGAGGAGAAGGCTGTTTGGGTGGAGAGCTGTGAGGCGGTGAGGGCTGGGGTGAGCCTTTTGGATTATCCAGCTCGTCCTCTGAGCTGGATGACAATTCATCATTCAATCCCATCTCAGCCAGGATGTTTGATCCGTATTGATTGAAGGCCGACACTGGCTGTGGAGAGAGAATCACCATTGCTTGACTTGGAGTTTCTTAAGAGGAAGGTCTCGCCTCAGATAGTGGAATGACACTTGCTTTCCTTTTCTTTTCAGCTGGGCCTCCAGCTGGTTTGAGGTTAGCTGGCTTCCTTTTCCTTTGTTTCTTTTCAGCTGGAACTTCTGCCTCTGTTCCTTCCAGCTACTTCTTTCCTTTGTTCACAGCAGGCTGTTTCTTCAGAAGATCATTGATTTGACTTATTCTCTGGAAGAGAATCTTCATTTCTGGAAACGGTTCTGAATCAGTCCACTTAACTGTGTATCCTTTCACAGCTTGTTCTATTAAGAACGAAATCTTGGAGCA
Source organism: Agastache rugosa (assembly GCA_031470985.1). Classification (NCBI taxonomy): domain Eukaryota; kingdom Viridiplantae; phylum Streptophyta; class Magnoliopsida; order Lamiales; family Lamiaceae; genus Agastache; species Agastache rugosa. The sequence goes on along the minus strand of CM062603.1, from coordinate 19,059,245 downwards.
TAGATACAGTGGCTCTTTGGTTGAATACGTCGTCCTGGTAGAGTTGAACTTTATCTTCTCTGACTCCTTGACCAGTCGGTTGAGTAAGAAATCAAACCAGTTAACTTTTGCGCCTTTGATCATGGCAATCATCGGCTTGAGCTTTGGAATGCTGATCTCTCCTTGAGATCCAGCTATCCCTAAGATGCACTTTTGCGTGATATCCAGCAGCAGCCTGTACTTTGGTTTGAGTAGAAGCTTTGACATGCTCGCTCTGTACGGCTCTGGGGAGATAAGCATCTCTTTGCTGAGGAATTCATCCACTTCTTTACGGCTGTAATCGTCTGGGATGAATCCTCCTTCTCTGGGTAGGTTGAACACCTTTCGTAGCATCTTGTTGAGTTTGATATTGACGGTTGCTGAATCAAACTTTCCGTCTGTGCCTTTGGCGATCATGTCAAATGAAGATGAGTAGAAGCCGTCTTCATCAATGATGTTGAGGTAGAAGAGGGCAGCATCTCTTTTCAGCATAAGCTTGGGCATGAAGGTTGCCCATAGCAAGAGACCGGAGTCTGTAACTAGATCCACCATCTCTTTTAATTCTGAAACATGGAGGTTGGAGGTGGACAGAACATTCTCAAAAGATAGCTTTGTCATTAGAGCTTCAAACTGGTTCATCCCTGCGGTTGATTTCTTGGGTGCCATTTCTGCAATCTGTTGATTTTGATCGTGCGAAGAACTTGCAGAAAATAGATAGAGGATTTGAAGATTTGAAATTTGCAGAGATAAAGATGAAGGAAGAAAGAATCCGCGTATCTTTTCCATATATATCAACTGCCATAATGGATCAACGGTTGAGATTGAAACAGTTGATATTCTGATCAACGATTGGGAGGGATTCACTCATCACGTTTTGTTGACGTGCTTTCGGCGAGTGTATTACAACCGCGCGTGAGGCAGTTCAAACGTTTGACGTTCTGCCTCGATACTGCTGTGTTACAGTACTATGCAGACTTTATAATTAATGCGACGGGAAAGGAAACTTATCAAACAATTTATCTAAGGAATATATGTCCGCTTAACATTAGAATTCAAATTGATTGAACTTAAATATTATATTCCTCAGAGCAATAAATGCATGAGACGCAAACTGGTCAGTTTGGACACAGAATCCAGCTGTTACCACGGCGGTCTTCTTCTTTGCTTGACTGAGTTTTCTCCTCAGCTGAGTATCTGGTGATTAGCTTGAATTTCCTTCAGCTGAGTTCCCTTTAGCTTTTCGACTGATGTCCAGATGATCTTGATTCCCTTTTAGCTGGGTAACCCTTCTGAACTGAGCTTTGGGATCCAGCTGAGTTTGTTCCCCCTCAGCTGGATGGTTTTTCTACATCCGGATTTAGCAGTCCAAGTAGTCCGCACATCATCTTGACTTAGATTTCAGCAGGTTGTGCTTCTGTGTGAATTTTCCCAACAATGGATTCCTTCAGATGTTGAGAAATCTCTTGGATGCTTTCATGGCGTTAGCTGGGTTAGAGAATCATCTTGATTGCTCCGCTGGATCAGGTTTCCCTTCAGCTGGTGAATTCAGCTGAGTCTATCTTGTTGAGTGCATCCTGCTGGGTATTCTACTTGATTTTGCTGAATCTTTCCAGCTATGTAGAATTCCCCCTTGATTTGATAGTAGGTGGCTTTTTCTTCAGCTGCATCCTACTTCTTTTGATCGAACGGATTTTCTCACCATCAGCTCATTTCTTTGATGAGGTCTCAGTTTGTATAGCAAGTAGACAGCTGTCCAAAATCCAGCTGGTTCATGTGCTGCTTCTCTATTCTTCTCTTGAGACCAATGTACTCAGCTGTATGACTGGCTGAATCTTCAGTTTTGTATCCAACTGTCTTTATTTCACTGGTCCCGATCGCCTATTTGGGTTTATTCATTTTCTTCGTTGGTTGAATCAATAAGATGTTTCAGACATCTTAATCAGAGCAGTCATCCTCATCTGAGTCGGAGAAGGAGATTTGATCATCATTCATTTCGCTCGATTCTAACCTTTTATCCTCTCTCCGGAAGGATGACTCAGCTGGGTTTCTCTTTGGATAGAGTTGCTTGTCGTGATGAACCTTTACGATATTCTTGTACCTTTCCTTGCTTTGTTCCAGCTGATTAATGCTCCGTACAAGCATGACAACTTCTTCGTTCAAATCTTCTTTACTCATATTTCTGTGCTCTTTGTTGGTCCTTCCAAGCTGAGCTGATTGAGCTTCTTTTCTTGGCTTGATCCTCAGCTCTGCTTCATTCAATCGGCTGGATGAATCTCTGCTTGTGATCCCCAGATCAAATTCGTTGGCCTTCAAGATGGAGAACAATTTTTTCGTCTCCATGTTGCCAAGATCAGTTCTGCTTTGGTGAACCACCTTGTGTGTACACCATTCTGAGGAGAGAGCTGCAAGAACTTTCAAGTTCTTATCTCAAACTGTATATTTCCCAGTTCGGATCGTCTCGATCTCGATGACGAGATTGGAGAATCTGAGCTCCATTTGATCAATGGACTCATAGGGGAGTTGTTTGAAATTGTCGAATTTCTGGCATGCAACTGAGAACTTGTTCTCTTGAATTTCTTCTGAGCCTTCACACAGCTTGGCTAGAGTGTCCCACATCCCCTTAGCTGTCTCGCAGTTGATGATCTTGCTGAGATAAGCGTCCGTCACCGTTGAGGAGATGACGTTGCGAGCGTAGCTGTCCAATCCAGCTTGTCTTCTTTCTTCTGGAGAGTACTCCCTTTTGGGCTTCACAACTTGCCGGAGTACTGGTTCAGCTCCAGGTAAGGTTTCTTCTGCTTGTCTTTCTGATTTCATGATGATGATGGGTCCGTCAGTGATAACATCCCACATCATGTCGTGATGCGCACTCAGAAAGCTTTTGAGTCGAAACTTGCAGATCTGATAATCATCGACAGAGAATGTCGGAAGATTCCATGACAGTATGCAATATAATGATTTAAATTTTTTTTTGAAACTTTGAAGGATCTGTTCAGGTGACCACTATCAGCAAAGAGGCTGACTTGACACAGATAAAGTGATCTTTTGAACCACTGCTCTGATACCAATTGATGGTCTCAAGACGGATACCTTGGTGTAGAGGGGGGGTGAATACACCAAGGTTAAAAAACTTTTCCAATTAAAACTCTTTTGAGTGAGCTGGTTGTGTTCGATCCAGTTGGAAGGCAGCTTGATCAACACAGCTGGCTGTGTGCGGAATGTGGTGGGTTTTTGGAAGGTCTGTCTGATACTTCAAATATATTGCAAAGCTTTGTTTCTCTTTTCAGTTAGTCAGATTATGCAGTTTGATAGAATGCTTATAAAGAGTTAGCTGGATGCATAAATAAAACAGGAAAGAACAAAGCAACTTAACGTGGTTCGGAGAAACTACTCCTACGTCCACGACCAGAAACCTCTGGTAATCCACTAAGGATACCACTGACTTTTCGCACAAGACAAGCATTGTACTAGTTCCTCAAGCTGGATACAAGTTTACGCGTACTGTATCGAAACGTAACCAGTCTGTTTACGGGCACAGCTGAAGCCTAACTTGTAGTTTACGGGTACTACAGAACCAACACTCGAATTACGCGCTTCGAGCAAGCGTACCTTTACCTAACCTTTTATGGGTTTGGGTTTGGGGTTTCCAACTATGAACGAGTTCTTACAATGAAGAACAATGAGTATGATGAACTCGTTCAAACTAGGCTTAAGATGGGAAGGATTATATGCCTAGATACTAGTGGGAGAGAGCTTCAGCAGCCTGAGAATGAATAAGAACTCATAAGAATGAAGGCTGCTGGATCTTGAAGCTTTTCCGAGAGATCTCTTGATCTTTGGTTAGACTTCTTTCAATGAAGTATGTTGATCTCTCGATATGTATTTTCTCTCTCGTTACCTCTACCTTCTGATGATGAAGAAGACTCATATTTATAGGGAGAGATTAGGACTAGCCGTTGGAAAGAGCCGTTCTGAATCTCTACCTAACTTCTGACAAGTTGGTCTTGTCTTCTTCCTTGATTTTCTCGTAAAGCAATCCTAGGTCTGACTTCTAGGTGCTGAGGTGTCGAGTTCTTGATGGTCCAGGTCAGATCTGACTTTATCTCAAGTTGACTTCGACTCTGTTGTGCTGGTGACTCTGAGCTGTCTTGAACTCTGCTGGATCTTTGACGCTGAGCTGAGTCTTGAACTCTGCTGGGTCTTGACGTTGAGCTGAGTTGCCACACAAGCTGGGTCTTTCCTACAGCTGTGTCTGGAAGAACTTGATCGTCTTGAATCTGGATAACGTTGCTGATCACTCGACTTGGCTTACCCTGCTGAGTACTCAGCTGGGTCTTCTGCTGTCTTCAGCGACCACCTGTAAACTTAGAAACTCTATAGGCTCAAACAGGTGAGCTGGAAAAACACTTGGGCTTGTGCAATCATCTACTCTGTTGGGGTCAGCTAGGTTTTGGTATCACTTCAAAACTCTATTAATTTTCCCAACATAATTGTATGACATACATTAATTACATATAATGATTAGAACTATATATTTATGTTCTAACAATTTTGAACCAAAAATAGCAATTTACTTTTGGTTTAACCAAACCAAAACAATATTGGCGATAATTTCACAATTCAACCAAAAACCCACTACTATTTCAAGCAAAAATCCACAATTCAAGTTCCAATAAAAAGAGATTTTGTGTGAGAGCCCGAATTTTCGTCCCTAGAATATGTTGATTTAAGAATAAGATAATCTTAAGAAGGTCCCTATTTCCCGGAAAATTTCAAACGAAAATAAATTGAATTTTTGAGAAGATGAAAACTTTCTTTTGAAAATAAAACTAAAAGAATTTAAATTTCATTTCTTTCATGCATTGTATAATTTCATAATTATTTAATTATGTTATGGTTTCATTTAACTTCGATTTATGAAAATGTGATTATGTGATTGTGTGATTATGTGCATACGTTATTTTGATTAATTAGAAATAATTAATCTTATGTAAGGAAATTTATATTTATAATAATGCAAATTATCTTGTGTACTTGTTTGTTAATTAATTTCTTCTATGATTTAATATTCAATTTTGGGCTCGTTGGAATCGTAATATTAAATTCAATTGGAGTATACTCGTTCGAAAATACGATTCGGCTAAGAACGATGTGCCACGATCCGAGAAGCGAAATAAGAGATAAAAGTATATTATATATTATATATATGTTGTGTGCGTGTGTGTGTATATACACTATCAGAGAATTGCATTTGGTCAAATAGTCAAGACAAAAGGAAAAAGACAAATATCAAGAATATAAAAATTTTAAATTTAGCAAGATAAAGAGAGAGAATCGGATATGGCTTGGGAAAAGAAAAGAAATCTTACTTTTGAGATTATTCAGGCAAAGCCTCATGGCTAGAGATGCTGCTAACACTCCACCCTAGCCTATTTCTCTTCGGATACCTCTGCTCCCCAATCAACATGGCTGGCATGCCATCATTCAAGAAAGAAAAACAAGCAACAATCACTTCTCTCATTTAATAAAAATCTGCAGCAACACATCCCCTTCACACTTCACTCCTTCATCTCTCTTCACTCCCATCTCGGCAGACACACACACATTCATCATCTCTCCATTTACTTTTCATCCTTCACACCACACCACCACTCCGCTACCACTATCGAAAATTGAAAATTGCAAGGGACGGCGTAGGAGGAGTAGCAGTAGCAGCAGCTGGACATGAGAGAGCTAGAGAGTTCGCGAGAGATCAAGAGGAGAAATCGAGAGTTGAGAGTTTGGAGGCTATGTAACTTGGCTAACATTCATTTTATTATCGTATTAATGTTATTTATGATGTTAGAAACATGTTTAGGAGGAGTAGAGTTTGAGCATGATGGAGAAAACTCTCATTGTTGGTTTGTTGATTGTTGATGGATGTGTTGAGTTTGGATGATATTTGTGCTGTTGCTTAATGTCGATTATGTAAGAGATCGACTCCTACAGTTTCCTTTACGTGTATACTGCTCTAGACGTGAATTTCGGTGAGCCTTAGAATAGATTTAAAGCATGCTTGAACTAGAAACTTACGATCTTCATTCTTCGGAAAATTTACTGTTCTTGGCCTGAGTTTTCTGTGCTGATCAGCCCCTGTTTCTAGTAGTAAATGTGCTCGGTTTGCTCTAAATTTTTGATATGTTGTGTCTTGAGATGTCTTCTATACCCCTGTAAAATGGTAGATTTTTCTAACAAGTACAATAAGAATGGTGGTTCATACGAAAATGTTGCGCAGTCAGTTTTTAGACCAATCTGCGCAGTCACATTCCGACGAGTGTATCTTGCTCGTCGTAGATCTTCTTCACGAACCGTTTTTTTTTAAATGATCCAGACATTTCAAACTTTCTGTAAATGTAAGCCTTGAACTTTTCCGACTTCCGAGCGAAGTCAATTTTTAGATCGATCATGACCTCTGTTCAGAATCCCTTCTTGGAAACATAGGAATAAACTGATTTTACCCAATTTCTCTCGAGCATTACTTTCGAACCGTTGAATATTTTTTAGTAAATCCAGTTTCATGTGAAAATAGAGTTTACAATATCTCTATAATAATAAGCTATGCATTTATATGTCAAGTATACAGAGAATGACAACCCCATGAATATGGATAAAAACCACATTTTTGTGCACGCCACCTGTTAGATAAATTGCCTAAATGAATATTCAGCTCAAGCATAAATACAAAAACAATTTTTGGCAAATAATTATATTAGTGTGATCTTAAACCTTATTTTCAGGATATTGTAAGTCTATAAATTACTAAGAATTTGAATTATATAATTTTTGGACTTGTTTTACTAATTTTAGTCTATGTGTTGGACTTTATTGAGATAAGGAATTAGTGTGTAGTGACCTATATTTATTCGAGTGTAACTCTCAAACCGTTGCTTGTTATTATGTGAGGTCAGTTTCATGTTAAAATATGTAGTGTAGCCCTTTCATAATGATAAGGCGTGTTTATAGAGGTTCATTGATCAGTCTATTATAGTACGTCAAATATGACTACTCCATGTACTTATATGCAAACTACTTGTCTGTAAAAATGCCTCATTGAAGTTTTTACTTTTAATTCTTATTTTTATGACATTTTACGAATTTTAATATGTGATATGACTTTAATGACGAATATATGTGCTAGTTATATATGTAAATATGAAATGAGAGCTTACTAATTATTTTTAGCCATTTTTACTATGATATATGATTCAAAAATAATTATTTGAGCATAAGTGTTGGATGAAATGCATATATGAACTACTTGAACTTCTTATGTGCATTACATGGCATGACATGGATTTCTAAAATCAAGTTTAAAAGTTTTGGACCTTAATTTGGTCTATAATTAAGAATAAAAAATACGAGGAGACCCCTCGTTAGTTTTCTTCAAGTTTAAAAGGGTAAGTCGGGAATAGATTGACCTAGGACTTAGTTGCTTGTGCTTTTGACTTTCCCTATGTTAAGAGCCTAAGTGTTGAGACGGTCTTGTAGGAGACGTCGGACTTTAGATCGAGCTTGAGATCATTTTGCTTTTGGAGGAATCAAGGTGAGTTCCTATTTTCAATCCGTGAGTTAGAATCCTACGGAGGTAAATTTCGGGTTATTAAACCCTAAGCTTTTTCTAATGAAAATGATATGCATGCTTTATTGCTCATTGTTGTGCTTACCAAAGAACGGGTATTCCTTCCGTTATCGGTTTGCGCCAAAGGGTGACAACCACCGTTAAACGATCGGTCTCCGGCTTTGATCGAGCAGGGGTGTGTACACAGAAGACTGTTTATGGTTGAAATCAAAAGGGATTTCCCATGGCAGCAATTCGGTTCAATTGATGGGGCTAGCTACCCCCTTGATTGTCCCGGCTGGTAACATGATGGAGTAAGTATTTAATTGTGTACACTAGATGAGCTTTGCTCTAAGATAAAAAGTTTTACACTTATATGGGATTCAAATGTTTTCTTTTCAAAGTATCGTCCCATATATGTGAAGCAGCATGCAATATCTTTATGAAGATGTTTTCTGCAAATGTTTTCCAAAGAGGGCAAGAACTCACTGAGTACGCTAGTACTCAGCCCAAAATCTTTTCTTTTCAAATGCAGGATGAGCGACGGGATGGCAAGTGGTGTGACGGCTGCCGAAGTTATTTGGGTGGCGATCATTTAGATCGTCATCGTTATTTTGCTTAACGTATCGTGATACGTGATTCCACATTTGATATGTAATGTTTTAAACAAACTCGAACTCCATACTTATTTTCGTTTTCTTTTCTGCCGATTACCCGATCGCGGGTAATTGATGAAACTCAAGCCTAAATTACTTCCGCTGTGCAGGGTCCGAAGTCTTCATACTTCGAACTCTAGTTAGTATCTGGGCAAGTTACTCATCAGACGACTTATTTTGAATTCATATCCATGTTTTCCGAGAGTGTTTTTTAAGTTTACCGAAATGTAATTTATGCATATATAGTGCCATATCTTAGGCGGTTATTGTGTTGTAATCAATGTTTTAATAACCGGACCGGACCGGTCGGTTCGACCTGTTGGACCGGGAACCAATCATGGTGTCGGTCCGGTCAACCTCTAAAAACCGCTTGTGGGTCAAAACCGGAAAGAACCGGTCAAAACCGGCCGGGTCATGGAACCGGCGCCGGTTTTCGAGAACCGACTGGTTCAATTTTTTTTTAATGTGCAAATATTTGTGTTTCCAATGAGGTTTGAACCTTGGACCTCTAGGATGATAATCTAAGGTCTCAACCAACTCTCCCAACCCACACATCCTTCCGCCGTCCGTTTCGTCTCTGTTTGGCTCCGCCGGTATGTAACCTCTCGTCTCTCTCTCTCTTTCTCCCGTACTCTCTCTCATCCTCTTCTTTTTCTGCTTTGTCAGCCGCGCTACGGCCGCCCTGCCGGATTCCGCCGCCGGCCACCCCTGCGGTCTCCTTCTGCTGCCCCTGCAACGCCACCGCGCCGCCTCTCCTTGGTGAGTTCTCTCTCTCTCTCTCGCACTCTGTCCAGCTCTCTCTCTCTCTCTCTGACCCAACTACATATCCATGGAATCTGCTCAAGGCTCGTGGATCTGCTCTTAATTAGTTGTTGATAATGAAAATTTGGTTTCTTGTTGTTAGAGTATAGCAAATGATTATAATTTTGACATGAATTTTGGGCTAAAGCATATATTTATGTGTTAATGTATTCCCCAGACCATTTGTTGATGAAGTCTGTATGGCTACACACTTGCATATCTTGGATAGAATTGTCAGTAATCAACTTATAAAATCAGCTCCATATTTTGGCATCTGACACTACTTGCTTCTTGTTCGAAAATATCTTTGAGTGTTTAATTTCTACAGTAGTCAAGGTAAATCTGAATCATAAGTATAACCAGCTAGATTAGGTTATATAGATGAATGCATTTATGTCTTGTTAGATTGTGGTGTTTGATTAAAATTGGTGCTGTTTGGCTGTTACTGTTAATAATGGGATATTAAATATTTGTTATATTTTTCTTACATTGCAGATCATTTTACATTCTTGTTCTACTGGCTTTCTTTAATACTTCACAATTGCGTTCCCTTCTTTCTACATATTTCATTTCCTTTTCTACAATCATCATTTTGTTGTGTAGAAACCGCCATCAGAATTACATAAAAAATATTGTTACTATCTTAAAATTTCGAACTTAAAATTTAGAAAATATAGCCTTCACCCAAAGAATTCATCTGCATCCCCCAATATGATATCTTAATTTGGATAAAGCTCAACGTATCTGTGGATGAAGCACATAAGTATTATTTTAGAAGTATTATATGTTTTATTTTCTTTAGAAATATCCATGGGAAATTGAGAATGATGGAATTTTTTAGAAGAAGCTAAGGTTGATTTTTCTAGAATTCAATTTTTCTGATGCAATAAATATTTCAAGTTTGAATTTGAAAATCTTTAATGAACTTTTCTTTTCATGTAAAATCTTATGTTTCTGCAGAGAGAAAAGACGAAAGGAAGAACAGAGAAGTCATTCTACATAGTGGAGCTTATGGAGAGCCGTTTGAACCGCTCCTCGAATGGTTCTGAGTAGATAGTATATTTTATTTGGAATATTAAAAACGACTTTGTAAGATTTGCTTATTTTGTCAACTTTGTATGATTTACTTATTTTGTAAACAACGACTATCTAGCTACGTAAATGTTGTCAAAGAACATATTTTATTGTTATATATGACGCGTTATTGTATTAGTTGTTTTGATATGCTTGTTTGGGATGATTGAGCAAGTAAATGGGTCGAAAATGGATACAACTAATACATAATTAATATTAAAAAAATTACAGAAGAATATCAAGGGAATACTGATTGATGTTCCGTCGGTAGACCCTATCAAGGAAAACCACAATTTACCGACAGAACTATATCCCTCGGTAATACCAAGGGAATACTGAGGGATTTTCCCTCGGTTATTACCGACGGAAATTACCCTCGGTAGCTTTGTTTGGTTGACGAAATCCAAAAACAGAAACTTATCGACGGAAATTTTTCCGTAGGAATTTACCGACGGAAAATCCCTCTGTAAATCCCTCGGTAAAAGTGCTCCCGACGAATTCCGTCGACAATAAAATGGTGAAGGAATTATCCCTCAGTAATCCCTCGGTAAAATTTACCGAGAGATAAAATCCGTCGGTATTCGTTTACCTACAAGCCATTTAGCAACAGACACAATCCGTCGGTAATTCCGTCGGTAACTCATTTACCGACGGAAATTCATACGTTTACCGACGGAAATTTCCGTCGGTAAACGCAATATTTTTTGTAGTGGTAGAAAATATAATACACCGCACGCAGGCGGGATTGAACCAAAGTCCTCTCAATAAGAAGAGTCTTGTGGTGTCTCATTAGCCACTTAAGCTAGACCTCATTGGCATTAATACATCAATTGTAACTTATATTTTGATTCAGATTTATATTAAGTAAACAAAAATTATACATTTTTTTTCAGTGTTGGCTGCATGGCTTGTGTTCGAATTTGAATGCTAAAAAACAACACTTCGTTCGTAATATATGTGAGAGAAAGAGAGAGAGGATGCCGGAAACCGGAGCAAAACTATTAGAAAGGTAAATTATACTCCCTCTTTTCATCATAAATGTAATACTTTGGGTTCAGTACGAATTTTAAGAAATGATTGATAAATTGGTTTTGAGTGGAGATGAGATCCATCATAATGAATTGTTGTGAAGTTTAAAATAAAGGTAGTGGGTGTGGTCATTTTTTAAAATGAAAAGTGTTACACTTATTATGAACGTACGCAAAAGAAAATTGTGTTATACTTATCATGGACGGAGGGAGTAAGTGACTAGGAGGGAGAGGGATGAAGTATTTGTGTTAATTTGGCCGTTAGCGTAGTTGTATGGCAAGCCGATATATATTTTATTGTCGCTACTGCCCTTCAAGTTATCAAATACTCCGTGGCTTCGAATTTGTGCTTTCGCTTTGCTCAAAACTCAAAAGAGCACATTTTAGTTAGTTTCTGTTGGGAATTTTCAGTTGCTAACTTTTTCACATTTTCTGTCTAATTTTTATGGTATTTCAATCTTAATTTCAAAATTGTATCGCTTGGTTGGACGTTCAACACCTCATATGACCAAATAAAGATATAATTTGTTCAATCGACGTGTAAGGGAAGCCAAGGCCTAAGCCGGAACGATTAAATGATGAATGTTAATTTGCTAGTGTTTATTGCATATTCGAACGATATGATGAGAGTTTATAAAACGCAAAACATTTCAAAAATTCATAATTAATATGTGTTCTTCCATTCGACTGAACTTATACAAAGCTATTTCTACGTTGAAATCCATATACCTTTTTTACGGTGGCAAAAACAATTTAACGATTTTGATCGCTATTTTATGAATTTTTTTTTCCCTATCATACAATATACTTCAATATTTTTGTACTTGATCAGCTTCATTGAGTCTATAATGATTTTAACACAATACAAAATCTGCACACACACACACACACACACACACACACACACACACACACACACACACACACATATATATATATATATATATATATCTAGAATTTAACCTGGAACGGCAGCCAAAATCAAGCACTATATTGAAAAAGAATGAATGTTCGCCCGATTTATAAATTAAAAAGAAAAAAGAAAAAAGTAGAACATAATAAGATTCAGCTATATCACGATATATGATAGAGTTTAGAGGGCTTCAAATCCCGAGTAACATTAAAATAATTCAACGTCCGAATCCACTTCTCCTGCGTCTTGAGCAGATGAACAGCGACGGTGTCCGGCCAGAGCTCGTGCGTGCATCTCGTGGGCGGCTCCGGGTAGTTGTACATGGACCATTTGGCGTTGTACCTATTCTTCCCGCGGCGGCCGTTGCGGATCCAGTCCCCAAAAACCTTGTCTTCCGGACCTTCTAGATGCTTCTTAGGAACATCCGAATCCCTAATCCACTCGACGATGTCCCACGATACCAAATACCCCATCCCCGACATGTAATGCACGAACGGATCCATGCTAGGGCACGGGATAACGTACCCGTAATACAAATCCCGTCGCGGTAACGGCGTTAGCGACTCCACCAGATTCTGGAGCCGGAAATACACGTCGTCGTCGCCTTTCATCACGTAGTGGTACGGCGGGTAGGGTGCGTCCGACGTGGCGTTGTCGAGCAGCATTTCCGGCAGGCTGGAGAAATAGGTGTAGGTTTTGCCCTTGTTCATGTTCTCGTGGCAGTTGAGGATGATTATGTCGTCGAACCGCATGATCTCGAGCGCTACGAGGACCCGCTGGTCCTCCTTGGTGAGGTTGCAGAACACGAATTTGACGTCCACGCGGGCCCCGGTCGGGGACTGCGTGCCGTAGATGAGGCGGAGGAAGTGCCGCTTATGGTAGTGGTCCGGGAGCGTTAGGATCCCGATTAGTATTCTGATTTCGTCGTCGTCGATCGTTTGACTTTGACTTTGACTATGACTCAGTGGGGATGTGTCGTCATGGGAATTCATGGCGCATTTTCCGAATTTCACGAGACTTTCGTACCGGAGTTCATTGATGGAGGCGAGAATGCAGAGGAAGACGATGAGGAAGAAGCACGAGGCCACGAATCGCCGGCCGTCGAGGAATGTACGCGACTTCATTGTTGTGGCAGTATGAATATGAAGAGAATTCATGTGATGTACTTTTGCTTGAATTTAAAGATTTTGGTTGGCGATAGATATCGTGTTAGGGAGTGGAGGAAATTTGACTTTTATTTAGAGAAGAAGATGGAATCGAGTTTTGAGGGTTAAGGAAAGGGAAAAGAGGAAGAGAAATTAGTGGGATTGAGCCTAACGTTATGGTGACTCAATCGGAGTGTGAAATAGGAGTATTAATTAGGTGGTTTTGCAATTTGCATGAAGTGGTGAACGTGGTGGGGGTCTTAGTTTCTGTAGTTATGGATTGAATTTCAAGTCATTGACTGCCCAATCTAAATACAAATAAAAAGTGCTTTTAGAGATCCAAGAAATAAAGGTGACGAGCATATAAAATTAATATTTGTTCAAGTTATTATTCATCGTCTTCCAATTATGTTTCTTTTCTTCCTTTTTTTCAGTTATTATAGCAATTTTGTTTTTTATTTTCTTTTTCTTGTTGCTGGTGGGTGAAAAAAGAGTCAGATGTATCCAAACTATATATGGCAGAGGCCGAAGGTTCTCGAAAATCAATTTGGGCTCAAGCCCATGGAAGCCCGACCCAACTCAGATTTTTTTCGGGTCAAAAACCTCATCGAGAATCCTGAACGGCTAACAAAGCATGAAACGGACCGATCGACTGATTCTCCAAGCAAAAACCAAGACCAACATTATTGCATGAGATCTAATTCTAATCATCAAATCTTACACAGTCCAGCAACAATTTTATTTTGTGAGGACCACAAACAAGCTACAATTTATCTGTGTGCCAACGCATGATCAGCCAAAATAATATTCATACCTTTTCATGTAGATTAAATTCCTTTGTTTTTTAATTATTGAGAAAGAAAAAATGGAGCCTTACTTGTAGCTGATTTGCTAAATGTTCAACCAAATGAATAAGTACATTGGGAAATATCATATTTCTTCATTTATATGAAATAAACAGTAAATATTATATACTTGCTAAAGTCCACAAACATTCTATAGATCATATTTTGGTATAATTAACCAGGTATATCATTCAAAATTATCCTTGTTATCGTGCTAGATTGGGAAAAAAACAAAACAAAACAAAACAAAGAAACAAAAAAAGACAATATCTTTCGCTGGTCCTATATATATGTGGGATGTCATCACTAAGTCTAATGATTTTTAAGCAAATGCCCCCTCAAACATGTATAAATATATAATAGAAATACATGCCTAGATTTACTAATGTTATTGGGGTGATATCCTCCACTATTAGAATTAATTCAAAAAATATTATAGAAAAAGGAATCAATTCAAAAATACTTTTTACACTTTAATCATATTAATTAGGAAAATAAACTCTAATGACTAATTAATGCGTAATAAATGATTACATGTAGCACGAGGGCTGCTTGCGGTGTAAGAATGGATGAACATTTGAATATTCTTCTGTAAATATTATATACTTGCTAAAGTCCACAAGCATTCTATAGTCCCAGTGGGGATGGCCTAGTAGTGGAGTGGTTGCCTGTTGACCAATAGGTCAGAGGTTCGAGTACTCTCGGCAACAAAAAATTCTAGGTAGGGTGTGTGAGTATTAATATTTGTAATGATATTCAAAAAAATAAAGAAAATAAAGAAAAGCAGTGTGTATTAATGTTGACTTTGTGGAACACGGAGTCTTGTAGTCGAAGCCGTCGACTCGTTGGATTTTTCCTTCTGGAAGATTGCAACCTGCTCCATCTTCACAATATTAATTCTCTTCTTTCAGAACTTCCCTTCTTAACTAGTGAGTAGTATTTAATTAATTAATTAAAACTTGATAAGGAAAATTGAAATTTATGTTCTTTATCCAAATGGAAACATAAAATATTTGACCATCTGAATATTCTTCTGTTGTTGGAAAGTCCCAATTTCATGCTATGAAAATGATATACTCTGATCCTTCCCTCAAACATTATAAATTTAATATTAAGGAAATTTTCATGCTACACATATTATTACTAGTACTACTGCTATCACTATTATGCTGCTCAAATAAATTTTATTCATACAAAAAAATACTGCATCAATGCTTTATTATATAATGTGACGTGAAATACCCCATCCTTTCCAAATATACGAATTTTCCTCAAAATTCTAACACGGTTTCTTGTTACATCAACCTACCTAGCAATTTCTTAACCAATAGGCCGTAGCATATATATTCTACATAACCTGGCCCCATGCCCATTGTCACCAATAAATTCCTAAAATTCTACATCCAAACACAAATATCCCAATCATACACATCGCTACATTCTCTCTCTAAATTAAATTATCATCTACATTTCTCTCTCAACATTATTAGATTAGATACAACTTCAGTTCAACTCCGTAGATGGCCGTGGACGGGTGGTCGTTGGTCGGCCGGCTGAAACGGGCCGTAAAGAAGATCACATTTCTGCTGGAGTTCAACATTAATCGATGGAAACTGGCATCATTGATCGGGCCGTCATCTAGCAACAGACGGCTCAGCTTCACCGATAGGCCCGGGATAAGGGCCTGTTTGGATGATTCGGAATCCGATGGCCCGGGATCCGCTAGGAGTCTGCAGCGGACTATAAGCTATCCGTCCGAGGATGACGTGGACAAGAAAGCCGATGCTTTTATTGCCAACTTTTATAAGCAACTTCAGATTGAGAGGCAAGTTTCTTTGGAGCTGAAGTATTATAGGGGTGATAGCTTTAATTCTGAAAAATCTCCGTGATGGATTAATCTTATCAAACCAGGCCCGATTCAGTGTTTTCGGGCTTTCGAGAAAATCTTGAAAGAGTGAGTTTTTGTATTGGATTTCTTTTTTTTTTTCCTTTCTTTTCTTTTCTCTTTGATGGGAGTTTTGAATTCGAGAGTGGGAGACTTTTTAGTTTTATTGAAAAGAGTCTCTTAAATTTTTGTTCATTCGTTTATATCTTTTTTTTTTGTCTGATTTTTTTTTTGTGTGCATATTGTTTTGTTGATGTACTGGATCGTGATGAATATGAAGACATTTGATTTTTTTATAGCGTATTGATTCTTCTTTTTTATTGCAAAGATTCCATATGTATACATAATAATTGATTATAGCAAATTTGCTATGGTATACGAAATAAACTTTATTCTCATTTAAATGTTAGACTTTTCAATTATGATTCCTTTTTGGCTGCTAATTAAGTTGCATAACTAAACCTAGGAGATGCGACTCCTTTAATGCCTTATTTACTTATATATGCTAAATTATTAATATATTAAAAAGTACTCGACCTAATGCATTATTTACACGAAATAAGTAAAAATTACTTATTTTTTATGATAAACAAATGTGAATTTTGAAGGATTAGTACCATTTAGTCATGTATTAAGTCCTTTTGCGACAAAGAGATTGGATAATAAGCTAAATCAAATACTCATACTTGATGATTGTAGTCCCCTGCAATATACAGTCCCTACTATAAATTTTAGTTAAATTCGAGATGAGTTGTACAATTATTAGACATCTGAAATGAGCAACCATCTAAGCAATATTGATATGATAGAAGAACGAGAAGAAGATGCAGGGGACCAACAAGATGTGGGAATTGCTAAGGGCCGACAACGCCGAGTGATTACCAAGTCCAAACGATTTACTTAAATCTCTAGTTATTGGGCTTGTGTCTTTTGATGGGCTGAATAAAGCCCATAGCTTACTTTTGCTGATATTTATTTGCTTTCTTCTTATTTACGTATTTAAGGGTAGGGCTCCAGTTAATTGGGGATATCGAAGTTTATCAGAAATTACTGTATTTTGGGGCTTTCTCTTACGTGATCGTGAGATTTAGCAGGAGTTTCACGTTCTCTTTAACGTGATATTAATACAATCGTATTATTGGTACTTTAATTGAGAGTTGTTCCATGAAGAAGAGCTCCGGTGAGTGGCAGCAGAAATTTGGTGCACTTAGTGCCCAAGTTGATGAATTTGTACGAACAAGTGCTGATGGACAACAACAAATTCGACAATCTCAGGTCGGATTTCAGAAGCAGTTGGATGAAATCATGGAGTTTCTTAAAGCAGCTCACAAGGAACAGATCCCGCCTTCACCGCCGTTTTGTGGATCATCTGTTCGTCTTGATGTCCCTCGTTTCGATGGCACAGATCCCTATTCATGGGCGTTTCAAATTGAGGAGTATTTCTCGTATCATAATACACCGGATGCGCAACGCATCCAAATTGTAGCCTTCCACCTAGATGGGAAAGCTTCCACATGGTTTCAGTGGTTGAAATCGCAAGAATTACTATCTTCTTGGTCTGATTTTCTAGCGCTCGTTCTATCGCGTTTCGGAGCATCTCCATTTGAAGGCTCGGAAGGGAAATTGGCAAAATTAACTCAACAAGATTCGGTGATTGAGTATCAATCGGAATTTGAATCCTTAATGGCGCACACAAAAGGTATTTCGGAGGCTCTGCTTATTTCATTTTACATATCCGGTTTGAAGTCCTATATTCGCCGCGAATTGCAATTGAATCGGCCGACTACTTTGGATGAAACATTTGCTCTAGCTCAGGTTTTTGAAGGGAAATATATGGACAATCAGGCTGATGTTCGGGCCTTGTCACGCACTGTCAACCGTATCTCTTTTTCACAATCGACGGGTGGAACAACTCGCACTCCGGTGCAAGGTTCTACGCCTCTGCCACCTCTGAAACAACAGGGCAGCGCGAGGTCTTTTCTTCGAGAACCCAACCCCCTCAAAGGGATTCGCCAACTGTGCTGATTCGCCAAATGACACAAGCAGAGATACGTGCCAAGAGCGAACGTGGTCTTTGTTTTCATTGTGATCAACGGTGGTCTCCAACTCACCGTTGCAAAAATAAGGGCGCCGTGATGATCATGGCCGGTGAGGATTTGGATGAGGGTGCAGATGACAATGGGGGCGATAGTGATACTGATGAGCAGGTTGTCGATGATGGAGTTACTATGGGTGACATTTCAAGTTTGAACTCCTTATCAGGAACCGATCAGCCGCGTTCTTTACGTCTCTTCGGCAAGAGAGAAAAACAGAAGTTTCAAGTAATGATCGATAATGGTAGTACTCACAATTTCATAAATCCCACACTTGCAGAACTCTTGAAACTAAACATCGAAACCACTTCTAATTTTCGGGTGTACATTGGCAATGGTGATTCTCTTGTATGTCAGCACAAATGCAAGGGAGTTTCAATTGATCTTCAGGGTACTACATTTTCTCTTGATTTATTTGTATTACCAATTAAAGGTCCGGATATTATTCTTGGCATTCAGTGGTTACAGGAGTTGGGTCGAGTTACTCATGATTATAGTCGTGGTGTTATGGAATTTCGTTGGAAGGGTAAGAAGGTCGTCTTAAAGAGTGATTCCACATTGGGTAACAAGGAAATTAGTTTCAGATTGTTGCAAACTTTGGTGAAGAAATAGAAAGTGGCTGAGGTATTTGAGATCTATGTATTCAAATCTGCGCCATCTGAGACTATAACATTGTCAGAAGTTGATCTCGTCGGTATTCCGTCAAGCTTGCGAGAGGTGCTGGTTGATTTTCAAGACGTGTTTGCCGAGCCAAAGGAACTTCCTCCGCATCGGTTATTTGATCATTGCATTCATTTGGAACCGGGCATTAAACCTATTAATGTTCGCCCCTACCGTTATCCATATTTCCAAAAAAACGAAATGGAAAGATTGGTACAAGAAATGTTGGACCATGGACTCATACGGCCTAGTCAAAGTCCTTTTTCATCGCCGGTGTTATTAGTTAAGAAGAAGGACGGATCTTTCCATTTTTGTGTGGATTATCGAGCTCTAAACGCCGTGACAATCAAAGATAAATTTCTCATTCCAACAGTGGATGAATTGATTGATGAATTGGGAAAATCAGTTATTTTTTCAAAGCTGGATTTATGTGCCGGATATCATCAAATCCGAGTACATGCGAAGGATATATTTAAGACAGCTTTCCGCACTCACGAAGGTCATTTTGAATTCCTCGTCATGCCATTCGGCCTGACAAATGCTCCTTCCACTTTCCAGGTAACTATGAATTTTTTCCTTAAGCAGTTTCTGCGCCAATTCGTGGTGGTTTTCTTTGACGATATCCTCATCTATAGTGCATCTAAAGTCGAACATGTGGAGCATTTGCGGTTGGTTTTGGAATGTTTGAAATCTAATCAGTTTTTCGTGAAACTTTCCAAGTGTAGTTTTGGGACACAAGCTGTGGAATACTTAAGCCATATTGTCAGTGCTGGGGAGGTGCGAGCAGACCCTGCAAAAGTGGACACTATGTTGGCTTGGCCAGAACCTAGATCTGTCAAACAGATTCGTGGATTTATTGGGCTCACGGGCTACTATCGAAAGTTTGTTCAAGGTTATGCCTCTATTGCAGCGCCATTGACTGATCTGTTGTGTAAAGATAAATTTGAATGGACAACGACTGCCTCGGTCGCTTTTCCTAAGCTCAAACAAGCGATGGCCTCAACTTCTGTTCTGCGACTTCTGGATTTTGAAAAGCAGTTTATTGTTGAAACATATGCCTCTGAGGTTGGAATTGGTATTGTATTACTACAAGATAACTCGCCCGTTGCGTACCATAGTCGAAAGTTGGGCGTGCGATTACAAGGAGCTTCAACATATATTAAAGAACTCCACGCTGTGACAGAGGCTATAGGAAAGTGGCGCCAATATTTATTGGGCCGTCGGTTTCTCCTACGTACAGATAATCGCAGCCTGAAAGATATTCTACAACAACATATCCACACGCCGGAGCAGCAAAAATATGTACGCAAATTATTGGGTTATGATTTTTCGATTGAGTACAAACCCGAAAAACAAAATATTGTGGCTGATGCTTTATCACGGGCACCGGAAGGTGCAAACACTAGCTCTAGTGCGAGCATGCTGATACATGGTGAGATTGCGAACATGTTGTTTGCTGATGATATGGTGGAAGAGATGGTTGAGCAGACTTTCTTAACTATTCAGAGCATCCCTATTACGGCATTCCTAAATGATTTGAGGCGTGAAAATAAAGAGAGTACTGACCTTATTGATCTACATCAGCGATTACAGCGCGAGGAATTGTCTCCTGACTATGCGTTGCTGGATGGGTTGCTCACTTTCAAAAGCAGGTATCTCATCTCTGCAATTTCTGATTTAAAGCAAATGTTATTGCAAGAATTCCATTGTTCTTCCATAGCAGGTCACGGAGGTGTTAAGAAGACTTTGATGGGCATCTCAGCTTTGTTCTATTGGCCTAAGATGCGGCATGATGTAATTTTATTTGTGAAATCTTGTGTGGTATGCCAACAAGTGAAGCATATGACGACGGCCCCGGCCGGTTTATTACAACCATTACCTGTGCCGGCGTTGGTGTGGAATGAATTGACTATGGATTTTATAACTCATTTACCCAATTCTCGAGGCTTTTCGGTCATACTTGTTGTGGTGGATAGATTGACAAAAGCCGCCCATTTTGGGCCTTTAGCCGCCGGATTCACTGCTAGCAAAGTAGCTAGATTATTTTCTGATATGATTGTTAAATTACATGGATTTCCTTCTTCTATTATATCAGACTGGAATCCAATTTTTCTTAGCCGATTTTGGACGGAGTTGTTTAAGTTGAGTGGCACAACCCTTAAACACAGTTCAACATATCACCCATAGACGGATGGGCAGACTGAGGTTGTCAATCGAGGGTTGGAACAATATCTCCGTGCGATGACAGCAGACCAACCGGAGCGTTGGGCTGAATTCTTAGGATGGGCTGAATTTAGCTACAACACGAGCTACCACACAAGCATCAATATGAGTCCATTCCAGGCAGTGTATGGTCGTGCCCCACCTCTTGTGCCTCGCTATGAGCCGAGCTCAACTTCGTTGGATGCCTTGGAATCTTTGTTGATAGAGCGAGATAAATTGTTGAAGGAGTTGAAAGAATATTTACATGGGGTTCAGAATCAGATGCAGCAGCAAGCCAACAAAAAACGACGAGATGCTGAGTTTCACGTTGGATATCTTGTGTGGGTTAAGCTTCAACCTTATTGGCAAGTTACTGTGGCTAGACGATATTCCCCGAAATTGGCCAAGAAGTATTTTGGCCCGTATCTTGTGCTGGAACGAGTGGGCTCTGTGGTGTATAGATTGGAGTTGCCAGCACGGAGTCGCGTTCACCCCGTGTTTCATGTTTCTTTGTTGAAACCATTTGTCGGTTCAACCACTACACCTCTTAATCCATTGCCTGTTGATATGGCGGGGCAGCCGACATTGGTTCCATTGGTTATTGTATCGTCGCGAGTGGTACTTTGTGACGGACAACCCGAGTCGCAAGTGTTAGTGCAATGGCAAGGACTACCTCCGGAGGTAGCTACATGGGAACCTATATCATCCATACGCGAAGTGTTTCCTGATTTTCACCTTGAGGACAAGGTGAATTCGAAGGTGGGGGGAGTTGATACGATAGAAGAACGCGAAGAAGATGCAGGGGACCAACAAGATGTGGGAATTTCTAAGGGCCGACAACGCCGAGTGATTGCCAAGCCCAAACGATTTACTTAAATCTCTAGTTATTGGGCTTGTGTCTGTTGATGGACTGAATAAAGCCTATAGCTTACTTTTGCTGATATTTGTTTGCTTTCTTCTTATTTACCTATTTAAGGGTAGGGCTCCAGTTAATTGGGGATATCGAAGTTTATCATAAATTACTGCATTTTAGGGCTTTCTCTTACATGATCGTGAGATTTAACAGAAGTTTCACGTTCTCTTTAACGTGATATTAATACAATTGTATTAAATATAGTCGTCACTATAGAATTTAGTAAAATTTGAGACGAGTTCGTATTAATTTATTATTCCTAGGCACCAAGTATGAGCAAACATCCAACCACAAATGGAACAAAACATAGCATTTGTACTTTGTGATTATTCTCGAAGTACTACACAAGCTACTACACCATTTCGCGAACTCAATTTGCCAAATATATATATCAAGGAACTTGCTTAATTTTAACCATATTAACCAGTAATGTGAATAAGTCTTATTATAGATTCAATAGTTTAATCTCGTTTTAAAAATTCATTATTTATATATATATATATATATATATATATATAAATTAAATGGGTGATTACTGATTATATATTGAAACCATTTGCATATCCCGTTCAAAGTTCTATACTTGTGAATAAGGACCAACTTATTTATGTTCAACATGACAACATCTTAATTCTTACGGTAACAGAACTGAAACAATCAAAACACTTCAGTTCTGATTTGACTGGAAGCCCCTCTCAGGAAGAAATTTCGGAAAACCCAAAAATTTATGAATTTAAATTTTAAATATTAGAATCTCCATTAAACCTTAGCCTTATTTCTTTATATTTGGGCTCGGCCCAACTTATTTATATATTTTATATGTTAGCTTCGGCCAATTCCGGTGTTGTACCATTTTTATCCTCATCAATTATAAAGTGTAATTAAACTTTATTCCGTCATTTTAAAATCGTTACTACATTATATCAGTACTTCCATT
Source organism: Agastache rugosa (assembly GCA_031470985.1). NCBI lineage: Eukaryota > Viridiplantae > Streptophyta > Magnoliopsida > Lamiales > Lamiaceae > Agastache > Agastache rugosa. The sequence continues at coordinate 19,036,481 of CM062603.1, read as the reverse complement.
ATCGCATTCAATTAATCATTGATGGAATATTGATTTTATGATTGGAGTACACGTTCAGATTTTACTAATATTATATAGATCGAGATGTTTAATTATCGGAATTACACGTAAGTGACTTAGTGATGACCTGAGAGATTAGTTCGGACCAGCACCACGATTTTTAAATTGGGCCGCTAATTTCGAGAGTTCAGTCCAACGACCATAAAATCTAGTGGGCCGGGCCAACCTAGTGGACCAGCTTTGAAATCAGTGGGTTATTTTTTACACCAATAAAAGGCTATATGCATAAATAAAAAAGAATACTTTCAATCCTCACAATTTATACACAATGGGGGCGTTTGGTTTGATGGATGGGATAGATAATGTTGGATAGGATAGTGTAGGATGTGATTATTTAGATTAATAGTCTTGTGTTTGGATTGCTTGATTGTGGTGTAGGATAATTAAAGGACTATGTGAGTGTGTGCTACTATGTGCTGTGTGTGTGAGTGTGTGTGCTACTGTGTGCAGTGTGTGTGTGTTTATGTGTGATTATTTTAGAATTTTGCATCATGGATTAGACAAGGATTAATAATCACCCCAAATTTGGGATGATAAGTTATCATCCATTTGAATGATTGGATCACGGTCCTAGTTATTCATCACGGGTTTCATCATTCAAATCAAACATTTGATTAGATGGGATTATATTATCAATCACTCCTTATCATGCAAACCAAACGCCCCCAAAATGAACAACTACATCAAATACAACTTCTTGTCACTAGAACGTGAACTTGCGATCACCAACTATTACAATTTTTTTTGATACAAAACGACATTATAAGATCATAATTTGATAACATTACAAAGAATTCTATATAAACCGTAGCACTAATCACATTAATTTATTTAAATGAGAATCAAACGAAATACCTTTCTGATAGTACCGGCCTCATCCTGGGCCTGACCTAAGGTTAATTTGGGCCTATATATTAAGGCTCGGCCCACAGAATTCGGCCTAAACAAAGTCAACATCTGCCTTGAAGACCAAGTAACGAAGTCCTACTTTGAAGGAAGATAGAATTCTACTATGAATGGTAATCGGATATGCATGTATTAAGAAACTAGATATGTAAAAGGAGTCCGAACCCTAGAAGGATTAGGGCTTAATTCAAGGCTTATAAATAGATGCAAGATTAGAGGTGTAAGGACATTCAATACTCATTGTACTCACAAGCATAATAAAGGCTCTCTATATTCTCTCCCGTGGACGTAGATCACATCGATCGAACTACGTATATCCTTGTGTCATCGTGTTATTATTTCTTTTAGCTACTTTCATAAACCCTAGATTTATCATTGGCGCCGTCTGTGGGAATGAAAATCGACGGTCCTGTGGTAGCTGATCAATGATGGTAACGCGATCGCAAAGCATGCAGGAAGCCCAAAACCAACAGGGGAATACCAACGAAGCAGAAAGTCACCCTGTAAGGAGGGGTATTCGCCAGAAGTACAAGTCGGTTCCAAAAGAGGGGCACAACAATGACCCAATAGAAGAAAATCCCTACGAAGGGATGCCCGAGCTAGAGGACATCCCTCAGAGAGACCCACCGCAAAACAGTCCTTTGGAACGGGTGATACTCCAGAAGGGTACGTCGAAGAAATCAACGACGAGTCAGAACCGAATGAATCCGAGCCGAAGGGTCATGATCTCCCCGGAGACTTCGACCTTGCCACCACCTACGCTGCCACGGAATTCGCTAAAGCACATAAGGAGAAGTTCAAGCGCTTCCTTGCAGCAGCTCGGAAATCCTCAATACCCGAGGCTAGAGAGAGTTCAACACGGAATTCCCAACCTAAAGCTCCTCGCTACACCGAGAGGCAGGAACCGGAGCTAAGGGGGAAGCACGACCCCCGGCGGGGTTCAGTTCGACGTCAGAGTCCAAGCTCGCAGCGGAGTCCCAGGCGACATCATATCCAAAGGCGACCTCGGAGCCCCAGAAGGAGCCGAAGTCCGAGCTATAGCGAGAGTCGCAGTCCCCCGAGGAACCAACACCGACGTGAAAAGGAACCAGCTCGACTTGTCAGCCCGTTCACCGACGAGCTGCTTGACACCAAACTCCCCACGGTGTACAAATTGCCAAACATTCCGGCCTACAATGGGCTAGATGACCCCCTTAACTTCTTAACGCGTTTCAGGTACAGCATGCACAACCAGGGCCTTAGAGAGGAACACATGTGCAAGCTATTCCCCGAGATGCTAATCGATTATGCTCGAGCTTGGTTTGACAGCCTCCCAACTGGCAGCGTGGGGTCCTGGACCTATTTGGAAAAAATCTTTAAGCAAAGATTCCATACAAAGGTTCAGGCTCGCCGAGACACAGCCTACCTCCTATCGGTGAAGCAAAAGGACAAAGAATCTATAAGGGAGTACGCTTCCAGATTCATGCAGGAAAGCTTGAAAGTTGATAAAATCGACGATGTCTTCCTCATCTCGGACTTCCGAAACGGGGTTGCTCCTGGGTCCCTGAATCAGGAGCTCGCTAAACAGAAACCTGAGACAGCTCAGGAGATGTGGAGGATTGTATACCAGTTCGCTGATGGCCAAGATGCGGACCGATTGAAGCGGGAAGAGACCGAGAAGAAGAGAACTGAAGGGGATCGAGGTCGGAATGATCGTGATCGGAGAAGTACTCACGAGCGCTTTCAACGAGGACCTATCCAGTCCCGGCTTGGACCTCGGGTAGGACCAGAGCCATCTCAACGACCTCCTTTTGTGAAAACGAATGCCGAGATCTTCGCACTCCACGAGGACTGGTTCACTAAACCACGTCCTATGTCAGGATCTAAACCTCGGGACAGAAACAAACACTACTTCTTCCATGACGACCAGGGGCACCACACGGAGGACTGCCGCGACCTCGCGGAACAGATAGAAAGGTTAGCCCGGGAGGGAGCTCTGAAGAAATATGAAGCCGGGGGGAAGAAAAACAGAAAAGGAAAACGGAAAGGAGGACAGGGTCGCTGTGCTCCAAACAATAAGCGAGCTAAGGTCGATCACGACGAGGAGGATGACGACCCTCAGTACGACGCACCACAGTACGACGGAGTGGTCTCAACCATCATCGGACTACCCCCAGGCATGACAAAAGCTAAGTTGAAGGCAGAAGCTCGCAGACCACCAGTCCCGTCAGATGAGGAGCAAACGAAAAAGCGGTTCAAGAAGGGAGAAACAGTCACATTCTCTGAGGATGATCCTGTACCAACAGCTACACCACACAATGACGCCCTGGTGATACAGGTCGGAGTGGCCAACAAGATGGTCCATCGCGTATTCATCGATGGTGGGGCCAGCGTGAGCATCATCTTCCAACACTGTTTGGATAGGATGGGCCTCGATCTGGCTCGGGTGAACTCAACGCCCCTGCCCCTCAAGAGCTTTACACAGCAGGAGACGCGACCTGAAGGGACCATCGCGCTTGATGTTGCCATCGGCAGCCCGCCGACCAGCGTCAATAAGCTGATTCAGTTCTACGTGGTTAAAGCGAACTCCCCCTACAACATCATACTAGGTCGGGATTGGCTAAATGCAGTCAGAGCCATCATTTCGCCCTACCACTTGCTGTTGAAGATCCCGACCTCGGCTGGAATCCTTACTGTCCGAGGTGACCAGATAAAGGCCAAGGAGTGCATGCAGGTTGCTCTCCGAGGTCAACCACAAGCATAGCAATCAAAGTATCCCAAGGAGCTGGAAGAAACGACGTCGATCTCAGACACCTCGGCGGATCAGGTTCCCTTATCCGAAACAGATCCAGCAAAAGTCGTCAAGGTCGGTTTTGCAGGGGGGCCTCAAACTCGCATGCAGGTAATCCAGCTCCTTAGGGAATATCAAGACGTCTTCGCCTGGTCTCCAACAGACATGACGGGGGTGTCATCGGAAATCATTACGCATAAGCTTAACATTAACCCGAACTCAACCCCGGTCAAGCAGAAACGGTGATCATTTGCTGCCGAACAAAACCAAGTTATCTACCATGAGGTACAGCAATGGTTGAAAGCTGGACTTTTGTTTGAAGTCAAGTACCCAATTTGGCTATCTAATCCAGTAGTGGTAAAGAAAGCAGAAGGAGAATGGAGGATGTGTGTAGATTACACCGACCTCAGTAAAGCTTGCCCAAAGGACTGCTATCCTCTCCCCAACATCGATGAAAAGATCGAATCCTTAGTGGGACACGAGGTATTCTGCTTTCTCGATCTCTACAAAGGGTACTATCAGGTTCTAATGGATGAAGGAGATGCGATCATGACAGCTTTTGCAACGAGCTTCGGTGTCTTTGCATTCAAATATATGCCCTTCGGGTTAAAGAATGCCGGAGCAACATACCAGCGAATGGTCGATTTCCTCTTCCGAGACCACATCGGCAAGATTGTCGAAGTATATGTAGACGACATTGTCGTCAAGAGTAGAGAAAAGGCCTCAGCAGTGAGCGACCTACGAACTACGCTCAACATACTAAAGCAGGCGAACCTCAAGCTGAACCCAAAGAAGTGCACTTTCAACGTGCGATCTGGAAAATTCTTAGGGTGCTGGATCTCGCCAGAAGGTCTCAAAGCCAACCCGCTGAAGGTTAGAGCCGTGCAGGAGATGAAGGTACCCCGAACTATCCGCGACGTGCATAGGTTGACAGGATGTATAACCGCGCTAAGTCGTTTCCTCTCCAAGGCTGCCGAGAAACAGCTCCCATTCTTCAAAATTCTCAAGAAGGCACCGGAATTTGGATGGGGACGAGAGCATGAGCTAGCCTTTGAGGAGCTTAAGCGCCACCTCGGGGACTTACCAACCTTGTCAGTTCCCCAAAAGGAAGAACCCCTCTCTCTGTACCTCGCAGCATCGGAGGAAGCAATAAGTGCAGTGTTGGTCCGAGACGAAGGAGATCGGCAGCTACCGGTGTACTACGTCAGCCGAGTTCTAAAAGACCCAGAGACGAGGTATCAGCCTCTCGAGAAGGTCGCTCTAGCCCTGATAAATGCAGCTCGGCGCCTGAAACCCTACTTCCAAGCTCACCCAATACAAGTTTTGACCGATCTACCACTTTGGCAAGTTCTCACTAAGCCGGAAGCTTCAGGAAGGATCGCGAAATGGGCAGTCGAGCTTGGGGAGCATTCTATATCGTTCGGTCCCCGCCGAGCTATAAAAGGGCAAGCTTTGGCAGACTTTCTCGTAGAAGCTCAATATAAGGACCTCGAAGAACCAAAAGAGATCAAAGCCAAAACTGAACTCCAAGAAGTCCCATTGAAGACACCCAGGACTGCTGGGAGATGTACGTAGATGGAGCTTCGGGAAAAAAAGAAAGTGGAGCTGGCATACTCCTCATCAGCCCGGAGAAGAAGGAATTAACATATTCGCTGCGATTCAAATTTCCCACTATAAATAACGAGGCGAAATATGAAGCTCTTATTGCCGGACTCCGTCTCGCCCAAACCCTCAAGGTACGAGCTGTCCAAGTCCACTGTGACTCCCAAGTTGTAGTCAACCACGTGCTGGGGAAGTACGAGGTGAAAAGTGAGAAGCTGAAGAATTACCTGGAAAAGGTAAAACTCCTAGAACAATCTTTCCAGTTCTTCAAAATAGTTCGCATTTCCCGAAGCCAAAATACCCGAGCTGATGAGCTAAGCAAACTAGCGAACTCCCCATCTAGCTCGACGCTAGTAGAACAAGTTCGGAATCAGAGTATAGAAGAAGCAGAAATTAATGCAATCAAAGAGGACGATCCGAACTGGATGACTCCCTTAATAAGATATTTGGAGAGAGGGGAAGTGCCCGAGGACAAAGCTGAAGCTCGAAAAATTCTAGCTAAATCAACGCAGTACGTCCTCGAAGGAGGAGTCCTTTATCGAAAATCATATCTACAGCCTCTCCTAAAGTGTGTTGCACCAATGGAAGCAGACTACGTACTAAGAGAAGTACATGCAGGGACATGCGGGAGCCACATCGGAGCTCGGATGCTAGCTCAGAAGATCATGCGATGGGGATACTATTAGCCGACAATGGCAAGAGATGCAGAAGGATTTGTGAAAGAGTGTCTGAAATGCCAGCTACATGCCAGAGTGACGAGACTACCCCAGACCGACCTCTCTACTATGCAAAGCCCGTGGCCATTTATGGAGTGGGGCATTGACATCGTAGGACCTTTCTACCCGGCACCCAAGCAAAAACGATTTCTAATAGTTGCAGTCGACTACTTCACCAAGTGGGTCGAAGCTGAACCTTCCACAAAAGTTACAAGTGAGAAAGCCGTTGACTTCGTCTGGAAAAACATCGTGTGCCGGTTCGGAGTACCAAGAGTCCTCATCTCGGATAATGGAACGCAATTTACAAGCAGAGAGTTCCGAGAATTTTGTGAAGGACTCAATATCCAGCAAAAGTTCACCTCGGTCAACCGACCTCAAACTAATGGCCAGACCGAGGTCACCAACAGGACAATAGTGAACGGACTCAAGGCCCGTCTAGAAAAGGATAAGACGGAGTGGATCTACAATCTCCAAAACGTCCTGTGGTCATACCGAACTACACCCTGAACTCCAACAGGAGAAACCCCGTACCGTTTAGTATACGGGTCAGAAGCAGTCATACATGTCGAGATCGGGACACCCAGCCCCCGCACTATCAATTTCTCCGCCGAAGCTAACGAAGAACAATGCCGAACCGACCTGGATTTATTGGAGAAAAAGAGGGAACAAGCCAGCATAAAAGAAGCTCGGTACAAACAGCAGATGACTCGGTATTACAACTAAACGGTTAAACCCCAGCAGTTCCAGGTCGGTGATCTTGTGCTTAGAAACAACGAGATAAGCCATTCGGAGAAGCTCGGCAAGCTCGAAGCCACGTGGGAAGGGCCCTACAGAGTACACGAAGTCCTCGGCAAAGGAGCTTACAAAATCGCCTATCTTTCGGGCGAGCTAATACCCAGAACATGGCACATCGCCCATCTAAAGAGATTCTTCGTATAAGCAGCAAAGTCTTGCATATAGGGTCTTAGTTTTGTCCTTAATGTTTTGTTTTTTTACGAGCTCGTCAAAACTCTTTTTTTTGTTTTGGTCTTTTTTAAATAAAGTTTCTTTTTCGTCTTGCACATCTTGTGTCTTTTGATCTGCTTATACGAAGTATCCATAATATCAAAAATCCCCTCATAAGGTCGAACTACGGTTCCCTTGTGTGGTCAGTAATGACCCGACGTGGGGTAATAATATCCTACAATACGCAAAGGAAACAATTTCCGAGGTCCGAGCTCATCTCCCAACAAAAAAGAAGATCCCATGAGGTCCGAATCAAACTCCCTCCTAAGGATAATTAGTTCTCAACTGGGGTCGGAACCCGGTTCCCCCGGGAGAATAAGATACGAGGTCCGAACCATGGTTCCCTTGTCAACACAAAGAGGTCCGAGTTCAACTCCCTCAAAGATGCATCGTGCAAATAAATCAAGGAAGAAATCTTCACAAAGGACAAGAAGTTCAATGACCAAATATATATATATATATATCTTTATTTCTAACTATTTAGAACAGTTTGTGTGTACATAAATTACAGGCAGAATCGAGCTAATCTATGGGGGAGGATGTTTCTTGCTAAAGCTAAGCCAATCTTCCTCAAATGAGGAAGGCCCCAAGAGATCATCAATCGAAATTCGACCCCGTCCCCGACCTCGACTTCTTCTAGCAGAAAAACTCCGACCTCGCGGGTTAGCTGAACCTCGCCCAACAGCTCGGCTACCTTGGCTCGGGCCGACCTGATGTCCCCGTGAAGCCGTTTTCACCTTGCGGGCAGGCATCGTCCGAGAAGAAGACGGAATGGCTGCGCCCGCGCCATTGGCCAGGAGCGCACGTAACTTAGGTCGGCGGTCCAATATACACTTATACCTGCTCGCACTATCTTTCAGCATGTCAAAAGCACCTTGAAGCCCAAAAGACTCGAGGCCGAGTGCTTCTTTCAGCTCGAGATACTGCTCTAAGTCTTCTTTCGTCTTTAATTCCGCCTCGGATATGGTGATACCACCGCCGCGACAGATAATATCTTCATACTCGGCATGCTCCTCGGCAATCTTCGCATGATCCTTAGGAACACGGCCAGCTCGACCTCGGGCAACTTCCAACTCCTCCTCAACCTGAAGAAGCTGCCTGAAGCAAGTCGGTACTTTGTTGAAAAGCGAGCCGCTTCACTTCAACCTCCTCGCAAAGCGCCTCGAACTTCACCTGCCATTCCTTCAGCTCGGCTTCTTGGGATTTCAGTAGAGTACACTTTTTACCGAAAAGCTCCTCAGCTCGGCGGCATTTCTCCCTCCATTGCTGAGCAATGGACCGTTGGTCAAGCAGGTCTTGTGAAATGAGAGCTATTTGAATGCGTAAAGTAGAAACATCGACAGAATCCAAGCTCTACACGCAAGAAAAGGAAAACAAATCCATTGATTCGAGGATGCTAAGTACAAAATACAATGTACGAAAAAAAAAACTAACTAAACATCGCCGACCTCCTTATTTTGAGAAGGTGGCTACTCGGAGGGGGGATCCTCCACATCCTTGTCAGAGGTCAGATTTTCACCAGTCCCGGCCTCCCGTTCCTCCTCCACTTCCTCTTCGTGGTCTTCGTCTTCTTCTTCTTCTTCATCGCGAAGAGAATCAAAAGCCGCGTCCAGGTCGAGGTCCCGATCTACCGAGCAGTCAGCAATCTGCTCGGCAGATAGCAGCGTGGACGAGCTGGCAAGATTTTCCAGGACAGGAAACTGACCGAGGTGATCTCGGACCACTCTGGCGTACCGGGAAGGGAGAGCTTCATCCCCTAGCCGCTCGAAGCCATAATTGGAGACATCCAGGTCGGGGAAGTCCTTGGCGGCCCTCTCCAAAGCAGCCACGGCGAAGTTCCCATTGATAAGCGCGGCCAAATCATTGGCAAGCTCGGAGAAACTCTCCGACAACAGGAACCTCTTTGTATAGGCCCGGAGGAGCTCACCTTGACTAGCTGCAAGGTTGGCCTCCCGGTCCTTCGCCGCATTCAGCTCGGACTCAAACTTCCGAGCTTTCTCGGCCTCCGCCTCGGCCTTCGCGAGCTGAGCAACCAGCTCGGACTTGACGGCTTTCATGCCCTCTTCGGCCTTGATCAGCTCGGCCTCAGCCTTCTTCGCCCGGGCATTGGCCGACATCAGCTTTTCAGAGTACTGGCTTTTCTCGTCCTCGTGTTTCGCGGACATCTCCCCGACGCTGTTCTTCAGCCATCCCACGAACATATCGATGCCCTGCAAGAAGGAATGCAGTTAGCTACACAGGCAAGAATTAAGGGAAATTGTGTAATGAAAGTAATAAGTCTTCACCTCGGGAAAAGGCAGACCAGCCAGCTTGTTTGGAGGAGCTACCGGGCTCGCGTCACTGCCCGTGACGTCGATAATGTCCACTTCGACCTGGTCCCCGACCTTCGATCGTTTCTGAGGCGGTTTGGGAGAAGGAGAGTGAACAGTTATCACAGCAGACCCCCCGAGCTGACCCTTATCAAAGGAGGAGGCAGATCGTCCAGACAACCTCGCTCTCTTATCCCCGCGAGCTGCGGCCTTGGCACCGACCTCTTTTAACTTCCCGAAGTTCTTCACTGCAAATCGAAAAAAAAAAAGTAAGGACGACGAATCAGCAAACAAAACAACCCTAACAGCACTAGCGGGGCCTCACCCGTCGCCGGATCCACCATACTTTGGGGCTCATACGGGCTCAACCCCGCTTCAGCTAGGGAGTCTTCGTTGTAGCTCCCCTCAAAAGGACCGCGATCCCTCATCGCTTTTATAGCAGTCTCCAAATCCTTATCCACCTCATCTATTACCCACTCGAAAGGCTTTTCTAGCCTCCAAACCAAGTCGACAAAACTATTGTGGCGGCAAAAGAAAAATTTCTTGTGCCATTTGTCCACTTTATTTTGAGTTCGCCCCTTGAACTCAGTCCGGACAGCAGCATAGTACCAGCCCCCCGCCTTTTTGAAGACAAAGAGCTCGTGAATGAGCTCGGCGGATATTCGGTGACCCTTATCAATCGCTGCCACACCCAAATCGGTGAATTGCCTAAACGAATTCGGCATTATCTGCCCTAACGCTAAGCCGAGCTTCTTCTGGAGCTCAGAATAGGACTCAGGGAGGGGTAGTCGAAGACCAGCGTGCAGGCTGTCCTCATAAATAGTAACAAATCCCATCGGGGGAGAGCATGCCCTATCCTCTGGGCGAGGATCTATTAATTCAGCATCGATAGGGAAATTATACGTTTGGGCAAGAAACATAATCCTAGCTTTGTTTAAGGTTGAGGGGTAATCAGCCACTTTCCCCTTCACACACGGGGGCACTATTAAATTTTCGACAAAGGGAATAGAAGATCCTAATACAAAAATGCTAAAATCAACGCTTCTACTCAAGCTGACTGCCAGGGGAGATTCGCTACCACAACTACTACACTGAGAATGGGAGGCCATACTTACTTGTAAAAGGGAGCGGAAATGCTCTGGCACGAATGGAAACCCCAACGGAGTGAACCAACGGAGTAAACGTGGGAGCCGAAAATCGAGGATTTTGCGGGAAGAAGGACACCTTTTTGGAGCGAGAGTTTCTTTTCTCGCTAAGGGCGGCGGATGTGAAATAATGTGATAGGGGGAGAAACGTTTCAAATCCTGTGGATATGCATTTGAATCCCGCCGTTACATATGACACACGTGTGAACATGGGCCCGTCTTTCTCGAAATATGAACCGGCTCTCAACAAAATTCAAAACGGCCCACTACTTTCCCCGCCCTCTACATCGGGTATGGGCCGCGTCTAATGACCGACCTAAACAACATAACAGAGCCGCTGCTACTCAGATTGATCATCTTGTTATACCTACTACTTCAGCTCGGAACATAAGCTCGGAAATTCAGCTCGTATAGGTGATTTGCGCGATCAATCACCTCGGCAATTAGACCTCGTAGTCTGCGTCTACATGTCTTCTTTCCTATTTTTTTTTGGGGGGGGATGTGATAGTATCGGCCTCATCCTGGGCCTGACCTAAGGCTAATTTGGGCCTATATATTAAGGCTCGGCCCACAGAATTCGGCCCAAACAAAGTCAACATCTGCCTTGAAGACCAAGTAACGAAGTCCTACTTTGAAGGAAGATAGAATTCTACTATGAATGGGAATCGGATATGCATGTATTAAGAAACTAGATATGTAAAAGGAGTCCGAACCCTAGAAGGATTAGGGCTTAATTCAAGGCTTATAAATAGATGCAAGATTAGAGGTGTAAGGACATTCAATACTCATTGTACTCACAAGCATAATAAAGGCTCTCTATATTCTCTCCCGTGGACGTAGATCATATCGATCGAACCACGTAAATCTTTGTGTCATCGCGTTATTGTCTCTTTTAGCTGCTTTCGCAAACCCTAGATCTATCATATATCCTTGTGTCATTGTGTTATTATTTCTTTTAACTACTTTCGCAAACCCTAGATTTATCACTTTTGCTCAGAAATATTTTTGGTGCCTCAAAAAGACCACGTGAGCTAGTTTAATTCACACCAAATAAATATGTGTATAGAATAAATTAGCAATAAACCAACTTTATGTGCGTATTTCAATGAAATACAACTATATTTTTTTTTACTTGAGAAAGGGGAAGAATAGTGATTGAACCCGAAATCTCGCTGTTAACAGACAATCTCTATTACCGCTTGAATGTTTCCGAAATTACATAAATACAACTACTAAAGATGCAGAACTGCCGATAGCTAGTAAGTAGTAATAGTAATTTTACTTTATCACACACACACACAAAACGATAATTTTGCTGTGTTATGTATACAACTTAAAAACACAGAAGGTCAGCTTCATTTTGTCATATTTAGGTATAAAATACCATATTTATATAATAATATCTAAATATAGGTACTTTTTTTTTATCACTAATACATATTTTATCATTTTATGGAATACATCATATTATACTATATATGTTAAATATTGAAGTAGAAATAAATACCAAACTATGATTTATAAAGTAGATCCAAAGTTATTTATTGAAAAATGAAATAATATTAAAAAAGTGTTCAAAAACTGACATTTAATGAAAAATTAAGAAAAATCATACTGGACAAGTCGAAAATTTTAGCTCTAAATGTTACTGTCATTTCATGATTATAACAAGTTTGTTCTACTAATTCTGATCCTGAATTCGAGTCCCAAAAACACAGTTTAAATCAAGTTTATTACTCATGAATTATCTAATTCAATTATTATAATTTTCCAGACTATAGTACATAAGTGGATTTATCTAGAGCGAACCCCACCTAACATTAACAATAGTTGCGGGTTGAAACGAAAATTCATGATGATGATTGAACTAAATAATTGTGAAATGACGCATAGCTATGGCCCGCGCTGTAAATACTGAATTAAGATACCTTTTGAAGGAGTTTTCCAATTTACACCGACATTATTATTATTATTGCTATATACTTATTAAAGTAAATTAGCATTGCCGTTGACAATTTGATACACAAAGTATGTATAAATGAATAAATTATTGCCCTTTCAATAGTCGAGTTTCCCACATCTAATTTTTCTAGTGATGAGTTCCTGTCATATAAAAAAAGTCACTTATGGTACGACCGGTCAACTCCTAGAGTTGACATTAAAAAAATTAAATTTATTTTATTTTATTTTATTTTATTTTATTTAATATAAACTCTACTTAGGACTAATAAATCCTAATAGGGAATTAATGAATTTAAATTGGAGATTATAAATTGATTAATAAATTCTAATTGAAAATTAATAAACCTTAATTTGAGATTAATTAAAAATTAATAAATCATAATAAAAATGAATTAGAGAAAAACGAAGATTAAAAATAAATAATAATACGGGCTGGCGCATCTCACACGCCCACATCATGCGCTTGGTGGGGCGTGTGTCGTGCACGCGCTCATTTGGACCGTCCGTGCAGACGCGTAAGATGCACGTTGTTGGGAAATTAATCGAGTTTTGATTAGATACCAAAACCCAGCTGACCCCAACTGAGTAGATGATTGCACAAGCCTAAGTGTTTTTCCAGCTCACATGTTTGAGCTTATAGAGTTTCTAAGTCTACATGTAGTCGCTGAAGACAGCAGAAGACCAAGGTGAGTACACAGCAGGGCAAGCCAAGTCGAGTGATCAGCAACGTTATCCAGATTCAAGACGATCAAGTTCATCCAAACACAGCTGTAGGAAAGACCCAGCTTGTGTGGCAACTCAGCTCAGCGTCAAGACCCAGTAGAGTTCAAGACTCAGCTCAATGTCAAAGATCCAGCAGAGTTCAAAATAGCTCAGAGTCACCAACACAGCAGAGTCGAAGTCAACTTGAGATAAAGTCAGAACTGACCTGGACTATCAGGAACTCGACACCTCAGCACCTAGAAGTCAGACCTAGGATTGCTTTACGAGGAAATCAAGGAAGAAGACAAGACCAACTTGTCAGAAGTTAGGTAGAGATTCAGAACGGCTCTTTTCAACGGCTAGTTCTAATCTCTCCCTATAAATATGAGTCTTCTTCATCATCAGAAGAATATAGATGAGAGAGAGAATATACAAGACAGATCAACAGAGAAAGAAGTCTAACCAAAGATCAAGATCTCTCAGAAAAGCTTCAAGATCCAGCAGTCTACATCCTTCTGAGTACTTATTCATTCTCAGGCTACTGAAGCTCTCTTCCATTAGTATCTAGGCATAAATCCTTCCTATCATAAGCCTAGTTTGAACTAGTTCATTATACAAGTTCTTCATTGTAAGAACTCATTCATAGTTGGAAAACCCAAACCAAAACCCAAACCCTTCTACCTAGAAAAGGTTAGGAAAAGGTACGCTTCCTCGAAGCGCGTAATTCGAGTGTTGGTTCTGTAGTACCCGTAAACTACATGTTAGGCTTCAGCTATGCCCGTAAACAGTTGGTTACGTTTCGATACAGTACGCGTAACTTGTATCCAGCTTGAGGAACTAAGCTGCAACGCTTGTTGACTGCGCGTAAAGTCAGTGGTATCATTAGTGGATTACCAGAAGGTTTCTGGTCGTGGACGTAGGAGTAGTTTCTCCGAACCACGTTAAATTGCTTTGTTCTTTACTGCTTTATTTATGCATTCAGCTAACTCATCATAAGCATTCTTTCAAGCTGCATAAACTGACTAACTGAAAAGAGAAACAAAGCTTTGCAATATATTTGAAGTAACAGATGGACTTTTCAAAAACCCACCACATTCCTCACACAGCCAGCTGTGTCGATCAAGCTGTCTTCCAGCTGGATCGAACACAGCCAGCTCACTCAAAGAGTTTTAATTGGAAAAGTTTTTAAATCTTGGTGTATTCACCCCCCTCTACACCAAGGTATCTGTCTTGGGACCAATAATTGGTATCAGAGCAGTGGTTCAAAATATCACTGTATCTGTGTCAAGTCAACCTCTTTGCTGATAGTGGTCACCTGAACAGATCCTTCAAAGTTTCAAAATCTTTTTTAAATCACTATATTGCATACTGTCATGGAATCTTCCTTGTTCAGGAATCTTCCGACATTCTCTGTCGATGATTATCAAATCTGGAAGTTCCGACTCAAAAGCTTTCTGTGCACACAACACGACATGATGTGGGATGTTATCACTAACGGATCCATCATCATCATGAAGTCAGAAAGAGAAGCAGAAACCACACCTGGAGCTGAACCAGTACTTCGGCAAGTTGTGAAGCCCAAAAGGGAGTACTCTCCAGAAGAAAGAAGACAAGCTGGATTGGACAGCTACGCTCGCAACGTCATCTCCTCAACGGTGACGGACGCTTATCTCAGCAAGATCATCAACTGCGAGACAGCTAAGGGGATGTGGGACACTCTAGCCAAGCTGTGTGAAGGCTTAGAGGAAATTCAAGAGAACAAGTTCTCAGTTTCATGCCAGAAATTCGACAATTTCAAGCAACTCCCCTGTGAGTCCATCGAGCAAATGGAGCTCAGATTCTCCAACCTCGTCATCTAGATCGAGACGATCCGAACTGGAAAATATACAGTTCGAGATAAGAACTTGAAAGTTCTTGCAGCTCTCTCCTCAGAATGGTGTACACACAAAGTGGTTCACCAAAGCAGAACTGATCTTGGCAACATGGAGACGGAAAAATTGTTCTCCATCCTGAAAGCCAACGAATTTGATCTGGGGATCACAAACGGAGAATCATCTAGCCAGATGTCTCAAACAGAGCTGACTTCTAAAGCAAAGGAGACAGCTCTCAGTGCAAAATCAAGAAGATGAGCTCAATCAGCTCAGCTTGGAAGGACCAACAAGGAGCACAGAAATATGAGCAAAGAAGAATTGCGCGAAAAAGTTGTCATGCTCATACGGAGCATCAATAGGCTGGATCACAACAAGGAAAAGTACAAGAAGATCGTGAAGGTTCATCACGACAAGGAACTTGACCCAAAGATAAACCTTGCTGACTCATCTTCCCGGAGAAAGGATAATGGACTTGAAGCGAGCGAAATGGATGATGATCAAATCTCTTTCTCCGACTCAGATGAGGATGATTGCTCTGATTAAGATGTCTGAAACATCTTATTGAATCAACCGATGAAGAAAATGAAGAAACCCAACTAGCTGACTGGGACCAGCTGTGAAATAAAGACAGCTGGATACAAAACTAAAAACTCAGCCAGTCTCACTGTTGAGTACATTAGTCTCGAGAAGAATTCAGAAGCAGCAGATGAATCAGCTGGATTTGGGACAGCTGACCTTATCAAAGGAATGAGCCAATGTTGAGAAAATCCGCTCAAGTGAAGTAGGAAGCAGCTGAGAAAAGATAGCCACCTACTATCAAATTCAGGGGGAACTCCACCTAGCTGGAAATAGACACGGCTGTGATAACAGCTGAGGGCAAAGTCAATCCAGCAGAATATTCAAATGGAGAATCAAGAGAGAAATCCAGCTGATCTATCAAATGTCATCCTCTGGATATCAAACTCAACTGGATCACCGTGCTTCATCAAGAAGGAATCGGACACAGCTGGACTAACTCAGCAGAAACCCCAAGAATTTCAAAATGAATTTATCAATTCAAGGGGGAACTCTACTTAGCTGGAAAGAGAACAAAAAACAAGTAGAATACCCAACATAATGCACTCAACAAGATAAAACTCAGCTGGAATCACCAGCTGAAGAGAAACCTGATCCAGCGGAGCAATCAAGCTGATTCTCTAACCCAGCTGACTACATGAAAAGCACCCAAGAGACACCGTTGTTGGGAAAATTCACACAGAAGCACAACATGCTGAAATTTAAATCAAGATGATGTGTGAATTACTTGAACTGCTCAATCCGGATGAAGAAAAATCATCCAGCTGAGGGGGAACAAACTCAGCTGGATCTCAAAGCTCAGTTCAGAAGGATTACCCAGATGAAGGCTAATCAAGCTCAGCTGGACATCAGTCGCAGAGCTCAAAGGAACTCAGCTGAAGGAAAATCAAGCTAATCACCAGATACTCAGCTAAGGAGAAAACTCATTCAAGCAAAAGAAAACACTGCCGTGGTATCAGTTGACTTCTATGTCCAAGCTGACTGGTTTGCGTTTCATGCATTTATTGCTCTAAGGAATATGCTATTTAAGTCCAATTATTTTGAATTCTTATTTTAAGCGGACATATATTCCTCAGTTAAATTGCTTGATAAGTTTCCTTTCCCATCGCATTAATTATAAAGTGCAGAGTACTGTAGCACGGTAGGATCGAGGCAGAACGTCAAACGTTTGAACTGCCTCACGCGCGGTTGTAATACACTCGCCGTAAGCACGTCAGCTAAACGTGATGAGTGAATCTCTCCCAGTCGTTGATCAGAATATCAGTTGTTTCAATCTCAACCGTTGATCCATTATGGCAGTTGATATATATGGAAAAGATACGCGGATTCTTTCGTCTTTCATCTTTATCTCTGCGAATCTTGAATCTTCATAACCTCTATCTAGTTTCTGTAAGTTCTTCGCACGATCAAAATCAACAGATTGCAGAAATGGCACCCAAGAAATCAACCGCAGGGATGAACCAGTTTGAAGCTTTAATGTCAAAGTTGTCATTTGAGAGTGTTCTGTCCACCTCCAACCTCCATGTTTCAGAACTCAAAGAGATGGTGGATCTAGTTGCAGACTCCGGTCTCTTGTTGTGGGCAACCTCCATGCCCAAGCTTATGCTGAAGAAAGATGCTGCCATCTTCTACCTCAACATCATTGACGAAGACGGCTTCTACTCATCTTCATTCGATATGATCGTCAAGGGCGCTGACGGAAAGTATGATTCAGCAACCGTCAACATCAAGCTCAATAGAATGCTGCAAAAAGTGTTCAATCTGCCCAGCAAAGGAGAATTCATTCCAGACGACTACAGCCGTGAGGAAGTGGATGAATTCCTCAGTCAAGAGATGCTTATCTCCCCAGGCCGTACAGAGCGAGCATGTCAAAGCTCCTACTCAAGCCAAAGTATATGCTGCTGCTGGATATTACGCAGAAGTGTATTCTTGGGATAGCTGGATCTCAAGGAGAGATCAGTATTCCAAAGCTCAAGCCAATGATTACCATGATCAAAGGCGCAAATGTCAACTGGTTTGATTTCTTACTCAACCGACTGGTCAAGGAGTCAGAGAAGATCAAGTACGACTCCACTAGGACGACATATTCAAGCTCAGAGCCCCTGTATCTATGCTCTAAGATTTCGTTCTTAATAGAGCAAGCTATGAAAGGGCACACAGTAAAATGGGCTGATTCAGAACCGTTTCCAGAAACAAAGATTCTCTTCCAGAGAATTAGTCAAATCAGTGATCTCCTGAAGAAACAGCCTGCTGTGAGCAAAGGCAAGAAGCAGCTGGAAGGAACAAAGGCAGAAGTTCCAGCTGAGAAGAAACAAAGAAAAAGGAAGACAACTGACCCCAAACCAGCTGGAGGCCCAGCTGAAAAGAAAAAGAAAACAGCTGTCATTCCACCAACTGAGGCGAGCTCTTCTTCATAAGCAACTCCAAGTCAAGCAATGGTGATTCTCTCCCAACAGCCAGTGTCAGCCTTCAATCAATTTGGATCAAACATCCTAGCTGAGATGGGATTGAATGATGGATCGTCATCCAGCTCAGAGGACGAGCTGGATAATCCAAGGAGTCATACACCTCTTCCACCTTCCCCGACCCAGGTTATCGCTCAAGTACTTGGCGATATTCTTGTTCATCCCAGCTCACCTCAGCCCTCACCGCCTCACAGCTCTCCGCTGAAACAGCCTTCTCCTCCACCCAGCTCTCCAACCAAAGAGCCATCTCCTGTAAGAGAGCAGACAGACACTTAACTGGCTGAAGCTCCTTCACAACCAGCTGACATCCAAGCTGAACCCACTTCTGCTAATCCCAATTCACCCCCAAAATAGCCATCACCCAAAGCTCAAACTCCCACGCAGTTGGCTGATACTTCTTCACAGCCTACTGTAAATCCAATTGAACCAGTTTCTCAAATCTCCACAGAATCAGAGGAGAGTGATTCTACTGTCTCTCCATCACTCAACTCTATTGGCTCAGCCTTTATGAAAGCTATGTACGAGGATTTACGCATTGTAGGGATCAAGAGTGTTTTAACTCGGTATCCAATTCTGGCCCATCTGCCCATCGCCCTCGTCAAAGTTGGAGATCTCAAGTTCTATCTGGCCACCAAGATGGCAACTTGGTACCAGAATGAGCAGTTGATAGAAACCTTCTCCTACGAGAAGTTGATCTCATTAGAGGTATCATCGAAGTATCTCAGCAGTACCCCAAGCCACACCCAACAGACGTCTGGGAGTCAGCCAACAAGCTTCTTACAGCAGCGGGATGGGAAACTCCTTCTGGAGCTGACAACTCCAAAGAAGTCTCAGCTGAGATTACCAAGGAAGCTGTACCAGATAACACAGCTGAGGTAATGATCATTGAAGAAACAGTTGATGCAACAGCTGAACCAGAGGCAGCAGCCCCACCAAGTCCAATTGCCGATGACACTCGCGCATTGGTCGAGTTCAAGGCAGACAAACCCAGTCATGACGAATCCAAAATCCAAACGGACTCAGCTGTCAAGCTCTCAACCGCCATGAAGGAAGCTATCTCTAAAGAGGTTGAGGAAATTCTTTTTCAGGACAGACTGAAGTCTCAAGTCAATGTCATTATGCAATTCACAGCTCTAGACTGTCAAGTTAGAGAACAACAGCGGACAATTGATGAAGTTCATAAATTTGCCCAAAATTTACAAGAAAGTACAAGTCTAGATCTCAAGCAATCTCTCGTCTCTCAAAGCATTGATCAGTCAAATCATCTAAAGAAGAGAGTTCTTGAGATAGTAACAAGACTTCAAGCTCTACTGGTCGACGACATAGCAAATCTTTCAAGCCAGCTGGAAGCCATCAAAAAGTCTACTCTCTCCAATAGCTCTGACATCCGCCAACTTTTTAACCTATTCAAAGATCTGGATGCTCAGTTTAGAGCTGGAAGAAACAGCGCTACTCAGCTGAACATCGCCACAGCTGACAACTCAGCCAAGATCGCTGATGTTGAAGCTGCTCTCGTCAAGCTCAACGCAACAGTCGCTGACCTCTCTGCCTCCCTTATTGATAATGCCAAAAAGGGGGAAGAAAAGAATGAAGAAGCTGGAAAAACAATGGAGAAGAAAGCTACAGCTCAGGGGAAACATGTGTAGCCAAATCAGTCGGAAATCGACGACTTTGCTATAGAGCTGGATGAGGAAGAGCCAACTGCAGCAGTCAAAGAGACATGGAGAGAAAAGACAGTCGCTCTAGCCAAAGCTTGTGGATACAAGCCAGAAGAATACAATTACCACCACTAGCTTTGTAACTTTCACAATGAGCAAAGAAGAGAAATGCAGGAGCTGGACAAGATTATTAAGAAGAAAGCTGAATCGCTCAAGCCTGCTGAGAAAAAGTAGAAGAAGAAAAGACTAAGCTACAGGAAAGCTAGGAAGAAACAAGTCCAAGCAGCTTCAAGCATTCCAAGATCTGACAAGAGGAACCCAGATGTAATCAATGAAAACTGGGAACAATGCAAAACAGAATTCATCAAAGAATTCTACTACCTGAATCAATACAAAGGTATGGATCATGAAACTGCGTTCAAAGAATACTTGCTCGAACTTCATGAAGAAGATCCAATATGGCAAGATCATTAGCCCTAGCTGCCAAGAGAAACGACATTCAGCTCAAAGCTCCAAAAGTCAAGCAATTAAAGCATCCCACTATAGCTGGAACGAATCTACCTGACAAGGCCCAAATTATCAAAGAAGTTCATTACTGGGCTGGCGAGAGAGAAATCTCCAAGTCTAAAAATCAAGATGAATAGAGGAACTTGGAAGAATTCATCTTCAACAGATATGGTCTCAATACTGACCATCAAATTGACGAACAGATGAAGTAGCACAGCTGAAGACCCAGCCAACTGGGAATCTTTTCTTTTGAATTTTTTGTATTTAGAAAGTTGTAAAATTTCCTCTTATGAATGAAAAGTTCTTTTTATAAAAATCAACCTGAAGACAATCTCTCTTTGTCCAGGCTCTGAATATGATTACCTGCTGTGAATGTTTAATCTTTTGAAACCCCGTTTCCTGTTAAGGGGCAAGCAAATTATTTTTCCAACTTGGCGTTTTGGCATCATCAAAAAAGGGAAAATTGTTGGGAAAATTAATAGAGTTTTGATTAGATACCAAAACCCAGCTGACCCCAACTGAGTAGATGATTGCACAAGCCTAAGTATTTTTCCAGCTCACATGTTTGAGCTTATAGAGTTTCTAAGTCTACAGGTAGTCGCTGAAGGCAGTAGAAGACCAAGCTAAGTACACAGCAGGGCAAGCCAAGTCGAGTGATCAGCAACGTTATCCAGATTCAAGACAATCAAGTTCATCCAAACACAGCTGTAGGAAAGACCCAGCTTGTGTGGCAACTCAGCTCAGCGTCAAGACCCAGCAGAGTTCAAGACTCAGCTCAGCATCAAAGATCCAGCAGAGTTCAAGACAGCTCAGAGTCACCAGCACAGCAGAGTCGAAGTCAACTTGAGATAAAGTCAGAACTGACCTTGACCATCAGGAACTCGACACCTCAGCACCTAGAAGTCAGACCTAGGATTGCTTTACGAGGAAATCAAGGAAGAAGACAAGACCAACTTGTCAGAAGTTAGGTAGAGATTCAGAACGGCTCTTTCCAACGGCTAGTTCTAATCTCTCCCTATAAATATGAGTCTTCTTCATCATCAAAAGAATATAGATGAGAGAGAGAATATACAAGAGAGATCAACAGAGAAAGAAGTCTAACCAAAGATCAAGATCTCTCAGAAAAGCTTCAAGATCCAGCAGTTCACATCCTTCTGAGTACTTATTCATTCTCAGGCTGCTGAAGCTCTCTCCCATTAGTATCTAGGCATAAATCCTTCCTATCATAAGCCTAGTTTGAACGAGTTCATTATACTCAAAGTTCTTCATTGTAAGAATTCGTTCATAGTTGGAAAATCCAAACCCAAACCCAAACCCTTCTACCCAGAAAAAGTTAGGAAAAGGTACGCTTGCTCGAAGCGCGCAGTTCGAGTGTTGGTTCTGTAGTACCCGTAAACTACAGGTAAGGCTTCAGCTGTGCCCGTAAACAGTTGGTTACGTTTCGATATAGTACGCGTAAACTTGTATCCAGCTTGAGGAACTAAGCTGCAACGCTTGCTGACTGCGCGTAAAGTCAGTGGTATCCTTAGTGGATTACCAGAAGGTTTCTGGTCGTGGACGTAGGAGTAGTTTCTCCGAACCACGTTAAATTGCTTTGTTCTTTACTGCTTTATTTATGCATTTATCTAACTCATCATAAGCATTCTTTCAAGCTGCATAAACTGACTAACTGAAAAGAGAAACAAAGCTTTGCAATATATTTGAAGTAACAGACGGACTTTCCAAAAACCCACCACATTCCGCACACAGCCAGCTGTGTCGATCAAGCTGTCTTCCAGCTGGATCGAACACAACCAGCTCACTCAAAGAGTTTTAATTGGAAAAGTTTTTAAACCTTGGTGTATTCACCGCCCTCTACACCAAGGTATCCGTCTTGGGACCAACACACGTATATCTAGACTCGATTGCATGGTGTGACCGAACGTATGAAAGTTTTTGTCATAAAAAATATGTATAATTACTCTAAATTTTGTAACCTTCCACAGATCTTACATTTAATTAATTCTTTGCATATTCATTAGCTGACTTCATTTTATAGCCATTAAGTTCTTAAGGTATTTAATTGATCAAATCTCATTCGTTGATTATAAATCCACGTCACTTCAGTAATCAATACGAAGTACTTATTTTTGAGGAAAATCCATATAGGTGGCTTTTTAATTGGGTTGTTTGATAAGGAGTGATTGATAATATAATTTCACTTAATCACATGTATAGTTTGAATGATAAAAACCCGCGATGAATAACTAAGTCGTGCTCCAATCATTTAAATGGATGATAACTTATCATTCTAAATTTGGATTGATTATTTAATCATCTAATTCATGATGCAAAATTTTAAAAATAACCACACAACACACACACAATAGCACATGCACACACAACAACACACACACACTCACACGACACACACTGCACACCACAACACACGCGCGCGCACACACACACTGCACACAGTAGCACAAACACTGATGGTGGGGTGGATGGGTTGATTGGGGTAGAGGTTTGAATTTATTTTTTAATCAATTCATAATTCTTCAATTTATCAAAAGGGCAATCTTGGTATTATGCTATATTTTAATAATAATCTTTCAACTATTCTACACCACAATCAAGCAATCCGAACACAAAACTAAATAATCTAAATAATCATATCCTACAATATCATATCAAACATTATCTATCTATCCATCAAACCAAACACCCCTATATACTTAGAATTAATTAATATTCTCGCACCGTCCTACTGCGCGCTACTGCTACTAGTAACAAATAACGTGACCAAGTGAAAAAAATAACTAACTCTTGAAACCCTTGGGGATAACCATTAGCATTGAGGTCAATGACCACACCACCTCTGGCCAGTCCTCAAATCAATCCCATTCAGGGTTGGGTTGATAATAAGCTTAGAAAGTTAGGTATGCGCATTTATAAGCTTTTCCATCTCTACAATAATTTATTTATTAGAGCTATTTGGATTAGTTATTGAAAATGACACCATATTTAGTCGAATTTGCAATTTTCACAGTGTTTTCAAATGTTACAATTATAACCAAACATCCTCAAATTTTTAATAATAAAATTAAATCACGCCATAGGTAAGTACTTATAATATATTATATGAAATTGTAAATTTGGATGATATTGTGTTATTTACGAAAACTATTTTTTTTTTCCTTCCAATTGACCTATACTATGTATAATCTCTTAGTTATAGAGTTTAGCTTCACAGTTCAGTTCTTCTGTTTTATGTTTAGCTGTATAACTTTTATACATTTAGATTCGTTACTTAACACACAACAATCTATCAGCTCACAAGAGTAGACGTAGTGAAATTACTTCACTTTCGAGAAGCTTGCGTTAAAAAAAATTAAAAGTAAAAGTTACTATATATGAGTTTGTAATTGCCTGACTTAAATTTGCTAGGAAATAATATATTTTTACTGTTTAAACTTTCTAATTTTGTGTAAACATTTTTATTGAGGATTGAGTGATTCAACTATAGCATTTTTTTAAGGTTTAAGTGATTTTGACATGTTTTATGTGTTATTTTGTAGTTAATTTTGAACTTTTTTTTTTAAAAGATTAATTATGAACTTAAATGCATAAGAGTTAGATGTTGCAACTTGATTATGATTTTTTAAGTGACTTATTCTGATCATGCCGAGTTACCAAATTAAATAAAATATTAAGTATTTCTAACAAATAGAAAATTATAAATTAAATTTTGTAATTAATAATACCTAATATCTAGTGTGACTCAACATCTAAAATGTTCTGTTTTATTTGATATAGTATAAGTGTAAAATAAATTTATAAAAGGTAAAATGGTTGATTTTTTGGGTTTTAACTATAATAACAAATTATAAGTTCATTTTATATAAATCATAAAGTATATTTTTGTAAAATTCTAAATAATTTTTGTTTTAAAAGATAAATTAGTTTTTCATTAAATATTGTAATGAATTTAGTTCCAATTATTATAAATAATATTTATTTATGTGTATATAAAAGAATGCTTTAGAGATGAAGCATCCTAAATTCCTAACTAATGGAGGTCGCAACACGTAATTGCAAAAAAAAAAAACGAAAAGAAAATAAATAATTGATTAAATTTTAATAACTTAGAACATCATAATATCACAAAGTAAAGTTTCAAGCCACTTACTATTACATTTCACAATGATTTAGCTTTTGGATCAACCATTTAACGATAAAAGATCATATTAAAATAACAATTATGGAAATATATATATATCTAAGAAGATCTAGTTAAAAAAAAGTGACATAAACAAAAGGTTAAACGAAATCTGTGCTCCTGATACGCAACAACAACCTACGCTTCCGCGTCCATCTGTGAGCGACCAATTAAAAAAAATATACTCCCTCCATCCCATTATTGTTGACCTGTATTTTTTTTTGGGCCGTCCCACGAAAGTTGGTCTGTTTCCTTTTTGGGAAATATCCTTCTCTTACAAAAAGTTGTGGGCTCCACCACTTTCTATCTTTTTATCCTTTAAACACCCTTCTCCTTAATACCTGATAGATCTAGGGTTTGCGAAAGTAGCTAAAAGAAATAATAACACGATGACACAGTAATTTACGTGGTTCGATCGATGTGATCTACGTCCACGGGAGAGAATGCAGAGAGCTTTTATTATGCTTGAGAGTACAATGAGTATTGAATGTCCCTTACACCTCTAATCTTGCATCTATTTATAAGCATTGGATTAAGCCCTAATCCTTCTAGAGATCGGACTCCTTATACATATCTGGTTGCTTGATACATGTATATCCGATTCCCATTCGTAGTAGAATTCTATCTTCTTCCAAAGTAGGGTTTCGTTACTTGGTCTTCAAGGCCGATGTGGACTTTGTTTGGACTACGTAGTAGAAATTTTTAATATATAGTAAAAATAGCGCTTGGTCAGATGATGGCCAGATTATCAATACCCGTACTAAAACGTCTGCGCAAATAAGGGGACAGAGGGAGTAATAATCAATACAAAATTATTGATGACTCAACATGGATCAATATAATATACAATAGTCAATAGTTCTTTTTCTTTTTTTTTTGCCTGAGCAAACATAAACAATACCTCCATTCAAAATAAATAGCAATACTTAAGAAACACAGCTAGCTTCACGACAGCCACCAACGGCACGAAATGGAGTTGAAACTTGAAACGGAACACATTTTCCGTTCAAAGCTTCCAGACATCTACGTACCCAGCCATCTCCCTATACACAAATATTGCTTCCAAAACCTCTCCAGCCATCGCTCGCGGCCGTATCTAATCGATTCCGCCACCGGCGAAACCATCACCCATGCCGAATTCGAGCTCACCGCTCGCAGAGTCGCCGGCGGCCTCCACAGCCTCGGAATCCGCAAATCCGACGTCATCATGCTTATCCTCCACAACTCGCCGGAATTCGCACTCGCATTTCTCGGTGCCTCCTTTATCGGCGCGATCCCCACCACCGCGAATCCTCTCTACACCGCCTCGGAAATCGCGCTGCAGGTGAGGATCTCGAGACCTAAACTCATAATCACCCACGCTTGCCACGTGGAAAAGGTTAGGCACTACGCTGCCGACGCCGGAGCCAAAATCGCCACGATCGACCTTCCGCCGTCGCCGGAGATTATCCACTTCTCCGAGCTGAGGAGTTCCAACGAGAAGCTCGTCCCGCCGGTCGAAATCGACGCCGACGACACGGCGGCGCTGCCGTTCTCCTCCGGCACCACCGGCTTCCCCAAGGGAGTAATGCTGAGCCACAAAAACCTAGTCGCGTGTGTCTCGCAGCAAGTGGACGGCGAGAATCCGGCAGTTTACCTCGATTGCGTGGATCGGATGCTCTGCGTGTTGCCGATGTTCCACGTGTACAGTATGATCTCAGTGATGCTGTGCTGCCTGCGTGTTGGTGCAGCCGTGGTGATTATGCCTAAGTTCGAACTTAATGAGTTAATGGAGCTAATAGAGAGATATAGGGTGACGATCGCTCCGTTCGTGCCGCCGATATTGCTGGGCATTGCCAAGAGTCCGCCGGCGGCGGCGAAGTTCGATCTGTCGTCGGTGAGGAGAGTCATGTGCGGCGCGGCGCCGATGGATAGAGAACTTGAGCTAGCACTCAAATCGAAGCTCCCCAATGCCATTGTTGGGCAGGTAATTAATTTGTTAGTAATTAATTTTACTTTCGATTATTGATTAATTTTCTTTGTATATGCTGTTTAAGAAGGTAATGAATAATTACCTCAAAAAAGAAGGTAACTAATAATAATAACTTTCTTTGATTAATTTTTTTTTGTTGTTTTATCGATAAATAAATTTTCAATAGAACTGTAACTTTATACAAAAATGAACAATAATGAACAAGTGTCAGATTTTTTGAGCTGACTCTTAAAATTTGTTGCGTTACTAGACTAGTTAAATACTTAATTAACAGGTTTATGTCACTATCATGACCCATCAGTGATATGGGAGCTTCTATATCAGTATATCTTTTGGTATAAAAATTATAAAGTGGGACCACCATGTTTGTTAAAGATTATTCATGCTGCTCATGGTTATATAATAATATATAGTTATGATATGCTACACATTTTTTACGAGGACTTCACTTCACATCATTTTCATTTTGCTCATATTAATATTATTTTATTTTATTTTTAGTATGAACCAAATTACGATGTTTTTTGTTTTTATTTAAGGCAGGACCCAATTACGATGTTATTACTGTGACATTCATATAGATACGAGTTCATAATATGTAAGAAGATTGTATATGATACTATTTGGTTCAAATTTTTTATGAAATTTGTTTTGGACTGTAGTGATAAGGCTTTATAATTAATTTGATTGTGGCCCAATTGAGTTAAGGCAAATCAATTCTTCACCCTTAATGGACCAACACGAGGGGACAGGCCATTAGTTGGATTGTCAGTCCTTATAGTTGGGTAGCATAATGGGACTATGGGAGGCGTGTCGCAGTAAAAATTACTATAAATTTAAATAATAGATAAGTATATATTAAAAGTAAATAAGTATTAAGCAATTCATAACTTTAAATAAATTTTTTTTTTTGATAACCAAGAACCAAATCATCTTATTAAGAATAATCACATGGTAACTGAGTAAGACCTCCACAACTGACGGAGGTTCATCCCAAACATCAACATAGGATATCACATAGGTTCATCTCAAATTGTTTTAATCCCCTTAATTATTCATAAGTTCCCATAATTACAATCAATCTTATGACGAGGTTGGTCCAATCCAAATTTTTGCCTTCTTCATTTAGGATGTGCTATATTTTTTTCATTTTTAATTATTTAATCCCCTCATCAATTGTCCATATATTTTTCACGGACACTCTGTGTGACCGATCAATGCACCAGAGTGACGCAAAAATTATATACTTTCTCCGTCCATCATAGTTGATCATAGTATTTTATTTGGGACGTTCACAAGAAATAGGTATTTTCCATTTTTGACCGTTACTCCCTCTCACAACATGTGGAACCCTTCCTCCACTCACTTCAAATTTATTAAAACCCGTATCATTACCCATTATGACTATGTTCAAACGTAATGTAAAACATAGTTTGGGACGATTTTCTCTATATTATTCAACTTATCAAAGCACCTATATACAAGAAATACTAAGCTAAACAAGGAAAGTATTAAACCCTATTCTATCATACTCTAAATAACACTATATTTCTAACACTCCCCCTCAAGCGGAGCATAGATATTAATCATGTCCAGCTTGTTACAAAGATAATTAATCCTAACACCATTAAGAGCCTTTGTGAAGATATCTCTCAACTGATCTTCACTCTTCATATATCCAGTAGTAATCAACCCTTGTTGAATCTTTTCACGGATAAAGTGGCAATCAATTTCAATGTGCTTCGTCCTTTCATGAAAGACTGGATTAGATGCAATATGACGTGCAGCCTGATTATCACACCACAACTTAGCTGGTATTGAGACATTCAAGCCCACTTCAATAAAAAAACTGACGCACCCACATAATCTCACATGCAGATTTAGCCATAGCTCTATATTCTGATTCTGCACTTGAGCGTGAGACCACCTTTTGTTTCTTGCTTTGCCACGAAATCAAATTCCCTCCGAAGAACACACAATATCCTGAGGTAGACTTTCGATCTTCTTTTGCTCCAGCCCAATCAGCATCTGAGGAACATTCAATCTTGTCATGACCATGATCACCATACACAATTCCACGTCCAAGCGCTCCCTTCAAATAGCATAAAATCTGCTCTACCATCCTCCAATGATCAACTGTTGGTGAGGACATATATTGGCTTACCACACTTACTGAATAAGCAATATCAGGACGCGTCATCCGCAAATAATTCAACTTTCCAACAGTTCTTCTGTATCTCTCAGGGTCATCAAATAGAACACCATCCTTTGTAAGTTGCAAGTTAGGAGCCATTGGAGTGCTGCATGGTTTAGCCTCCAACTTTTCCGTGTCAGACAATAAATCAAGCACATACTTCCTTTGAGACAAGAAAATTCTTCCTTTCTTGCTTCTGATCACTTCAACACCTAGAAAATATTTAAGCTCTCCCAAATCTTTAATATCAAATTGAGTAGAGAAAAAAGCTTTCAGAGAGGCAATGTCTTCAAAGTCATTACCAGTGATCACAATATCATTAACATAAACAACCAATAGGATAATGCCATGATCAGAATGTTTGTAGAACACCGAATCATCAGATTTACTCTGCTTCATACCAAACTTCTCAAGAGCACAAGTAAATGTACCAAACCATGCACGAGGACTCTGTTTCAAACCATACAATGATTTACGAAGATAACAAACCTTATGAGACTCCTCCTGAGCAACGAAGCCAGACGGTTGCTCCATATAGATCAAGTAGATCACCATGGAGAAATGCATTTTTGATATCTAACTGATGCAAAGGCCAATGATTAGAGGCAGCCATCGAAATCAAGAGCCGAATAGAAGTCAACTTAGTAACAAGAGAGAAAGTTCAGAATAATCAACACCATGTATCTGAGCATAGCCTTTAGCTACAAGACGAGCCTTTAAACGAGAAATGGAGCCATCAGGATTAACTTTAATTGTAAACACCCACTTACATCCAATGGATCGTTTACCAGGGGGAAGTTCAACAAGAACCCAAGTCCCATTAGCGATCAATGCATTCATTTCCTCAACCATAGCAGCAGTCCAACCAGAATGAGCCAAAGCTTCAGCAACAGTTTTAGGAATACGAACAAGAGAAACAACAAGAGCATGAGTGGCCGGAGACAAATGAGCATAAGAGACAAAAGCAGCAATGGAATTAGTACAAGAGCGTTTACCTTTGCGAAGAGCAATGGGAAGATCATCACTCGGAGTCGGATCTGACGACGAAGGTATTGGCTCATCGGGACACACAGAGGATTCATGAACCATCTCAACAGTAGCAGGTACAGAAGGAGGATGGGGACAACGGGAGTATGTTTGCATGATGGGTGGCTTAACAGACTTGGATGGAAGAACAATCGGAGAGGCAACTATATAACTGAGAAAGTTTGGATCCACCTCCTCAGTAGGACTAGGAGTGGAGTCGGGAGAGTAAGGTATATGTTCTGAAAAAGAGATATCAATGGACACAAGATATTTGTTGAGACTAGGACAAAAACACTGATAACCCTTTTGAACTCTAGAATAGCCTAAAAATATACACTTTAAAGACTTCGGATCCAATTTTGTAACGTGAGGCCGAACATCTCGGACAAAACATATACTACCAAATATTTTAGGTTCAATCGAAAACGAAGGTTGGGATGGAAAAAGAACATGAAATGGAGACTCACCACGAAGAACAAAAGAGGACATGCGATTGATGAGAAAACAAGCAGTAGAGACAACATCAGCCCAAAAACATTTAGGAACTTGTCGAGTAAATAACAAAGCTCTAGCAGTCTCAAGAATATGCCTATTTTTTCTTTCGGCAACATCATTTTGAGATGGTGCATCAACACAAGAAGTTTGATGAATAATACCATTGTGCATCATATAATTGCGAAATATAACGGATAGATATTCCTTAACATTATCACTTCGCAAAATTTTGATAGGCACACCAAATTGAGTCTTAATTTCAGCACAAAAGGCCGAAAAATGGGTAAATAACTCAGAACGATTCTTCATAAAAAATAACCATGTCATACGAGAATAATCATCAACAAAAGTGACAAAATAACGAAATCCGGGTTTTGATGTAATGGGACAAGGACCTTAAATATCAGAGTGGACTAACTCAAACGGAGCACTAGCTCGTTTATTGACTCTAGGACTTAAACTAACACGATGAAGTTTTGCAAGCTGACATGACTCACAATCTAAAGACGACAATTTAGAAAGTTGCGGACACAACTTCTTCAAGGATAATAGAGAAAGATGCCCCAACCGACAATGTGCGTCCATAGGGGAGACGATTCCGGTACATGCTACTGATGAAGATGGTTGTGTATCAAGAATGTAGAGACCGTCTAATTCATGTCCCTTACCAATAATCTTCTTCGTCGTAAGATCTTGAAACAAACAATAATCAGGAAAAAATGAGACACTACAACGAAGATTGCGAGTGAGTTTACTCACAGAAACCAAATTAAACGAGAGTTTAGGGAGACTAATAACGGATAACAAGGATAGGGACGATGTAGGATTGACCGTTCCAAATCTAACGACATGAGATTGAGAACCATCAGCTAAAGTAATATAAAAATGAGTATTATGAGACTCAAAGGTAGAAAAAACTTGGGAATTACCTGTCATGTGATCAGTGGCACCTGAATCTATGACCCATTTGAAAGGTGAGGAAACTAGACAAGCATTAGGTTTACCTGACTCGGCAATAGCGGTGACAGAGCTGGACTAAGATTGGTTTATCCCATGTTGCTGTAATAACTTGGCATATTCATTGGCTGAAATAGTGATGGAATCACTAGATAGACCAGTATGATTGCCACTGTCAGCCACATGAGCGGACGAATGAGACTTCTTATTACGCCATTTCGGATAATCCCGCTTAATATGTCCAAATTCATGACAATAACGACACTCGATAGAGGCTGACCACTGCCCTCGAGATGCTGAAGTTTGTCCTTTGGTCCCGCTAGGTTTGTACCGAGTCTTCTCAGGCTCATATGTAGAAGCATGACTGACAAGAACACTCTGAGGTGAGAATCTGGGACAGAGGTTGGGTGTTCAGTCCGAAGAATCCTACTAAAAGCCTCTTGCAAAGACGAAATCTGAGAATCAGACAAAATTTGCGATTTAGCTGTCTCAAAGCCCGCCGGAAGGCCTGCCAAAAAACTCATCACAACCATCTGCTCTCGTTGGGCATGTTGGACACTGATATCAGTACTGAAAGGAAGCAGTGCATTGAGTTCTTCATATGTCTTCTTGAACTCCATGAAATACTCCGTAATAGATCTATCCCCTTTGTCTGGCCTATAGAATGCCTGACACATATCATAGATTCGAGAAATATTCTCTTTTCCCGAATACAAGAAGTCAAGATATGACATGAGAGTTTTGACTGTTTTGCAGTGAGTAATCATCCCAACGACCTCGCTACTTATAGAATTTCGAATCTGCAAGAACAATCGAGCATCCTCTCGAAGCCAAGTAAGTTTAGACGTAGCAGAGGATGGTGGATCATCGGTCATATGTGTATCCATAGACATACTCAACAGATAAAGTTCAATAGTCTGACGCCAATCCATATAATTTTTAGAATTGAGTTTGTGTTCTGTGATTCTAGTCATCACAGGTACAATATCAACCGTTCTATTCTCGTTTTCAGACATAATGGACTACAACAAATCAACCCGCAAACAAAATCTGTAATTCCCAACAAAAACCGAACTGTACCGAAACAGAATCCAACACCGACCTGGTATTGACCCAAACAGGAACACAGATCGAGAGGATATGTCGAGACAAGTTGAACGGAACTGACCAGACCAAATTCCGGCAAGCCACGCGCCCTCACGCGCCGGCGGAAGTTCTGGCGGCGACGGATTGCGGTGGCGCGTGTGGCCCACACGCGCGGTTTCCGGCTGCGAATTTCTGGCGATGGCTCGCCAGACGGTGGCGCTTCTCCCTGCGCCGGAGGTGTCGACCGGAGATGCTTAGAACTGAGATGGGTGGTGGCACCTTCTCGAAAAAAATTTTTTTGCTAAATCCCAAACCCTAGATTTTTAGCTCTGGTACCATGTTCAAACGTAATGTAAAACATAGTTTGGGACGATTTTTTCTATATTATTCAACTTATCAAAGCACCTATATATACAAGAAATACTAAGCTAAACAAGGAAAGTATTAAACCCTATTCTATCATACTATAAACTACACTATATTTCTAACAGATTAAAAATGGTGGACGGAGGGAGTATATATTTTTTATATGTGTGTTATGTGGCGAGCCATGTATGATTTGGGCTCCACTTAGCAAGTCATGTGTGCTTAGCATGTGAGAAAAAGCCCGACTCAATCCAATTTTGGTCATTTCGGTGCTCAACTTAAAAATTAATATCCTACAATTGAAAGTTGGCACAAAATATGTCCTCTTTTTGCTATAATCCTAAAGCTAGTGTCCATTCGAAAATTTAAACTTTATTTTACTACAAATTGAATAGTATATGTAATTTCCGTAAGTTTTGTTGATAGTTTGAGAAAGCAATATGAAAATTAGAACTATTGATAAATGATAATGCACAGGGTTATGGTATGACAGAAGCTGGACTCCTATCAATAAGCTTAGGGTTCGCCAAAAGACCATTTAAATTCAAGGCTGGTTCTTGTGGAACTGTGATTAGAAATGCACGGATGAAGATCGTCGACCCCTCCACCGGCGCCAATCTTCCCCGGAATCGGACCGGGGAGATTTTCTTCAAAGGAGACGCTGTGATGAAAGGTATATATATACTTAAGTATGGTAATTTTTAACGTGACCAGTTTGTTTATCCTCGATTTTTTTATGGCTGTTGGAAAAAAGGTTATTATAACAACCCCGAGGCGACGAAGGCGATGATCGACGAGGAGGGGTGGATGCACACTGGCGATATCGGGTATGTAGATGATGATGATGAAGTGTTCATCGTGGACAGGTTGAAGGAATTGATCAAATACAAAGGGTTTCATATTGCTCCTGCCGAACTTGAAGCTTTGCTAGTGGCTCATCCCTCTATTTCTGAAGCTGCTGTTGTGCCGTGAGTTCATTGATTAATTCATTTCTGTAATTTATTCTGAAACCGTAAAAAATATTCAAATTTGCTGTTTTTATTCAATATTAATATTCCTGTGCAGTATGGCGGATGAGGCCGCTGGAGAAGTTCCAGTTGCATTTGTTGTTCGAGCAAATGGTGCATATATTTCGGAGCTTGAGATCAAGAATTCTATAGCGAAGCAGGTATACGTTGTTTTGATTTTTTAAATCTTCTCCTATTGAATTTTCCGTTGTCCTTTGTGTAACATTCTCTATTGTTTGTTGGATTAACGACCGAATCAGGTGATGGTATATTCCGTCGCCGTCCGTCGTTAATCTTTCGCGATGGATTGAAAATCTGTCGCTAGTTTCACCGGCGACGAGTAAAATCACGTCGAACGCTGTCGTCGCTGCGGAGAAAACATAGCGACGGAATAATCCGTCATCAGATTCAGTGTTTTTTGTACTTATAAGTAGGGTTTATCCATCAATTAAGATTTATTTTCAAATCGACACATATCATTAATCCAACGAAACAATAGACGATACTACATAAATTGACAATAGAAAATTCATATTTGTTTTTTAATGAACTCTATTGAAATCTTTCCTTTATTTGGATGGAGAGGATAATCAATCTTTACGTAACTTAATGTCGAAACCTAAAGTAGGACCCACTCTAAACAGATCGAAAGAAAAATCAATACTAGAAAGATTGCCTTGATAATATATTAGTGAAAATAAGATTCCAGATCATATATTTGCACCAGCTTTTGGAGATAAATTTGTGTTGAAATGCTGGGTTGTTGTGATGCAGGTGGCGCCGTACAAGCGGATCAAACGTGTACTTTTTACAGATGATATTCCTAAAGCCCCCTCGGGTAAAATTTTAAGGAAAGATCTACGGGCCAGACTTTAATTTCAATGCCAAGAACATGTGTGGGGTAACATTAAATTAAACAAATTAACATTCAGAACGATTATATGTGTATATTTATATATAGATCAAATATGAACGAACGTTAAAGTGAGAAATAAAAATAGATTTGGATTGTAACAGGTGCATCAAAGTACTGTACTCAATACATTAATTTTACTGTGTATTAATGCATACTCCCTCCGTTCCAATATTAATGGCCTGTATTTTTTTTGGGGCCGTCCCATTTAACATGGCATGTTTCTTTTTTGAGCTAATTTAAAGCTTACTTAAGTCCTAATTAAAGCTTTTTATTGACTAAAAAAAACACTTTATTAATTAAAGGATTAAATACTGAATAAAAACTACACTAAACATGTGGGTCACACACCTTTTGATCCTTAAAGAAATATGCCATGAATATTAGGACGGAGGGAGTACAATACATCAAAATAATATATACAATAGCATTATCCGACATGAAAATCAATATTGACGATCACTCATTTAGAGAGAGAGAGAGAGAGTAATACCTTGTATGTGTGTGAGTGTGAAAAATTAATGCTTAAAGAACATGTTCGTTTTGTTTTGTTTTGTTTTGTTTTGTTTTTGTTTTTTTTTTTTCTTCAAAACTTGCATGGTTCGTAGAGTACCCAAGGTCCCAAACAACATCCGAATTTAACAAACTTGCATGGATTCGTCTTGACAAAATATTATTGGGTCCATAACATTAGGGGTGAGCACGGTTCGGTTAACCGACCATTTATGGTATAAAAAAATCGACCATACGGTTTTAAATCGGTTCGGTTAACCACTAAAAAATCATAAATAAAAACCAAAAACCGCTATAACGGTTAACCTAAAAATCAGTTCTGTTAACCAATTATTTAACTGTTAACCATAATAAAAGAAAGTTATAATTTTGTTTAATTCATAAGTATTAAAAATTTCCTATTCTAAAAAATATATATATATTTCACATAATATATATAAACACAAATAATAAACTAATAAAAATAATAAAACCTTAACACATCTCATATACCAAGTATATATAATAATAGTGTAATAAAAGATTAATTGGACAATCAAGCTATATTTATTGTCAATTTAAACTAATTGACAATATTGTAGAATAAAACATTTTAATGTCTAGTTCGGAAGAATAAACACATAGGAGAACAAAATAGTAATCAAATAAAATTGATTAAATGTAATATTTATATGATAGATGATAAAATTATAAATATTTCATGAGTATCGGTTTGGTTCGGTTAACCGCTGGTTTTTATAAATAAAAATCAAAAGCGAACCGGTACCCTCGGTTTTTTAAAATTAGAAAAATTAACCGTACCGTCGGTTCGATTAACCGTATTTTCGGGACGGTTTCAGTAAGGTTTGTCGGTCGGTTCGGTTTCTTCGATTTTTTTGCTCACCCCTACATAACTCGCTTATTCCTCATTGATACTAATTACTAATTACTCCAATTATGTTAACGAGCCCAATATATTAGGATTCTTAGAAACAAGGCCTTACAGTTCAGCAACTATGATCAGAAAAATACTTAAAAAAAGAAAAAAATACTACTATTTGTTACTATTTGGCTGTATCTTGATGGAGCCATGGAGGACAGATAGGATATTTATCTTAATTGCGTTAATGTTTCTCTTCTGTAACTAATCTCTCTCGTTTTAATAATTATGTGTCGCTTAATTACGGTCTAGAATAATTTATTAGAGGTATCATAGCAAAATAACCACTTTCAATGTAAAAAATAAAATATAGGTAGCTTTTTCACAATATATAAAAACTAGCTAGTCCTATCCAAATACCCTTCAACGTGCTAGAAAAATTGATAATCGCGCAATTGTGTATTTGTAGGAAGTTCTTTTGGAACTTTCAATTTTAACAAATAAGATGTTTTTATTGGCTATGAATTATGAGATGTGCTATATACTATTAGAAAGTCAAATGAGTTTAGTTTTTAATAAAAAAAAAATTGCACTAAAAAAATATTAAGCGTAGGAAAAGTTATACTCTCTCCGTCCACGATATAAAGTCCCATTGTATGCTAGACACGGAGATTAAGAAAGTTATTGGAGTTGTTGTTCGTGGAATAAAAGTACAATTTGAAGGGGTGTTAAAGGTATAATCTATTACAATATTAAAGCAGAATAACTGTAATGCATTTTCCTGCCTAAATAATGCTTTTTTCCACCCAATATTTCATGGGGGTAATGGCCTGTAAATTCCTCAACTTTCAGTAATTTCTAGTTTTGCTCTCCACCTAAAGATTCTGCATGTAAATTCCTCAACTTTCAATTGATCCTGATTTTGCTTCCGTTGATGGGATCCAGCAATAATAGTTTTGGGAATTTATAGACGTGGCTTAAATTAATCTATGTGGCACTCTCGTGGCATATATGTAAATAAAAAATAAAAAAATTCCATGTCATCATCCACACCCCTCTCTTAGTCTCGTTCTTCCCTGCTTTCTTTCATTCTCGCAGAGATAATTCAATCGAGAAAATACAGATCATGCGCTAGAAGGCACCCATAAAACCACAAGAATTTTAAATCCTACTCACACCCATATAATCTTGAATTCATCAAAATCTCCAAATAGCCAGAACAAGAATTTTCACATTCATACGAAGAAAAAACACTGACAAATCTAACAAACTAATCTTGGAGATAGAGAGAGAGTGAGTGGGTCAATCTGGTTCACCAATCCTGACAAGGAGTACAGGATCGAAGGCTCCTTCGCCTGCTAGAATTGCAAGGGGGACGCGACCAACAATGTCGAGCTCAGAGAAGACGTCTTCAATTTGGGGTCGGGCGGTTTCACGATGGTGTTCTTGGTGAAGGGTTTGGGGGCAGTTTTGGTGTCGAAGAAGGGGATTGTGGCGGCGGTGACGAAAGGGGCACAACGTGGTGACGGCGAAGGAAATTTGGACGGGAATAGAGAGAGAGAGAGTGGTGGACGTCGTATACCACCAAATAATTCCTGCAACATGCTCAGAATTAAATTAGTATAGTAATAAGCAGGATCGAACCACAGAGAACGGAAATTCACCTATTTTTCCTATAAATCTAGTTTTGGTGTAGCCACCACACCTTAATTTGAGATAATTAATTAAAACTAAGAAAAATAATAAATTAACAAAATAGCACACGAGAATTTAATCAAAAGCAAAACATTCGGCTTCGAATATATCCACACTAGTCTAGGGCTCTGATCATCGACGCAAAGATTAATTAATTCCCAAGAACCAACTAGTTATAGGGTACCGTGAACGCAGCGGACATACCCCAATTCCCTACGTACTTTATCGATAGTTAGCTGTAAACGCCAGACCTAACTATTTTCCTTATTAAAACACAACCTAGCTGGAGACGCCAGACCTAGATTTAATGCTCTAATAGCTTTTAGATTTGAAGGAACCCAATTTAGACGAATTTCCCAAGAACGCAAGTAATAACCCGTCTACCAATTTATTCCTACTACGAACATGGTATTTTTATCATTAATTAGCCATATTCCAACAATTACGGATTGGGGGAACTAATTGACTGTAATCCAATTTAATCTAAGTTGATCAGGCTTAAATAAAATCGGAATTAACTTTAAACACAAGGAATAAATCGAAACCCTAGAAAATTAATTATACGAACAATTAGATCTCACAGATTATTAGACTAGTGTTTTAATATTCTCGCCGAATTAAAGAATTAGCTACACATAATAATGTAATTAAACATAATCATATAATCAAAGGAAAATATAATACTAATATACTGAATTAAAAAGAAACAAGAAATTGTCACCAGGCTACTCCAATGAATCTCGAACAATGATCCCAACCGAAAAGATAATATGAAAACCAAACTAATTGCAATTCCTTCAATATACGTCTGCGGCTGAAAATTAAAAGTAGAGTATGGAATTCAAAACTATGACTAATTGCCCTCCAAAAGTATATATGACGGCTAATAATGAAAAGAAAGGAAAAGTATAATATATATATATATATATATATATACTAACTCCTAAACCTAAGGTCCTAAACTATATAGGTGACGCTGCTACCCCAAAAAGATAAGGAAATTAATCCTTGTCCAAGACATAAAGAAATTTGGGCTTATTAGGACACTTTTAATTAGTCTAATAATAATAAAATAATTATCTGTCTAATAAAAGATAATGCCCAAAATTAATTTCAACCATCTTCTCCTCGCATCCTTAATCCAAAGCAAAATCATGCAAAATATACTCCATTCTCGATCTCTCCTTGCACTCACAAACTCCTTAAAATCCTGCACAAGACACACTAAAACGTGCATTATACTCGCAGAAAATGATAGAAAACCCCAACTTCTGAACAACCAAAAACATACACATCAGAGAGAGATAAAAAGTAAGAAAATCTTGCAAGAAATCTAATTTATTATTTTTTATTAAATAAATTTCAAAACGACGTCGTTTTGTTTATCGGTCGAATTGGCCAACTCAAATTTTTTGGCGGTCATGTCAGTATTAATTTGGGGAAAATTTGACCTCGAATGCAAAATCAGAAACAATTGAAAGTTGAGGAATTTACACGTAGAATCTTTAGGTGGAGAGCAAAACCAGAAATTATTGAAAGTTGAGGAATTTACAGACCATTAACCCATATTCCATGTGTCATGCAAAATCTTCTCACTGCCTCATCACGCATGACTAATATTTTTTCTCGAGAAGCTGCTTGACTTTCTGCTTTGTCAAAGACAACTATTCAATATAACTTCTCATTTATTTTTTTATTAACTTTCCGTTTCCCTAAAAACTTCTGTTATTTCCAATGTACATTTACTTTTTTAATAATCATCCCACGCGTAAATTGGGTAAGCATTATATTTCTTCTCTATTTTATTTTTCTTCATAATTAAGAAAGCAAATTCACATTTCACCAGCAATTTCGAGACCTGCAAATTCGAGAGTTCTGTGATAGACAAACGACAAAGCTTCAAAATATTGGGTAAGCATTAGATTTCTTGAGTCTAATTTATAAATATCAAATCAAGAATCTTAGTAATTGCATGAGTGTCAGTTTATTGTATAGATTATCTCGTTGGTACAACCTAAATATTTTTATAAA
Organism: Agastache rugosa; assembly: GCA_031470985.1. Taxonomy (NCBI): domain Eukaryota; kingdom Viridiplantae; phylum Streptophyta; class Magnoliopsida; order Lamiales; family Lamiaceae; genus Agastache; species Agastache rugosa. The sequence continues at coordinate 18,996,915 of CM062603.1, read as the reverse complement.
TATCAAATCAATAATCTTAGTAACTAGAAATGAAAATTAACAAGGGAGATATTTTTTTTTCACGAAAAAAAGAAAAAATCCTAGTTTGTGGAATAAAAGTACAATTTATAGGAATAAAGGTAGAATGTGTAGAGGTCCAACAATGACAAAAATAGGTAAATATAGGAGAGAATGAAGGGTGTGATTGTATAAAAAGTAAAATAAGATTCTTTTTTGTAGACAAATATAAATGAGTAATAGGATAACTAAAACTTTATATCGGACGGAGGGAGTAACACTTTGAAATGAAGGCTGCCACAAGATTTCATGATTACACGAAATTATAATCGTGTATTCGTTTTAGAACTGTGGATATGAATTATGAATCATGTCATATACTATTTGGAAGCCAAAATGAGCCTACTTTCCAAAAAAAATTAAAATAATAACACTTAAAGTATGGAAAAAGTTAAGACACATTAACAAATACTCCCTTCATCCCATAATAATTGTCTTTCTTTTTTTTTATATTGGGTTGTTCCACAATAAGTGTCCTATATCTAATATGGAAAATACTTTCTCTCACAAAAAGATGTGTGCTCCGCTACTTTCTATCTTTTCAACCCTTTTCCTTAATATGTGTGCTGAAAATAAACAAGACAATTATTGTGGGACGGAGAGAGTATTATACTTCATATAAAAAATAAATATAAAATCACACTATACAATAAAAATAAGCTGAGAAATTCTATTCTATATGTACTATACTCACGTCTCACATAAAAATATTTTAATAATATAATTATTATTAAAATATTTCCATATAAAATATATGTACTACATGTACACTCTTAATAAAATTTTCCAAAATAAGCCCAACACATATCAATTTTAAGCGGGCCTCTCGCCATCATTCCGACATCTCACCGAAGCGGAGGAAACTCCATAGAAAGTTGGGTGTCTTGTGTGTGGAGAGTGAGAGCACCAGGAAGCAAACATTATTCTCATTTCAATTTTCAAGCCACTAAATTTCCCCCACAAGTATGATGACGTTTTAAGCCAATTTATTCTCATTTTTACATCATTTACTGTATACTGATTACGATGGGTGAACTGAAAATCGAAATTCAGTGTTTTAGTTTCAAAATTGACAACAAATTATGAAATAAAAATTCTAAATGCAGATAAAATACTCCATAACCTAAGTAAATACCTAAACCACAGACAGAGAGAGAGATGGAAATGGAAGAGAGCAAGTGCGAGATGCAGAAGGGCAGAGTGTGTGTGACGGGCGGCACAGGCTATGTGGCGTCGTGGCTTATAAAGAGGCTTCTTCAACATGGCTATTCCGTCAACGCCACCGTTAGGCCCCAACGTTCTGGTATACTCTAATTTCTCTTTCTAATTTTGCCTCACTTTATTGCCTTTTCATTATGTCTCTCATATTCAATCATTCTGCAGAAATTTTAATTTTCAATCGAGTTATAAGTGTGTGTGTGTGTGTGTGTTGATGAAGTTCAGCACAGGTTAATGGTAGCTGAGCAATTTTATATGAAAATTTGAAAACATGCCTATTTTTGGCTAATTTGTGCATAATTTGGACCCAGTGTGCTAAATTACTGAGTTTAGAGTTTAGATGCAACTATAAATCCAACGGTCGGAAATCAATGATTTGGATTTCTGTCAATTAATTGGTTTTCTTGAACAAATTAAAGTAATTAAATCTCAAATCTTTAATTTAGGTTATTTCGCGTACTAATTAACAGATAAATTAGAAAAGATTGATGCTGTAGAAGCACCTGAATCTAAAATTGTGAGAATTGTGATGCAATATTATTTCAGGCATCAAGAAAGACCTTAGCTTCCTAACAAACCTGCCCGGTGCACCAGACAAACTCCATATTTTCAATGCCGATTTTGAAAATCCACATACTTACGAAGCTGCAATCGAAGGATGTGTAGGAGTTTTTCATGTTGCTCATCCCATAGACTTCCATGAGAGAGAAAGTGAAGAAACAGTCACCAAAAAATGCGTTGAGGCAACTTTAGGCATTCTGAGAGCTTGCCTTAACTCAAAGACAGTGAAAAGAGTGGTTTACACATCTAGTCTGTCGACAGTTGTTGTCAAGGAAAAGTCTCCTCATGTGGTGGACGAGGATGTTTGGAGCGATGTCGATTTTATCAGAACTTTGAACTTCACTGGAGCTAATTACTGTCTTTCCAAGACAATCACCGAAAGGGCTGCTCTTGAATACGCGGAAAAGCATTCTATAGAACTAGTCACCGTGATCCCGAGTTGGATTCATGGCCCCTTTGTCTGTCCTAACTTGCCCGGATCAGTTTGGTCGTCTTTGGCTTTGTTTCTTGGTAATCATCTCTGATCTTGTATTCTGTTTCACTTGCTAGAAAGCAATAACCTGAGAGAGTTTGCTTACGAATAAATGTATGTGATCTGTTGTGTCAATTCATCATCTCTAGGCAATGAGAATCAGATGAAATATCAGATGGTAACTCCTATGGTGCACACAGACGACGTAGCTAGTGCACATATACACCTTTTTGAATGTCCTGAAGCAAAAGGGAGGTATCTTTGCTCTGCTGTTGAAGTCAAATACGATGATTTGTGCGAGTTTGTTAGCACAAGGTATCCCGAGTATCAAATGCTGAGTCCGGAGTAAGTTGCAGATAATGGTTTGGTTTCTTTTGTTTTCTCCATTCATAAGAGCTCGTTTTCTGAAGTGAGCGCTTGCTTTCTTGCAGATATTTATGTGATCGTTCGATTCAATCCAGCAGCATTTCATCGAAGAAATTGTTGGATACTGGCTTCAGGTATAAATATGGCCTTGAGGAAATGTATGATGAGGCAATTGAATGTTGCAAATTGAAGGGCTTTCTGTGATTTTTGGCTGTATATATGTTAATGCAGTTTCTGAAACCGTGGAATCGTAAATTTTATTATGTATGTATTCAAATCGGATCCTCTATTGGAGTATAGTGTAATATCTCATATTGCGTATACTGAAATATATGTATTAAGAAATCGTATTTGCTTATGGAGGAATGAGGATCCGTCTTGGTATGTATAATGTACTTAGTTAATCATAAAAGGTAATTTGTCATATTGAGTATTCTATGCTTGTTTGAATGAACTCATTTTCCAGCCTTTGTTAGGAGATGGAAATTTCTCAATTACGTTGCGAAGTACAAACACATCTTCTCGACATAGATGTTTGCTATTTCCAAACTGGATATAGACATGAAATCATATCTTCATAGCAATAGGTATTAACACGTAATTAATTAATTTTAAGAAATAGGTAATGCAATTAAGATAACTTTATCTCAAAACTGTGCTTCAGAAATACTTGAGGGTAATCGAGCTTGGAATGGTCTTAAATTCATATTGGGTATGGAATATTTGCGATCCAACTAAACAAAATCTTTCCCGGTAATCCGCACGAGGTGGTTTAATTTCTACGTTATATATTCATATTATATTTTATAAAACAAAATCTATTATATATATGCAAGTATTTGAATAAAAATATTTAAATATTTTATATAAGCCACTTAAATATTTTAAAATGGCCCAACTTATTGATGGTCTGATTTAGATATATAATGTATACAAAGTTCAGTATGTACGGGCTATCAAAAAATAGTTCATAGCCTATCAATCAAACGGCCCAAAACGTATGAGCTTAAATTGATTGCAAATTATCAACGGCTTTATTTTTCGATAAGGAAAAAGACAGGGGGTCGGTCTCATTTATTTGATAGTCAAAGAAATTTTTGATGATCTAATAAATAGGAACACTCTCTTGAAATCTAAAATTCAGGAAAAATATAGATTTGATTCGTGAATTAATTTAGTGTACTGTAAAATAATAATTCGTGAATTTAACTTCTAGCATTCATGAATTCAAGAATTTAAATTCATGAATTCGTGAAATTCGAGCAAAATAAGATGAAGGGGTAAAAAAAATAAAAGTGCTACTCCCTCCGTCTATTATAAGTATGGTCTTCTTTCCTTTTTCGTCCGTCTACAATAAATGTGGTCTTTCCTTAAATAGAAATGACTCCACTCACAATAAACATAAGTCCCACTCTCCACTCACAATATATTTATATAACCTACTCTTTCACTCTTAAAACCCGTTTCACTACCTCCGGACCACACTTATCGTGGACGGAGGTAGGGGTGGCAATCAGGTCGGGTTCGGGTCAACCTGATTTTAACCTAATCTGTTAAGGCCCAACCAGAATTCGAACTGTTAAAGATATGATCAACCCGAACCCGAACCCAACCCGAAATGACTAAATCCGAATACGATACGAACCCGACACAAGCACAAAATTGATACGATAAAATTCGAGTTGACCCGACTCGATAATGATCCGAACCCAAATTTAAAAGATTTAATAAGAGAAAAAATAATTTAAAATAAAATTTAATAAGAAAAAATAAATAAAATTTAAAAATTTAATATCTTTTGATGATTTAGAAGGAAAAATAAATATGCCATCAATTTAAAAGCTTGATATGAATTAAATAAATATAATATTAAAAAATTTAATACTTTATCGGGTAACCTGAACCCGAACTCGACCCGTAAATTTCAGGTCCTTATCGGATCAACCCGATAAGGACCCGAACCCAATAAGGCTTGACCCAAACTCAGTCGGTTCGTGTCGGGTCGAAAATTATCAGCCCTAGACGGAGGGAATAGTACTTATCTTTTTTATTCCAGTGGCTAGTGTTTATATTTACTATTTTAAAAGGGCTAAAATAACTTTTGTCTCGTTATAAAAAGGGCTTGGACACCAAATTTTACTTAGTTAATTCTGATTGGTACTAATTAGTCGCATTTTTATAACACCAAAATAAAATCAACCAAATATTAAATAAACATGATATTTTATCTCTACATATCTACACATAATACACCTTCATATAACTAGGGCCGTCAAATTTCCGGGCCGGCCCGGCCCGGCCCGAGCCCACCGGGCTTTTGGGAAAAATCGGGCTGGGCCGACCCTGCCCGAAAAATCACCGGGCCGGAAAATATGAAGCCCAGCCCGGCCCGAAAAATCATTTTATACATAATTTTACCGAGTCGGCCCGAGCCCATCGGGTTTTTGCCTATTTCGGGTCGGGCCAGTCCGGTCCGAAAATTCATCGGGCTAGAATTTGCGGAGCCCAGCCGGGCCCTGTTTTGACAGCACTACATATAACACACTTGGGATCCTCCTGTATCATAGTTTTTGGTGTCCATCCTCAAATTTTTAGTTATGTTCACATTTTTCTTTAATTTTGATTTATTGTGTTTTAGTTTAATCTTAAAATTATAACTAGGGTCCATTATATCCAATTAGAGTTTATAATTGGTTTTCATTTAACTTGCAAAATTTTAGTTAACAATTGGTTATTAGTGTTGATTATTTCATAATTAAGGTATATAATTTTTAAACTTCAATTTTTATTAATAAATACTAATTAGAGTTCATGATATTATAATATTTTGTATTTTATAATAAATATTTTTAAAATAATAAGATTAATAATGGAACACGAATGAAACATATAAAAATGTGAGGACAGACTATCGAGACGAGTACTAGATTAAAAGGTAAGTAGTCTGCATAATGAGTCATAGAAAATAGTTATTGAGGAGAGAATGTAAAATGAGATAATGTATGATAATAGCACTTTTAGAGAAAAAATACTAATAATAGCATCACTTTTTAAAAATACAAATAATAGCACTTCTTGACTTTTTTACCCCTTATTCTTTTTCTAAAATATCTTTTATTGAAAATAAATTAAAATACTTTTTTAATTTTTAATAAATGTGTATTAATGTTCGTAAACTGTTGTTGAACTTGGGGGAAATTGTTAGGGTTTTGGTGAAAGGGATTAAATTGAGCTGTGGTCGTGATGGCAGCCGTTCACTCGCTGCTTTTGGGGAAAACTCGTTGGAGGAGGAATAGATTGGGGTTTGGAAAGAAATTAGGGTTCAGGTGGACTTGCTGCGGCTGCGGCTGCAGCGGTTGTGATGGCAGGGGTCGCCGCCGCCGCTACCGTGGTTGTCCTCTAGCAACACTGCCGTGCTACCGCATCTCCTTCTCACGCCACCTCTGTTCCGGCGGAGACATCTTTGGTCTCATCCGCCGCCTCCATCGCCACTGGCCCCGTCAACTGTTCGAAGAGCTGATGCCTCTACCTCCACCGTGTAAGTCCGATTTTCTCTCTGCAACCATCCACATCTACATCTTATTTCACATTATTCTTCATGTGATTTCACACAAATTATAATGTGATTTCACATTATTTTTTATGTGATTTCACATATTCTTCATGTGAATTCACATTATTTGTGATTTCACACAGATTATAATGTGATTTCACATTATTTTTCATGTGAGTTCACGGATTATATATGAAATCACACAACTTATAATGTGAATTCACATTATTTTTCATGTGAATCCACATTATTTTTCATGTGATTTGCAGCAGCGAAAGTTGGGTTTAGAAGTTGGGAGACGACTATGGCCTAACGGTGGCGGCTACTATGGCTTGACGGCGGCGGCGACTATGGCTTCACAGCGGCGGCGATGGTTTTCTGGTTTTGGCGGCGATTTTGGGAGAGGAGAAATAGCCGGTCTAGATCGAGATAATCTAACGGCGGCGGCGACTACGGCTTGACGGCGGCAGCGACTATGGCTCGGCGGCGGCGACCATGGCTTGACGGCGGCGGAGAGGGTTTAAAAATAAAATTTTAAGCATTTTTTTATTAAAAATAAATCTGATAAATGATATGAAAAATGAGGGGTAAATATGTACAAAAATGCTATTTATATATTTTAAAAAGTAGTGCTATTATTAGTATTTTCAATCTAAAAAGTGCTATTATCCCATTTCTCCCATGTAAAATTACTATATGTAATTTTTTTTTGAAAGGTATTACTATATGTAATTAATTAGACAATGCATTCATAATTGCATTGTATACAAGTGAGTTTTCATTTGTCAAGTAAGTCGTAATGGCAAACATATATTAAAGTTTAAAATATGAAAAAGTCCCTAATGTAGTGGTGACACGTGGCTTCATTTAGCCGGCGTTTCAGTTTCTACGGGTCAACTCGTGCTGGATTAGTTACCACTGAAATTGGCTTCTTCAAGTGACCTTTACTTCATTTGAGTGAGACGAGTCCGAATTTTCTATGCATTAATGAAAGCTACTAATTCTCCGTCTCCCAACAATTATTCATATCTCGTATATTAAAAAAATAGATAAATTTATTTTTTTAATTTATAATTAATTATTATATGAAAAAATCGAACAACTAAAAAATTCGTAATATTTATGAGGGTAAATTGGAAAGTAAATTGGAAAGTCTAACACAATTTTTTTTATATAATTTTAAAATATGATAAAACTAATTTGAAAACAAATTTTATTTAAAAATAAGAAACTTACTCGTAGACGGAGGGGTAGCCTCATGGATGTAACTCTATTGGCCGAGTAGCCTCATGGATGTAGTTTAGTTGATAAAGTGATTTCTAAGCCGAGAGGTTATTAGTAGAATCCCACAAAAAAATTTGAGATCGAAATACCTTGAGTTAATATGATACCGGTTGTGGATATAAAAAAAAAAACTTTAGTTTAATATTTATCTTACTATTAATAATAATATGCATTGGCCTACATAATTCATGCTAGTTAGTAACAAGAGTCTAGCTAGGCACACAATACTTTGTTTTTTAAGTATTTATTAATATTGGGAAATTCTAATAGGACAAGTATACATCTACTATATACTAGAAGTTAGATTCACGAGATCCTTAATTAACCATCATTTTTTTTTTTCTTTTTGGCGTTATGAAATTAATGGCTTCATAGGCGCAGAGAGTGAGTTCAAAGTTTTTATGAGCCTCTATTTTAGATTTTAGGGCTGTTTGCAATATTAGGCCACATTTCTTTAGGTTGATCAAATCAGGCAATTATTCAAAAAGTTTGGCGATCTTAGGCCATTTTTTTTTTCCGGCCCAATTAGTAGTTAAAGGCCACCTTTCGGCCCGATAAGTGCAAAACAGCATACCCACAAAGCTTATAAAGATTACACATCAAAGTTAAGACAAAAATTACTCAAGTTTATAATTTTCTTTAATATCGATCCAATTTCTAATTTGGAGATAATTCAAGCAACACTATCAGGCCCATCACACTTCCGTATAAAAATTCTAAACATACCAACTTCATACCTTTTTGACCGTAATGCTGCCGGGTATTTCCACCGGAAGTTTTAGGGACCTCGTCCAACCACACGATCGCAACCGATGGTTTCCAGACGCAGACTCCTTCAGCAACACTCAGCACAGCCCTCGTTCGTTTCCTACTCGGGGCGTAGGGTATTTAGTCAGTATTTGGAGAATAATTAGACACTGGAAGGGATGAGCAAAAGCCCGAACTTTATTTAGGAATTATATAAAATTTATTACAACATAAGTATATCTCCTTTAGGGAGGAGACAGACTTGTTTAGCTACCTATGGTAGCGGAATTGAAATACATAAACTATACTATACTAAGCTAGGAACTATTACAAATTTTATTTTGAGAGAGCAGAGGAAATGGTGTAGATGATTTCTGGTGGATTTTCGATGATCTTCTGCTCTCCAGCCTCTTGGTTTTTATAGAGGTCTCCATTCTCAACCTCCTTCTTTCATGATTGCCTCGGATACCTTTGTTCCGCGGCCAGCCTGTATCTGACTCAGCGTAGGACCACTGTTGTCATCCATTATTGAATAAAGATGCCAAACTTTCGGTGCTACTTTCTTTATCCCGCATTATCTTTGGTTGATAATGCTTTTTCTGTGTTTTTACCCATTTGGTTTTTAGTGGGTAATCACTTTTCCCTCCACCCACTACTGTCGTTTTCTTTTTAGTGGGTTCTCCAGCTCAGAGTCACATGACTCCACCAACCTGTGTCGGGAATCTACTTTTTTCCCGGGGCCCTTGGCGTTCTTGCTTTTGGCAGCGCCTTCTGTTCAAGATGCTCGTTAGACCGAGCCTTCTCTTTTCCCTTTCTGGGCATGAACCCCTTCCCAAACTCTGGTTCCTTCTGGTTCTGACAATCCGAACAAACACGCTCGGACCAATTTCCAAAATGAGCCATGTTGCAGTATTTGCGATGAGTGTCTTTACTCGTCGCAATCTTGTTTTCCCAGAGCAAGGTTCTCTTTCTTTCGAAAGCTTCCTCTGCGAATCTTGTAGATTTTCCTGTCATAGTGTTTAACAGGAATGATCCGTTCACTGAATTCTGAAAGAATTTGAACGGGAATTTGACTTTGTCCATCTCAGTGAGACAGACCCATAATCCCCATGCTCTTCTGGTAGAGATGATGTCTTCTGGTAATGTAGAGACTAAAGTAGTCTCTTTCTCTGTAGGCGCCTTGATCTTCTCGAGGGCGCGTGCATCTGGTCTTCGAAGCCTAATATAGTGGAAGGCTTCATGGTTTCCTTTCCCTGCTGGTTCTGGGGCTGCACTGATAAAATATAGCTCCAAAATGTCACCTTGGCTAAGTTGTGGATTGTTAGCCCAGGTATCATACACCGCTTCTTGAATCCATTTAGGTAGATTCTTGATTTCGGCGAATGATGGGGATGTAGTATAAACCCCGAAGCAAGTGCGCCAAATTCATACCATCTTTTAACTTCGTGTGGATCAGAATTTGGCATCATCCACACCCGAGGATATTTCCCCGAGACATCAACCCTTATTTTTTCTGGGTTGATTCCATTCCTTGTATTGAGCTTCTCCCAGCTAGCTTGATAAACCTGCCATGAAGAAGAAACTTCAATTTTATCAGTATTAATCTTAGAACTACCAGTCATTGGCCTAAGATTAATCTCTTCCTCTTTTTCCCCATAGGTGCTGGGTTGACATGATGGTTCAGAGTGTGACCCCTGAATATCATCTTTTTCTTGGGGCAATGGTTCCGAAGATACCACCACCTTAGAACTTGGGCAAGAGGTATTTGAATCCTCTGCTACAGGTTTAGAGCCCTGTACTCGAAACTCTTCTTTTACCAAATGATCTTTGGGCACCCGAAGGATTGGTGTTTGACATGCAGCCCAGAGTTGACCCTGAGACCGTATGCAAGCTCGTATTCTCTCGGTGACTTTCGTCTTATCGAGAGTCTGCAATCTTCCTACTTGCTCAGCATTCAGAATGCACTCGTCCCACTCTCCCGTTAACATCTCCAGATTTTCTCTGAGATGTCTATGGGCTAGTAGAATGGAGTTCACATCAGTTTGCTCCATCTCTTGTTAAGAAATCTGCAAGAATATTTTCGTGAGATTTCAGAATGACAATATCAAAAATATAATATTGGCATTCAGCTTGCCATCTAATTAATCTAGCCTTTTCAGGCTTAGATTCCATCTTGTTTCTTAAGAAAGCTTTAACTTGTGTGTTATCAACTTTCAAAGTAAATTTCTTTGCAAGTAAAAATAAAGGCCATTTTTTAAACGCCTTTCTGACTGCAAAGAATTATTTCTCGTTGATGTGCCATCTTACGGCCTCATCATCTGAGAATAAACCACTGCAGTATCTACAGGGTTCTTCTCCCTTAGGAGTGAACTTGGTTAAGACTGCTGCCCACCAATAATCACTTGCATCTGTATACAGGACCAAGTCGTCTTCATCCTGAGGTATCGAGAGCTTTGGGAGATTTTTGCAGACCTCTTTTAACTCTTTCATCCCTTGTCGATGTTCTTCTTTCCAGATGAACGGAACATCCTTTTTCAGTAATGAACTGAAAACTTTTCTATGTTTTGCGAGATCTTTAATAAATGGTCTCGCAAAATTAACAACTCCCAAAAAACTCTGAACTTGTTTCTTTTCTTTCAAATCTTCAGGAAAATTCTGGACCTTTTGAACAATATGGTCCTGCAGAATGATTCATGCTTCATCGATCTCAATACCCAGAAATTCCATTTTCCGAGTTGCAACGACTGCCTTCTTTTCATACAGTACTAAACCTTCTTTATAACAAACATCTGCAAAGATCTCAAGATGTTTGATATGTTCTTCTATATTTTTTTATGCAATTAGAATATCATCAATATAGACGAACATAAAAGAAAAATAATCTTTAAACAGATTATCCATCTTTCTCTGAAATATTTGAGGCGCATTAGCTAACCCCATTGGCATTACGTTCCAAACATAATGCCCTTGTGGAGTAGAGAAGGCTGTAAACTTCTTACTCCCTTCCTCCATGCGAATCTGGTAAAAACCTGACTTGCAATCAAACTTAGAGAAAACCTTAGCATTCCTAATGCAGTTAATAAGGTGTTCCCTACTAGGGATAAAATATCCATCAAACTCCAGAATATCATTAATTCCTTTGTAATTAATAACTAATCTGGGTTTACCTCGTTTGATCTCACCATGATTCCTTACCAGAAATCCGGGACTGCTGTAAGGCGAGTTCCCTGGTTCAATCAACTTTAAATCAAGGTGTTCCTTGATTATCTCCTTCATATCCTGTTGATCTTTGAGGTTCATCAGGATTGGTCTGTATCTAACAAACTCATACTCCTTTTCTTGCTTCACCTTCAAGGTAGCTTTGAGCTTGTTTCTGTCCCACCATGCCAAAGGATTCTCATTGTAATTCCTTTTAATCTTTCTTTTGACATCTTCTAGGGACACCCGCGTTTCTTCCCTAATATCTTGATGAGATATTAGAGATGTTTTGAGGATCTGAACTTCTTCATCTTTGAGATCCTCATCTCTGAAACAGCTTAGCATTGCTTCGCTGAATCTCCTTTGATCCTTCATCTTTGGGTGTCGAAGTTTTCCTTCACCACCACGCTTGCTGCGAAAATTCAATGGTATCTGGCGATTAAAAGCCCCCTTGATCCTCTGGACAATGATCTTGTGATCGCAAATGGTTGTGAATACCAATTGCCTTCTTTCATTATCTTGCATGTATCTTTTGAACATCTGCAGGAAATTATTTTCTAACAGAATGTCTGTACCTGTATCACGGAAATAAATTGGTGGAGTTTTAACCTTATACCAAGGTGTACCTCTGGCTCCGCCAATTAGAATTTCCGTCTCTTTTACTCCTTTGGCTAGGAGCAAAATTTTCTTTGAGAAATCTCTTCCTGCAATTCGGGGTAGATCATCTTCTACCTCTGCTGGGAAGACTCCTCGTTTTGCAGTACAAATTCCTGCACCTGAATCAATATAAGCAGCAAAATATTCTGCCTTATATTTTTCATATAACATCCCTATAGAGATGTATATGGAGAATGGACTTGTCATTCGATTAATAGTTTTCTTCCATTAATCGTAACTTCCATTCCATCTTCTTTGTTTGCCCAAGGTTTGTGATCCTCAAGAAAATCCAAACCTAATAGCAAAACTGCTTCTCTTCCAGCTCTGCCTTTGATCTCCATCACTTGTCCCCCAATTTCCAGGGTGACTTTGTAATGATTGATCTCTGGCTGCTGCAGATAGTAAAGAACATTACAAGGGAAATTAGTTTCCCACCTTGTAGTGTCAAATTTTACTATCACTTCTCTCCATCCCTCGGGACATTTCAGATTTACTGGAACTTTGTTACTCTGAGATGTTTGAGGGTGTGGCGTTTCTCGAATGAGACTCCGACTCCTCCCATATGGCAAAGACATAATTCTGTCTCCTTGGAAAGATAATCTCCCTGAAGTTATCCTGAGACTTTGGTCGTGTCTCATGACTTCTCTATCTCGGATTTGAATATCCACATTCCTTAACCGAGCAATTTCCACTCTATCGGGACAGACTGTTGTTGTCACCTTGTTGAAGATATCTGGTATCTCAATGAACTTCTTTCCTAGAAATAACTCAGTGTGATGTGAGTTGAAAAGAGCATATGATACCTGATAAGTAATGGAGTAAGGTCTATTTCCTTCCTCCAGTAAATCCTTGCGTTTAAAGTCCTGATAAAGCGTCAGGGCTTTGCTGAAATGGGTATCATTAAGATTGTAAGCAATCTTTGGATAAATGATTCCCACAACTTGTCCTGCACAAAGATCTCCCGCAATTGTTCCCAATACAGAATCTTTCAGATTTCTAACTCTTTTATCGCATATAACGATATCAATCGGCGTATGGACTCCGGTAAAGAGAGCCGATTTTAACATCAACTGGATTGCTCCAATATGGATCCAGTTCATCTTTTCAGCGACTTCGGGCTTCATCCTTGATAGATCTTCCCTTATGTCACTGGCTGGAATCAACTGCATCTCCACTTGATTCCTTGTAAGCTCTATAGGAAGCGATATTTCTCGTCTAGAGATTCCATAGACGATTTGTTGTTTCCTGCTTTTTAGATTTAAGTTCCTTAGAACTTGATCTATATTACTTGCTGAAAAGCCTTGATACTTTTGTATATTCAGACTCTTCTTCATGATTTTGTCAATCAGACTTTGAGAGAAAGTTGTGTGACTGGAGAATCCCGTCCTGTCCTCCTGATGAACAATCTCTGGATCAGTCTGACTCCGATCTAGTTCCATCAGACCATTCTGAATCTTCTTCGCTGAAGACTTCTTCTTGTTCATATATACTCTCATCTGAGGGTATATCTTCGAACTGATATACTTGAATCAGTTCTTGGTAGTAGATGGCATCTTCGATATCCGGAGTGGATTCGAATTTGTTGATACCTCTTCTCTCGTTGTCAGTGCAATTTGTGGAAATATGCCCCTTCGCACCGCACGTCCAGCAGTTGCAATCTTTAAAACTTTCATTAACTCTAGTATGAGTTCTCCTGAAAGTTTTCTTGGCGGGTGTCCTTCCTTGGGATTTATCATCTCCTCGGAACGGATACCTATTCCTTGATGGTCCACTTCTTTGACCGGATTTGTAGGATCGGGCCTTCTGTCTTGACCATCTGGTTCTTGGTTTCCAAGAATTTCTTTTTGGATCTCCACCTTTATAATAGGGCTGAAACCTATTTTTCTTGCTTCTTTTTAGCCTTGGTGGTTCTCCTCCAATGATCGTTGGCAGATCACTGTCATCACAATTTAGAGGAGCGAATTTGTTAATTCTCCTCAGTTTCTTCATGTTCCTCAGAGCTGTTGCTTGTTGACACCACTCTGAGAGCTTTCGATGTACATATGACATCCTTCTTGCGACATTTTCAAGATCTCCTGGTTCATAATCCCGAATCAACATCTCTTTCCACGGGCTTGGAAATTTTAGAAAGAAAATTTTCAGTGCTACTCTATCATCAACTTTAAATTGATGTTGATAAAGAGTAAAGAGCTGTAGAAACTTGTTAAGCGATTGTTGATCTAGGACTGCAAGTCTTAGATTATACAATGCCATCAAGTATTTCTTTCTCTTTTCTTGATCAAATCCTTCGAAATATCCTTCTCCCAGAAAATGGTTTTTAAAAAGCATTGCCATATTCTGGACATGTTCTGTGTAGTTTTCACTCTCAAAACATGAATTCTTGATGTTCACAGGAAAGAATTCTCATGCTATCTTGACAATTCTTGCAAGACTCATTTCGAGAATTCTTACGAATCCTTCCTTGTTTAAATCGAGAGTTGCTGCTGCAATTCTCAGGGCTGACATCCATTCATCAATAACGGATTCTCGATCTCTGAAATTTACTTCATCAAGGTCGAGCATTACTCCGTAGGGATGGATAGGATCCAGGGTTACTTTTCCATAAGGTGTATCTTGCACCTTTGGATGCGGCCTTCTTGCCCTTGTCCTTCTTGCCACCATGTATGCATCATTTGGGGTATGTTGATCATACCTTGCTCCAGTCTGAAAATCCTGGACAGTATTAATGGCTCCGGGTGCATTTTGAAAATCTTGTTGATTTCCAATAATGGCTCCTGGTGGAAGTTGATTCACTGGCTGTGGATTTTGGACCATATTCTGGTTCATTTTTAAATCCACCATCGTCATGTTAGCAAAAGATTTTGCTAACTCCTGGAGGTCGTCAAGCCTGATTCTTTCAAGATTATTCATCTTTTTCTTTCTCGAATCATTCTTTTCAAGGCCTCCATGTTTGGATCCTTTTTGGTTTCTCCCACTGGAAATGGATAAGTGGGTTCATTACCAAAAGGATTTCTTCCTTGGCTGGAACGAGGTTGTTGCTCCAGTTTTTCGATCCGTAATTGGATCTCCTTCAGGATGTTGTAAATTTTATCCTGTTTCATAGCAATCTTATAAAGATCGCGAGGTACACCATACAGGCTATCGCCATAATGTTGTACTGTCTTCTGTATTTCTCTCAGATCTTCCGATATCTTGGATGAATCTGGAGTAATCTCTTTATATAAAAGAGTAGATGATACTCCTTTATCTTTCTTTGAATCCATCAGAGCGGTGTAGCATATAAATTCCAATTTACTCCCAAATGGCTCAAATGGTCTCTTCTCATGGCATGTTCTATCTCTCATTCAAGGAGGATACAACCATGTAAAAGATCTTCTTTTCTTTTGATTCCTTGGAGGCAGGAATCAATTAATTCTTTCTCCTGGTTTTGTTGGATTAGGACATCCAACTTCCTTCTCCAGTGTGTTAGCACACTCTGGTATCTTGCCATTCTTTTCTCCAAGATTTGGAGACGTTCCTGGAAATGTCCACACCTTAGACATCCTTCTAGGTCCATCAGTCAGTATGGATCTGATGGTTTTCTTTCATCACGTACTCCGTCCTTAGATGGAGATACTTCAACTCCTCGAGGAAGTTTTCTCTTCTTCTCATCTCTTGGTGGCAAGAGATAATAGATTCACAATCCACTCTTATTGCTGCAGAGTGGAATTCTCTTTTCCAGATTGCTAGTGCAGTCTGGGTTCTTGTTTTCTGTACCTCCAAATCATGGAGATAATTCCTGTAACCTTCGCATCTCAGACAATTGTCTGGATCCATGTTTTTCTTGATGTCTCCTCCGTTAGGATAATACTTAAAGCAATAAATTAAATATAATTCACAGATAAACCTAAGGCTCTGATACCATTTTAGAAAGCGTGGATCTGTTATAACCTTGAGTAATTCTTATCTTGATGTATATTAATGATTTGTTCCAAAGCAAGTGGGTATTAACGATTTTGGCCCGAAATTGCAACTTTTATAAAACATAGTGGCCTAATTTTGTAAATTCAAAATTCAAATTTTCATATCTTTCAAGCCCGAAGGCCCTTTTCTTGCAAGCTCGCAGAATTAATGCCTAAATTTGCAAACTACCCTAAGATAAGGGCCCAAACGAACTTATAACTCCGCAGAGAGTAGTGAACTTTTATTATATCCATGTAAAATATATTTTCTTATTACATACGAGTAAAGTCATTTAAAATGTGGTGTACACAAATAAATCATTCGATGGTATAATAATACTTTTTTCACGATATTTCTGAGCAGGAAATCAAGGCAGCATTGTTTTGCATGGACCTTCATAAGGCACCTAGCATGGATGGATATAATGTGTATTTTTACAAGCAAGCTTGGGATATTATTGGTACAGCAGCAGTTCAAGAATTCCACTCCTCTGGTTTTTTACCAAGATCAGGCAACAACACATTGCTTACTCTGCTTCCTAAGACTGAACATGCCAATACTATCAGGGATTACCGGCCTATTGTATGTTGCAATGTACTTTATAAGATCATCTCTAAAGTTCTTACAAACAGAATGCAAGATGTTCTTGATGGTCTTATTAGCGAGAATCAGTCAGCCTTTGTAAAGGACAGAGTAATTTTTGATAACATTCTCCTAAGTCATGAGCTCATCAAGGGTTATGGCAGAAGAAACATCTCATCTAGATGTATGGTTAAAATAGATATCTAGAAGGCCTATGATTTAGTTGAATAGCCATTTCTTGAGTATCTTCTTCTGGAGCTAGGCTTTCCTTATACTTTTGCTACTTGGATTATGGCATGCCTCGGTTCAGTTACCTACACAGTGAATTAATGGTGAACTCACCATACCATTTGAGGCTAAAAGGGGTCAAAGGCAAGGTGACCCCATCTCTCCATACTTGTTTGTTCTATGTATGGAATACCTAAACAAATGTTTAAATTCCATCCTAGATACAAGAAATTTGGATTGATTCATGTATGTTTTGCGGACGATTTGCTACTATTCACAAGAGAGGATATGACATCAATCAAACAATTAATGACTACTTTTGAGAAGTTTTATACTGTGTCTGGGCTTAAAGCTAATCATAGCAAAAGTTGCTTGTATTTTGGAGGTGTAAGTACGGCCAATCAAGATCTTATCCTTCAGGAAACAGGCATGTCCAAAGGAGAGCTCCCATTTAAATATCTAAGAGTACCTCTATCACCAAAGAAGCTGTTAGTCTTGCAGTGCCAACCACTCATCAAAAAAATACTTGCCAGAATTGATTGCTGGACTTCTATTCTCATATCTTATGCAGGGAGACCGCAGCTCATTAAATCAGTTATGTTTAGCATACAAACATACCGGTGTCAGGTATTCTTGATCCCTAAAAAGGTAATTAAACTCATTTAAAGTGCTTGTCGTTCTTTTTTATGGACTGGAACTGCAGGGATCACCAAAAAAGCTCTCGTAGTGTGGGATTTTTTGTGCCTACTACAAAAAGCTGGGGGCTGGAACATCAGTTGTGTGCAGTTATGGAATAGATCAGCCTTGTGCAAACTTCTTTGGAATATTGGGCAGAAAAAGTATAAATTATGGGTGAGATGGGTGCATGAGTACTACATCAAAACTCATAATCTTACAACAATGCAGATCCCAGCTAATGCATCATGGGTAGAAAGAAAAGTGCTTGGTGCAAGAGAGTATTTAAGAGATATCCAAGAAGGCTGGAATATTCTCCAAATGCAAAGCTTCTCTATTAGGAAGATGTACTACCAAATGAGAGGTGACGTGATCCGAGTGCCTTGGCAGAAGCTACTTACTAGCAACATTGCTCCACCCAAATGTGTGTTTATTACGTGGCTTGGAAGATTGGCTACTTATGACAACTTACTGAAAATTGGTATCTCTTGTGATCCAATATGCTGCCTTTGTAAGAAAGGAAATGAAACTCATGAGCATGCATCTATTTTTTGAATGTGAATACTCAGCTCATGTCTGGAATGCAATTACTACACGGTGTGTTTTGTTTCTTTGCTTGTAATCTGTAAAGATTCTCTTTGGTAATAAAATTCATTTACCAAAAAAAAAAACTTTTTTCACGATAGCGATCAAAATAATATTTTTATTATCAATATATAGTGATTTATAAACTTAAGTCTCATATCATTGAAACAGGTGACGGGAAAAGGTGATTTAATGTTGAGGCACACTCCTGTATGATCGGTCGCACCGTGCAATGCGACCGGTCAACATGCGTTGACTTTTTTATTTTTAAAATTTTTTAATTAATCAATTAATCTTAATTGTATTAATGAAATCTAATTGGAAAGAATTAAAGAAAAAACAAAATGGAAATAAAAGCTAAAAAATAAAATAAAATAAAATAAAATAAAGGCCGGTGCACGTAATAAACGTGCCAATTCTATGTGTGGTGATCATATGCAACTAGTCACACATAAGTTTTTATGTTTAATGTTTTGTGTAATAGTAATTTCCTTCATTCCTTGTCCACCAATGTAGTGAGAAATGAAAGTAGGGTTGTGTTAGTCTTTCCCTAATGATAAATCTAGGGTTTGCGAAGGTAGCTGAAAGAAATAATAACACGATGATACAAGGATTTACGTGGTTCGATCGATGTGATCTACGTCCACGGGAGAGAATATAGAGAGCTTTTATTATGCTTGAGAGTACAATGAGTATTGAATGTCCTTCCACCTCTAATCTTGCATCTATTTATAAGCCTTGGATTAAGCCCTAATCCTTCTAGGGATCGGACTCCTTATACATATCTAGTTTCTTAATACATGCATATCCGATTCCCATTCATAGTAGAATTCTATCTTCTTCCAAAGTAGGGTCTCGTTACTTGGTCTTCAAGGCAGATGTTGACTTTGTTTGGGCCGAACTCTGTGGGCCGAGCTTTAATATACAGGCCCAATGAGCCTTAGGTCGGGCCCAGGATGAGGCCGGTACTATCACATGTCCCCCCCAAAAAAAGAAAGAAGGCATGTAGACGCAGACTACGAGGTCTAATTATTCGAGGTGATTGATCGCGCAAATCACCTATGCGAGCTGAATTTCCGATCTGATGTTCCGAGTTGAAGTAGCAGGTAGCGGCTGTGTTATTTTGTTTAGGTAGGTTAGTAGACACGGCCCATACCCGATTTAGAGGGCGGGGAAAGTAATGGGCCATTTGAATTTTGTTGAGGGACGGTTCATATTCCGAGAAAGGCGGGCCCACGTTCACACGTGTGTCAGATGCAACGGCGGGATTCAAATGTATATTCACAGAAGTTGAAACGTTTCTCCCCCTATCACATTATTTCACATCCGCCATCGTTAGCAGAAAAATCTCTTGCTCAGAAAAGTTTTCTTCTTCCCCAAAATCTCCGATTACTGCTTCCCGTACCGCCGGTGCTCACGCCGTTGGGGTTTCCGTTGACACCCGTGCCAGAACGTTTCCGCTCATTTTTACAAGTAAGTATGACCTCTTATTCTCAGTCTAGTAGTAGTGGTAGCGAATCTCCGCCGGCAGTAGGCTTGAGTAGAAGCGTTGATTTTAGGATTTTTTCATTAGGATCTGCTACTCCTTCTGTCGAAACGTTAACAGTGCCCCCATGTGTGAAGGGGAAAGTGGCTGATTACCCCTCAATCTTAAACAAATCTAGGATTAGGTTTCTTGCCCAATCGTATAATTTTCCTATCGATGCTGAGTTAATAGAGCCTCGCCCAGATGATATAGGGCTTGCTCTCCTCCGATGGGATTTGTTACTATTTATGAGGACAGCTTGCACGCTGGTCTTCGACTACCCCTCCCTGAGTCCTATTCCAAGCTCCAGAAGAAGCTTGGCTTAGCGTTAGGGCAGATAATGCCGAATTCGTTTAGGCAATTCACCGATTTGGGTGTGGCAGTGATAGATAAGGGTTACCGAATATCCGCCGAGCTCATTCACGAGCTCTTTGTCTTCAAAAAGGCAGGGGGCTGGTACTATGCTGCAGCCCGGACTGAGTTCAAGGGGCGAACTCAAAATAAAGTGGACAAATAGCACAAGAAATTTTTCTTTTGCCGCCACAATAGTTTTGTCGACCTGGTTTGGAGGCTAGAAAAGCCTTGCGAGTGGGTAATAGAAGAGGTCGATAAGGATTTGGAGACCGCTGTGAAAGCGATAAGGGATCACGGTCCTTTTGAAGGGAGCTACAATGAAGACTTCCTAGCTGAAGCGGGGTTGAGCCCGTATGAGCCCCAAAGTATGGTGGATCCGGCGACGGGTGAGGCCCCGCTAGTGCTATTAGGATTGTTGTTCCTTGTTTATTTAGCGTCCTAACCCTTCTCTTGATTTGTATTTGCAGTGAAGTTCGGGAAGATAAAGGGAGCTGATGCCAAGGCCACAGCTCGTGGAGGTAAGAGGCCGAGGTCGTCAGGCCGATCTGCTTCTTCGTCTGACCTGGTTCAGCGAGCTGAGGTAAGAGGTCCTACCGCGACAGACGTTCGCTCTCCTTCCCCCACACCACCTCAGAAACGAGCGAGGGTCAGGGACCAGGTCGAGGTGGACATTATCGACGTCACGGGAAGTGACGTGAGCACGGTAGCTCCTCCGAACAAGCTGGCTGGTCTGTCTTTTCCCGAGGTGAAGACTTAATGATTTCATGAAATAATTGTCCTTAAGTCTTGCCTGTGTATCTAACTGCATTCCTTCTAGCAGGGTCTCGATATGTTCGTGGGTTGGCTGAAGAACAGTGTCGGGGAGATGTCCTCGAAACACGAGGACGAAAAAAGCCAATACTCCAAAAAGCTGATGTCGGCCAATGCCCGGGCGAAGAAAGCTGAGGCCGAGCTGATTAAGGCCGAAAAAGGCAGGAAAGCTATCAAGACCGAGCTGGTTGCTCAGCTCGCGAGGGCCGAGGCGGAGGCCGAGAAAGCTCGGAAGCTTGAGTCCGAGCTGATTGCGGCGAAGGACCGGGAGGTCAACCTTGCGGCTAGCCAAGGTGAGCTCTTCCGGGCATATACAAAGAGGTTCCTGTTGTCGGAGAGTTTCTCCGAGCTTGCCAATGACCTGGCCATGCTTATCAACGGGAACTTCGCCGTGGCTGCTTTGGAGAGGGCTGCCAAGGACTTCCCGGACCTGGACGTCTCCAAGTATGGCTTCGAACGGCTAGGGGATGAAGCCCTCCCTTCCCGGTACGCCAGGGTGGTCCGAGATCACCTCGGTCAGTTTCCCGTCCTGGAAAATCTTGCCGGCTCGTCCATGCTTCTATCTGTCGAGCAGATTGCTGACTGTTTGGTAGATCGGGACCTCGACCTGGACACTGCTTTTGATTCTCTTTGCGACGAGAAAGAAGAAGGCGAGGACCAGGAAGAGGAAGTGGGGGAGGAGCAGGAGGCCGGGACTGGTGAAAATCCGACCGCTGACAAGGATGTGGAGGATTCTCCCTCCGAGCAGCCACCTTCTCAGAACAAGGAGGTCGGCGATGTTTAGTTTTTTTTTTTTTGCATTGTACATTGTATTTTTTGTACTTAGCATTCTCGATCAATGGAATTTGTTTTCCTTTTCTTGCGTGTAGACTTTGGATTCTGTCGTGGTCTCTTCTTTACGCATTCAAATAGCTCTCCTTTCACAAGATCTGCTTGAACAACGGTCCATTGCTCAGCAATGGAGGGAGAAATACCGCCGAGCTGAGGAGCTTTTCAGCACAAAGTGTACTCTATTGAAATCCCAAGAAGCCGAGCTGAAGGAGTGGCAGGTGAATTTCGAGGCGCTTTGTGAGGAGGTTGAGGTCAAGCGGCTTGCTTTTCAAGAAAGTACCGATTTGCTTCAGGCTAAGCTTCTTCAGGCTGAGAAAGAGTTGGAGGTTGCCCGAGGTCAAGCTGGCCGCATTCCCAAGGATCATGAGAAGATCGCCGAGGAGCATGCCGAATATGAAGATATTATCCGTCGCGGCAGTGGTATCACCATATCCGAGGCGGAATTGAAGACGAAAGAAGACTTGGAGCAATATCTCGAGCTGAAAGAAGCACTCGGGTCTGAGTCTTTTGGACTTCAGGGTGCTTTTGACATGCTGAAAGAGAGTGCGGGCAGGTATAAGTGTATATTGGACCGCCGACCTAAGTTACGTGCGCTTCTGGCAAATGGCGCTGGCGCGGCCATTCCTTCTTCTTCTCGGACAATGCCTGCCCGCGAGGTGAAAACGGCTTCGCGGGGACATCAAGTCGGCCCGAGCCACGGTAGCCGAGCTGTTAGGCGAGGTTCGGCGACCCCGCGAGGTCGGAATTTTCTTGCTGGAAGAAGTCGAGGTCGGGGACGGGGCCGAATTTCGATTGATGATCTCTTGGGGCCTTCCTCATTTGAGGAAGATTGGCTTAGCTTTAGCAAGAAACATCCTCCCCCATAGATTAGCTCGATTTTGCCTGTAATTTATGTACACACAAACTGTTCCAAATAGTTAGAAATAAAAAAATATATATATATTGGGTTTTTGAACTTTCCTGTTCTTTGTGAAGATTGCTTCCTTGGTTTATTTGCGTGTTGCATCTTTTAGGGAGTTGAACTCGGACCTCTTTGTGTTGACAAGGGAACCATGGTTCGGACCTCGTATTTTATCCTCCCGGGGGAACCTGGTTCCGACCCTAGTTGAGAACTAATTATCCTTAGGAGGGAGTTTGACTCGGACCTCGTGGGATCTTTCTTTTTGGAGAGAGACGAGCTCGGACATCGGAAAGGGTTTCCTTTGCGCATTATTGGATATTATTACCCCATGTCGGGTCATTACTTACCACGCAAGGGAACCGTAGTTCGACCTTATGAGGGGATTTTTGATATTATGGATACTTCGTATAAGCAAATCAAAAGACTCAAGATGCAAGATAAAAAAGAAATTTTACTAAAAAAAAGACCAAAACAAAAAAGAGTTTTGACGAGCTCGTTAAAAACAAAACATTAAGGACAAAAAGAAAACCTAAGACTCTATATGCAAGACTTTGCTGCTTATACGAAGAATCTCTTTAGATGGGTGATGTGACACGTTCTGGGTATTAGCTCGCCCGAAAGATAGGCGATTTTGTAAGCTCCTTTGCCGAGGACTTCGTGTACTCTGTCGGGCCCTTCCCACGTGGCTTCGAGCTTGCCGAGCTTCTCTGAAAGGCTTATCTCATTGTTTCGAAGCACAAGATCACCGACCTGGAACTGTTGGGGTTTAACCCTTTGGTTGTAATATCGAGCCATCTGCTGTTTGTACCGAGCTTCTTTTATGCTGGCTTGTTCCCTTTTTTCCTCCAATAAGTCCAGGTCGGTTCGGCGCTGTTCTTCATTAGCTTCGGCGGAGAAATTGATAGTGCGGGGGCTGGGTGCTCCGATCTCGACAGGTATGACTGCTTCTGACCCGTATACTAAACGGTACGGGGTTTCTCCTATTGGAGTTCGGGGTGTAGTCCGGTACGACCACAGGACGTTTTGGAGATTGTAGATCCACTCCGTTTTCTCCTTCTCTAGGCGGGCCTTGAGTCCGTTCACTATTGTCCTGTTGGTGACCTCGGTCTGGCCATTAGTTTGAGGTCGGTTGACCGAGGTGAAATTTTTCTGGATATTGAGTCCTTCACAAAATTCTCGGAATTCTCTACTCGTAAATTGCGTTCCATTATCCGAGATGAGGACTCTCGGTACTCCGAACCGGCACACGATATTTTTCCAGACGAAGTCAACGGCTTTCTCACTTGTGACTTTTGTGGAAGGTTCAGCTTCGACCCATTTGGTGAAGTAGTCGACGGCAACTATTAGAAACCGTTTTTGCTTAGGTGCCGGGTAGAAGGGTCCTATAATGTCAATGCCCCACTCCATAAATGGCCACGGGCTTTGCATAGTAGAGAGGTCGGTCTGGGGTAGTCTCGTCACTCTGGCATGCAGTTGGCATTTTAGGCACTTTTTCACGAATTCTTCCGCATCTTTTGCCATTGTTGGCCAATAGTACCCCTATCGCATGACCTTCTGAGCTAGCATCCGAGCTCCAATGTGGCTTCCGCACGATCCTGTGTGTACTTCATTTAATATGTAGTCTGCCTCCCTCGGTCCAACACATCTTAGGAGAGGATGTAAATATGACTTTCGATAGAGGATCCCTCCCTCGAGGACGTACTGTGTGGATCTAGCTAGAATTTTTCTAGCCTTCGTCTTGTCCTCGGGCACTTCCCCGCTCTCCAAACATCTTTTTAGGGGGGCCATCCAATTTGGGTCGTCCTCTATGATCGCATTAACTTCTACCTCCTCTATACTCCTGTTTCGGACTTCTTCTACTAGCGTCGAGCTAGTTGGGGAGTTTGCCAGCTTGCTTAGCTCGTCAGCTCGGGTATTTTGGCTTCGGGGAATACGAACTATTTTAAAGAACTGGAAGGATTGTTCTAAGAGCTTTACCCTCTCCAAGTATTTCTTCAGCTTCTCACTTTTCACCTCGTACCTCCCCAGCACGTGGTTGACTACAACTTGGGAATCGCAGTGGACTTTGACATCTCGTACCTGGAGGGTTTGGGTGAGACGCAACCCGACAATAAGGGATTCATATTCCACTTCGTTGTTCGTAGTGGGGAACTCGAATTACAGTGAGTATGTCAACTCCTTTTTCTCCGGGCTGATAAGGAATATGCCAGCTCCACTTCCCTTCTTTCCCGAAGCTCCATCTACGTATATCTCCCAGCCGTCCGGGGGTGTTTTTTCTGGGATTTCTTGGAGTTCAGTTTTGGCTTTGATCTCTTTTGGTTCCTCGAGGTCCTTATACTGAGCTTCTGCGAGGAAGTCTGCCAAAGCCTGCCCTTTTATAGCTCGGCGGGGACCGAACGATATAGAATGCTCTCCTAGCTTGATTGCCCATTTCGCGATCCTTCCTGAAGCTTCTGGCTTAGTGAGAACTTGCCGAAGTGGTAGATCGGTCAGAACTTGTATTAGGCGCCGAGCTGCATTTATTAGGGCTAGAGCGACCTTCTCGAGAGGCTGATACCTCGTCTCTGGGTCTTTGAGAACCCGGCTGACGAAGTACACCGGCAGCTGCCGATCTCCTTTGTCTCGGACCAACACTGCACTTATTGCTTCCTTCGATGCTGCGAGGTACAGAGAGAGGGGTTCTTCCTTTTGTGGGACTGACAAGGTTGGTAAGTCCCCGAGGTGGCGCTTGAGCTCCTCAAAGGCTAGCTCGTACTCTCGTCCCCATCCAAATTCCGGTGCCTTCTGGAGAATTTTGAAGAATGGGAGCTGTTTCTCGGCAGCCTTGGAGAGGAAACGACTTAGCGCGGTTATGCATCCTGTCAACCTATGCACGTGGCGGATAGTTCGGGGTACCTTCATCTCCTGCACGACTCTAACCTTCAGCGGGTTGGCTTTGAGACCTTCTGGTGAGATCCAGCACCCTAAGAATTTTCCAGATCGCACGTTGAAAGTGCACTTCTTTAGGTTCAGCTTGAGGTTTGCCTGCCTTAGTATGTTGAGCGTAGTTCGTAGGTCGCTCACCGCCGAAGCCTCTTCTTTACTCTTGACGACAATGTCGTCTACGTATAGTTCGACAATCTTGCCGATATGATATCGGAAGAGGAAATTGACCATTCGCTGGTATGTTACCCCGGCATTCTTTAACCCGAAGGGCATATATTTGAATGCAAAGACCCCGAAGCTTGTTGCGAAAGCTGTCATGATCGCATCTCCCTCATCCATTAGAACCTGATAGTATCCTTTGTAGAGATCGAGAAAGCAGAATACTTCGTGCCCCACTAAGGATTCGATCTTTTCATCGATGTTGGGGAGAGGATAGCAGTCCTTTGGGCAAGCTTTATTGAGGTCGGTGTAATCTACACACATCCTCCACTCTCCTTCTTCTTTCTTTACGACTACCGGATTAGATAGCCAAATTGGGTACTTGACTTCAAACAGAAGCCCTGCTTTCAACCATTGCTGCACCTCGTTGTAGATAACTTGATTTTGTTCGGCAGCAAATGATCGCCGTTTCTGCTTGACCGGGGTCGAGTTCGGGTTAATGTTAAGCTTATGCGTAATGATTTCCGACGATACCCCCGTCATGTCTGTTGGAGACCAGGCGAAGACGTCTTGATATTCTCCAAGGAGCTGGACTACCTGCCTGCGAGTTTGAGGTCCCCCTGCAAAGCCGACCTTGACGACTTTCGCTGGATCTGTTTCGGATAAGGGAACCTGTTCCACCGAGGTGTCTGGGATCGACGTCGTTTCTTCCAGCTCCTTGGGATACTTTGATTGCTACGCCTGTGGTTGACCTCGGAGAGCAACCTGCATGCACTCCTTGGCCTTTATCTGGTCACCTCGGACAGTAAGGATTCCAGCCGAGGTTGGAATCTTCAATAGCAGGTGGTAGGGCGAAATGATGGCTCTGACTGCATTCAGCCAATCCCAACCTAGTATGATGTTGTAGAGAGAGTTCGCTTTAACCACGTAGAACTGAATCAGTTTATTGACGCTGGTCGGCGGGCTGCCAATGGCAACATCGAGCGCGATGGTCCCTTCAGGTCGCGTCTCATGCTGTGTAAAGCTCTTGAGGGGCAGGGGCGTGGAGTTCACCCGTGCTGGGTCGAGGCCCATCCTATCCAAGCAGTGTTGGAAGATGATACTCACGCTGGCCCCACCATCGATGAATACGCGATGGACCATCTTGTTGGCCACTCCGACCTGTATCACCAGGGCGTCATTGTGTGGTGTAGCTGTAGGTACAGGATCATCCTCAGAGAATGTGACTGTTTCTCCCTTCTTGAACCTCTTCTTCGTTTGCTCCTCACCCGATGGGACTGGTGGTCTGCGAGCTTCTGCCTTCAACTTAGTTTTTGTCATCCCTGAGGGTAGTCCGGTGATGGTAGAGACCACTCCGTCGTACTGTGGTGCATCGTACTGAGGGTCGTCATCATCCTCGTCTTGATCGACCTTAGCTCGCTTATTGTTTGGGGCACAGCGACCCTGTCCTCCTTTCCGCTTTCCTTTTCTGCTTTTCTTCCCCCCGGCTTCGTATTTCTTCAGAGTTCCCTCCTGAGCTAACCTTTCTATCTGTTCCGCGAGGTCGCGGCAATCTTCCGTGTGGTGCCCATGGTCGTCATGGAAGGAGCAGTGCTTGTTTCTGTCCCGAGGTTTAGACCCTGACATAGGACGTGGTTTAGTGAACCAGTCCTCGTGGAGTGCGAAGATCTCAGCATTCGTTTTCACAAAAGGAGGCCGTTGAGACGGCTCTGGTCCCACCCGAGGTCCAAGCCGGGACTGGATAGGTCCTGATCCGAGCCGGGACTGGATAGGTCCTCGTTGAAGGCGCTCGTGAGCACTTCTCCGATCACGATCATTCCGACCTCGATCACCTTCAGTTCTCTTCTTCTCGGTCTCTTCCCGCTTCAATCGGTCCGCATCTTGGCCATCAGCGAACTGGTATACAATCCTCCACATCTCCTGAGCTGTCTCAGGTTTCTGTTTAGCGAGCTCCTGGTTCAGGGACCCAGGAGCAACCCCATTTCGGAAGGCCGAGATGAGGAAGACATCGTCGATTTTATCGACTTTCAAGCTTTCCTGCATGAATCTGGAAGCGTACTCCCTTATAGATTCTTTGTCCTTTTGCTTCACCGATAGGAGGTAGGCTGTGTCTCGGCGAGCCTGAACCTTTATATGAAATCTTTGCTTAAAGATTTTTTCCAAATAGGTCCAGGACCCCACGCTGCCAGTTGGGAGGCTGTCAAACCAAGCTCGGGCATAATCGATCAGCATCTCGGGGAATAGCTTGCACATGTGTTCCTCTCTGAGACCCTGGTTGTGCATGCTGTACCTGAAACACGTTAAGAAGTTAAGGGGATCATCTAGCCCATTGTAGGCTGGTATGTTTGGCAATTTGTACACCGTGGGGAGTTTGGCGTCAAGCAGCTCGTGGTGAACGGGCTGACAAGTCGAGCTGGTTCCTTTTCACGTCAGTGCCGGTTCCTCAGGGGACTGCGACTCTCGCAATAGCTCGGACTTCGGCTCCTTCTGGGGCTCCGAGGTCGCCTTTGGATGTGATGTCGTCTAGGACTCCGCTGCGGGCTTGGACTCTGACGCCGAACTGAACCCCGCCAGGGATCGTGCCTCTCCCTTAGTTCCGGTTTCTGCCTCTCGGTGTAGCGAGGAGCTTTAGGTAGGGATTTTCGCGTGGAACTCTCCCTAGCCTCGGGTATGGGAGACATCCGGGTCGTCGCAAGAAAGCGTTTGAAACGCTCCTTGTTCGCTTTAGTGAATTCAGCGGCGGCGTAGGTGGTGGCAAGGTCAAAGTCTCCGGGGAGATCATCCTCCTTCGACTCAGATTCCTTCGGCTCTGACTCGTCGTTGACTTCTTCGACGTACCCTTCTGGAGTATTGCCTGTTCTGAAAGACTGTCCGTTATGTGTCCTCCGATGCCGATTTTGCTGTGGGTTTCTCTGAGGGATGTACTCTAGCGCAGACATCCCTTCGTAGGGATTTCCTTCTATTGGGTCACTGGTGTGACTCTCCTTTGGAACCGAACTGCCTTTCTGGCGATTCTCCTTGCTTATGGGGCGGCTTTCTGCTTCGTTAGGATTCCCGCGTTGGCTTTGGGCCTCCCGCACGCTTTGTGATCGCGTTACCATCATAAATCAGCTACGAAAGAACCGTCGATCGTTCCCACAGACGGCGCCAATGATAAATCTAGGGTTTGCGAAGGTAGCTGAAAGAAATAATAACACGATGACACAAGGATTTACGTGGTTCGATCGATGTGATCTACGTCCACGGGAGAGAATATAGAGAGCTTTTATTATGCTTGAGAGTACAATGAGTATTGAATGTCCTTCCACCTCTAATCTTGCATCTATTTATAAGCCTTGGATTAAGCCCTAATCCTTCTAGGGATCGGACTCCTTATACATATCTAGTTTCTTAATACATGCATATCCGATTCCCATTCATAGTAGAATTCTATCTTCTTCCAAAGTAGGGTCTCGTTACTTGGTCTTCAAGGCAGATGTTGACTTTGTTTGGGCCGAACTCTGTGGGCCGAGCTTTAATATACAGGCCCAATGAGCCTTAGGTCGGGCCCAGGATGAGGCCGATACTATCACCTAAAGTCTAGATGAGCAAAGGTGAAAGATGAAGACATTTCACAGTTGTAATGGAACAGAGCATGCTTAAACTAGGTCATAATCAATTGATTAGGTCTGTTGAAAATTATTTTTGATTTAATCCATATTGAATTAAGCTTCAATATTACAAGAAGCTGCATCAAGGCATATATATAAGCCTGGTCCATAAAAGGATGATTGTCATATCATCTTTTCATCATGTGAAACAGTGAAAGTAATGCAACCTCAAATTCTGTTGTACTTGTTAATTACTTTTTTTTCCTTTAAAAATAAAATAAAATAAAAATTTAAAAATTCAATTGGATAATTATGAAATAGCTGTATGAGATAGGATTAGGATTCCACGAGCCCTATTATGTATGTATATAATGTCTCATCATTGATGTCACTGTCAATGTAAATAAATGAACTCAGGTATATTGAATTGAGCTTAAATTATTGTTTTTACTAGTAAGGTACGAATGTGGTATTTATGACTTTTATAGAATAAATTATTAGAAATTTGATCTGATTGGAAACTGAAAAATTGTATGACAGAAAAAAAAAAAGATAGTTTCCAAATAAATTATAACCTCCACTGTACATGAAAACTATATATATATATATATATATATATATATATATAGCGGATCAAATAAGTACACTTTCTTAGGTGAGAAATAAGAACAAATCTGGACGCTTGATCCTTGTTGATCTACGGTCCAGATTTAACCGTGCATTTAATTACACTAATTTATGCATTTAAATGCTAATGCATTAAGTTATTGTAGTTTATGCATTAAAATATTTATGCATTTAGTTTCTGCATTTTATGCATCTCCGATATAATAAAAATGTATTGTTCTTACGTTTTCATATAAGATGTGTTCTTACCAGATCCGCTCCCTATATATATATATATATATGTATTGATTAAAATTAGAACTTTTGAGTACTTTAAAATATTTTAATTTGGAAACTTTTAAAATCTATTCCCAAATCGCATCCGAAATTTTCTTTAATTAAATATAAAATAAAACACGGAACACTACAATTTGTATGTCTTAGAAAAAATCAGTGTTTAAAAAAAAATTTAAAAAATAATTGGAGTGTACAGCATAGTTCCGTAAACCAACACTGAACCATGCAAACACATGATGAATGCGTGTGCAAAATACATTAATACTGTTTTTAGTTTCTTTACATAATTGACCTCTATTTATTAGTTCATTATTCATTAAATTGGATTAATCCAATCAAGAATTACTCCATTTAAAACTATGGATTTTCTAAAAAAAAATCTAAGGTGTGCTTGAATTTAAATCTCGATCGATCTGTAATATAGTTGCATTTAAGATTGACTGAGTATGTCATCAACTCATGGAGTTCAAATGCATTTTATTTCTAGGCTTCTAGCTTAATATTTTACAATCCATAACAAGTTATAAATGAACCAAATTAAAGTATTAACATTTTATTCGATTTTCAGCATTATATGTTATCTTTTCCTAGAGCTCTAACCTAGGATCGTGAGTGGTGATCTTGACTCTATTTAACAAATAATTATTACAATTGACTTTAATATTTTCTAATAGTACTATTAACTAGAACAAATACTACAATTTTATAAAGTAACAAATAGAATCATTCAATAAAGATAACCCTAAAAATCATGGTACAATTCTTCGTTAATGATGGGCTAAAAGCCCTTAAAACATCCACGTGTTAGCAAAACAGTGAAATGAACAAGAAATGGCGTAGTCAGACTGCTCTTTCCATAAACCATAATATAAATTAATGTTTGTGAAGTAAGATCTCCGACAACAAATAAACATGTTCTCTGCAAGAATTTCCTACCTCCTCTCCCCTTACTTTTTTTAGGAAAATTCATTTAAAAATCACAAGCTCCCACCCAATTCTTCGTTTTCCGAAAGCAAAGTTATTGCCTTCTCGATTTTCTCAAAACATTTATTCATCGTCCATTTACATACTGATGTTCTTTTTTAAGTGTCTCATTTAGTTCAATTTTTTGTTTTCAAATAAGTGTATTATTTCAAAATTTGAGAGTAAAATAATGGCATTCTTCCTATTTTATTCTTATTTAATGTTTATCGTAATTTGTTAATTAGTTATATGTATATATTAATGATGGTAATTAATAAGGCTACATAGGTAAATTTCTTTATTTTCTTGGTATGTGTAATTTGACGGTGGGGGATACTTATAAAAGAACGAAGGGAGTACTTGATAGAATTTTCATACAAGATGATGGGTTTGACTACGTATTATAAAATTGAGTGATGCTATTCGGACATAAATGTCCGGACATAATCTAGCTAGTTTAGGTAAATGAATCGGTTCGATCCGTTTAACTTATTTATTTAATTTTATAATTTCTCCACATTCATTCAATTTATTATTTTTTGAGTAATCTAATTCAAGTGAATGCATAAATATCCATTAAGTAATAGTATTTCCGAAAGATTAGTGAAAATCACAAAATAACTTTATTAGTTTAATTTTGTATTTTTTGTATTTATATTTCTCTCTTTAAAAATGACGGTTTAGATTAATTAAGTAAATATATTAGAGTACTAACCAACACCATTATTTTATTTAATAAATTATAAGTTAAGATTATTAATATATTCATTTTATGTCCGGACATATATGTCCAAAAAGTATTAGTGTATAAAATTAATGAATTGGTATAATATACGTATATGCTTCATAGAATTTCATTCAATAGCACAATGTCATATAATACTTGTCTAAATAAATTTAAGTATTCATTAACGTTACACAAAAAATGCGCCGGGGGGGGGGGGGGGTGTTAAGCCTCTTGCCACCAACCATTTTTTTTTTAAAGTTTTTATATAATCGTTATCTATTTTATGCGAATTGTTGTGCAAAAGCCTCCATCTCAAACTGAATTGCATGAAAATTGACTACTCGAATTTGAATTATAATTAAAAAAAAAAAAAAACATCCCACATCTTCCATCCGCCGTTGATCTTGGTATTGCAAGTGGGACCCATATTATTGGGACGTGTTTCATGATCCCAAACTTTGGGTATGTTTTCACAATAAAGTGTAGCCTTGTCGAAGTGCAAGAAGAGGACATGGTAAAGAACCATTGAACCATGATGCAATTTTTTTTAATGAGAATTAATGTTGTATGGGAATCTTAGGACTAGGTACATTCCTACAAAATTAGAAGCACAAGATTATGTTGTGTCTGTAAAGAACGGCAGACAGTAATCACCGTAATTATTGCCGACATATCAAGATCTTTAGGATCCCTCAAAATAAATTAGGCCTCTAATTATAAAAATAAATTTTTTGCCATGTTATGCCAATTTGGCAATTCAGAAAGCCCATCCATTTCTCTCTGAATATTTTAAGTGCCACTTCTGTGGCATGTAATGGGCTTCTAATTAGCAGACTGTTTCCCTCAGTTTTATAACTTATGTCCCATGTGCTCTTGTTCTCATTAGTGAGAAATTCGATACCAGAATTTTATTTGGTAACATTTTTGAAAAAATATTGTAATATTAGAGATATTTTTTGCGTATATCAAAGATCGGGATAGTTTTGCAAAACATGCCAAAGTTATAATTGTTAAATCATACATTCACACAAATCATGCATGTGTAAAGTACATCCACAATTTCATTATTTCTTAAAACACAGGATTGAAGTACGGAGTCAAAGATTAAGATTTTTATTTTTATTTTATTTTTAACCAAAGGGAAATTAATATTAAGATTATTAATACACGGAAATAATTATAAATTAAAAGTAGTAGTTAATAATAATGGAGATAACGCAAAATCAGTTTGTCAGATTATGTCTCTTGGCTGCTAAGGGTGAATCCTTGGATGGAATTGGATACATCGCACAATCCTCTTCTGCATCATGGATTACGTATAGTATACTACACCCGAGTTTCATGTCTAAAACACACACACACACACACAAAGAGAGAGAGAGAGAGAGAGAGAGAGAGAGAGAGAGAGCACATAGATCAAATGTGAAGGAAAGCAAATTAATTGAAGTAGCTTGTTTGGGAAAATGGGAAACTTATTAATGTAAAGTGATATGAGTTAATCAAATTGTGTAATTGAGGTTGTTTGTTTGTTTTGAAGAAAGAGTCTATTATTACTTAACGTAATTGATATAGTCAAGAAGGCTTATCTTCAATCTCCATCTTGTACTTGATTTAGAAAATGAGTGCAATATAATATCTATATATCTCCCTCCCTCTCTATATATATATATGTCCCCATCCTCATTAACCCAAAACCATAACATAGTGTGTCATCGGACTCATGATTAGATCTATGCCCCCCATCTCCAACTGCTTAATTACTCGCTTTTATATATATATATATATATATATATATATATATAAATTTTACTTATAACTAGCTAGAATAATAATAATAATAATAATAATAATAATAATAATAATAATAAATTAAATTATTATTCTATGTATCAACTTTATATTTCAGATTGAAATGTACTGAGAAATTATTTATGAACCGACAAGGTGCTCATTTGCTGCCTTTATTGGAGGTGGCAGCCCTTTGATTCCCTTCTCCTCTCTCTCTCTAGATCTGTGTGTGTGTGTGTGTACATAATGCAGGGAAAAATATATACCTATGTCTTTTGTATTATTGAACCTGATCAATCTTCCCCCTTACTGCGTGTAATGTGCGTGTGCTTCTAGGTATATATATATATATATATCTATATATATAAACAACCTAGTCGTCTAAAATATATCTACCTCACTCACTCACTCACAGTCGCAGCAACTAATAATACACACCTTTTTCACTCTGCAAATTAACTATCATCGATCACAACTTCCATTAATTTCGTAGTATCAGCCATGAATTACGACGCCAACACCTCCCTTAATCTAAGCTTATCGTCGAGGAAAAAGGGTCTTGTCAATCTAGACCTAGTGCTAGACCCCACATCTCCGCTTTCGCCGTCGTTCTCGCCACCGTTGAGCCCCGCCGATCAACGCGTCTTTTCCTGCAATTACTGCCGAAGGAAGTTCTACAGTTCTCAAGCTCTCGGCGGTCACCAAAATGCTCACAAACTGGAGAGAACTCTGGCCAAGAAAAGCAGAGAGCTGAGCTCGCCGGTCAGGGCGGATCCTCCGGGGTCGAACCAGCGGCCGGTCGGGCCGAGCTACGTGCCGGTGCATGGCTCGCAGACCGGGCTGGATCATCAGGGCCCGGCGGGCCGGTTCAGGGCAAGAGATTTGAGCTATGGGCATATTGATTGGATTAATAGTGAATATAATAATGGTAGAGGTGATCAGAGGGTTGATTATCATCAAGAAGAGCTCAGCCACCTTGATTTGTCTTTGAGGCTTTGAATTTTTTATATTAATTAATTAATGCTTATTTTAGATTATTATTATTATTGTGGGATTTCCGGCAGTTATGAAATCTTGTTCAGATTATTAATTATTTGTCTGGTTTTAGTTTAATTTCTAGGTGCCGCGAAAAATTATGCTCAGATTTCTATATTTCATGCCAAAAGGGGCGACTTATTTCAGCTATTTTTTGGAGTAGCTGATTCAAATGGAATGGAAATATTAGTTGACTGCTTGTGTCAGATGTTGCACTTCTTTTTTTTTTTTTGACCAAGTACCAATATCATTGTTTATAACTAAATATTACACATAATTTGTACGGTATATATATACAGCATTCGTGGGTGCATAAAGTTCATTAATCTAAAATGAATTATTGGACTAAAATAAATTTAGAATTGTAATAAAACGTCTTTTTAATGGTGGCTTAATTAATTAACGAGCGGAACATGTTATTCTCCTGATTCTTTTCTCGATTTCCTCCTCATTTTTTATTTTAACCACATGTTACACTTCTTGTGCATGTATTGACCCAGCAGTAGAGTGATTAATGCACGAGACCAAAAAGATCGGGTTCAAGTCCACGGTGGCGTAATCTTTTAATTTAATTATAAAAGAAAATTAAAAAAAGAATGATCTTTTAAACCGTTTATTAATCATATATGATCCAAATTAAGTCTAGATTAGAGTACATCAAAATTAATACATACGATGCATCAACATAATACACAAAATGCATAAAAAAAATTCGTAGTATAATGACTCCATATATAAATATAGAGTGCATGCGTATATGACCTTTTTCCGTACTTCATAGTTCTTTTGGTACGAAAATTATTATAATAACAATTGACATAAATGAAATTAATAAAAGAAGTTCCTCCTTTTTCCGTACTTCATAGTTCTTTTGGTACAAAAATATTATAATAACAATTGACATAAATGAAATTAATAAAAGAAGTTCCTCTGATCACTGAGTTTTTTTTTTATGATTATTATATCTAATGTATATGGTGATTTTTTTTTTTTTTTTGAAGGAATGTATAATTGGTGATTTTAAAACGTGGAAATGTTTACTTGTAGATATAGATGGTTTACTATTATTGACACTTTAATTTATGAAATAACCTAATTGACTAGGATTACATTAGATCTATCTAAGAACACAAGTACACTTTACGAGAGTATTATGAATTTTGGATTGAGACTACAAAATGGAGCAAATCCGAAATTCTCAAACTGTACGGGAGTTTTATGAATTTTTTTGAAGAAGACATAACTTTCATTTTTGAGATATGAAGAAGACATAACTTAAACTACTTGATTCTCCAAAAGATTTGTGAATCTAAATTTAATTAGGTTTATTTATTATTCAATCTAACTTCGTCTTGGGAACTTATTCTGGATCCGGATCACTGTGAGGCAATGTAATTTTAGAATCTTTCATATTGGCATTAATTAAGCCTAAACCAAGTAATTATTTCCTAAATCTATAGTAAGTCTTAAATTGGGTAATATCCTTGTTGGATCTAAAATTGGGCCCGAAAATTGACAATTTGAAAACGCACCTCCAACCTTCTAAATGTATAAAAAAGAATTAACAAAGAATTTGTTCATTATAGAAAGTATAATTAATTATTTTCTTTTTGTGCATAATTATAACGTGAACATATTTTCCAGAATTTTAATTAATCAAAATTTCCAGAAATCAAAAATTCTATTTCTATAGTTAAAAAATCTGATGATGTATGGGCCTAAAAGATAGCTTATGAAATAATCAAGGCCTATGCCCAGTGCAAATCTAATGAGGTCCATTTTTCATGTCACGATGAATAAATTATTGATAAATATTCTCCTAATTTTCTAGTGATGCTACATCAAAATCAAATGATTCTTTGAATACAAAAAATTTGACAAGAACCCAATGAAGAAGTCAAGATTAATTATAACAAATACATTGAACTTTGAATTTTTAAATATGCCAAAAGATAATTTAAATTCTATTTTTTCCATTTGGTATCCAGTTACAAATTTCAATTATCTAATCTATATTTGGATGCTGTAAAAAAAATCACTGTACACATTCATTTTAGGCAAGTCATGGCCACTTCCCTCTTGAGATAATGTCTCACTTCTCCACTCTCATTATAGAGTAGTCATAAATCTGTTGGGTGATTCTTAACTATAACATTGTTTGAAGAATCTTTAAAATTTGTCTTATAAAAATAATTTTCATTTCATAAAATTTTAGTTTTCAAATCAATGAAAATCTCAAAAGGTATATCTAGACAATGAAAATTATTTAGGTCATCGGTTGCTACAACTAATGATTAGACCAAAGAGAAGTATTCCTTCATAAATATGATTTAATATATATATTATATGTAATAAAAAATCAACGACTGAGAAGTGAGAAGGACTAACTTGAATTGATGTGTGAAAACTTGGAAAATCAGAAATGAGATAATTTAATACTACTTTTCATTTCCGTAATTTATCACGTAACGGCTCTCGTGGGCCCATCATTATACTATTAACGTTCATAATTCAATAATTCAACTTGTAAGTTGATTCACCTTTGTCGGATTTACAAATTGTTTTATCGATCAAACATAATTTAATGTATGGAACGATTGATTTTCTAGATTGATGGTTGTTTTCGTAAGCTAATATGCGCGAATTTATTCCGTATGTTTTGTCTTCACTTATGCATGTTATGAAAACCTTTTAGTAGATATTATTATTGTAAAGTGATCGGCCGAGCTCATAAAATTAGAGATAAAAATTGGGTTAGGTTGCAAAAATAGTCCAGTTGGTAACTGTAACATTAAATTTAATGACGGCATTGCGATGGATTCAAATATGAGACCTTTTGACTTCAGACATCAACTACATTAGTGATAGGCCAACACACGCAAACAATCGCTTTGCTTTTGATGTCTCTAATGGTTATTCATTTCACAATCACCTGATCAATTCGATTACTGCTTTCAAAACTCAAAATTATTTAAAAGATGGGTTTTGAGTTATTCTGTAATATTAATGTCAGAGAAGAAACAAAGCCCATATTATTCGGCCCAATCTTATATGTAATATAATTCAATGAGTGGTCTTAATTACTTTAATGCAGAATAAAACATAAGCAATCAATTCAGATTATATATAATAATAACAATATTTAGATCAAAGTCAAATAAAGTGAAAATTGACACATTAATCAAATAAACAACTAAATAACAGTCATATTTGAGAATTCTATGGAAAAATAATACTATCAAACTTCTCATTTTATTATGATCATCAATATAACCATACAAAAAATAAGAATAAAAAGAGTAAATTACCTACTTTCAGTGTACAATTTTTTACTGCATGCATGTTAACACCTGGAAGTACTTTTTTTCCGAGGTTGTTCGTGCAAAAATTAGAGAGAAACATTTTAAATTGTCCCTTTTCATTGGAAATATATTGAAAGAGTTGAAATCCAACTTCAACTTCTAAAACAGCAAGCATATCAACTACAAGAGTTTTACCTCCAAAAAATATCTATATTTAGGAAGTAAAGTAAAAGAACGCAAAGTTTAAATTGGAAACTATAAATATTGTTATCCCTAAAAAATATTCATATATACTCTTGGGAACAGATTGACAATATTCCAAACTTTAGGAAAGAAGTATATTTCTATTATTCGATATAAAAATATTCAACATTTTCCATGCATGCCAACTTTAGCAGCACAAGAAAAAGTGACAATTAAACAGCAACTCCTTTTATAAACAAACCTTAATTAAGCAACGTTAATTGTAGGTGATAATGTAATAAGTGGGCTGGGAGAAGAGGTACATCATTTGGTGGCCTTGAGCACAAGGAATCGTTTGGGTGAATAAATTCTGAAAAGAGAGTAGGCAGAGATGTAAGCAGTTATAGCCATCAAACCTGCTGCGAAATACCCACATACCAACGCTCCCCCAATTTGAATGCAGAATCTTGTGAACCTATTGCACAACTTCATCCATTGGAAGCTCTTCTCGCCGGTGATCGCGAACATCGACGCTTGCACCGCCGCTGCTGTGGTGGCAAATACCGCGTACGCCGCCACCTACATACGTTGGTTGCTCCTACTTAGTTTGAGTGATCAATATGCATCTACTTTTTTATTTCAATTTATATACGGTGACGGAGTCAGAATTTTAGAAGTCAAAAGAAGTACAACTATTTTTCTACAATTATTACTTGTCTATCAATCAGACATTAATTGACTCACCCATAAAGAAGGGTACTAACTACTAACACACAATATTAAACTTCGAAATTTTAGAGTACATAGGAAAATTTATTAAAATAGACTCAAATATAGAAAAATATATAAAAGATTATAATTAAAACAATTGATTTTTTTATATTAAATCCATGTATATAGAGATTTCACGAGTTTTTTAATAAATTAAACTTATCTGATAATCCTCATATTCTACACATTAATATATATATATGTGTGTGTTTAAAAATTGATATGTTGCACATAATTTGTGTGCACTGCTGATGTGTATTACATGTCAGCATCTTTCTTTTTTCTTTTTATTTTTTTCTTACACCTCATCTTAACTCGTGACCGTGATCATCAAATTTACGAATTACATAACCCGATTTATTATTTTTTCCCTTTACTTCAAAGATATAATTATACAAATCCTGGGGAAGGAAAAAGAATATTTAGAAACTATTGTGAAGAGAAAGGAGAATGGAAAATGTATAAAAATTAAAAAAAAATGTTGACGTGGACTAGAGGTAGTGTGGTGTTCATAGTAGATGCTCACAAATAACGTGGATCACATCGGTGTGCCTGTATGTCAAGCATATATATTAACACACTAATTAAAAACTCCAAAGATTTGAGGGTTTAGCCCTCCCCAGCCCCCGGGCCAAAATGGGTGCTTATATAGTTGTTTCTTCTTGCTTCGATCCCTTCTAAATTACTTTAAAATTTTGTTCTAAATACAATAATACTATGCATATTTCTTTATTTTAAAATTTTATTTGTGAAAGATAACGTCTATCATAATAAATTGAGAATATGAATTGTGGAATTTAGATTTGGTATTAGTCTACATTAAATATTAATGGCAAATACAATGTTCGCAGTGCCATAGTTAGTTGTGCGCGGTATGGGGCTTGTGGTGTGCTTTTGCCATTTAGGCGTACATTGACATTAATTTCTCCTAACCTAAACAACTATTTAATACAACCAAGTTGCTTCTATTACATCAAAAGAAAATACTAAATACTATTGTTATGATAAGTAATAGTCGTAGCATTTATTTCCATAATCGTTCCAACTGTTACCTAACTAGAAAACATAGCATGCACGTTGCAGTTGATGTATGCAACACTCAGTCACTTTAGTCCTACCTTTAATTTAATGATCAAGCTAGAGAGGCAGATTTGTTTTATGGTTTTGCAATTATTTTATTGGATGGATCAAAATTTTTATTGCAATAACAGTTTTAAAGAAAACGAAGGAAGAAGAAAACTTTTTTGGTAGTTCGTTCAAATATAATTATTATATGTTCGCACTTTCATTCTCTTTCGATTTAAAGAGATAAAAATCAAAGGATTTTCTTGTAATAAGGACTTTGACCATTTCAGGAAAAAAGAAGGGAAAAAAATGACTTACGGTCATTAAAATTTTTAAATACAGTAGAAACTCTATAAATTAATATTTTCGAGACTATAAAATTTTATTATTTTAGAGATGTATTAATTAATAGATAAATTAATAATTCATTAATTAAAAGAGGAACTCCATTTTATATCAACGAATTTGTTTCTATAAATTAATATTGTCGAGACTATAAAATTAGATAAATTAATAATTCATTAATTAAAAGAGGTACTCCATTTTATATCAACGAATTTAAATTTAATCACATAAAAATTCAACAAACTCCATTCATAATTTTTTGTTGCAGTTCCAGACGTCACAATAGAGCTTTTGAGTGTTCTTAGCAAAGTTAGAGATTAAATTCAATTTGATTTAAATTTCAATAGAAAACAAACAACAATAAATATTTTACCAAGTTATCGTAGTTATCTTTGTAATTTAAATTATGAGATTATAAATTTATAATGTTGATGGACCATTGATTTATATAAGGGTCTTCATCTATTAATTTATCGAAATTATTAATTTACACCCAGGGCCTAACTTGGGACTAGAAAAGATTATTAACTTAGAGAAGTTATTAATTTATCGAGTATTAATTTAAGGAGATTCTACTGTATAGTCTATAAAGCCATGGTAATAATATTAAAAAGATTATCTAAACTTGTTCATTCTAATTATAAATTTGACAGTGCTGCTAAAAAGACTTCATTCAAAATCGGATGTAAAATCTTTAGAAAATTTTACAAAAGGTAAGAATATATATAACCTTATTTCTAACGAGTACACCAAAATATCCTATAACTCGAATTTGTGAGACTATATTAATTAGCAAATTAATATTTAAAGCCCTAACTCATAAACCCATCTAACGGAAGGGGGAAAATAAATATATTTCCAACAAATAAAATAATTAAGTTCATCAATTAGCTAGAAATTGAGTTTGGAACTTGCAATTTATTAGGATAAAGTGGGTACTTAGTCACCCAACCAAATCTAGGACCCATCAATATCTTAATTTGTTAGACTAAATTAAAGATTCTCTCCACTAATGAGCTTCATATATGGAGTATATGGTGATGATGAGAATTTAGAAATGAATTAATTAATAAAAATCAGTGATGATGGGGAAATTAATTGAGAGTAATTACTTACCTGGTCTAATAAGTAAATTCCCCAAGCCACATATCGGTAAGAAGCTTTTCCAACCTTTGTCAAACTTTGTAACATATAACTTCTGAAAAGCTGAAGCAGATTATAAACAGCTGCAGCACTATCTATCCACACTAAAACACTACGCACAAACAATCATCAAATTAATTAGCACATATTCATATATACATACTATATTATAAATATATATATAGCTAGGAAGCTGATTTAATACTCGCAGAATTGAATTTATTTCTATGATCGCCTGATTGATCAAGAAACAATAACCAAAAAAAAAAAGGCAAGAAAGAGAGAAAATGATGACTTACTTCAAAGCATACAAATCTTGGAATGTGGCTGTTTTTTTGTAGGTGTAGAAGAGAACTTTGGTTTGGGCGTCGAAACCCACAAGACAGGCAGTTAGTACCAAGAGAATTATACACACAATTCTCAACGCAGCTTCCACTTTTAAGATATTCATTTTCACTAATTATCAGTAATCTCAGCCACGCGGTTTTATATCTTAATATACAGTATATGCCGGCATAGACAGTACTTGATATATTGCCTCCTATATACACATGTGCGTGTTGTGGCTCATGCAAGCTTAATTGCTCCACACAGAGAGAGAGAGAGAGAGAGAGAACAAAAGGACTGGCTAGTGGTTAGGAAGGGGCACACGTCACGACAAGATGGAGAGAGATGAGTTTAATTTCTGTGCCAGTGTCCCGAAGCATTAAAAGGAGCTAAGAGTTTATTTTCAGTTTGATTATTTGTTCCTTTTCTCTCTCTTTTTCTTTAAAGAAAATACAATAGATGCTGAGTATAACAAATACACATTATATATTCAATTCAAGAAAGGGTAAATTAGCTTCAATCCTAGACTATGGACCTTTTAACGAAATTATCCTAAATTATTAGTAGTAATTACTAGTATAATTTAATGCACGGACTGTAACACTCTAATTATTTTCTTTAAATATCATAAAAACTAATGCGGAAAGTATAATAATATATATATATATATATATATTAAAAAAAAACTTGAAATAACTCTAAACAAATACTTATCTCAAAGTAAAAGAAAGAAATTAAACTTTCTGAAAAATACAGTTCTAAAAGATAACATTAAACTGAACTTAAAATACTTGGAAAATCTGAAATATTTCATTTTTACTAAACTACAAATCCTAATAATCAAATATAACGAAACAGCAAATGGATGGAAATTCTCCACCCAATGACAGCCTTTTTTGTATCTTCTCGTGTGGATCACACCACCGTTTGAAGATTTTCCCATCAGATTTAAACATAACAATCCTAAATGTTTTTACCAAAATA
Organism: Agastache rugosa; assembly: GCA_031470985.1. Lineage (NCBI taxonomy): Eukaryota > Viridiplantae > Streptophyta > Magnoliopsida > Lamiales > Lamiaceae > Agastache > Agastache rugosa. Next base: position 18,954,159 of record CM062603.1, on the reverse strand, counting down.
TAATACTAATTCATAAGCTTAAATTCGAAAGAAATACGAAATCACATATCTCTACCGATACTTAATTAAACAGAAAACTTAAAACCACCAACACACTTCCTTCACGCCACTCCATGCTCATCACCTGAAAACATTTTTAAGAAATAACGGGGTGAGTATTTAAAATATACTCAGTGGGGGGTAATTCCAAAACATAACATTTTTTCTGTCCAACAGTATAAACATGGCAAATGAGAATATGGAAACTTCAACCACAAGCTAATAATCTTGTGGGACAATAACTTCAACCATAGATCATTTCAATGCACAAAGCAAAGTATGAATCTATAGGATATTTATAACTTCAACTATGCATATGATATAACTTGTATACATGCTCGCCACTTTCACTTCGACCATATCTCAAAGCACAAGTAAACACGTTGGACATAAATCATATTTTATCAAATAAGAAATTCAAATCATTTTAGTGTAAAACGTAACATGTAAAAATAAATTACTTTACCCCACCTTGAATTCTTGAGAATCAGAGAAATCGAACAAAGAACTTTATCGCGAAGACGGAGATCCTAATTGCGTCGAACCTAGTTAAATATTAAACTATCAATTAATAAGAGCTGAAATATGTATGTATATATATATATATATAATAATATTACTATGTAATAACTTTAAAACTCATCAAACTGACCAATCTTGAGGTTTCACCCCTGTATATAATTCACTTAAATCAAACTATTTTGTTAATCAAATCTTCAAATTCTATTTTGATAACTTTTCCGTCATCATATATATATATATATATATATATACATTTTCACATTAAAATTCTGAACAAGCCCACAAAAGAATTCCCTACAAATAAATATTTAAATATATTAACTTAATTTACAATCCCTTATCAAATCTCTGTTCAAAGCATACCACAGAAAATAAAATAATTAAAGCTGCACTCACATATTCTATAAACTTTCCAAAATCAAATTCTTATCTATTAATTAAATACAGAACCTGGTATTCAAAAAGAAAATTAAAACTTTTAGTTTTTACTAAAATTAAAGGCACGATCCCAAATCATGATGAATGTTCGCCTTTTTAATTATGCAAATATTAACCGCAAGCGTACGGTGTATATGTAGAAAATGGCAAGCAAGGTCGTATCCACGGAGACTAATTTTCAACACTTATGATTACTATTACTACGTTGTTCTAACCTATTTAGACTAATCGGAGTTTTAGGGATAATTACTAAATTAAACGAACAAGAGTAATTAAATAAATTAACGAACTCAATTATATCAAACAAAGATGAGACAATGACTTAAAACTTAAGAGAGATGAATTTCTAAGGACTAAGCATCAACAACTTGCTACGGATTAAAATTCCAACACTCAAGTCTCGTTTTGTTATCTCTTTACCTAAGGCGATCTCTCGTTCACTCGAGTCTCCTCTCGGACGACTAAAGTAGTTGATTACAAGCTAGGATTGTTGTCTCCAATCAAACACAAGCCTATAACTCCTAAAAGCACCTAGGATCACTCTACCCTTGCAAACCACTCACCCTCTCGGGCTATTGCGATATTACACCTTGTGTTCGGTTCTAATGTCGATTCACCCCTCTCTCGAGCCTCAAACCAACATAACAAACACATTTAAATGGTTGCAAAACATCCAAATGCTCAAATAAATACACAAACACAAGGAGGTAAGAAAAAACTCAACAATACTTAAATATCAAAGATTTTACTCCATACAAATTGTCTAGCTTAATCCCTAGAAAGAGGAATTTAGTCAACCATGTTCATAATCAACACAAATCCCAAATCAAGAAATAAAAACATTTAAAATGCAAGAGAATAGAGGTGAAGTGACAAATCCAACTCTTGATCTTCAATATTTCTTCCTAGGCTTCTTCTTCTCCAAGTTTCAAGCTTCCAACAATGGTGGATGGTGGTAGTGTGTGTAAAGTGTGAAATGTGTGTGGGTGGTGGGAGGAGTGAAACTTAACCTAGAAGAGAGAGTCCAAATGCTCTATTTATAGGTTTTTGAGGTGGGAGAAAAGTGTTATGGAGTATAAATCCGAAATGAGGTGGAAAAATGAAGCAAAAACGTGTTTTGGAGAATTCTGCAGCGCCGCGCGCGGTCGCGCCCCTAGGTCGCGCGGCGAAGAAGAAAATTCCTTCTTCCGCGCTCGACATGAGCCCCGGCGGATTGTCCCGCGCGTGCATCCCGCGCCCGGAGGTGATTTTCATGCACGCTCCGCGCGCCCGCGCGCCCATCCCGCTCTCGGTTGCGCACTTTTTTTGTTTCGGCCCGTTCTCCCTCGTCCGGACTCCGAATTGACCTCCGTTTTTTCCCACGTTCTCGTATCGAACTTCTCTTTCTCATTCCAAGATCATTTCACTCTAATTTCACATCTATTTTCCTGCAATTATTTCAAAACAAGAAAACAAGCGTAAAAACCGACAAAACATGGTTTAACTTTGGGAAAAAGGTTAAACAACATAATTTTTCACTAACAATTGGCATCGAAAGTACCCAAAACATCGTGAAATATCCATGTTTGTCAACCCCCCAAACTTAAACCATTGTTTGTCCCCAAACAACGAAAAGTAAAGAAAAGAAAAAACAAACATGGAAGGGCAAATTGATGACATTGGAAGGGCCTCAGAAATTATTCTTTTCAACACAAAGTTGCAAATGCATTTCTCAATCAAAATTGAACATGTTACAACAAAGTCAAACATTTAACCTCTTAGGGATTTCGGATTCTCACACAAAGACTTAAAATGAAGCACTCAACGCTCAAGTGTATAAATGGGACGTGTTTTCACTCAATTTGATGACATGCATAAGTTCTACCATAGACTTGCCATTCGTCTAGCCTATCTATTGCTCAATGTGCTCTAAGATAAAGATCAAAAAGGGCTTTCACAAGGTTGTAATGAGGCTCTTTGGTGGGTGAGTGAGAGTTTTAGGCAAAGTGACTTCCCATGTGATTTAACAACTTCAACAATCGACAACCACAATTGCCCTATTTTGCACAACACTCCACTTACTTTTCTCTTTCTTGCTCTAGCTTCCTCTTTACTTGCTATTTCTACCCTTTTAATGCTCTTTTCATCTTTCATCAATTCTCAAGAATTTGAAAATCTCTTTCTTCTCATTTTTCAACTACTTTCAAGAGCTATAAGGGCTAACCATTTCCGATACAATTCGAGCAAGATAACCTCAATTATTTACCAACTCATCATTTCCTAGATTCATACATTATCACAAGTTCTACCCCTCCCCAATTCGGCTAGATCAAAGAAAAGATAACGGCTCAAAGGGGCGAACTAGGATCACGCTTTTAGCATTTTGGTCAAGAATGAGGGAAATTTTTTTTGGCTAACCAAGAGGGCCTTTAATCATATCAACATCTAGAGCACATTTACTCATTTTCAAGGAAGAACCATGGCAAGTTTTAGAGATACAAATACATGCTCAAACAATCACACACAAGAAGCGAGAAAGACTATAATCAACGGATAGTCAATGGCTCAAATCTCACATAGGTTCATTTAATCCACAACCTAAGAGGTCAAAACTTGCTTCATCAAAGCATATCCAACAAATCAATCAAAATACATAAGCAATAATTTCAATCAAAACCAAAATTTTCCATTCTCATCATTAGCCCTGTCACAATTCACCCAACACATGCTTTAAACATGACTCAACTAGACACTAAAAACTCCAAATTCAACAATTAAAAAGAAACACTAGAAAGATAAATAACAAAATAAACGATAAGAGATAAGCAAACCACGCTTCTCCCACCCCCCCAAACTTATTTCTCACAAAGGTGACAAATAAGTTTGAAAAGAGAAGAGGTGGTTCACTTATCTACCTGACACCAATCAAGGAGGTGGGTAGTCTTGAGCATTCCTTTGTTGTAGCAGCTGAAACATTTGGGACATTTGGTCTTGCATCACTCGGCCATTCTCTCTCAAAATTACGAACTCATCATGACTTTGTTGTCGATGTTCTCTCATGGTGGCCTCCATTGCAACGTGCCTCGCTTCATTTGTCCGCTGCATTTCATGCATCATGTGGGTCAAAGATGCAATTTCATCTTCATGAACATCTTCCCTAGTACGTCGGCGCTCGGTGTTGCCGGTTGGGGGACGAGGAGCGGGGCGAGGAAGTGGAGTCTGTGGATCAATCACATGCAATGCCGCGTGTGCAGGAGTTGCCATCTTCCAATTATCTCTTGATGTAGGGTCACTAACAGTGGTGAGACCGGGATGTGGTAATGGAAAGTAGGTGCCATCCCGTTGCATGAGAAAAATGTGGTCCATATCATTTGTGACCATTTGCATCTTGTTGATCACCGAATAACTGAGATCCATGTTTCCTTTCACGTACGCATAGTCGTGATCGAATCCAAAATACTCGGCAATAGGAGTGATGAAACCACCAATGCCAATAAACGAGACCGGCCGGAGTAGATGCTCAAAAACTTCCATCAAATAAGCTCCAACATTAAAGTTTGTGCTCGTAGCCATGCAATGAAGGGCAAATAGCTCCTTTTGGAGCACTCCTCCATTGTTATCCCGGTTGAAGAGTCCCGAAGCCATTACTCGTTGTATGTAGCGAAAAACCGGATTACGGATAGCGGTGGCCTTGGAGGCGTTGGAGACGTACGGAGTGCCATCAGTGGTTAGCTCAAGCCACATATCATTATGTGTCGTATCACCCGGTGGTTGCATGACACCCCCAAGAGGAACCCTTAAGATTTCATTGAGTTTATCCGGCCTAAGTGTCCTTTGCTCATTCCCCATTTGAAAGGTCATCTTGACAATTTGTTGTTTTCTCTTGTGGATGACCATGGTGCTCAAAACCTCTAGGACAAGGGGCTCATATGTAGGCCATTGAGCTTGCATGAAATACGTCCATCCAACCCTCTCAAAGAGACGCCACACATCGACATTTATCCCCAAAGCTCGCATGCAATCTTCATCGGGGTAGAGTGTGGGCTTCATCTTGGCAGCAAACAAAGTTTGCCAATGCTCAAGAGCATCCCGAGTGGGGAGATGGATACCATAGCTCTCGGGATCGGCCGGTCTCCATTGACGCTCGGCTTGGGAGGAGCTACTTGCCTTATTTTTGCCCTTTCCTCCTTTCTTTGGTGCCATTCCCTAGAGAAAAAAAAACAAAAGCAAACAATTAAAAAGAGATTGATTACACAAATAAAGAAAATAGGAAAAAATTGGTGTATAAGATCATGCTACAACAATGAAAGGTTATACACACTCAACTTCACTACGAATACTCGTTTATGCTCAAAGAATCAACCCTCCAAGTTGTAACAAGTTGGTAAAAGATTATCCAATTTCCTAAGTTCTTAAGAACACACAAACAAGAAAGTAAAGTAGCAACAATTGCTCAACAACATATTTGTAATCACAAGACAAGCAATTTTTCTTACTTTACTTCTTCAAAAATTCCTCTCCCAACTCCAAGTTAAAATTTAGAAGCATACACCAAGCAAAACAAACATTCCCAACTCCACTCGAATCATATTATAGCACAATCCAACCACCAATTTACACAATTAAGCACAAAAATTCAAAATCCCCAATACACAAATTCAAAATTTGAAAATTCAAGCAAAATTCACAAATTCTTTGCATCATGCTCAAGGAATTTTTCAATTAGGCACAAGCCCATCATGATTAGCACACAATTAAAGCATGAGAAGCATCAATTTAGCAAAATAAAGCTTAAATTCGAATTTCCCCAATTTGAGCCCTAACATGCATATTTTCAAAACTTACTTCAATACTCCCAAATTGGCCAACAAATTGAAGAATTAAGCATGAACCCATGTTTCTAGGCATGTACATTCATCATGGATAGCATCAAATTAGAGAAAAATCCATGCCCAAAAATTTCGAAATTTAGAGCCCTAGGTTCAAAGTTTACTCAAATCCTCAAATTTCATGAATGTAATCGGTCAAAGAGAGTATAAATCATGTAAAGAACAAGAATTGAGGGAGAGAAGTACATACCTTGATGATTTGTGGAGCTTGTATTGAAGAAGGAAAAAGAATGGAGAAAAGGGTGTTGAGTTGTGTGTGTGCGTGTTTGAGAATGAGAGGGAAAGAGAAATTGTTTGAAAATTAAAAAGGGGCTGCTGCTGAACATCGCGCGCGGCGCGCCCGGAACCCGCGCGGCAGAGGCGTCGAAGTGTGAAGACGGGCGCGAGGTGGAGGCCAGCGGATTGTCCCGCGCGAGGCATAGCGCCTGAACCCGCGCGCGGCGCAGATTTTCACGTGGGACCGGCGCGGCCGCGCCCCACAACCCGCGCGCACAATTTTTTTTTATTATTTTTTTTTATATTTTTTTTATATTTTTTTTATTTTTTTTATTTTTTATTATTTTTTTTTAAGAGAAAACTTAATTTAAAAGCAAAAATTATTTACAAAAATTATATATATATATATATATAAGAGAAAGTTATAAAGATACTTATATATATTTATAGACAAATACATATATATATAGATATTTAAATTAAAATAAAATAAAATAAATAAAAAAAAATGAAACTATAAGAAAATAAAATAAAAATCAAAATAAAGAACAAAGCTAAAGATTAAACTAGTGCAAAAATTAAATCTAACCTTGTTGGGGTGCCTCCCAACGAGCGCTAAGTTTAACGTCGCTAGCTCGACGTCTTCTTGGTTGGCTCTATGCTTGGTCATGGTAGATGACGAACACTTCATCCTTTTTCTCTTGCTTGAAATAGGCCTTGACACGTTGCCCGTTGACCATGAAAGTGCTACCATCACGCCCCATTAATTCAACGGCCCCATTCTCAAACACCTTTTTGATAGTGAACGGCCCCGACCATTTTGATCTCAACTTGCCCGGAAATAGAGAAAGACGAGAATTGAAAAGGAGAACTTCATCACCGGGTACAAACTCCCGTTTCTTGATTAGCTTATCATGGAATCTCTTTGTTCTCTCTTTGTAGAGGCTTGAATTCTCAAATGCCTCACACCTAAATTCATCCAACTCATTGAGTTGGAGCATTCTTGCTTGGCCCGCCTTCTTGAAATCAAAATTGATCTTTTTTATCGCCCAATACGCCTTATGCTCTAATTCGACGGGCAAATGGCACGACTTTCCAAAAACCAATTGATACGGGGACATCCCAAGCGGAGTCTTGTAAGCCGTCCTATATGCCCAAAGAGCTTCATCAAGCAACATCGCCCAATCCTTTCGGGTCCCATTCACCGTCTTCTCCAAGATTTGTTTTATCTCCCGGTTCGCAAGCTCGGTTTGCCCGTTAGCTTGTGGATGGTAGGCGGTGGTGACTCTATGCTTCACTCCAAACTTGGTAAAGAGACCATTCACCCATCTATTGCAAAAGTGGCTCCCCCCATCACTTATTATGGCCCGGGATGCTCCATACCTCAACAAAATATTCTTTTCCACAAATTTTAATACAACATTGGCATCGTTTATTTGGGTAGGAATTGCTTCCACCCATTTAGAGACATATTCAACCGTCAATAATATGTATTGAAATCCAAAAGAAACGGGAAATGGCCCCATAAAATCAATTCCCCAAACATCGAACAATTCAACCTCCACCACACTCGTCAAGGGCATCTCATGCCTTTTAGAAATTCCCCCCGTCCTTTGGCATCTATCACAACAACTCACAAAAGCATAGCAATCTTTATAAATTGTAGGCCAATAAAAACCACATTGAAGTACCTTCATTGCCGTTCGGTGAGCTCCAAAGTGTCCACCATTTAGTGAAGAGTGGCATTGCTTCATGATCGGCTCCCATTCTTCTTGAGGCACGCACCGTCGGATAACCATGTCGGCGCATCTTCTATATAAGTATGGCTCCTCCCAAAAATAGAACTTCACGTCGTGGTAGAACTTTTTCCTTTGGTACAAGGGCAAGTCGGATGGCGGGGGAACATTGGCAACAAGATAATTTACAAAGTCCGCATACCAAGGAACATGTGCTTGCACTTGGAAGAGTTGTTCATCCGGAAAGCTCTCATTAATTGGGACTCCAAGCTCCTCCCCTTCAACCGGATTTTCAATTCTTGAAAGGTGGTCGGCTACCACATTTTCACATCCCTTTCGATCCCGGATTTCAATATCAAATTCTTGAAGGAGTAGAATCCACCGGATTAGTCTTGGCTTTGCATCTTTCTTGTCAAAGAGATAACGGATGGCGGCATGATCGGTGTGAACTATTGATTTGGTTCCAATCAAATAAGATCGGAACTTATCAAAGGCATATACCACCGCTAGCATTTCCTTTTCGGTGGTGGTATAGTTGGCTTGGGCTTTGTCGAGGGTTCTACTAGCATAGTAGATCACCCGGAAGATTTTATCTCGTTTTTGACCCAAGACGGCCCCGACGGCTATATCACTTGCATCGCACATGAGCTCAAATGGTTGAGACCAATCCGGAGATATCAAAACGGGAGCAATCACAAGTGCCTTCTTCAAATGCTCAAAAGCCTTCAAGCATTCTTCATTAAAATCAAAGATAGTATCTTTTTCAAGCAAATGGCACAAGGGCTTAGAAATCTTGGAGAAGTCCTTGATGAATCGTCTATAGAAACCGGCGTGACCAAGGAAACTTCTAACGGCCTTCTCATTGGACGGAGGTGGCAACTTCTCAATGGCTACAACCTTGGCTCTATCCACTTCCAATCCGGCACTAGAAACCTTGTGCCCGAGTACCACACCTTCTCTCACCATGAAGTGGCATTTCTCCCAATTCAACACTAGGTTGGTTTCTTCGCACCTTTTCAAGACCAATGAGAGATTATGTAGGCAATGATCAAAAGAATTCCCAAATACGGAAAAGTCATCCATAAAAACCTCCATAACCTTTTCAATCAACCCGTCAAAGATAGCCATCATACATCTTTGGAAGGTGGCGGGAGCATTGCACAAGCCAAATGACATGAACCGGAACGCAAAGATTCCATACGGGCATGTGAAAGCGGTTTTTTCTTGATCTTCGGGTGCAATCATGATTTGGTTATACCCCGAGTAGCCATCAAGGAAGCAATAAAACTCAAATCCGGCAAGCCTATCCAAAATTTGATCAATAAACGGGAGGGGGAAATGATCCTTGCGGGTGGCGGCATTTAACATCCTATAATCAATGCAAACTCTCCAACCACTCACTATCCTCATAGCAATTAACTCATTCTTCTCATCTTTTGTAACCGTCATGCCCCCCTTTTTGCTCACCACTTGAGTAGGGCTTACCCACTTGCTATCCGAGATAGGATAAACTATCCAAACATCCAACCATTTGAGAACTTCCTTCCTAACGACTTCTTGCATCACCGGATTCAATCGCCTTTGATTTTGCCTCTTAGGCGTATAGTCATCTTCCATGAGAATCCTATGCATGCAAATGGACGGGCTAATTCCCTTTAAATCCGAGATTGACCACCCTATTGCCGATTTATGCTCCCTCAATACCTCTAGCAATTTCTCAAGCTCAATAGAAGAGAGATATGAAGATACTATAACCGGATAAGTGTCGTTCTCACCAAGAAAAGCATACTTCAAATGCTCGGGAAGAGGTTTCAAATCCAAAACGGGAGCTTCCTTCTTCTCTTTCCTTCGCTTTGCCTCCTCTTTTTCTTCTTCACTCCGTAGTTCTAGAAATCTTTCTTTGAACCTAGGAATTTCCTTTGCAACATTTAAAGCATCAACACAATCAAGCAAACTCGAATCATCACAATCATCATTTAAAGCATAAGAGTAAAAAGAGTTGAGTAAGCAAGCCTCCAAGGGTTCTTTGGGTGAGCAATAAGACTCTAAATCCATGCAAGAATCCACGATGCTCAACATCTTGCATTCATCCATCCTTTGCACATCTTCATCATCATGGAGTTTGAGAGCTCGGTGGATAGAGAATGTGAAACTCTCCTCGTTGAATCGAAGTGTGAGCTCTCCTTTGGAAACATCGATAAGAGCTCTCCTCGTGGCTAGGAATGGGCGCCCTAGGATCAATGGGACATCTTTGTCTTCCTCCATGTCCAAGACAACAAAGTCCACCGGAAAGATAAAATCATTCACCTTGACAAGCACATCTTCCACAATACCCTTCGGATAGGAAATAGATCGGTCCGCCATTTGAAGAGCAATAGTAGTTGGCTTGATAACTCCAATTTGTAGCTTGTTGAAGATGGAAAGGGGCATCAAATTGATGCTTGCCCCCAAATCACATAATGCCTTCTCAAAGCTATCATTTCCAATGCCGCACGGTATGGTGAAACTTCCGGGATCCTTGATCTTGGTAGGCAATTTTCTTTGAATGACGGCGCTACACTCCTCCGTGAGATTAACCGTTTCACAATCCCCCAATCTCCTCTTCCTTGATATGACATCCTTCAAAAATTTAGCATAGTTGGGCATTTGTTGCAATGCCTCAACTAAAGGGATGTTGATGTGCACTTTCCTAAAGATATCAAGGAATTTAGTGAATTGCTCATCCGTTTTCTTCTTTTGTAGCCTTTGTGGAAATGGAATGGGAGGGCAATATGGAGGTGGAATCTTGGTTCCCTCATTTTGCTTCTTGCCATCTTCTCCTTTAGAAGCTTGAGGAGCCGGATTAGATGAGCTAGTTGAAGAAGGAGTAATATCACTTGATGTAACTCTTCTACTTTCTTCATCTTTGTCACTCACCTTTTCATTTTCCTTTGAGCGCTCTTCTTCTACATTTTCCGACTCATGCTCAACATTTTCATCTTCTTCATTAGGCATCTTGGGTCCCTCATAGGAAGTACCACTCCGAAGTTTGATGGCCTTACAATGCTCCTTGGGATTGACAATAGTGTTGCTCGGAAATTGGCCTTGTTGGTGTTGATTGCTCATTGAAGTAGCTATTTGGCCCAATTGTTTTTCAATGATCTTGAGTTGAGCTCCTTGAGCTTCCACAATAGCTTCGGTTTTCTCCATTCGAGCTTTGGTAGTTTCCATGAATTTCATGAGCATGTCATCCATACTCGGCTTCTTTTCCTCATTAATCATCCCATTCGTCACCGAAAATCCCGGCGGAGGTTGTAGGGCATTATTGGGATTTCCATAGGAAAGATTAGGATGTGCCCGGTTTCCTTGATACCCTTGATGGTATTGATTTCCACTTTGTTGAGGACGATAATTGCCATAATTCCGGTTGTTGTGTATGTAGTTTACATCTTCGACACTAGTTGGCTCCTCCACCCTTGGCTCATTCTTCGTTTGTGCCATAGCATCAATCTTGCTATTCATAGTAGACATTTGAGCCGCCAATAAAGCAATAGGATCCAAACTTGTGGCGGAGGCAACCTTCTTCAATGTAGTCCTCTCTCCCGGCCATTGATAACTATTGATAGCCATATTCTCAATGATCTCCGTGGCAACCTCATGACTCTTTCCAAATAAAGAACCACCCGCCGCGGCGTCAATGAGCCTCTTCATTTCACCATTGCAACCATTGTAGAAAAAACAAATTTTTGCATCTTGATCAAAACCATGATTGGGACATTTCCTCACCAACTCCTTGAACCTTTCCCAAGCCTCATAGAATGTCTCTCCATCCAATTGTTGGAATTGCATGATCTCCGCCTTTAGCTTCATAGTCATTCCCGGTGGAAAGAACTTCATAAGGAACTTGTGAATCATGTCATCCCATGTCTTTATACTCCCATCATCTAAAGATTGATACCACAACTTTGCCTTATCCCTAAGAGAAAAGGGAAAAAGGCGAAGTTTAATGACATCGTCCGGCACCCCATTTATCTTCGTGGTGCTACATATCTCCAAAAATTGGGCAAGATGATCATTGGGGTCTTCCAACGGACGACCTCCAAATGTGTTTTGTTGGACCATGGAGATGAGAGCGGGCTTGAGCTCGAAGTTATTAGCATTGATCCTTGGGCCATGATTTCCCCCTTGTTGAAAACCGGGTTGAAAGACATCTCGAATAGGGGGAATTGGTACCCTATTCCGTTCTTCCTCTTGTGCTCTCAATTGAGCTTGCATAGCCTCTAATTGCGCTTGGAGTTGCCTTATCATATTTTCGTCGGCCATTGTTCTCCGGGCTTCTCGTTCTTTCCTAGCCCTTCCTTGATTCCTTCGGCAAGTTGCTTCAATTTCGGGATTTAAGGGGTCAAATGATAACTTCTTAGACCTTGTGTTCATGCACCACCTAGAATCCAACTGAAAAGGCAAGTCAATCACAAGCAAAACACGGCAAAACAAAATACAACAAAATAAACATAAATAATATCTAATCTAGATCATCACAACGGTTTATAATATCACAAGTAGTAAATTAATTAGTCCCCGGCAACGGCGCCAAAAACTTGTTCGCCTTTTTAATTATGCAAATATTAACCGCAAGCGTACGGTGTATATGTAGAAAATGGCAAGCAAGGTCGTATCCACGGAGACTAATTTTCAACACTTATGATTACTATTACTACGTTGTTCTAACCTATTTAGACTAATCGGAGTTTTAGGGACAATTACTAAATTAAACGAACAAGAGTAATTAAATAAATTAACGAACTCAATTATATCAAACAAAGATGAGACAATGACTTAAAACTTAAGAGAGATGAATTTCTAAGGACTAAGCATCAACAACTTGCTACGGATTAAAATTCCAACACTCAAGTCTCGTTTTGTTATCTCTTTACCTAAGGCGATCTCTCGTTCACTCGAGTCTCCTCTCGGACGACTAAAGTAGTTGATTACAAGCTAGGATTGTTGTCTCCAATCAAACACAAGCCTATAACTCCTAAAAGCACCTAGGATCACTCTACCCTTGCAAACCACTCACCCTCTCGGGCTATTGCGATATTACACCTTGTGTTCGGTTCTAATGTCGATTCACCCCTCTCTCGAGCCTCAAACCAACATAACAAACACATTTAAATGGTTGCAAAACATCCAAATGCTCAAATAAATACACAAACACAAGGAGGTAAGAAAAAACTCAACAATACTTAAATATCAAAGATTTTACTCCATACAAATTGTCTAGCTTAATCCCTAGAAAGAGGAATTTAGCCAACCATGTTCATAATCAACACAAATCCCAAATCAAGAAATAAAAACATTTAAAATGCAAGAGAATAGAGGTGAAGTGACAAATCCAACTCTTGATCTTCAATATTTCTTCCTAGGCTTCTTCTTCTCCAAGTTTCAAGCTTCCAACAATGGTGGATGGTGGTAGTGTGTGTAAAGTGTGAAATGTGTGTGGGTGGTGGGAGGAGTGAAACTTAACCTAGAAGAGAGAGCCCAAATGCTCTATTTATAGGTTTTTGAGGTGGGAGAAAAGTGTTATGGAGTATAAATCCGAAATGAGGTGGAAAAATGAAGCAAAAACGTGTTTTGGAGAATTCTGCAGCGCCGCGCGCGGTCGCGCCCCTAGGTCGCGCGGCGAAGAAGAAAATTCCTTCTTCCGCGCGCGACATGAGCCCCGGCGGATTGTCCCGCGCGTGCATCCCGCGCCCGGAGGTGATTTTCATGCACGCTCCGCGCGCCCGCGCGCCCATCCCGCTCTCGGTTGCGCACTTTTTTTGTTTCGGTCCGTTCTCCCTCGTCCGGACTCCGAATTGACCTCCGTTTTTTCCCACGTTCTCGTATCGAACTCCTCTTTCTCATTCCAAGCTCATTTCACTCTAATTTCACATCTATTTTCCTGCAATTATTTCAAAACAAGAAAACAAGCGTAAAACCGACAAAACATGGTTTAACTTTGGGAAAAGGGTTAAACAACATAATTTTTCACTAACAATTGGCATCGAAAGTACCCAAAACATCGTGAAATATCCATGTTTGTCAACGAACAAATAAATAAAAAAAAATTTTGATAAACCAATCTTTATCTTAATCGATAACTTAGATAAAATTATCTTTAAAAAAATTAATTAGCTCAGTTGATTAACTTAAATTTTTGAAGAACAGACCACATCAGTATCACGTAATCAATAGTTTAAAGGAAAATAATTAACAAATTTCTTTTCCTACTGTTCCACTGAAATACACTCTAAAAATTATAAATTTCAAAACTTCGCAAATTCTACTATAACCAATTAAAAAAAACAAATGGAACTTCCTTCTGATAATGAACTATTGTCCACCAAAGAACTTCAAAAGAACTAAACAAATCGACAAAATAAATTTTGTAAAAGGATCGACGAAAGAAATTGATCATCTTGACAAAACAAAAGAAGAAAAAAAAAAGAAAACTTACCAAACTTGAGTATTGAATAAATCAAATATATCGAATTCTTTAGTATTGAAAACTGAATCTGGTGTGTGTTCCTTTGTTTGACATAGTTTCAAGGTATAAATAGTTGGAGAAAACGAATCTGAGCAAGAGGAATTTTCGATAATTAGGTTTTGAAGATGAAGAATAGGAACTGAACCCAGGAAGTTTTGCAGGAGTTATAACCTCCGTGAGAAATCTTCTGCAGACACGATTCACGTTCCAGCAGTTTTTTATTATTATTATTATTATTATTTTTTTTTAAAAGGCTTAAGTTGGGCTTAATCTCTAATTTGTTTAATTTAAAAGATTTTAATACCTTGAAACCCAATATAATAATTCTCTCCATATACATAATAATAACCCAAAACCATTATATAGCCCAGTTAGAAATAATTTATGAGATCCATAAATATATATATATATATATATATATATAGGGAAGAGATCAAATAGAATTAATTCTATGCGTGTTAACTAAAAATAAATCAGGAACGTTTATTTAATAGATCTACGGTTTAGATTAATGATGATTTGTAATTTGTATTTTTTGGTCATTTTTAACTAATAAGGACATATTAGTATATTCCCCACATATTTGTAACCGCCAACTTCCTTAATTTGTGGGATTAAATGAATGTTTTTATTTTTTAATTTATTTGGTTGTTAAATATCGGAAGTTTTGAAACTCAAAAATATTAAACATTAATTTTGTTGAATTTATAATTTGCATCATATTTTTAAATTCAATTTTTTCCCTCACATTATCAGCTCCATTTTTCGTCAAGATGAATTATTTTTTATTATTGTTTATTATAGTACTTTTTATTGCATATTATGTCCTTTTTTATTGCATAATATATAGTGCATAAATAGTTTACTTTAAGGTCTGTGGATTGTGTGATATGTAGTTGCTCTATATTAAAATGTTATTGCATATTATATAGTTGGTGATATTTATTCATGGTTCAGATGTATTTGCATATTACATGCTTCAAAATAATTGTTATTTGGACATGGGTGTTATTGTTTCTTGTACATATATTATTGCATATTATGTGTTAGTATATTGTTTTTTATGTGTGCTTATGTAATGTTTTTGTCTGTTTGATTTTAATGTAAATTAAAATGCAATAGTTAATACAAAAAAAAAAAAAACAATGACATAATAAACAATATGCATTAAATGATTAATTAAAAAAAAACATATAATATACAGTTAAATATTAATTAAAATGCAATAATTAATACAAAAATAAAACAATGACATAATAAACAAAATTATAAATTAATACGCATCAATTTAATCAACAAATAACATAATACAATAGAGCAACAAAAACACAAAATAATAATACGAATGCAGAATATATTGAAATATGTCATGCAAACAAAAATTAATAATTACGTAAAAGAAACTGGATATATAGAAACAAACAATTTGATACAATATCTCTAATTAAATCTTGGAAAGATATACTATATTGATATATGGAATGCCTATTCGTGGTTTGTTACTATAAAGCCCTCCTAATATTTAAATATGGTCATTTACATATTAATTTCAAATTTATCACTACCTTTCAAATCTTTGAGATCTATGGTCTATATTTATTTGTAGTTAATACAAGGGAAAATATTTTTAGTATAACCATCCCCTATATATGTATATATAAGTATTTATACATTTTAATTTCCTAGGGCGTAATTTCGGACTCCAAACATTTCAAATCTTAAAATCTAAATTCTCAGAAATCATAAATTCTTATTGATAAACCAAAAATTTAATAAAATATTTAATTATAAAAATATGGGATGTTACACGACTATCACAAAACTAATAAAAATGTCATGAATGTCAATTCCTGGTGTAAACTAAGGGACATAACTCGTCTAAAAGCCACAGAAATTACACATTTTCGTTTCCGCCTCTTATTTAATACAATCTATCTAGCATCTACATCGGCATTCAACGAGCCACGTCACTTCTCCTAGACCGGAAATTGACATTAACAATAATTTTGTTGGTTTTGTGATAGTTTATGAATTTAATTGTAATTATTATTAATAGTTCAGACATTTTCATTAAAAGATCAATACTTTAGGATTTAAACTGTACTTTACTCTTTATCATATTATGGCACTCATGAGTCATGTGTTAACCGATATAATTTTATCTGTAATTTATCTATATATATAATACCTCAGTAATCCTTATAACAGAAGATTTTACCACGTTTATGAAAACAAATATTTTCTAAAAAGACTATTGTTATTCATTTTATTATGTTTTAAACAATGATAAGCAGTGATATCTCAAATGTGAACACATACGTACAATGCTTTTCAGTTATGAATTCTGCTTGTGTGAATACACAAAGGAATTAATAAGATCTTTTAAAGCGTAAAATACACATTAAGCATACGGAAAAAAAAAATTAGTTAAAAGAATGCACATATATCTTGAGATTTTGCCAATGAAATTCGATGTAACGAATTGAGCATGTGGTTATTTTTTTACATTTATTGTCAGCCACATGATATTAGTACTAATTAACATATACTACCATTTATAAAAGTTAAGTCGCATCAACCAGCGACGTTTCAACCAACAACCTCATTACAAAATTAATGGTATCAAGCACAAAACAATAAGAAATAAAATATATTTAGTTAATTAATTGTACTTAATTTTTTAAATATTGAGTTTATATACTTTTAATTGTAAAAATAAAGTCCATTACGTCAAATCTTTGTGACCTTTTTTTTATATTAAAAGGATTCTCATTAATTTTAGTTAATTAATTACTACTAGGACACAATTTTACCACAAAACTAAGTGTGAATAATACATTCTTACATATATATATATATAATTTGAGAATTCAGTCTGTGAATATATATAAATATATATATATATATATATATAATTTCTTTAGAATTATTCTAGCATACACAAAGCAGATGAATTCAAGTTTAAATTTAACAAATAACGTATAAAAATTCAATGGCACATAACGTATGATGTTGCAACGTTCAATCGATTTTATAATGATGTCATAAAGTTTAAAACTTGACACATACTTATACATAAAATTTTGAAAATTTTACATTAATATCATGAAACTTTAATTATAAATAGGTTTATTAGCACAAAATTTGATGCCTGTGTGTCACACGAGTGGCATCATATTCCAGTCTGTTGAGGAATTAAATTAGAGGAGTTGTTAGGTGGTAGTGATAAGTCATACTCCCTCCGTTTTTTTATAAGTATTCCCCACCGTCAAATTACACATACCAAGAAAATAAAGAAATTTACCTATGTAACCTTATTAATTACCATCATTAATGTATACATACAACTAATTAACAAATTACGAGAAGAATTAAATAAGGATAAAATAGGAAGAAAACCACTATTTTACTCTCAAATTTTGAAATAGAACACTTATTTGGAAACAAAAAATTGAACTAAAAGCCACAACCTCCGCCACAAATAAGAGACGTCCTATGCTAGCTGTTACAGTTCCATTTGGAGTTAAATACACTAAATTAAATACTAGTATTAAATATACAGAAATTAATTAAGTACTAGCTAGTATTAAATATACATAAATTTAAGGGAGAAATGGTATAATATCACTATTAAGATTTAAAATCCTGATAATAGCACATGTTTTTAAAAAGAAATAATGTCCAAAAGTAACCAATTTGAAAAAGCAACGATAAATTCTAACTACTAATCGTTAAAAGATAAATAATGTCTACTCTTCCAATTTTGCCCTTCTATACATGATTCCATACATGAATTCATACATGACATACATGAATTCATACACGAATCCATACACAACATACATGAATCCATACACGGCATACACAAATACATATACGAATACATATAAGTGTGTGTGTGTAAATGAATCCATACATGACATACATGAATTCATACATGACATACACGAATACATGTATGTGTGTGTTTTTTTTCCTTATGCATGTGTTTCGCCGGAAATTTTTTTTTTTCTGAAACTGTTTTTCCCTGGAAAAGTCTCCGGAAAAAGTTGCCGGAATTTTTTCGTCGGAATTTTTTTTTCTGAATCTGTTTTTCTCCAGAAGTCGCCGGAAAATTTTCACCGGAAAAAAGCCGCCGGAATTTTTTATTGAATATGTTTTTCTCTAGAAGTCGCTGAAAATTTTTTGCCGGAAAAAAGTCGTCGGAAAAGGTCACCGGAATGTCGCCGGAAAAAGTCACCGGAATGTCGCCGGAAAAGGTCATTGGAAAAGTCGCTGAAAAAAATATTTGACTATCATGTATGTGTTCGTGTATGTCATGAATACATGTCATGTATACTTTCATGTATAAGGGCAAAATAGTAAAGATGTAAAAATTTTGGTTAGTATTTATCTTTTAAAGATTAATGGTTAGAATTTATCTTTGCTTTTCAAATTGGTTATTTTAACTTTCCTCCCTTTTAAAAAATCCAAATAATAACACTTCTGAACATATTTATCCCTCCATCCCACCATCTCTTCATCATTATGCGTGAATTCACGAATTAAAATTTGTGAATTCTCAAATTTTAATTTGTGATTTCACGCTACATTTTTTTCAACTTTAAAATATTAATTCGATAATTGACAAATTCACAAATTCAAATTTGTGAATTCACGAGTTTTAATTTGTGAATTCACGAATTTTAATATGTGATTACCCATAAGAAAAGAGGTCGTCGGAAGGGAGACGCCGACGGCGACTAGGCCATGTGAGTCAGTGACGACGACTTTGAAATCCACGGCAGCGGCAGAAAAATGATCGACATGTATGAAAAAAATAAGAAGATACGTATAAACAAATAAAAAGATGAAAATAAATTGAGATAAAAGAATTAGGGGCAAAAATATCCAAAAATGCTATTTGTCTTTTTAAAAATTGGTACTGTTATTATTAGTATTTTTTTTTTCCCTAAAAGTGCTATAATCCTACATTTTCTCTAAATTTAAGTACCATTATCCATACATAATACAAACAATCTCAAATCCACCACGAAAAAGTTTGTTAAGAGACTTAGATTTGGATACAAACTCATATAATTTAGTGACATATTTATAATTTTGATGGAATTTATAATTACAAATTAAATATTTCGTTGAATATGAATTTGAATCCGAATTTTAATATTCCGTCTAGGGGTAAGATGGGTCACTCCCTCTTTAAAATCTTCTAAGGTTTTTACTAGAGTAGTGTTACTCTACATATTTGTGCTTACAAATATTCATAGAAGCGTTCATTTTGGGTGTGTATTAAAATATTTCTCAATATATACTGGAATATATTTTAGGGAAAATGTGCAAATACCCCCCTCATGTTGGCAGCGCTAGGCAATACCCCCTTGAACTTTGTTTAGGTGCAAATTCACTCTTCCTTAAAGTTTTCAGGTGCAATTAATCCCTCGTCGTGATGGAAACGACACTTCCATGAGCAAAAAAAATATTTTTGATTTATTTTTATTCTTATGGGACCCTCACAATTTTCAACGGTTATATACTACATAATTGGTGCTAAAAGCTTAAATTAGGAAATAAATTATTTCGAACCCTAGCTCGTAACTATCAAAATTCAAGTAATGTTCTCCAATAATTTGCACGAAAAAGGATTATGAACCACTTGAAGAATATGAGATCATCAATATCAACAACAAATAGTTGTCTTGGATTGCAAATTATTGGAGAACTTCGCCTGAGTTTTGATAGTTGTGAGTTAGGGTTCGAAACAAATTTTTTCCTAATTTGAGTTTTTAGCACCAATTAATTCTTGGGAATTGTAAGGGCCCTACAAGAATAAAAATGAATTAATCTAAAATATTTTTTTTGCCAACGAAAGTGTTGTTTCCGTCACGGCGAGGGGATAATTGCACCCGAAAACTTTAGGGAAGAGTGAATTTGCACTTAAACAAAGTTCAGGAGGGTATTTGCCTAACACTACCAACACGAGGGGGGTATTTGCACCTTTTCCCTATATTTTATTACTTAGAAGAGACTAGAGAGAGTATCAAACTACACTGTTTTAATAAATAAAAAAACTAAATTAAAATTTGTACCATATATAACAACATTAATCTCAATGAGTGAACAAGTCAAATTACGTCTGTATGAAATGGACTATTCCACTTAAAACTTTGGAGAGAAATAAAATATACTTATATGGGTAAAAAGAAATATCATATTTAAAAGAAAACGAAAGTTGAATACATATTATGATACAAGTATAATTTAGAAATTAGAACCCTTTTTGACAATTTGATATCCTTTCGAAAAATAAAACCGTATACAATAAAGATCATCCACCCTTTCTTATTGGGCTAGGCCACTTCTTAGCCCGCTAACTAAAGTTTCGTGGGCCCACTACGTAAGAGAAGCGTTAATTGGTAGTCAACTTGGTCTCCACAAGAACAAGTATCAGCAAATAAACTAAGAAAAGTACTCGCCTCCGTCTCATAATAACTGTTTTGTTTCTTTTAGGCATGCATATAAGAAAATGAGTTAAAAGATATAAAGTGGTGGAGCTCATACCTTTTTCTGAGAGAAAGTGTTTTCCATATTAGATACATGACATTTATTATGAGACAACCCAATATGAAAAGGAAGACACTTATCGTGGGACAGAGAGACTAATAAAGTCAAACCAGAGTACAGTGCATGCATGCGCCCGTGAGTTCAAGTTTGTGAAATTACTATAAGGTTCGACAATTAAAATAAATTGACGTAAAATAATTTGCAAGGTCTAATATAATAGTAGTAATTTTAAAATTACTCTTATAAGGAACTTATGTTCACAAGACCATAATCCAATATACGAACTATCAAACTTTTTACAATTATGTCCTAAACCTCAATTTTTGGCAACGAGAAACACACACAGCTTGTTGGAACTTGAACTGGAATTTAACAAGAAAAAATAAAAAATAACTAGGCATCAAAATCACGTGGTTTTTGATACCATATCGTTTTTAAATCATTTTATTGAAATCCAGCAATGTATCATGTATATTTTCGATTGGTTTTGTACTAATTTGTGCGATCGATACTATATTTATTGATTTTTGGGAAGTTGTCATGATGTATCTAGGGGAGAATGTTTTTACTTTTACTTTTGTCTTTTTATGTATTATTAGTGGATAACATTCTTCAAAAATGGCTATATCGCCGCATCGTGCGATAGGCCACCGCTGCACGACTGGCTTGTGGACTAAACCATCCAATATGGTAATTAAGTTCTGCATCTTCTCTCTCTTTCCCCTTTCCATAAATAATATTTTCCTCGTCTCCTAAAAATTTACACTCTCTTTTTAACACGAATTTTAATAATTTTAATTAAATATATTATGAGTGAAGAAAAAAATATCATATTTAGTGGATGAATTTTTTTATAATTAAATACAAAATGCATGTATTTAAGAGACGGACAAGAAAGGTAAGAATATGCATATTTTTTTAGATGGAGAGGGGAGAGTAATAAAGAACGTGGGTTTGAGTAATTATAAAGAATACTTAGATGGCATGGTTTTGGTATCCCGGTGAATTCTCGCACATATCGAATAATTGAATATTCGATTGATTTGGTTGAATAATAAAAATAACAAAATATAGTTTGAACTTTTTATTTATACGAGAATAGAAAACGAAACAGCGTAATATTGTTGGGCTCGCTTGCTTCGTGTTTGGGTAAGGCTAATCCTAAGCATAGCATTCCGAAGGTAAACCCTGCGGAAAGCGGTTGGCATCATTGCAATAGTTATATATCATGTAATTTTCCCGCACCCATTTCAGCTTGTCTTCACCGTACTGATCCAAAATCTCCCACCGCCACCGCCTGCTATTCGCCTCCTCGCCGCTGCAATGCTCCACCGCATCTCCGCCGCGGACGACGCAAGCATCCGCATCGAAGCCTCTGTACGCCGCCGTGAACGGAGCCTGACTCCAATCCGTCTTGATCATGCCGCCTCTCGTGGCCCATTCATCGGCGTTCCATATGCTGGAGTAGAGCCTCATCGGCTGCTGCTTCGGAAACGGAACTCCGAGCTTCTCCAGGTTCTTCAATTCTCTCAGAGGCATGTCGTCCACTGAGAGGCTGAATCGTTTAACTTGGTATCAGAGCTAGATAAATTAATAATATTAGAAAAAAAAACAAAGTATAATAGTTACACTTACACGATAGTTTGAGGATTCCATAGGATTGAATATGTATGGAACTCAGCGGTGGGATCGAACCACAGGCGAAATTGCTGCTCTCTCTCTCCTCTTCCTTGAGTGTATACATTTGTATGAACGGTGTAAGGCTCGCCGCTCAGATTGCCCAAGAACTCGAAATCTATCTCGTCGTGATTCGGTCCATCAGAAGACAACTGTAAAAGCGTCGTTAATTAATTATCTCTAAACTAACACAAAATACTAGATTCTTACAACATAATTAATTATATATGGTCGAAGCGAGGGACGGACATAAAGAGCGGTGACGGTTCCGGCGGAGTTTCCGGGGACGAGCTTGAGTTGCATGTCGATCTTTCCGAACAAATACTGCTGCTTGGACTGAAAGCCCGACCCGGAATAGGTGTCTAGAGAGAGAGTGAGAGAATCGCCGTTGTTGAGGATTTGACCGCGGCCGTCGCCCCATGTGATGTCGAAATCTTGGTAATAATTGCTGCCGGAAACTAAGGATGAAGCGGTAAGAAACGAGGCGAAGACGATGAAAGTTACAGCATGCGTTAAAGAATGAAAGAAAGCCATTAATTAATTAATTGTTTGTTGAATTTCTTTAGTAACTAGCTCCTCTTGCTTTAGAGTGAAATGAGTGAGATTTATAGAAGTTGGAGATGAGAAATGCATGTAGATACAAAAGAGACAACAACTACGTGGGGTTTGGATTTTGCTCGAAGATGACATGTGGAAGCCGAGGTTAATTTGGAGGACCAGAGTTGGTAACAGCTAGCGCTGCTACAACATATATAGGCATATACAATCATACATACATGCATGTAATTGTATATATATATATATATGCGTGTGTGTGTGTGTGTTCTGATCACCAATATAGCTGGCTTAAAGCATGATCAGAAGGGTGTGTTTGGACAGGGAAAAATCTTGAACATAGGAAATGTTGTAAGTTTGTGCCGACAATATTATCCACACATGAATTGGAGCTTTCTAGTTAGTATCGTATTTAGGCATGAGGAATTTGTACCATGTATCATTCATGTGACTTTCGTCCTCATCATATAACACTATTGGTTAATCCATATTTGAATGTCTGGTTGCATCAAACTTCACCCATATACCCAAATCAACCTACTACTACTACTACTAATAATAACAATAAAACTCATTTAATCTTTGTTAGTTTTAAATTTAATGTTGTTGAAATAAGTTTTTCTGGGCCTAATCAGAAGGAAAAGTTTTAGTTTGTTATTTTGTCAATAAATTCGACCAGTGATTCATCTTTTCTCATTTATTTGAACATGTATGATGTATTTATTGATAATAAAAATATAAACAAGACATGCTGTCAAAAGCAGAAAATTAAAAGCAACGTGTCAAATTTGATATGAAATGTAAAATTAGTTGTTCCTCCTTTATTCTATTGAGGGATTATTGCCTGTAAATACACAACCTTTTTTCGAATTCTGAAATTGCACATGATTTTTTTTTTGTGCCTCAGTATACATCAACTTTCGTTTTTTTCTAATTTTGCACCGGCCATTGACATTCCCCAAATTAAAATCTACGTGGAAGCCAGAATTGACACGGTGGAAGCCGGAATTGACAGGTGGCATCGTTTTATTTAAAAAAAATAAAAGAAAGACATGTCAATTGCCACCTCATCTTTAACAAAAAAGAAAGAAATTAAAAGAAAATAAAACTCTCACCCCTGCTCTCTCTCTCTCTTCTGTTTCTCCTTCTCCCTCCACCGTTCTTCTCCGACTGCCACCACCACCAACCCTCTGAAATCAGCGACGACGACACCACAGCGGCGGTATCACCGTCCCATCCTCACCCCTTCCATTCACTCTCCTCTCTCTCGATCTGTCTCTCTTTCTCTCTCATCTGCCTCTTTCTTTCTCTTCCTTCTCGCCATCAGCCTCTCTTTCACCACCGCCATTAACAACAAACTGAAGATTTACACCATTCACAATATATCGAGATTTATGGATATTACGAAAGCAAATGGAGATTTTAAGTTATATTCAATCAATTTTTAAAATCAATTGCAGAAGAATAGAGGTGGAGATTTTAGGAAATAAGAGTCGCCGCTTGTTGATGGTGGTTGCGGCGGCGCATGGTGGTAAGGAGATGAACTGAGAAATAATGAAATTTGGATCGAGATAGAGGGATGGTGGTGGTGGTCGGAGAAGAGGGATGGGAAAGAGAACTGACGAGAGAGAGAGACATATCGAGACAGATGAAAGAGAAAAGAGGAGTTGAGGAGGAGACGATTGACACCACCGCCGCCGCGTCAGCGCCGCTGAACCAGAGGGTTGATGGTGGTGGTAGTCGGAGAAGAAGGGTCAGAAGAGAGAGATTGCGAGGGTTGAGAGTTTTTTTCTTTTATTTTCTTTATTTTTTGTTTTCTTTTTTGTTAAAGATTAGGTGGCCATTGACATGTCTTTCTTTTTATTTTATTAAATAAAATGATGTCATCTGTCAATTCCGGGTCTACCTAGATTTTAATTTGGGGGAAGTCAATGGCTGATGCAAAATTAGAAAAAATGGAAAGTTAATGTATATTGGAGCAAAAAAAAAGTTATGTGCAATTTCAGAATTCAAAAAAAGGTTGTGTATTTACATACAATAACTATTATTTTTTCAGATTCTGGGCTGGGCTTTAACTAAATGGGCTCAGAATCGGTATATAAGGCCCACGCAGCATTTGCAATTTCATTCGTTTGTGTAGGAAATTGAGTGTGTAGTTTCTCTAATGGAAAATAGATTAATAATACGACTTAATGTCTGACAGTTTTTGTCCGAATTTCAGTAATTAATTATTCAAGTCTAATAGTAATAGGAATATAATTTAGTGATACTTTTAGTTCGTTAGTGATTTTGATGTCAAAAAAGTCAGATCGGATCTTCTATTGCCTAATGGTATGACATCTTCTATTGCATCCATTAGATTAATGACATATGTCGATTTGGAGATAATTATATATCCTAATTGGGTGGAATAAACCCTAGTTACCAATCTTAAATTTAGGGATTGCAACATGTCGTTCATCCAACATAAGCAATAGAGGATGTTACACCAATTAGCAATAGAGGATCCCATGTGCAAAAAAGTACAATTGGCAATATTTACGATCGACGATCTCAAATTTACACGGTTACACCTATATAAGTCGGTGATGGAGACAGATGGGCTGAAGCCCCCAAGCTAAAAAATGGGTTCTTATAATTTTTTGTTCTCACACGGATTTAAGTGAGTTAAAAAAATGGGTTCTTATAATTTTTTATAATATATCGACCACACAATAACAATATATTAAGTCATACGTAATAAATTATGTATAATAATTTATTATTCAAAATTAATATGCAGTCAAGATAATAATATTTTAACAACTCCAACAAAATATCAAGACGATAATATTTCAACAACACCGTTATGTCCCTTTTCTTTTTTCTTTTTTTCTTTTTCAAATCTATGGCCGGCTGATTGTGGGTGTTGTAGTATAGATTATTTAATTTGGGCCTTTTTTTGCATAGTATTAAAAAAAAAATGGGCTCTAAAGCACCAACTTATTATGTCTTTGCTTAAGTTCAACTCTATTAAAATATATCATATTGGTTGGAGAAAGTGGTATAAATCACTTTATATTGATGAAGTAGTTTCTCTTCCTCTCTTCTTATAAGCCAGTTTTATAAAAGGAATTGGATCCAATATGATAATATCCAATTATAACATGGTATCATGATATTCCTAAAAAAAAATATCACGATGAGAAAGATGCATATATTGTGAAAATGCCACATTTCACACGGTTTTAGTAGGTGAAACTGCATTAGAGACAAGAAAACACACTACTTTTTCTACTTCACTCACACCATATACTTTATTTAATTTGTTAATGGGACGGTCGCATACGCGGCTGTTTTGTGGGACAATCTAGCAACTTCTATTGGTTCTTACAAAATTCGTGGACCAACAATAATGTTGTCAACCAACAAAAAAACATTCTCTTATTCCTCAACAACAACAACAACCGAAAAAGAAAAAAAGAAAAAGAAAAGAAAAACTTCCAATTCCACAAACATTTCTCTGTTTTCAACCCTGCAATTGTACTAACATATCATTCTCCTTAGTCACTCAGTTTTCTTCTAGTCCTGCACTTATTTTTACAAATTCTACACAAAATATGAATATAACGATCATTATAATAAATATATAACTTACCAAGAAATCAAAATAATAATTTAATCTAATTATTAATGGAGCATTCAGGAGCAGGGCCATTAGGGAACCTGCGATCATCCCTGCAATAATTATAAACCATATATTCCCTCTGTATCCTCTTCATCCTCTCCCTGCTCCCCTCATCCAACTCCATTTTCAGCACCTCTTTCGTCGCAAAATCCTCGGCATTGCAAGAAGAACTCCTCTTTCTGTAACTCCAAATGCATCCATCCACAGAATAATTCCGGTAAGAAGCCGTGAACGGCGCCGCCGTCCAGTCGGTCTTCACCCGGCCGCCCTGCGTCGCCCACTCGTCGGCGTTCCACAGACTCGAATATATTCTCATCGCCTGATCATTAGGGTATGGAACGCCCAAATGTTCTGCATTCTTGTATTCTCTTATGGGAATCCCATCCACGTAGAATCTGCAGGAAATATTAATCAGTTCCATTTTTCTGTAACATATATATATCTAGTCCCTAGAGCTGTCAAAGTGATCGAGCCGAATTGAAATATTGTGGCCTAACCACTAGAAATTGGGCAGGTCAAACTATTTTGACAGCTCTACATATATCTCGTATTTTGCTCCATCACTATAATATCTTAATGTGATGATGTAATATGAAAATGTAAGGGGTAAAAGATTTGAGGGAGTAGTTACATGATGCATTTGGGATTCCAAAGAATGGAGTAAGTGTGGAAATCTTGAGTTGGATCGAACCAAAGGAAAAATTGCTGTTCTCTTTCGCCTTTGCCTTGGCTGAAAACGTTAGTGTGGAGGGTGTAAGGATCGCCGCTAGAATTTCCCAGAAACTCGAAATCTATCTCGTCGTGGTGATCTCCGTCTGACGATAACTGTCACAGACTAATTGCGTTACATGATTATAAAAATTTAAATTTAATGTTATAATTACCAAAAAAAAATTAATAGGTGTAAGTATGTTTTTTTTAGGGATTAGGTTTGGAAGTATTGATAGTGAGAATGAAGATATATATATATATATATATAGGGAGCGGATCTGGTAAGAACACATCTTATATAAGAACGTAAGAACAATGCATTTTTATTACATCGGAGATGCATAAAATGCAGAAACTAAATGCATAAATATTTTAATGCATAAACTACAATAACTTAATGCATTAGCATTGAAATGCATAAATTAGAGTAATTAAATGCACGGTTAAATCTGGACCATAGATCATCAAAGATCAAGGGTCCAGATTTGTTCTTATTTCTCACATAAGAAAGTGTTCTTATTTGATCCGCGCCCTATATATATATATATATATATATATATATATATATAAGTTACAGGAGGAATTATAGTTGCAATTTATACAGTTCCTTGAATTTGGATTTGGTCAATTAGGGCTCTCCAATCAAACTTGCAAATAGTTAAATTTGGGGTTCTTCCGTTGCAACGGACTTGGACTTTTCTATTATTAGTTAAACACTCCGTTCTTTTATAAGTGTCACCCACCGTCAAATTACACATACCAATGAAATAAAGAAATTTACCTATGTAACCTTATTAATTACCATCATTAATGTATACATATAACTAATTAACAAATTACGATAAGTATTAAATAAGGATAAACTAGGAAGAATGTTATTATTTTATTCTCAAATTTTGAAATATGACACTTATTTGAAAACAAAAAATTGAGTTAAATGAGATACTTAAAAAAGAACGGAGGGAATATGTTTTTTTTATTAACAATTATCACTATCCTATTCCTAAAATACCCTTCACTTATATCTTTTTATTTCCAGTTATATTTATTTCATTTTATCAATAATATGAACATTAGTTTTATTTAACATAATTTTCCGTCTGACTAAAGCTTGGGTTTGACTTTATTTATTTTCACGGTATAAATTAATAAAATTAGTGAATGTATTCTTTAAAAAACATATTAAAAGTCTTCTGAAAAAACATATTAAAAGTAAATTACTGTAAGAACTTACTTCCAAAAAATTGAAAGTAAAATTGTATAGCTATATATGTACACAATTAAAAGACAATAATTGAATCACGTGAGGAATAATAAATATACCAAAGCCTGCAGACAGTTGCATTTATGCTTGTACATTAGTACATATGACAAATTTTCACTAAATACTTTCCTTAGAGCAACACTAAACGTCATTCATATATTCAATTGCAATCTTTAATGTAATTTAATAACAGCTTGCACTTGAAAGTGATTATTATTTAGTAATCTTTCACCAAATGCAAAAACTGAATCAACAACTTTTATAGCAAAAATTATCACAAAATTTTCATTAGATTGTATCCATCGCAATTTAAGTTCTTGATAGTGATTGGATTCGAATCTTAATCTGCCTCATAAATTTTGACCCATTATATAAGAATCAAGGCAAATAAGATATGTAATGCAAGAGAAAACTTACATAATAAGTTGTGACAGTTCCGGCTGAATTCCCTGGAACCAGCTTGATCTGCATATCAACCCTAGCAAACAAGAATTCCTTCTTGGACTCGAAGCCGGAGCCGGATGTTTTGTCGAGCGTTAGCGTCAGCTTCTCGCCTTCCTCAAGCATCCGGGCACGGCCTTCCCCCCATGACACAAGGAAGTGCCGGTGAAATGTGCCATTTCCGATCACCAAAGTTGTGCTGTCACACAAAATGAAATATTAATTGTTATTACATGTGCATTGATGTTATTTTCATATGGTTATGGCTTTGCACTCGAGATTTATTAAGGTGGTCCATGCATTATTATTTTATTTTTTTTTGCCCATTTGAGAGGTTGGAGCACTAGTACAGTTGTGGCTTTCATGGATGCAAACTAGATAAGAAGAATCTCTATCACTTATCCTATCTGTTATTATTTCGTCCTTTATTCACTCGATCCCATTTATATCCCTAATTCTTGTTGTTTTCTCTACAGTTGATCACTTCCCTCCTTTAACTCTTTTAGTGCTCTAATATTTTTAGTAGAGTTTAATTTTGTGTGTATCTCGAATGGTGTGTTGTTTCCTATTTCAAAAATAAACCAATTAATACATGCCGCGTGTGCAGTGCAACATCGGTAGCTTGTTTCTTCCATTTTCAGACAATCTTGTCTTTAAATATTATTACATGATACATACATGACACATTAAAATCAAAATTTAGCACACTAGAAAGAGACGTAATTACATAAAAACTGAAATAATCTCCAAATTAATAAATGTATAAAGAGTTAGATCCAGAAGCAAAAGTTAAAGTATAATTCAGAAAATAAAATCTTGCAACTCAATATGGTTGATTCATGTCACATAATTCATAATTGATTATAATATCTTAATTGCTCACTGTGTGTGTATATATAACATTACAAATTTGATGAAATACCTTGTTGTGCTATCTAGGTTTCGTCGAGACGCAGAGGCTGTTTGAGATATGATGATGTCTACCTGTAATAAAACACACATACACTCAGCAGCATTCACATAAGTCCATGAAATAAATATTAATATATACACATACAAATCTAACATTAAAACGCACACATATATATCATGTGATTTACGTACCTTGAATACGAAGATGCAAAAGAGTACAAATGCCAAGTATGGAAGGAGTTTGTGGGAGCGAGAAGGGTGGAAATTTCTGGGGAGCATGAGAGTGGTGGCTCTCTTGAAAGACATGATGATGAGTAGAGAGAGAAATGAAGAAGTAAGTGCATAAGCAATTAAGCATTGTGTTTTGGAGTGAGTGAAAATATATGATATATGGCTTGTTTTGTACACTCACCTTCAAAATGATCCTCATTAAGATGGGTCTCTTTCAGTACATGTCTTGCTTTTTGCTTCACTTGTTGCAAGAAAATTTACAACCATTCCTTTTCTACATCATAGCCCATGATTTATCCATGTCTCTTGGATTTTTTAGCTTACATACATATATCACCTACCTACTTTTCTTTTCCTTTGTTCTTTTATGATGAAAATTTATTACCGGAGCCGGAGGAGTACTTCTTACGATAAGATAAGGTTCATAATTATTAAGAAATTGTACTTTAATTTGGATGTGTTTACTAACTAAGCTACCTACTTGCGCGTTCGACTTGAACTACGTACATGCATGAAATGAGATTTGTTTGAATTATTTGTTTTTTATAGCTTGGGGGAAAATGTTTTTTTTTTTTTTTTGGTCTTATTGGTAATGTACTTAAGAAAAATTAATTAAGGATTGGGTTTTCAGAGGGGGCATCACGCTATGTCACTTGTATTAAATTGGATATTGAATTGTATAAAATCAATACTAAAATCATATGTACTTTGGTTTAAATTGATTTTATATTCATTTATAGTTCCATTTAAAATTTTAGTTCAACTCTAATCTTATAAGATCCTCAGGGCGATTGAATAAATAAAATCAAACCACACTAATTTTGTGCAAGTGGTATATATAGTAGATTAGTGGTTATATATATATCTATATAGGGATGGATTCGTATAAAAACAATTCCTCCCGTGAGAACTTGAGAACGTGCTTAAATCTATATATAGTCATGCTTAAATCAATATATAGTTATGCTTAATAAGATTCATGCTTTTTTGCATAAATAATAATGCTTATATAAAATCATGCTTAAATCTATATATATTTATGTTTCGAATAATAACAACCATAGATCATACAAAGATCAATCTGGTTGATTTGCCTTGGGCTCCCACACTTGGACTAGTTTCTATATGATCCAATCCCTATATATATATATATATATATAAATATATATATATATTTATATTTATATTACCTATCTAAAAAAGTAGGCTTTCAATTAAGTTCAAAATTTAACTGTAACTTATATTACATTGATATTCCACTTAGACATATATAACTCGGTTATTTTGACTGTCATGATTTTATGGATTTCATGAATATATATATTATGGGTTAGATAAGTTTCGTTGGAAGACGACTCTTCTTAATTTGTAAATGTGACAAACCACTGCATGCATTTGTCCTTGTACAAAAATTAATATGAGGACTGTTGTCCCTTTCAAGAAAAACTCACCTTACTTCCTCCTGCCGACGCCCTTTTTTTTTTAATTATTTTTTCTTAAGAACAACTTTTCTAATGGAGTATTATTTTAAACCTAATTTCTTGGTAAAACAACTCTTCAAGTTTGACCTATTTCAAAAAGGGAAAAGGAGGAGTATTAATTTTGTCATCCGAACTATGCTCATTTTTACTTTTTGCAGCCTCAATTTTTATTTTTGTGGAAATTACATTATGCAACATGAACTATATATTGTTCAATTCAAAATTACACATATATAACGTCAATGATTAAGGTTATTTATTACATTTTTCTTGAGCAGCAGCGCTGCTTCCGTTCAATTCTATTTTATTAGTATATCGTACATAAGATAAGATATTATGTGAGTATTAATTAATAAGTAAGTGCATTTGAATATTTAGTGCAGAACTCAGAATCATATTGATTTCGTGCAATTAATTAAAAAACAAAAAAAAAACTCACAAGAAAAACAGAGTTATAATTATGAATTATGTGCAACCAAAAACCGTAGAGTGGAGCAGGCCCCTACTATAATAAGGGCTGATGGTGCGTTCATGTAATCACATTTATTTCTTTCCAGAGTAATACTCCCTCCATTTTTAAATATGTGTCTTATTTTGAATTTCTTTATTGTCTTCTAATAAGTGTCTCATTTCATAATTCTAGAGTAAAATGGTGTGAAACTTTTCATTTCACCCCTGTCGTCAATGCAAATTATTTAGTTTTTATATTTTCTATGCAATAATTATGAATAAAAAGAGTTTTTTATCAACTTTTTTGATATACGTTTTTTGACAGTGGGAAACAATTATTTAAAAACTGGGGAGTATTAAGTTAAACTAGTGAAAATTTTAAGTCATAAAGGTCGATTCAACTTGTAAATAAAGAAGTATTCCATTCTCTCTCCACAATGAACTTATTAGGTTGCAACTCACAACATACATAATACATAAGTGAATAATAATCTTATAAAATGAAGGACAAGGAAAAAAAAAATAATACATATATATGGCCAAGCCGCCAACTCGTGGGAGACTATTTTAAGAGTCAAAATTTATAAAACAGTTTAAGATTTGAAACAAAACAGTCAAACAATATTTGATATGGATTTTGATCTGGATTTTAATTCGTACAACTAATTCACACGGGGCACACTTGGGTGCGGTCGCACCTACCATGTGCACCATCCCAAGTGTTTTTTTTTTTTTAATTTGGTTTCAATTTTCAATTAATTATAATCATGAATAACTCTAATTAACCAATAAATTCTAATTTAGATTAATAAATTATAATAAAAATTAATAAATTTTAATTAATTAAGGTAATTACCTCTAATTACCCCAAATCCTCCACTAATGACTAGACCTTATTGTGAGGTCCACTTAACTGGACCGCACCAAAAATTTTGCCTATCCATCCCCATCATATTAAAATTTCATTTTTACTCCCTTCGGTTTAAATATAAGACGTTTTGGCCTTTTTATATGTTTTTTTATAAGCTATTTTCATTTATCAAGATTATTCTCTCTCTTCCTTCCATTACTTTCCAACTCATTATTAATAATGTACTCGCTTTTCAATTAGTTTGTTGAGTTCCTTTCATTAACTTTGATATTACCCTATTGCATTTCACAAAATAAATTTATGGCATTAAAGTTTAGAGAGTAATGAGTTGTTAAACTTTGTGTTAATTAATATTTCTTAATCCTAATGCAAAATGCCAAAACGTCATATATTTGAAACCAAAGGGAGTATTTGTTATTTTGTTGTCCCTAATAGCCCTTTCTTTCTGTTTTTTGAGAAATTTTGAAATATATATCGATCATGCTTATGTATTTATTACATTAGCTTTATTTATTTTAACTCTAACAAAACGCTTAAAA
This sequence comes from Agastache rugosa, assembly GCA_031470985.1. NCBI lineage: Eukaryota > Viridiplantae > Streptophyta > Magnoliopsida > Lamiales > Lamiaceae > Agastache > Agastache rugosa. The sequence continues at coordinate 18,920,475 of CM062603.1, read as the reverse complement.
GTTAAAACCGTGTTTTGGTAAATGGAGATAGGGGTTGTCGCTAGCTCACTTTAATTTATACGCAGTAACTTAACTGTCACCACCCATCTGTGTCCACCTCAATATTTTGGCGCGGAAATTTCCTACGCCTTTCCAAGTCTTACACGCTTACACTTACACCCCTATATAAACACCTAGCTAACAAGCAAGTTTCACACACCATTAAAAAAATCTTAGTAATTACAGTAATTATCAAAATGTCTTCTTCCTCAATCTCACCAATACTAGTGATGGCCCTTTTGATCAGCTCATCCATGGCTGCATTTGCCAATTTCCATCAAGAATTCGACGTAACATGGGGCGACGGCCGAGCTCAGATACTCGACCACGGCCAGCTTCTCACTCTCTCTCTAGACAAAGCTTCTGGCTCGGGATTCCAGTCCAAGAACGAGTATCTCTTCGGCAAGATCGACATACAACTCAAACTCGTCGCCGGGAACTCCGCCGGCACCGTCACTGCCTACTATGTAAGCATCAGCTTATATGCATTCATATTTCCTACTATACAAACAAATTAACTTGGTCTAGTTTATTCTAATTAATTAAGGTGATCGAAAATCTTACACGAATGTCTGTTTCCGATGGTGCAGCTGTCGTCGCAAGGACCAAATCACGACGAAATAGACTTGGAGTTTCTCGGAAATCTCAGCGGCGATCCCTACATTCTTCACACAAATGTGTTTAGCCAAGGAAAAGGCAATCGTGAGCAGCAGTTCCATCTCTGGTTCGACCCCACTGCCGATTTCCACACCTACTCCATACTTTGGAATCCACAACGCATAATGTGAGTAGTAGTAGTATTCATTCATTCCCACAAATTTTCTAGCCGGGTTGCAAAATAAATGGCTGGGCCCGGCTCGGAAAATAGCTGTAAGCACATAATTCCGGGCGGGACTAATTTTGACTGTTGTAGTGTCGATTTGGAATGAGCGAGGACCTCATCTAACGCGTTGTGCTTCAACTGCAGATTCTCTGTAGATGGAACACCTATAAGGGGAGTTGAAGAATTCAGAGTCAGTAGGAGTGGCTTACCCCAAGAGCCAAGCAATGAGGATTTACTCCAGCCTTTGGAATGCTGATGACTGGGCAACCAGAGGCGGCCTAGTCAAGACGGATTGGTCGCAGGCACCCTTCACTGCATCCTACAGGAGCTTCAATGCCGATGCCTGTGTTTGGTCGTCTGGTTCATCTTCTTGCAGCTCCACGTCCTCGTCTTCTTCTTCCACGTGGCTCAACCAGGAGTTGGATGCCAGTAGCCATGAGAGGCTGAGATGGGTGCAGAAGAATTACATGATCTACAATTACTGTGCTGATGCTAAGAGGTTTCCTCAGGGATTCCCTCCAGAATGCACCATCAACGGATCAGCATAAGCCACACAGGAGTTGAGACAGCTGAAAAAATCACAAATTCTTTCATCTTCTTTATTGATTTAGTTAGGTACAATACTAGAGATTCTTTTATTTGTTTTGTGTAATTTAATTTCCACCTTATGAATATATTTACTCGCTATAAATTAAACAGACAGCATGACAAAAAAGAATAAGCAGCCATTTAATTTGAATGAGTCATATATCCACCATTAATTAATGTATGAAGAGTTGGAAAACAAGTAAGTTTACTAAGTGATACAAGCAAATCACTTCTTCACTGTACAGAGGACAGAGGCATCTAATATGATCAAGTTAAAAAGATATTTACTTGAAGAACAAATCCTAATCTTCTAACTCCACAAGCTGCGCTCTCCTTTCAGCTGCTTTCTTCCTGATGAATATGCCCCATCTCATTGCAGCTTTGATCTTGAGCCAACCCACAACAGCCTTCCCAGAACGGGTTCGATCCTCGTTGTAGGTGAATCCGGGAGAAGATGATGGTATGTAAGAAGGGAAGCCATACCCGTCTTCAGGGCCATTAACAGGGGTATGGCCACCCATGCTGAAAAGCCGGAGCAAGTGCTGCATGTCTTCGTTCTCAAGTATTTCATGACTCCGCATACGAATTTCCTCCTCTGACAAGAAATCTGCACCCTTCTCCCGCGTGATGGGCCAATCCTCAAAAGGATTAGCTTGCTCGAGAGAAGAAGAATTCCCTCCTTGGAACGACGAAGTTGATTGAGGAGGACCAAGGGCAAGGCCGTATGCATCATTTCCGAGCTGGTGGGAATGGCTGACCTGATGGTTGTTATGTGTGAATGATGTAGCATCAAACTGGGAGCTCGAACTGGGACTTAAAAGCTGAGGTGGGTTTTGATATCTTGCAGTCATATCATCATTATAACCTGACCCTGGGTTGCATAAAACCTTAATCAATAGCAGATTATCATACCGACCATTGTAATGTCTGTATGGCTAAGTTTCAGCACGCATTCGAGATTATCAGATATAACGAAAAAAGAAACACACACATGAGGAAAAAGGGCAGCCTAAATGCATCTGAACATTTATCTCAGAAGACTATGCAATATTACTAATCACCAAAGATGGGCAATTATGCAGAAGCCCTTAGAAATAATTGTGCAATAAAGAATCTTTATCACATATGGTGCAATATATGAAGGAGAAGAAGTAAAATTGTTGGAGTGAAATGACCGGATTTTGGCTTGCATTCATGTTGGTCAAAGCAAAGAGCAACCACCATATAACGAACAGAGAAACAATATCTGGCTCCTGGGAGTTAATAGATATCGACTGTCGAACAACAGAAATACTGCATTCAGTAAGACAATGCTCACCTCCAGATAACACACTCTGATCCACTAATGGCTCAGAGGGAACTGAAACTGGTAATCTCTGCTGTGGGAGCTGATTGTCCAGGGCATTAGGAAAATTCACTGGACTCAAAGGAAGATCATTTGTCAATATGCTCGACTTCTTCATTTGCTCGAAATTCAACAGTGATTTTCCATCATACTCCACAACTTGACTCCAGTTATCATATGCTTTTTTCACCCAAGTATCCACAAATACCTGCAGGCAAATAAGATTTAGAGAACATTTCACAGCATCCAATAGTAATTAGAGGCTAATCAGATGAAAACATGGCACTGCCCCCTCCGACGAATACTCATTTCAGAAGAAAATTAACATACCTTCTGGCTGTCAGAAAGTGAATCGGCAGGATAATATTGATCATTGGTTATAAGGCCACTCAGCTCGTAGATATTATTAAAAACAACTCCTACATTTCTGGTCTCATCGGGATAGTATATATAAAGCTTCCCACTCAAAATACAAGTCTTGGCATGTTCTATCAGGGCATCCCACATCTTATTCGACATACCACTGCCAAGTATCTGCTCAACCAGGATTTATGAAAAATGAAAAATCAAGTTATTAAATAAGCAAAATTCTACCAAAATAAATAAATAAGATAAAAAGTAATAAGGAAAACTACAAGTACTTACATTCCTCAACTTTTGAGATTCCCGGACCACAAGCCGAAGGAAGTCCTCCACAGTAAATATCCCCGCATTATTAAGCCTTCTGTGGAATGACCCATCCTTCCCAATCTTCTCCAATCTCCACACCTCATCAGTCAAAGCAGGTGGATAGTGTTTCTTGTACACTGTTAGAAGAAAGAACATTTCAGTACATCCATCCACATGAAAAAAGACAGAACAGTAAATATTTTATAATAATGACAAACTTATCATGCACGAAAAATCCATGACATGCTCAGTACAAATTAGCATGGACATGAACAAATACATCATAAAGACATTAATGAAGTACGAGGAATACAGAAAATGAAGAAAAATAAAGAACTTCAACATAGTCTAGACATGGTATCCAGATGCAGTATGGAATTATGTACAATTAATGGAGCTTCAAATATACTATATATAACATTTAACAACCAACATGTCTAACATGATTTCAATATTGAATTGGAACTAAAGCTTAAAATGTGTGTTTGCTGTTTGCCTCTTACTCTCTATCTTGATTCCTGTATCATTAAAAAACCTACAATTAACATAAGAGAAACAGATAAAAGGTGTATTCAGATTGACCTAGAATTATTCTCCCCCACCTCTTCCCAACTCCTCTCCCCCTACAAGAAACACCCTTTCTTTCTAAAAAATACACAATCTGCATCCCTATAGCACTAGAGCTGTTATATCAATGTGTCATAGAACAGAGTTAGAGATAAATATATATATATATATATATATGCATACATTCCCCTCGATGATCTTTGACAGTAAAAGCTTCTGTCTTTGCTTCCCGAATGCGTATTCCCTCACAATGTCCTGATGCAACTTTCAGACCAAGTCGGAATTTTCTGCTCCTTATCCAACTTGAATTATCTGTAAATGTAAGATCTCCCAGAGTTCCAACACCTTCTTTGAGTGTGACTTGCAAATCCCCAGTTAAAAGAGGTCTCTTTCCCTCACGTTCTTTCACAACATGGCTCTCAAACTCTTCTCGAGTCCAGCCTTCATCGTTTTCATTATTAAAGTCGCCTTCTAGCACAACAATGTCCAGCTTCACAGCAGATTCAAGTCCAGATGTTACAACATGGCCTGTGTTGGCATCAATTAGTACAACATGAATAGCAGCGCCCTGCTCACCCTCTACTTTCGCCCCAGTAAACAGCGGAAGAGAAAGCCTGGACTTAAAGTGAAGCTGCAAATTTCTCCCATCTGGTCCTTCAATCCGTTTAGGAGATGACCTGAACTCTCAAAGTCTTAGGAAGAACTTCCAGGAATGAAGGCAGTTTCAATAATAATATAGTAGAGGAAGCTAATGATGAAGATAGTTTAACAATGGACCAGACTGGAAGAGATTCATTTATGAAATTTTCATTTTATTTTATTTATTCTTAAAACATTTATCTTTAAAAAACAACAGTTTCTGGATGAGGCATGTGATAAGGAAAAATACTGGTAAGCAAATACGATGCACAGTGAAAACACAAAGAAAAAAAAAACTCATCAATACGAAATTAGTATGCAAGAGAGAAAATTGTGACGACACCATGCTAAAACAGCTGACCTAATATTTCAACAAAAATGTAGTATATTCTACCAACATATACAGAAATTATTTCATAAGTTCAAAGAAAGCAACCAACCTCCCATTCAGCATAGCAGGACCCAGCTTGGCCAAAGCCCGTTCAACTTCTTCACTAACCTGTTCATGATAAGTTATAGTACAGGCATCACAATTATGTAATAAGCAAAATTTGGCACCTATATTAAAAGGTGAAAAAGATGTGCTTCAAATAGTGTATATACTTGAACTGCCAAATACTAATCATATAAAGTGAAACATAGAATTCTTTTTTCACACAACTTCAGGAAGAAGCCCTAATTTTCTGTAGAAATTTTTTATAGGAAAAATGTCGCATCTGAATTAATAAGGCATTCACTTTACCACTTTCCGAAGAATTGGTTCTAAGGATGAACATAGCTTCTGGAGACTATCCACCTTTAGAGCTTCAACAATTACACTGCATAAAACAGACTAATCTATTATACAATCACTGTCATTGTTTAGTTAGCATCTATTTAAATATAAAGAGAAAGTAGAAAAGATATCTAAGACAATAAACCAGTGAATAAATTGAAAGAAAGAGAGCAGCATGCTTTAGCCAGCACAGAAATATGAATAAACTTTTTCCAGCTGAAGAATCCTGCACCTGCATCACCCAGACTGATTGACACCTCAAGCTATTACATAATAAAACCTAACAAATTTGTTCTGAAATTATAATCCATAACACTATACTTAGAGGAGTGTAAAACATTTAAAGATGATCTAATTACAGATTACTTGTATGTGTGTGCCAATCATACCATGCCAAGTCAGTGGGTTAATAAACTGATGGTAAAGGGACTTTAACATAAATTGCTCCAACCAAAGAAAGTTTTCAAGAGAATCACAAGAAATGTAACAGAACACTTAACCGGCAAAACTAGGACGTGATGCAATCCCTTACGCCTCATATTTCCGTATACTTATCCAAAAACGACACAAGAATTGCATAGCAGAAATCAAACAAACGCATTAAGGAAAAAAAGAGAGGGTAACATATTGGTACCTTGCTAACGCAGGCCTTTTTCTCTCGGGCTCCTGCTCTTCATCTCCACCACCATCCAAACTCCTTTTTCCTCTTCCTTTCATCGAGTTTGTTCTCTCCATATACCTAGTCTGCATTTACACTTGAACATGCCCAAAAAGGGAATATAACAAATTAATTAAAAATTTCCCAAAAACAGAAACAACCCTAAGTCCATAACTTGTAAAATTAGGTCAAAACAGATCTTAATTCGCCCAAATATCAAAAACCCATAAATTTCACCTCATAACCCCAGATCCCCCAACCAAATCAGTCAACGAAAAAAACCCATCTTCAACAAACACACATACTAATGAAGAAAAAACTCACCTGATAGATTAGTACGCACTACGCAATGTTATTATCAATGAGTTGTGTGTGCGCGCGCGAGTTAGCTCGCGTTAGCGCGCGTTATCAATGACTACGGATGATTGGTGAATGTAGAAGCTATGAAAGACGCAGAAATACGATTGGTATAAAGGAAGAAGAAAGAGTAGGAAATCTTTTTGGATTTTGATAGTGATTTTGATTATTCTTGCTTTCTTTAAGCTAAGGTAAAGGGAGTAATTAACAGCAGCTGTTGTTCCTTCTGCTCTTTTATTTTTTTTTATTTATTCATTTTTGTTTCAAAATAGTGTTTACTATTTATGTTTTCTTAAATTCTTTTCAAAATAAATTATGTTTCTTAAATTAGTTAGATTTTCGTGATCTTGATAAAAACTTAAGTCATTATGATTCCAATATTACAATTGAATCTTGTGATTTTTGTTTTTGTAATCAATATCCTATAAATAGAGATTTAATTTGACTATGTTGCATAAAAATACTAGGTTATGATATAAATAAAATTGTAGGAATTCAATGGAAAAATACAAAAAGTGCTTGTTTGTTTGACAATAATCTTGGAGAATTGAGAGCTTTGGAATTATAAAAAATAAATAAAAGATTTTTGAAACAAGCATAGAATATTAATAAAAATTAGTGTTTGTATTAGAATTTGAAGGACGAACTTTGATTATAGATGTCAAATTGTGAGAAACTTGTTTGGGTTGTTTATTTATGTCAAAAATAGTAACTCTATTTTTATTAGAAATGAAAATTACAATTTAAATTTTATTTTATTTTATTTTTTGTAATCGTTACGTTAAATTTAAAAACCGCACAACAATGTACAATCTAAATTATTAATGTCAGATCATGTCTTAAAATTTGATAGAGGACTCGAAACTTGTTTGTCGCAAAGCATAAAATTTTAACATGCATTTGAAGTTATCAAGCTAACACACTCTCAACTACCGATCAAAATATATAACTTCAATCCAAAAAATAAATTAGAAAAATCAATTTAATATCTAAAAGATGGAGTATTTAGTTTATATATACAGTATACTCTACCACATTCCGTGGCCTAGTTTGAAAAGGAGTGGGGACGAAACAAAAGAAGCTTTAATAATAAATAAATAAATATTCCATAATCCCGTTTTTGTTTTATGCAAAATGTTGAATAAAAAGTAGACGTGAAGCTTTTGATGTGGAGACTGTGACGGCTGATATTGTAAACTGGATAGAATAGCGTCATTTTAAGGTTCGGAGTGTCAAGACCTACGTTGGACTCTCAAGTCTCAACCGCCGCAGGCTTTGACTTAGGTTTGTATCATTCGCAATATCGTTAATTGCCAGCTGTACCCCACTTTCGACCCCTGGGATATTTTGATTTATCTAAAACTCTTTTTAAATAAAAACTTTTTTCTCTTTCCACCCCTCTTTCCAAAAAAAAAAGAACTTTTTGCTTTTGGCTTATTTCAAATAAATGTGTAGTGTTTATTTGTTTTTGTATTTTTTAGGAGGGTGGGAAAATTTTACACTCACTTTGAATAAAATATGTAGGATCGTTATCTTGTCAATTTGATATCGATTCGTCCTGTTAAAAATCTGCTTGACCCGACACGAACACAACACGAATTGTTCAAATCTGAACACGACTCGAACACAACACGATTACTATCGTGTTGACACAATACGATTAAAATCTCAATTTACATAGATAAGCTATGTAGACATTAAAAATTAAACTTAAAATCCTAGAAAAAAATAACAATTAATAAGTAATATAAAAAATAATAAATAATAAATATATTTTATTGGATTTTACGAACCCGACCTGATAATTCCGTGTCCATATCGAATTACACGATAACGACCCAAACCTGATAAGGCTTATTAGTAACTCATTAATTTAATGCGTTTTCTTATCGAATTATCATGTCGTATAAAAAATTTTCAGTTTTAATTATAAAACGACTCAATACATTGGAAACTAAAATTGCAAGATTCATTCGGCATTTTATATAATAATACTATTCCACCATATCCGATCCACCACATTTCTATCAGAGAGCCAATGGAAAGCTTCAAAGTTGGCAGAAAAATAATAAAAATCCCGGTAGAGAATTCGCGAGTCTACAGAAAAATTGTAGGCGATCAAAAAATCAAGAGGCGATTGAAAATTGAAGAGACGACTTGTTATTACAAAACAAATGCTACGTATGTGTGCGTGTGTTAGCCTAGTGGTAGAGTGGTTAATGTTCGAGTAAATGTCGCGGGTTCAGAGTCATGTCACGCAATGTAAGCTTTAAAATTTCTTATAATGTTTGTTAAAAAAAAAAATGCTACGTAGTATACGTGTGTTGGCCTAGCAGTAGAGTAATTAAAATGTTCAATACCAAAGATCTTGGGTTCGAATCCACCGTAACGCGGTCTTTAAATTCCATTGCTAATTTTCTTTTTTAAAAAATGCTACGTAATCACATAGTCCCTCTTCCTCCTTCCGTCTCCAAATAAATATCCACTAGTACCGTCAAAATTCATATATCAAAAAAGTGATTAAATTTTTTGTTGTTAGTTGTACTTAGCCCTAATTATTGCATCGTAGGACTGACAATTTTCAACACGACACAATAACCCGACACGAACCGACATGAAATTAATGGGTTTGGGTCAAGCCTTATTGGGTTCGGGTCCTTATCGGGTTAACTCGATAAGGACACACGAAAATTCGGGTCGGAGTTCAATTCTAAGATAAGGAATTATATTTTTTAATATTATATTTATTTAATTCAAATCAAGCTTTTAAATTGATGGCATATTTATTTTTCCTTCCAAGTCATCAAAAGATATTAAATTTTTTAATATTTATTTATTTTTCTCTTATTAAATTTTATTTTAAAATATTTTTTCTTTTATTAAATCTTATTTTAAAATATTTTTTTCTCTTATTAAATTATTTAAATTTGGGTTCGTGTCATTATCGTGTCGGGTCAACCCAAATATTATCATGTCAATTTCGGGTTCGTGTCGTGTTCGGGGTTAGTCATTTCGGGTTGGGTTCGGGTTCGGGTTGAGCATATCCTTAACAGGTCGGGTTCGGGTTATACCTTAACAGATCAAGTCGAAATCAGGTCGACCCGAACCCGATCCAATTGCCACCCCTAGCATCGAATACCAAACTAGAGAATTTGCATTGAGGATAACATTTTCGAAATATAACAATTATTCGGTTAAAAAATTTATTTCAAAATAAAATGCTTATTCGGGGGTAAAAAATTTATTTCAAAATAAAATGCTTATTCGGGACATAGAGAGTATATTTTAAGAATTTTCATGACATAAATTTAACCCCACAGAAATAGGTCTCAAACATTCACTCTGAAGTCATATACAGTAGTAGGTAAACATTAAACTAGAGCTTGCCATAGTTCATAAGACTTCATCACAGCCATCAAATTCAACAGTCTTGACATACTCTCGCTGCAAAGGCTGCATGATTCTCTTTCTGCTGGCCGAACTCCTGAATTCTGGTGTAAACCATGTTTAGAAGGCCACGGCATGCCTCCCGAGACGTGCAAGGGCCGCACATCAGATAGATGACATTACCCAGTGGCCGCATGTAGATGCCATCTTCACGGAGCGTCTGCAGGAGAGAACTTGCATATGTCGAAGCATACCTGAATCCAATGCATGTAACAAACTTCCTGTTTATAACTTTTCTATAACAGAGAGTATCAACTGCTTGAAGAAGGTAACATGCCACAAGAACGACAACATATCAACCATTTTCAACTCATTTGGTGAAAGCAGCAATAACTTGAGAAGTATTGAGAGAAAAGACTGAATTCTGCAATGAGATGATGCAAGAGAAGAGAGCAATACCCGGCATTAAAGCCTTCAGCTTGAATTTCAATGGCGCAGAGAGTCCCCAGTGATATCACTCTATGGACTGCCGGAAGCAATGAGATGTGCGCCACTAGCTCCGCGTCCCACAACTGCAAATATTGGAACAGATTAGCCTAGAAAACGGAAAAGAAAATATCTCCTGCTGAATAGATATTTATATGCTGTGAAGAAAAACAATTATGCGGAATTTAGGTGTAATCCATGGAAACTGCCTATTTACGTCATGAAGCAATCTTGATTCGGGTATCAGATTCGTGTTTGTGTTACAGTCCTTGAACCATCTGATCGATTTAACAGCAGCCGCACACCCCATGGCATGTGCTGAATATGAATGCCCGTGCAGAAGAGCCTTGAGCTAAAATTTCAAGAAAGTAATAGAAATTCAAAATGTGACCAATAAAATATCTAGTTGCAAATATGGAATGAAAAGCTCTTAATAGAATTCGCCAATCTATGTTTTTTAATTAGATGTATAATTACCTTAGAATCACCAGTAAATGTTTGAAAGGTAGCCTCTGAAGCTAATGTAACAGCCAAGGGTATGATGCCACCGGTCATCAGCTTTGCGAAACAGGCAATGTCCGGCTCGCAATAGAGCATTTCAGCTGCAGTCTGCAAGAATATTTTCAACCCGCTTACTTAGATGCAAACTAAAGTAGGAACATATAGAATATGTTCGCCAACTAACCTCTCTTCCAAGGCGCCAGAATCCTGTGAAGACCTCGTCAAATATCACAGGAATTTTTCGAGCTTTTGCATTCCCTAACAAGTATACGCTGATACAATGGATCAATCATTTGCATCCCTCCGGCACCCTGTACCACTGCAAGTTATTGTGATTAAAAGCTTATGAATCTTCTCATAAGATGAACGAGGAGGACTGCGAAATCTCAGAGGCCAGATTAAAAACAGACTTCAGGTCAAAAGGCATTCTATTTTTCCACATTAGGTTGAACATTTCTCAGTTGGCTCAGAAATCGAAAGAGGTGACGACTACTCAGTCAGCATCAGCTAAGTGTTAAAATGGAAACAAGCAACATCTTGTAAAGGTCTAAAAATTAAATAGAGTACAAAACTGGTATCTTGCCTGGTTCAACTATCAACGCTCCAATGTGGGAAAGCGCATTACAATCTGAGAGCACTTCCAACTCTTGTAATATAAAGGAAGTGTAAAGGCTTGCGAGACCTGAACCATCTCGGCTTCTCTTGAAAATTTCATCACGTGAATCGAAAGCTACAAAAGAGTCCAAATATTACCTAGAAGAAGGAAAAAGAAAAAAAAAAGAAAAAGAAAAGAAAATAGATAAAACTCATTGAAAATGAGTACTTTGGGAATACAGCGTTGAAATACTTCACTTACACAGGCTTTCATGACCTGAAATTTCAGATTGCATATTCTGAGGGAGGGAAACTTCCCATATGCCATCAAACAGAGCAACTGCTGGTGGATCTAGAAAGAAACCCCTTCCCTTGTACCTGTCGAATTGTGTGATCCATTATTACCAAAAATAATCCCACACAATATGTAATATGAACAAATGCCTTCCTTTCATACATAATATGCTATCGGGGATTGCATAAAGTGAAATAAGCCACAACAGCCCCACATATAACTATAGTCTATAAAATGGAGGGTCAAGTATCAAGTGACAACATTCAAAACCATAATAAAATAAATATCGCTAAAATGTGAAGACACCCTGTAATTTATAATAGATCATTTTTATGATTATAAATGCAAATATGCACTTTTACTGGAGATTAGCACAAGAAAAAAAAGTGAAAAACCATTGCATCAAACAGACATGACATAAAAAAAATAAAAATTTAAAGTGTACAGAAACAAGATCCTATTTGTCCCCATGTCATAGCACATGAGGAAGAAACAATTTGCTCAAAATAAGACCAACACGTTCATGATTTAATTAGAAACACCATACCAGGGTTGCTGGAGAAAACCAGTATAAGGCGACGGTGCCTGGGCTTCCATAGCTCCTAATGTATCGCCATGATAAGATCCCCTAAGAGCTAAAACCTAATTCATAGAAAACATAAACTCCTGATTATACTTCCAAGTACAGCTCATTAGAAAGCATTAAAAATGAAAACATAACATCAATATTTGTTCTATTTCATTAAGCACAGAAGCCAACCACAAAGCATCTCAAGGAAATGCCAAACATTGACTCTCACAACAACAGGTTTGAAGACTGAACTCACTCAACACCAAAGGGAAAAAGGGAAATAAACACAAATATACACACGCGCACACATATAAATATATACTTGGTTCCATCCGAGAGAGAGATAGAGAGAACAACTACATCAATTTCAGCTATATATATATATATATATATTGCTTATCCATAACGATCGGACTCACCTTCAGATCCATACATCTTCCATTTCCATCAGAGCTTACAAGGTCCAAAAGTACTTCATGATCGGACAAGAACTTGCGGAATGCCATTTTGAGAGCAATTTCTACTGCTGTAGATCCATTATCGGAGAAGTACACTCGAGATGCCCATCCTGGAAACATGACTATAAGTTAGCAGAGATGAACATGCAATTACTTCAGCAGAACCATAGTCAGAGCACAGAATCATCACAAATGCCACAAAGAAAATTCAGACATTATGAACAAGACTGAAGCATCACTTGTAGTATTGAATCATGTTTGTCAATGGTATTGCAATATACAAGAAAAGGGACAAATGTGAACTTGCCTTTTCCTACACCTTCAAGCAAAAGTTCAGCTAATGTGAGGGCTGGCTCATATACATTCTCCGGAAACATTACATGCCCATACCTTGCAGCAGTGTAGCCCATATCTCTAGCAAGTTCAATCTGTAAGCGCCTAAAAACAAGGGGTAATGTAACTGAAGAGCCAAGATGATATACATTCAGACTACTTCAGAAATAAATAAAATAAGTTTATTCTCAAAAGCTTCAGAAGAGGATTTATGCTTTCCATGACATGGGAGTTGCAAGACCACAATCAGCAAGTAGAACTGGCATGGTACTTCTCTATGTTTTCAGAACAGCGTGATAAGCTACATGGAGTACAATTAATTGTGTGATACCATATTGTATTTTTTTTTTTCAGAACAAGAGTATTTTTACCAATAGACAAATTACAAGTAGAACTAGACACCGGCTAACCCTTTTATCAAGAGTAAGGAAAACTCTTAACAAGGAAAGACCCTATTCCACTAAAGAAAGAGTCAGGATCCATGTTTTTGGTTATTTTTTAAATTATCTGGTAAAAAATGTCATTCCCTGGGTTTTGGGGAATGTAAAAATAAGAGTCAGCATGAGCACCAAAGTTTGTAGCATGAATTCTAGAGTTGAGATGTCAGGAGCAAGGCACAACTAAAAGATTTTCCAATGTTCATGTCCAGAGGCATCTAAGATGCTTATAGTACATGACATTCGTTCGGGGTAAGATACAAGAAATAGAAAACTGACCTGCAAATTAGCATCAGGACCCTGTGTCCACCAACTTGCACAAGCATCAAATTGTTGAGAAATCATATCAGAACTCTGGAACAAAGTCATATATGCATAGTAAGCCTAGCCAGCAATTGAAATATTCAACATGAGAATGAACTACATTTAAGGATACGACTTACAACTGGCAGACAAGAATGTCTTTACTGTGATGCACATGAGACTTTGTAGATATCCATTGTAAAATTACTATATAACATTACTTCTCCTAAAAGTGAGCAAAAAAAACTATACTAAGTAAAAATGCCAACCTTGAGAACAGAAAAGTTCTCTCCACAGCGTGAATCTATGACAGTAACCTTCTCTTCAGGTACAAGCTTGTGCTGGGTAAATGGCCACCAAAAGACATCACATGATTTCTTTGGCATCTCATGCAATCTCTTGGTCCTCTCCCAAAAATTTGAGAGCATTATCTCCTTGAGAGAAGTGAAAACTGTCTGAGATTCGTCGAACCAGGAGATCAGGTCATCTGACATGTCTTTTGGAATAGATGGAAGCACAAGCACAGGCACCCTAAGAAAGGCCAATAATACTTTTTATGGATTTGAGAGTGTCAATCAAGACATAATTTAAACATGGACCACAAAAAATTATCACTTGCAAATAAATTAGATGATCGATGAAAAACATTAACAAAAATTATATACAGTTCAGCTACCAGACAATTCAAAGAAAATTTTAAAAGAACAGCAAATGAACAGAAGTTCATTACCGGTTTCGGAAATATGATAATAATGGAACCTCATTCATGAGGCCATGATCTTCAAAAACAACAGCAGCAACGTCGTATCCCCGAAGCTTAAGGCTTTCATAAGCGGATATAGTTCCTGAAATACCACCTAATCGTCCATCCCCAACTAGAACAGCCGGGAGGCGGAAAGGACTGCTTCAACAAACAAGAAACATCAAAGTGCAAAACAGAGTAAGATGGTGTAATTTATACTTCCCTCAAATTTATCCAAAAGAAGCAGCTAAAACAGGAATTGTCTGCTATATAGACCATCATTCTTCCAGTTCTAAAGAGCTTTCCACCTCCATACTAGTTTGCCTTCACACCTTCTACTAATATCTTCAACGAAGAGATATTGATAGCTAAGATTCTTCGACATACTATAGCACGTAACTTGCCTATCCATGTACAAGTACAACTTGGATGAAGAATTTCCACATTTAGAGATATAACAACATACGATATTCATTCCTAACGCATATGAACAATTCAAGTTGATTTCAAAAACCATTACAATGTCTTCCATCATAGCATCTACTTCCACTAGAACGGCGTGATCATAACGCATGCTAACAGTAAGCAAATAAAATAAAATAAACGCACCGATATAGGTCGCACTGAAGAGATCCAGACGGCCCAGGACTGGCGACACCACCAGCAGTTTCAATCACACTCATAACTTCAAGTTCTTCTGTACTACCTCTACCTGAATTTCCCACAGTATCATTTCCTAAGCATCTCCTCAACATATCCAACACCTCCGAATCACTGATCATTGCTCCTTCCCTCTCCGCGGCTAAATGAGGCAGAAACAGCCTCTTTCCACGCACACAGCGTCTTACAAACAGCCTCCGACACTGGAAACAGCTCTGCTTCGTTAATCTCACTCCCCTGCAATTTCCTCTCCTCATACCAATGCACATTCTTTAATCCACAACCGAACTCACCACCTTCAGCCAGGAGAGCTTCGTTCCTCATACTGTCGTTCCCTAGAACATCACACGCAGCAGGCATAGAAGCTTTCAGAATGGAATTCGAAGCAAAAACCGAAAACGGCAGTGATTTGGAAGCGAAAAACTGGCAGAATTTTGTATAAACAAAGCTTGAATCAGAGTCATCAGGAAACCCAGTCTGAATTGGCTTGAGATAAACAAATCTTTTCTTGGGAAATGCAGCTGCTGCGGAGGAGGGGGAGAGGAAGGACATGGAGAGACCGGCGGAGACGAGGGTTTTCCCGAGGGAAGTGTTGGAAGCCCAAATTGTGTAAATCGGGTGCGTGAGGGGATACTCTACCGCCGAGTGAAGGCCGCGGCGGTGGCGAAAATGGGATTGCCTGAATAAACGGCGGCTGAGTGAAGCAGAGAAGATGCGTGTGTAGGGTGCCATTGTGTGTGCGTGTGTGCGTGTGTGAATGAGTGGCAGTTGGGTAAGTAATGAAGGAGGTGGAAGAAAGGGTTTTAACGGCTACGAGTGAGGATTGTGGAATTTAAACGTTACTACCGAGGATTGTGTAGTATTTGATTGGCTGACAAGAGTTTAGATTAGTTAGATTACCTATATCTATACTCCCTCTGTCCCCAATAAGTGTCCGTAGCCATCAAAATTTTTGTCCCCGAATAAGTGTCATATTTCATATTTCTATGCAAAAGTTATGTCAAATTGTCATATTTACCCCTTATCTTATTTCAAAAAGTTTACCTTTTCATTTTTTCATGCAATAAATAGAAATAAAATAAGTCATTTTACCTACTATCTTGATATACGCATTTTGACGGCGGGGGACATTTAATTGGATACGGATGGAATATTAATTAGCTACCACGACGGCCGACGGCGGCACCTATCATTTCTTCCATATTCCAACTTTTCCTTGTAGATTATTAACATTTTCTTTTTTCAGCAAGTCTCCGATTGAAATTGTCAGTTGACAGCAGAATTGGAAATTGCGGTTGAAATACTTGATACAAAAAATCCAAGACTGGCCACTAAATACTGACGATAAATACTTTCTTCAATTCTTTTCTTGAATAATAAGTAAAAAAAATTCTATTATGTTATGGTAAACATTGTTCTATATAGAATAGCGAACTTCATTCTATGTACAATAAAAGGCAGAACAAGAAAAATGTTGGTGACCGTGACAAAACATAATATGAATTTAAAAGAACATTTCAACTAGGGGTGCTTCAAAAGTATAGTTCAAATTCTTCATAATTCATGTTATGTCTTACTTACAACCTCAAAAGCCGACAAAGTACCCTTTTTGATGCCTCTTTTAAGACTAATATAAATGACAAAAATTTACAGCCTCAACCAATCCTACGGATAGGACGGGGCTTGGTTGTAAATAAGGGGTAATTAAAGAAGAATAGATAATAATTAAAGGGACTAGAGTCAATAAAGAAATATTATGCATAAAGGTATATGCCCCGACAGTAGTTAAAAGTAGCAAGTAAAGGCAAAATATCCAGGAAAAATTCAAGCATTATGTAAACTAACAAGTCTGAAACAAAGAAGTTGATCCAAAATAACATAAACAAAATCTCCAGGTACTCGGGAAGCTAACAAAATTCAAAATCTGCATCAAACTCATCACAGAGTAGCTGCATCCACAAACGCTCGTCCAGAGTTGCCTTAGCGCCAAAGGTCCATGACATCCAAGAAGCTGCGACATTTAAATAACAATGCAAAATTAGTAAGCAATACAGAACAAAAGTTATATAATTAAAACTAGTAAGTACCATTCATGGACCTTTCAAATTTCAGCAAGTACTATTAGAAGGATAAAAATAACAATAGGGGAAAAGTTAATACAATACAAACCTTG